>OX438909.1:14737943-15976044 GCA_949316265.1 Diarsia mendica | reverse complement strand
CACGAACTCTATTATCAGGTTGATTGACCTTATTATGGTTTAAACAATAATGTGTAAAAGTTGAATATTTATAAGACAATGGCTTTGTAATATCTACACCAGTGTTTCTTTGCGCATCTGGGATAAATGAAAAAGGATTCTAAGATGGAATTTGGCATCACTTTGAGTCACAAACATTTCGGGACAAGTAGTTCCCAGGAGCAATTTCAAGCACAAAAATAACGGGACTTACGCCCTTCCTCTGATTGGTTGACTTTGGCACATCTCATTTACGCTCTGCTCATCTCCGCTTTAGTAGAAACCGGGCCTAACGCACCGTCCGGGGAGACAGTTTGGTATGTGTGGCTTGCCCACTAAAATACACGTCCATGAGCTTACTTAAATACACGGCCACGAGAACTGCTACGCATGACGTGTGCGACCCATCCAGCAGAGCCCAAAATTCACTCACCTGAGACATCGCCACCATACAAGAGAGCCGTGCAATGCGACGACGATAGACTTGTGTATGTAACCCCTTTTTTTGGGGTTATGAAATCATCAAATGACTCCTCCCGCCCCCTAGTGTTCCTCCCTAGTGTTCTACTGACTAAAAACCACCCATGTTCCTTCTTAGCCCTTGTGCCGAGGCCGCGGTATCTCTTTCGAACAACTCCTTTTCCTTGAACTTCCTTGAACCTGTTTACTTGAAATGTTTCCTTTTCAAAATCAATGTAAACAAGAGCCAATCAGGTAACCCCACAGAAATCACAAAAGGCCTTGTTATTCGCGTTTAACATATCAATTGATATGCCACGTTGTCTCTGTATACTCTCACGCATTGCCACAATTTTACTTTGGACGTGAGAAGCGTGGTAATATGGTTAACCTTGCTAAGGGATTTGGTCGTGGAGTATGAAACGGACAAGCTACAAGGCTTGAAAAGGGTCCGGTGAAAAGCAAGCGAATACGAAAGCTAGGAACCAGAGCAAAACTGAGAGTGGAGCGACAAAATGTTTTGTTTGGCGGTAACGATACAAAAATGTTAAAATGTAATGGAAGAGAGATAATGTTTTTGAAAAAGCAAGGCTTCAAGAAGGCAAACGACAAGATAAATCTCGTACAAGAACATGACATAACGAGCCTTTCTTCACGAATCTAAAAGCTACGCAATCTATGTGAGTACAAAAAATCTGTCTTTTTACGCTAATCCACAACTTTAACACTAGAAATAAGCATAAACTACGCGCTCCTTTTCACCGGCTTTACAAAGTTCACAATTCATTCGTAGGGCTCGGGATTACATTTTATAATAAACTGCCATCTTCTTTTCTAGACTTGCCATTTAATGAGTTTAAAGCCAAAGTTAAATCTAATCTTTGTTTAAAAGCTTACTATTCTATTAACGACTACTTAGATGGCCTTGACTGGCCTGTTGGTCTAGTGGTTGGTGACCCTAACTGCTATGCCGGAGGTCGTGGGTTCGATTCCCACCCAGGACAAATGTTTGTGTGATGAGCACGATCATTTGTTCTGTGTCTGGGTGTAATTTATCTATAATATGTATGTATTTAGAAATATATAAGTATGTTTATCAGTTGTCTAGTACCCATAACACAAGCTCTGCTTAGCTTGGGACTAGATGGCGTTGTGTGATAGTTGTGGAATATTATTATTATTATATTATTATAGATGATAAGAATAGTTGGTCGCTGAGTTGAACGCAAGACAATGTTTGTTATTTGTGTTCTTTCTCCAAAATTAGTTTACTGTTATGTTATGTATTTATTATTTTATTTTTACATTGTTTATTGTTGTAAACTTTTGTTTATTACTGATTGTGTCTGTAGTAAATCTTAAATTTAACTGACACCTTGCTATTGTATCGAGTCTGGTTCTTCTAACCAACCTAACAGACAGATGTGTGCTGGGGAGTTTGTTCCGCCACTTCTTCTTTCCAGCTAAACACTAGGAAGTGTCGATGGGTGGGCGTTTTTGGGGGACTGTCTTATAAAAATGTAAATACAGTGAAACCTGGTTAAATGTGTCTCAGATATCCAAATCTATCATGGGAACTCATACTGGGGCAGTATGAGTTCCAGTTTTTCCAGAGATTTCTCACTTATCCAGGTCCCAGTTGGCCAAGTTTCACTGTAGTAAAGTAAAGTAAAGTAAATTTTGACCTTCGAAAAGTGCTGATTATCAGCCTAGTTTGAATGAATGAATTTTGATTTTGATTTTTTTGATTAAGTTCATCAAAAGTTTACGATAAAATTACGTCGAAGATAATAATATTTTTTTGGGGGGTTGGGAAAGCATCAAATAACCCCTCCCGCTCTGGGCAGAGCGCAAGGGAGTGTCAGACTTCTACTGATTAAAAACCACCCATGTTCCTTCTTAGCCCTTGTGCCAAGGTATCTCTTTCGAACAACCTGTAGCCCTTGCATGTTGCTGACATCTCTTTGAGGAGCGCGTGGATCACGAACGCGCCGTCGACACGGCCTGTCGTCGTCATAAGACGGACGGACGGTGAGCTAGCCCATTACTCACCGTCCACAGGCCCGCGTATACGGTGGCCGGAAGCCATCACGTGGCCCCCGACGCCCGGAGCCTTTCGGGTGTTAGAGCCTACTGCTAATTTTAGGTACAAGGTTGATCGGGAAAATTTGACAGTATTTGGTAGCTTGATGTCCCTGCCTGTTGTTCTGATTGTCCTGGGTGGGAATCGAACCCACGACCTCCGGCATAGCAGTTAGGGTCACTAACCACTAGACCAACAGGCCAGTAATAATATACTTCTGCGTTTAATTTTAAACTGCCCCTTCAAAATTTACCCATACCTTTTCTATTCCTACTCTAACATTATAATGTGAGGAAACTGTAACACCAATGCTGATAAGTTTCCTATGGGAACTGGAGGTAAGTTTGATCAATGTGATCCCTTTTGCGAAGCTTTTAGTAAGATTGGACGGAAACATAGCGCAAGAATAATGAAGTTTACTAACTTATTAAAGTTTTACGCTGTTGAATTATCGAGGTAGAGGGGAGGTAAAACTATAAGGGAAATGACTGGAGAAAAACATTAATACTAATGTAAGTATTTCTTTCTAAATGCAACAGAGTATTTGGCCCAGTGGTGATTTGTAAGTCAGAGCCTAATTTTATGTTCAATTATCGTGGCTACATACTGGTCTAACACAATTTGAGCTCATCGACACGTAAAGAAGGGAGAATTCTAGCTTTGGTCAAGGACAAAATTGTGAGGAAACCAAACCATCGTATCTTAGAGATATTTCTCGACGGCATGTAAAGCCAAGCCAAACGGTTTATGAACTTTATTTTTGAACCCATAAAAAACTAAAATTATTTTCTGTCGTGTGCCCTGGGGGCTTTGGCCTTTATTTATGTGTTTGGCATTTTTCTTGAAATGTCTTGAGTCGGTTCTCGTTGAAATATTTTATATACCATCGCGCCTTACAAATACCGCTGTAAACTTTGACCGGGCCTAATGACCATGTCTGGAAACCCCATGATCTAAAATTGTAGACAAAATAAATGTTCACCTATGTAACAGCTGGTACGATCAACTTCCATCCCTTGAGGGAGAATGCTAAAGTTTTATTGTTTCGCCTAGGGATATTTGTGATTGGGTGAGACCTTAGTGTGAGTCAGAGCGGGCATAACGAGCTGCGGGTTGTTCGAAAGAGATACTGAGGCCTCGGATACAGAGGGCTAAGAAGGAACATGGGTGATTTTTAGTCAGTAAAACTCTGACATTCCCTAAAGCTCTGCCCAGAGCGGGAGGAGTCATTTGATGATTTCCCCACCTCAAATAAATGAGGCAAGTGAGGGGATGTTATACATCCATGATAAAAATTACTTTGACAATGTCTTTATGTTTCGTTAACTGAAAGGTGGTTTTCGTATATCAGTGTCAGTTATAATTAAATCAGTTGGATCATCATCATCATCAGCCTATAATGTTCCCACTGCAGGGACTCAGGCCTCCTCTCTAGGAGATGGATGGACTATAATCCACCACGCAGGCCTAGTGCGGGTTAGTGGATGTCACATGTCTTCGAAGTTTTTGGTTTTAAGACATGCCGGTTTTTTCACGATGTTTTCCTTCACCGTTTTATGAAATAAATTACACAAATTAATGCACCTGCCTGGGTTCGATCCCACGATTACTGTTCGCAAGTCGGGACCGCCATCACTGGGCCACCGCTGCTCTTGCAGTTCTTTCAAATTTAAGTATTGGAATACTGCCTAGTATTCCAATATTAATAGAAACAGTACATAAAATAGTTTATCTTTCAGACGAACGAAATATCGAAAGGGTCTACACCCATTTGAACAGAACTATTGAGGTAGCGTAATAGTTATAATATTCACCGTATACCCGTGAATAAACTGATGAAGCACACAATACACACAAAAAGAATTCATACGTTATTCAATAACCAAAAATACCAACAATTATTATTGCAGACATTCAGAGTTAACTACCGACGAGCAACGTGCCGGCTGATTGCGAATGAAAACGATCAAATTGATCACTTACTCGAAAGCTATCGAATAAATCGTCACTATGATGGTTATCGTTATAGCCAGCATTAATAACAGATTAAATGAATACATAGCTGTTGCTTGATTGATAAAATCATCTGCTGAGCCTTTTCACAAATTTGTTGGGGGTTAGATTTCAGTTATGTCAAAGTCTCCAGTAATAGGAGGCTACGGCTTGTCTATTGCCATCATTCGGGCTCAAATCCAGACTCCGTAGCTACCTGAAAATCCTGATGGAAAAACCTACACTTTGTATAACTTGCAAGATAGGGTTGTCCTATAGGACTTCCCTATTCTTCTTCGTAGATCTACGCTTTGGAATGGGCAACAATAGTACTTTCGCAAGTTATCGCTTCGCTTAAAGTGCCAGTGACAGTCTAATGGAAATAAATACTTTGAGTTTGAGTTTTTGACAGCTCTTTCTCACCCTTTATAGATTACGAGCGTGATAATTAAGAGGAAACGCGAGTGGTCTTTTCTCCATACAAACGCTCTCGCCTGTTTTCTTTTTGGTTAATGACCCTAGAGCAATGGTTTTTTACAGAATAATAAATATTAACTATTTCTATGCCCCTATGTTTTCCTTTTTGGTGATAAATTATTTTTATAAGCACTAGAACCATCAAAAAATGCTCAAAATTAATAATAATAATAATAATAATATTCCACAACTATCACACAACGCCATCTAGTCCCAAGCTAAGCAGAGCTTGAGTTATGGGTACTAGACAACTGATAAACATACTTATATATTTCTAAATACATACATATTATAGATAAATTACACCCAGACACAGAACAAATGATCGTGCTCATCACACAAACATTTGTCCTGGGTGGGAATCGAACCCACGACCTCCGGCATAGCAGTTAGGGTCACTAACCACTAGACCAACAGGCCAGTCCAGGCCGGCTTGTTTAGATCGCTGTTAACAGAGTCCTAGTGTACAAATTTGACAACTATTAACGAAAAAAGAAAAACATAGCGGCGTAGTATATTATTATTATTATCATTTATTTATCAGACTACAAAAGAGGTCCACTGTGTTAGTAACAATATAACTTAGCCTATGTTAGTACTTAATATTTAGATTGGTTAGTAACAATATAACTTAGCCTATGTTAGTACTTAATAACTAGAACAGACCGGGTGCGATTGGCTAGGGCCCACACTAGCGGTTATATAACCTCCTTATTCATTGTCTAAAATATCTTTTAAATTGGTTCAATATTGGAGGAGGAAATAGGCGAGAGCCAAACCTCGAATTCTAACTTTTTTCTATAGTTGTCCTTATCGCACGAATTTGAGGGCAGGAGGACGGAGAGAGACAGCGATAGTAGAAAGAGACAGCACTCGCATTTCCTCTTAAGCACAAAGCCTCAGAAAGCATACCTAGCAGCTTATTTGCAACGCATTCAGCGCTTGCAGCGTAATTTTCAATGAGCACATAGGCAATCTCCCGCAGCGCAATTTTGTCAGCCGGATTAACCGGTAAGCTTGTGGTGGCGAATTTCGAGCCAGTAAATGCCACATTAATGATTCATTGAATCGTCGAGTAATTAATTCGTTTTCGCCTACACTGGGAACTTTTGATGATGTCATTGAAATTGAAATGAAATTGAAATTGTTTATTGAAATAATTGAAATACAAACATTTACATTAAGGCCTTAAAAACTATAGGTATACAGTATATTGGGTACCTGAACTAGGAATAAACCTGTATCTCAGGTAACTCACTCGAGTGCTTATACCTAAATATTATCTAAATATTCCTTAAACAAATTACTATTAAATAACTTAGCAATAAATATAATAAGTACATAACAATTTTAATAAGTAGTTCTATTCAACGTAAGAAAAATACTTTTTAGCCAACTTCTCTGAGACACAGCATTATTTTGCAAATGAAGCATAACACACAAATCCAGGTCACGTTTACTTTGTACCTATCTATAGCGAAAAATGCTATGTAACTAAAATGTATATAAACACTGTATTGTAATTTATGAATACTAAAATCTAAAATTATTTTAAGTGCGAACATTGGTAAAGGTCAATATACTTATGGGTAAACTATAACACAAATTACTAAAAAGAACTTATTAAATAAAGTAGGCACTCTCACGTGTCATTGTAATCAATGGAATTGATATATCTTGCCTCAGCTAATTTCTTAGCGGGGCATTCTAGATCGCCTGTTTTGTGGTGGCTCGGTTTTTTAAAACGCAAGCATGTCGCACACTGTGGTAGTTCTGCATTTTTAGTGCACTCGTTAGACTGATGACCTTGTTGTCCACAATGTCCACACGTATATGTAGCTTCCCGACAAGTCTTTGCAGCATGTCCATACTGTTGACATTTATAGCACCTGGTCACAAGTGTAAAGTCCCTCACTGTGCAGGATGTCCAATTGATGTAAACTCGGTTCTGGTTTATAAGGGCCTTTCTTATGCTGGCAGTAACTTCAAGAATAAAGTTACAAGTAGGTCCTTCCTTTTTACCCGACTTGTGACTCAATTTTATAGAAGCCAAAAAAGAGTCCCGAGGTAAATTAGGCAGCTTGTCAGCTAAATTCTGCTCATAAATGCAATCGTAGACTTCCTGATCAGATAAAACAGTTGGTACTCCTAAAATAGCAATTCTTGGTCTTTTCTTATAGGGTTCTTCCATTTTCAGGCCGGAACTAGTTAGCTGTGATGACTGTCTTAGTTTTTCAATATCGTCTTTTGTCTCCGTGCTAATAATAACGCCCCCATTTTTTGTTTTACGTAATCCTCTCACGTGCAATTTCATTTGTTCTGGGCATATTATTTTTTGTACCAAAGATTTAGTGTCGTCACTTGATTTCAATTTATCTGTTGGATAAATTGCAATAGAGCTGAGGTTATTTGGGCGCAAGTAATTGTTCTTATTTGTTTTGACCATGTCAGCAAACGTAACTTGTTCGGACGGAGTTGTTTTAGAACAGTTTTCTTGAATGCTATCTTGAATTGTTTGCTGGAAATTTTCAAGGCAATTCGCGATGTCCCGTTTTTCTTTCAACACTAGAGCAGAATTTTGAAATTCTTTGACCTTGAGCCTTAATTCCTGGTAGTAAACTGCCATTTGCGAAACGCCATGTCCTACCTTGCGCGAAAGAGAATTGATCTTCAGTTTTTGTTCGGAGTTCAGCTTTCCTTCCTGAGCTATGAGACACAGTTCATCCAGATATTTATCGATGGAGTTCAACCAGCTACTAATATCGCTGGTTTCCACTACTTCTGGTCTTCCTTCTGCTGCATGATAGGTTGTTTGAGGTTTGGTCGCAGGACTGCTTTCCATATTTGACATAATTATCTAGGTAGTTCTTAGGTATTTGTCATAACTACTTGTTATTCACCAACGTAAATCACAAACTTAGCACAAAAAAGCGATTTGGTATCTAGGTCACAGATTACTCGAATATTATTTTTACGTCATTTAGGTAATAAATATAAAATCGCTTATACACACGTCCGCTCTACTTGAGTGCTAGTAGCATAATTCTATTAACATTGATGGAGTCTACTTTAATGGGAACGGTAATTATACGGTGAAGCCTGATCAATTAATGAATAATATTATAGCAAAGGAAAACATCGTGAGGAAACCGGCATGTCTTAGAACCAAAAATTCGAAGATATGCGACATCTACCAATCCGCACTGGGCCCGCGTGGTGGATTATCCATCCCTCTCCTAGATGATGATGATGATGATGATTATAGCAAAGAAGACTATGACAGTAACTGTCCCCGTCGGGGCTGCGGGTCCCGTCGTCGGGGCTGCAGGTTGTTCGAAAGGGATCCCGCGGCCTCGACAACAAGGGCTAAGAAGGAACATGGGTGGTTTTTAGTCAGTAGAAGTCTGACACTCTCTACCGCTAAACTTACTGTCGCGTTGGTCTAGAGAGGTCGCAAGCGCGATTGCTGAACATGAGGTCCTGGGTTCGTTTTATCATCATAAAGTCAGTAGCAGGTAGCAGCCACCGAGTCTGGATTTGTGTCTCGTTGATGGCAATTTGTTACCCCATATGACATGGGACTTAAACAAATCCTTCGAAATGAGGGCATACTATTAGATACCTCTGACTAGTCCTTTAGTGACTACAGGCGTGATGTTATACTATGTCATATTGTTTTGTTCTGTGGGAGACTAATAAATATTTTTTCTTTCTTCTTTCATGTCAAAATTACCAGAGACACCGTTTAAATAGTTTTAACTCGCTCTCACTTCAGCACATCGCTGTAACCTCACCCAAAACTAAAAGAGAGTGCAAAAGTAAGAATTATCGGACTCCAGAGACGAAAGTTGGGGCCCTGCCTAATTGTCTTAATTGAACAAACGGCAACTTCATGAGAGTAAGGTTTTTGGTCGCTCATAGACCGGCCCCTCAGGAGAATAGTTGAGAAAATGCTTAGTGACATTTATGATAAGTTGCTTCAGACATTTAGTTTAGTTTTGAGGAGAAAATAAGGATACTGGGTGATTTTTTAAGTGAGCGTGGTAGGTGAAAACTTTACCTAATATTGCTGTATATTATTACTTCCCAGATTTGGATCCATAATAGTGATACTGTCGAACACGATACAGTGTGTATATTTTTCCGAAATCCACGGGTTCCACTCCAAGCTACAAAACATTGTCTTCTTTAATCCAATCATGCATTATGAGGTTTCATCAATACCAATCCCAGATCTGGTTAAGCAAGCTCACTTCAAAATTTCACTCGTATTCCTTTGCTGGTAGTAATTTGTAGATGTATAGTAGGAGTATAAAAGAATATGCAGGTGAAATTCTGTGGTTTCTGGCAAAGTTTTTTATTATTTTTTGCCGAAAGAACTTTGTTACGATTATGGTGTATCTCAATCTATCATTAATTAATTCTTTTTTAACCTCTCTGTGCCACATTTACGCCCGTATTGTGCAAAAATAAGCGTCTAGCGTAGCGTGTCGTCGTATCAGCCAGTTACACACGGAAATAACTGAACAAAAAAAAACAAAGAACCTTACAATAAATAAAAGAAACAGAGAAAGGTACCATAATACTCCTAAAACACAGAATATAATACAACATTCTTTAATAACTCCATAACTTGTATCATTTAATTCGTACTGAACTGACGTAAAAGCCTGTTCTCCTACTCCATGTTACAACCTTGTGTATGTAGGCCGTACCTTTATCTGATTTTGTGTGGGGCTAGGAAGGACGCGAAGCATTAGGTATAGCCTACAGGTAATTTATTATTTTACTAGCTGTGATGCCCGCGGCTTCACCGCTACACTTCACGGCTTCACAAGCATACATAGACAGACAGCGGGAAGCGACTTTGTTTTATACTATGTAGTGATTATGTAGTAATACTGGGTGCTTCAAATAGTGACGTCATATAGAGAAAATATTGATAATAATATAATAATAATATTCCACAACTATCACACAACGCCATCTAGTCCCAAGCTAAGCAGAGCTTGTGTTATGGGTACTAGACAACTGATAAACATACTTATATATTTCTAAATACATACATATTATAGATAAATTACACCCAGACACAGAACAAATGATCGTGCTCATCACACAAACATTTGTCCTGGGTGGGAATCGAACCCACGACCTCCGGCATAGCAGTTAGGGTCACTAACCACTAGACCAACAGGCCAGTCAAAAAAATGCCCAACGCCTAGCGGCATCCGAAGATACCGCAAGTATGTTCCACGATTCTTGTTAGTTTTGCAACTTTGCAAGATAGATCTTACCTAAATATCCTCATTTTAGATAATTACATTACATATACAAAGGGAAAAGTTTCCAAAAAGCCTGTGAAAACAGGACACTTTAAAAAGAATTTAAGTTAAACTAAGTTCGGTAAGAATTTTTTTAGGAAACTGAGCTAAGCATTTAGCTAAACAGCTGCTTCTAAAGAGTTATTTTACGTATTATAACACTAGACCAATGAGACAGTTACTTTCGATTTTTTTCTTTACCTATCAACAATTTTATCTATTTTCCACACACTATTAACTATTTCAAGTTACTGACTTCTCAAAAATGTTCATGCTTACTTGTCTCGCTCACTCCAACCTCAGAGCCCCAAAACATCTGTTCAAGCCAAAACCACTCGCGTTGCGTGCCTCAATTTCGTCTAAAATTGAATACTACCCTCACGGTAACCAGATCACGTCCGCAGGACTTAATTACCGAACTTTTGCTTCAACCACTTTTGTTTTTCAAAATCGTTTAGAGAATACCGATTTTTAACGAGTTTTTGTGAACGAAAATGGGATAAGTGTGAAATGGGATGGGAGGTAATGGAGTGCATAATAAACACGGTGAAGTGGCAATGAGCTGACTTATTAGCCGTAGAACTAATGACTTTTGGAGTTGATGAGTTCTTAAGTGGAGACAATCCATGGAGTTTCTTGCCCATTCTTCTCCATATGATAGAGATCTACGCTTTGGAATGGGCAACTATAGTACTTACACAAGTTATTAGGCCTTGCGGCTGTGACTGTAGCTTTTCTTTCTTTGTTTTTCTGACATTGAATAGTGCCTGTAATCTATACTATCTATATCTATCTATACTTCTATACTAATATTATAAAGAGGTAAAGTTTGTGTGTATATTTTTTAAATTGTAAGGGGTAATCTCGGGAACTACTGAACCGATTTTAAAAATTCTTTCACCAATAGAAAGCCACATTATTGCTGAGTGTCATAGGCTATATAAAAAACCGAAAAATAAAAAGGCTTTTACGTGGACTACCACGTAAAAGCCTTTTTATTTTTCGGTTTTTTGCAAAGTGAATCGGAGAAAAAAGCAACGCAGCGGCGGGCGCGGGATGGTTTCGGGTTTAATTCGGTTCGCGTTCGTGCCCGCTTCGGGAGAAAGGGCCGTGGCCTTTTACATCTGATCTGAGAGGTAGGTACCCGCGCGGCTCAGTCGCGTGGTCGGCTCCTTACGCAGCGGACGTCCCCGAAATTGAATTTTTCGAAACGTAATTAGCTTACTTTCGACTAATTATGCCCAACGAAGAGGGCACGGGTCAGCTAGTGGTCTAATAAAAGCATTGAGTTTGAATTCTTGAGTAGAGACCGTAAGGTAAGTTTTTTAGAGAGGGGGAGGATGCATGGTGGGTTAATTAATCGTCTTACTACACAGGCGATTTCAGAATATGGTTTCTGAAATATGCATTCTATACGTTAAAATACTTCAAAAACTGTACTCAACAATGCTTACCTAGATTTTCTTGCACATGACCAGCGTGATGGATTACGGAAAATTTCATTAAGGCGACATTAGCTGCCCGCGACCTTGAGCGCGCGTTTAACTCATCGCCTAAACAAATAAGGTTGAAAATGGCGATGCGTTTGATGCTCGTGACTGCCAAAATGAACGATAGTTCGCAGATTTAATTTATAAAAAAAAAAAATACGCTGTAATGTTAAAATATTTTTACATAATATGTCTTTAGTTGGTTAAATTTCCTTTCTGATAGTAAAAAAAAAATAACAGTTGTCACTCAAAATATTGAGCATTTCGAGACGAAAAAGTTTTTTCGTGTGATTTTTTTGTGATTTTGTGTTTTTTTTTTTCGAGGTTCTTGATTACTTTTAGAAAATATTTTTGCATAAGTCTTTAACCTATACATTTGACTATACACTGTATTTTTTTTTTTGGAATTGTAATAAGTAGCAATACGGCTAACTCTGCGACGAAAAACAGGTCGTTTTTACGGTGCCCCTTTAACTGCGCCTTAAGAGTAGGAAATACGAGAAGACGTTTCCTTTGACCTGCTAAATGCCGATATTACTAAAGACAGTTTCTTAGGAAAAAAAAATAGGAAGGAGCACTGTTGCATGAGGAAATCTATGTACTTACTCTGCCATACCTCGCTGCGGTCGTTATGTAGTCAGTGGCCTGAAAGTCTGTGAACCAGTCTTACCCAGGGGCAAATTATGTTTTCCCCTACAGTCACCCCTTCGCTATTCATTTCGTTGCGGGACTTCATCAAGCTTCATTGTCTCGGCACTTTTCTGGTGGTCTATTGATGTTGATTCTGGCTTTTAAGAGTTACTGTGGTTCGGAAATGGTGTGGCAGGCTTGTGCCAATTTTTTTTTAACCAGTATCACTGTTGCTTTAGAAAGGCATGGCTATAACAAAACCAGTCAACAGCCCAGTCACAAAGATAACTGCAGGTACAAACAAACATTCTGAGGTTTATTTTTTCGTACTTTTACTTTGGGTTCGGTTAGCATGTTGATTGGGATTCCGAAAGGCATTGAATCTGCGACGTAAAGGGAAAAGCCTTTGTGGTGGACGTTGGCGGTTTGTGAAGGCAGTTACCATAGAACTGTGGGTATTTGGTTAGGTAGGAAAGTACCTGAAGTTTGCTCTTCTAAAGGGGGATTGGTTAAACCAAATGGAGCTTTGATGAACAAAAACTTTTTAATTCAGCCTTTTTTGATGTCACAGACATAGCTACAGATAGCGCGCGAGTTGAATGCAGAGCTTAGGAATGCGGTACGATAGTTGACAAGGATGGCACAGCACTACACTGCAGGCGCGTGAGGTGGGGCGTGCGGATAGCGGGGGGAGGTGCTCCCGCTCTTTACCTCAGACCCCGACTGCATTCAACTCGCGCGCTATCTGTACTTGTTAATGACGGAAACAAAACAAATGACATAACATCACGCCCGTAACTAATCCCCGATGTGCGCTGCGGTATTTGTTTTCATTTATCACAGTATCATGCTGAGATAGGAGCCTTTTTGGCCTCGCACAGGTCTTCTCTTTTATTGTTTAGTTTTTTAATATTCTTTTTTGTTATTATTATGTTTGTAGTTCCTGTGCTTGTCCCGAATAAATATGTTACTTTCTTTCTTTCTTTCTTTCTTTCTATGTGTTAGTCTAACAGTACAGCCTCATTTCGCCAGTTATGTTTAACTAGCTTTTGCCAGCGGCTTCGCCTGCGTGAAAATGACGATTTTCCATACAAACTCTCATCCCCTATTTAAATCCCTTAGGGGTTGAATTTCGAAAAATCCTTCCTTATTCCTTGTCTACATTATAAAGGGAACCTCTGTGCAAAATTTCAGCATTCTAGGTCCAAGGGCTTAGACTGGGCGTTGATGAGTCAGTCAGTCAATCAGTCAGTCAGTCAGTCAGGACTTTTCTTTTTATTTATATATAATATATAGATAGAAGATAGAAGATTCCCATGTTATAGGGGCGTGCCGATTGCCGTCGACCAGGCTCAAATGCAAACTCCATTAAATAAATAAAAATAAAATAATATTCCACAACTATCACACAACGCCATCTAGTCCCAAGCTAAGCAGAGCTTGTGTTATGGGTACTAGACAACTGATAAACATACTTATATATTTCTAAATACATACATATTATAGATAAATTACACCCAGACACAGAACAAATGATCGTGCTCATCACACAAACATTTGTCCTGGGTGGGAATCGAACCCACGACCTCCGGCATAGCAGTTAGGGTCACTAACCACTAGACCAACAGGCCAGTCATTACTACTACAACTGAGAAATTCTTAATGGAAAAGCTCAGTAACACTTTGCCTGACCTACGAATCGAAGCCAAGACCTCATGCTGAGCAGTCGCGCTTGCGACCACTAGACAGCCACAACATTGTTAATCATCATCATCATCAGCCTATAATGTTCCCACTGCAGGGACTCAGGCCTCCTCTCTAGGAGAGGGATGAGCAATAATCTATATGCCCAGTGCGGGTTGGTAGATAGCACATTTCTTCGAATTTTTTGGTTCTAAGACATGCCCGTTTCTTCACGATGCCGCTGCCGTCACGATTTTCCTTTACCGTTTTGAGACCAGTGGTGATGAAATAAATTACACAAAGTAATGCCTGGGTTTGTACCCACGACTTACAGATTGTAAGTCGGGGCCGCAACCTCTGGGCCACCACTGCAATAAAACATATTAATACATTTTATAATTTAATTCGTAAAATAGGAGACCTTAGCCTTATTTTCCAGCTAACTTTAATAGCAGTAACGAATTAAACAGTTAACAGCTTGCGACCATAACTTTTGGCGTACAGGCTATCTATTTTCCGCAGTTGACATTAAACTATTAATGTCCTATGGGAGTTGGGACGTAGGAATGTAGCTCTAAACTATGTAATGTTTTATCACGTATAAATAAATACACTTTACACACTAAGCCCGTACCTCGTTAAGCTTATATCTCGTTAAGGTTCCTTTTGGAATTTGTAGATATTTGGTAGTTATTACTGGTGGTAAGGCTGGTGAACCGTTTGAGAATCTTACACCAGTCTTACCAAAGGATTTTTTGTAACCCTGTATCATCATCATCATCATTTCAGCCGAAAGACGTCCACTGCTGGACATAGGCCTCCCCTTAGTGTCGCCACATTGACCAGTCCCGTGCGTCTCGCATCCAGCGGATCCCCGCAACCTTCACCAGGTCATCGGTCCACCTAGTCCACGCGGTCGCCACTCCAGAACTTTCCGGCCCCATCGGGCATCCGTTCTGCGAGCATGTGCCCTGCCCACTGCCACTTAATTCTTCGGACTATGTCGGTAACCTTGTATGTATGCAGCAAATCTTAGTGGAAAGTCATCAGCACCGGAGATATTATAGCGCAAAAATGTGTGCAAAGATACGTGTCATTTGCACTCTTTGCAGGCTCCTCTACTCTCATAATTCGATGGAACGACAATCCGACACGACTGTAGAGAGTTCAGGCGCTGGAAAAACTCAATAAGACTTTTGCCGGACCCAGACATTGAACACCCTTTTTTGGGGTTGGTAAATCAAATGGGTTGTCCTCCCGCTCTGAGTGTCAGACTTCTATTGACTAAAAACCACCCATGTTCCTTCTTAGCCCTTTGTGTCGAGGCCGCGGTATCTCTTTCGAATAACCCTTTTGCCAACCCTTTTTTTGCGTGAATTGAACACCCAGCAGTCGCGTTTGCAACTATAAAATATGGGTGTTGTAATGAGTTCATCTCTGACTGACCCTTCGGGGTTTACAGGCGCGTTTTTATATTTTGGTTTAAACAAAGAAATTTAAAAGCCTCGTGATATTTAAATGTTCTTGGTTCAAAATCACAAACGTAAAATTCACATAACAACGCTCTATTTGAACTCACAAAAAAAGTATTGATTGATACATATCAAACATTTTATAAATAGAATATCTTTCACAAAATTCTAAACGTCACCTTTAGGTACTATTAGCATTTTGGTCAGAAAATGGCAACGCATGAATTCACCCTGAAAAAATTCTCTCTCACTATATTTTTTTTGTGGCCAGTACCGAATACAAAGTGCCTCCGGTCTCCAGAAAAAAAGTTGTGATAAAGCCTTCTTTATCATGTAAATTCAGTAAGAACGTGTGAAAACCGTTTTAGGCGATAAAATAATTTGCTGCTTTTATGGTTTTTTCTACCAAGTTTATATATTTATTTTTATTACGTTTACTGGGTTTTATATGGAGAATTTTGTCGGTGTGATGTTTGTGTCCACTGTTTTTGTGAATTTTGAATAGATGAACATTTGTCGTAGATACTCGTAATAACGGAGGATTGAAATAAGTTACTTCGGTACGCAGAATTTTTTAATGATTACTTATGCCGTCACTTAGTAAACATTTGGCATACTTTTGTTTGTTTTTTTTTTTTTTTTAATCATGTATGGGCTTGCTCTTGACCTCAATCTTGCCCTAAGGGCAGAGATGATCCCGTCGGGGCTGTGGCTTGTCGAAAGGATAACGCGGCTCCGACACAAGGGCGAAGAAGGAACATGGGTTTGGTTTTTAGTCAGTAGAAGTCTGACACTCCCCTTCGCTCTGCCCAAGAGCGGGGGGGGGTTATTCGATGATTTTCCACCCACGAACAAGAAGGGAGATGGTGGAATAAGCTCGTGGAGCTCCTGCGCACACTCTCCGAAGTACAGTCTGTAGAAGACCGACAGACATGCGACTTTGCGACGGTGGGCCAGGCTATGTAGCTTGACAACCAGCTTATCGTCACCAATTAGCCTCCTGGCTCTGCGCTTTATAGAGTCAAGTGTGACAAGTTGGTATTTGGCTGAGCCATCCCAAAGGTGACAGCAATACTCCATGCCGGACCGGACTTGAGCTTTATATAATACTGAAAGCTGTCCAGGCTTGAAGTACCGCTTATGACAAAACTGTCAAAACCTTTACTAAGTGATGGCCTAAGTAATCATTAAAGCTTTCTGAGTGCTATTATACTAATTCATATAATATTTATTGTCATGTCCCCCTGTTATACTATGGTTTAACACACGGATGAACATCCATTGTGGTGGAAACAAAAAAATGATCAGCCTATTAACTCCGAGCAAGCTTGAACGCAGTAGATTGTTGTGACGGTTATTTTTATACCCGGGTTTTGTCAATAGCTTTAACGATAGTAGGTTTATCTACATACTGCTGAAACATGGAAGGTTGAATAAAAAAAAATAATGTTTAGTTACAGGTTATTAATTAAAATCACCAATACCTTTGCTTTTTTCATCAAATAGGTATTTTTGAGACTTTTATGAACTGAGACGGTTGTATTGGTGATTTTAATTACTATTGCTCAGTAAATAGACATTTATTACTGCCGCGAATCCTATCTTATTTAACATTCGACATGACACTGATCGGTAAATTGCAAAAAACGGAAGAAAATTCGAATTTTGCGGGCTACCTTGTCGCATCTTCCTTGAACGAATTATAAAAGGATTAGTTAATTTAGTGTTAATGGCTTTAGCTGTACTAAATGTAATAAATAAATAAAATAAAAATGTATCAAACAAATCTCGTTCTCGTATTAATTTTGTTGACATTTTCTAAGCGTCAAAACATCAAACAGGCAATCAAGGTGTCTTATCTTAATATTTGTTATCTCGAGAATTTATCGAGAGAATTTATTTCGTGTTATTTGTCAACATCTCAAAATATTTGCTCGAGCCATCGCTGTTTAATTGAGATTTGATTTTCATCCATAATGACTAGCCATGTTGCCCGCGATCTCGTAAATACCTCTACTGTAAATTACTCAATTAGAGTGTGTCGATATTTCTACTTCAAGAAACAACTTGACGTATCAAACAATGGACAACATTCTTTTACAGGCCTATACAGGCTTGATGTTTTTCCGAATTGTCTATTTTAAACGCTTAACGTTCGTCTTTAAATTAAAACGGCTCAATGTTCAAGGTCCTTTATTCTTGCTTATACTGTCCCACTGTTGGGCAAAGGACCTAGAAAATCATCGAATAACCCCCCCCCCCCCCCCCCGCGCTCTTGAGCAGAGCGAAGGGGAGTGTCAGACTTCTACTGACTAAAAACCAAACCCATGTTCCTTCTTTGCCCTTGTGTCGGAGCTGCGTTATCCTTTCGATAATCCACAGCCCCGACGGGTAATCCAATTTTGTGACACATTTGCATTCTCAAAGCAATCCGTAAAGAGGGAGTCCAGATCATCAGGCCAGCGTTTCTTGAATGTGCCTCTGTTACGGTTGTCTCGACATTTGAAGCTATGATACCTCATATATACAAGGCATAAACAGACCCTTGACAGAAGCGTTCAACAAAGCATTCTGCACATCAAACTCTACGCGAAAATGATTGAAAAATCATGATATTTACCGCACTTTTTTACAAATCATTATACTGATACATGCTTTGAATAGTACCAGGAGCCATATTGGTATTTAAAGTGAAGTTATAACTTCACTTTAAATACCACTCCCTGCAATTAAAACTTGTATTTAGAAAAAGAACTTCAGTTGTCAGTGCGTTCGTACCCATAAGCGTCTTATACAACGTCTTTTATTGGTTTTCTGCGCAATCAGTGTCATTCCACGCATGTCGGTCGAACATGTAGGTAGGTCGTGGCCAAGCAGTTAGTGATCATGTTACTAATTAGTATTGAGTACCTAATATGATCACTAACTGGGTTGTAGAAGTCAGATGCTACATATAAAAATGTTGGTATTCAGCTGCATCCGGTTAGACCGAAGCCGACGTAACATAGTTAGGAAATGGCTAAGCAGGTGATCATGTATTTAGCCATACTTCATGATCAATCATGACCACAAGTTGAAAATATAAATTAGTCCGGGCACGTATATAAGACTACTTTGTATCCAATCCAAGATTACTTCTCCCATTACAAAAAGTGGGAACCCGCAGTGACTCAGAAACTTTCAGGGAAGTTTTTCAAAGACTAAAAACCTATTACTAAGTATCAAATGAAATGCGCTACGCAGGCTGAATTTTTATCAGCCCTAGTACGAAAAACAGCTTTTATATATAATGGCTAAGTTTTGTCCTCAACTTTTTCTAGGTACGTGCGTATATCTTTAAATTGTTTGAGTTTAGTTTTTGAAGTTTGTACCCTTTTTTAGGTAGTAGGGTAGTGGTTTAGTGTCCGGATTAACAGATTGGTTTAATCGTTGCAAGCGGAGGCACATCGTGCGGAGGAGGTTCGATTTCCGGCTCTTGAAAAGGGTTATTGCGTTTTTCCTTCAGAAATTTCTCAGTAGCATCCAGAGTGTCTGAATTTGTACCCATTTGATGGCAATAGGCTCACCGCCTATTACACGATGTCTTCAACTTGATAAGCGACATGTGGATATACTAATCAATAGACCTCTGCTTACCCCTCCAGAGATTACATGGAGCGTCTTCCTAACTGACCTCCTCAAATCAAAAAAGTACTGGATACACGATAACTCTTGATGAGATTGGTTGTCCGATCGCTAATTTATTTTGTCACCTCCACAAAGTTTTTTAATTAATAAAACAACAAAAAAAGCTAATTGACGCCGTTCAGGTATTTTCGAACTCTCGCCCGTGTAACCTGTCAACAAATATTTGAATTTAATTAAACAAAACTGATCATATTGACACAACACGATATTGAAAACAGAGTACGGATTTATTTTCTAATTCAAAACACAAATATTGGAAAAAGGAGTATGTGTGAAAAGCGAACGTGTGAGAATTCATTGTTCGATTCGAAATATTCGTGCCGATTCAAGTTCGAGGAAAAAAAAAATAAAAAAAAAAATAATAAATAAACCATTTCGCTTTGTTGGATTTTTGACGAAAAATTCAATATTTGTCTTTGACTTTTGGTATTGTTAGGATCTGCGTATTTTTAGGGTTGTCAGGTTGAGAAGTAAGACATTTTTGTCAGTGATTATTGTGAAATAAACGATATCTCTATTATTCTTGAAAGAAAACTGTCTTGGATCCCGCAACAAAATCAGAAAAGAATAGAGAAGTTTGAGTAGGAAAAACATAATTTCGACTTCACCGCCTCCCCAGTTGATTTATTATTTTTAGGATACTAGTCTATATTACAAACATAAACACTACTGGTGTAACTCTGAATGATAAATTGAAGAATGAGGTTATACGAGAACGTTGCAGTTTAAAAAAAGATGTAGTGACAAAAATTGAAAAGAGGATGCTAACTAAGGTGGTTCGGTCATGTGGAGAGGATGAGTGAAAGTCGATTAACGAAAGGTATTTGATTTACAAGGTAGATGTGAGTGGTAACGCCGGGAGGGGACGCCCTAGAAAAACATACACTGATCTTATTGGTGCCGTTCTTCAGAAAGTGTAGTACTCGTAACCTACGTGCGTGTATGACCAGATGTATGAATGTGGACGAGGCAAAAGGAGTATGTAAGGATCGTAGCAGGTGGCGTTCTGTGGTTACTGCCTACCCCCATGGAAAAAGGGCGTGAGTTTATGTATGTGTATGTATAATAATAATGTGCCTGTAATTCCCGATACATTCCCGTTTAGGTAAAGGTGTACTTCACAATTTTTTATAAGTACCAGAGTTTAAGTTTTATACAGACGTGGCCTCTAACATTATCGTTAACACACAAACACTCATTTTCATTAAGACAGTAGACTGATTTGTCTGCTCATAAACATCCACCCGCAATAACTTCAGTTTATTCGTGACCATGGCTCTTGAAACAGCACCGAAATATCGGGAACTCGAAACAAACAGTAAACATGGTAAATATCCCGGTTTCCAGTGTTTATGATAGTACTAGTATCAGTATTGCCATAAACCGGGTCCAAATTCAGACTACCTACCGCGCAAAAGATCTAAATGTCGTCATTTATCAATACTTTTCTCATAAATAAAACATACAAAGTCTTCAAGTAAAGAAAACAAAAACTCTGCCTCCTTTTATTTTTCTGTAACTTCAGCAAAAACGATATTATTTTACGGATAAAAATAACCCGACAAAAACAATAAAATATAAAGTCATTCGCAGTCGGACCCTTTTTTGTCGACCGTACCGTACAAAGATGTCTTCGGAAAAGAATGAAAAGTATCGTTGGAGTAACTATTCGATATGTAAAAGTTAATCGTGCGTGACTTTGTGTCTGACCATACGCAGGGACGGATTTGGGACCACAGAAAGTGAACTGCGATTTTTCGGTCTATTCATTTTAGCTCGCACGGCGTTCAATATGGCGACACTTGGGGGAGGCCTATGCCCAGCAGAGGACGTCTTTTCACTAAAATGATGATGATAATAATATACATTTGAACTTAGACCTTTTTCAAACAGAGGGCCATCCCCGTTACGTACTTTAAATTGAAAAACAAACTTTTGATCTTTAATTTTAATAACAGCACCGCGACCCTATTTTTTTTTTAACAATCTTTTTTTATATATTTAAACCTAATAAATAAAAAGGTTAGACTGAAGTGTAACTTACAAGACACCAAGATATCGCCAGTGATGTTTTAGTCCCACGTAATAGGGGCGAAACTTTTGCCATCAGCCGTGCACAAATGCAGACTCCGTGACTGCTTCTCAAAATACTGATAGAAAAATCATGGACCTGGAAATCGAACCCAGGACCTCAAGCTCACTAGTCGACCACTCGACCAACAGCAGTATTTAAAACGCACGACAAAAACTGGAATTCCGAAAACTAATTACCTATTCTCAATGTTACGAACTAATTACTAATTTGAAAATTAATCTTCCTAGAAAATTCCCGATAATTTATTTACGTTGCTTTTAAGGCGCTCGTACACATGCCGTGTCGACGCGACGCAACGGCGCGTTCGTGTTCCACGCGCGCCTCAAAGAGATGTCAGCATCATTGCATGGGCCGACGCGCGACGCCTGTCGGGGCTGCGGGTTATTCGAAAGAGACACCGCGGCCTCGACACAAAGGGCTTAGAAGAAACATTGGTGGTTTTTAGTCAGTAGAAGTCTGACACTCCCTATCGCTCTGCCCAAATTGGGAGGAGTCATTTGATGATTTCCCTCCCTCCAAAAAGTCACATTTGAGCGTTAACTCAGTAAGTAAAGAAAGAAACAGTATTTATTAGTCTCAATACTCAATACTCAATACTCAATACATTTATTGCACAGGATAAAACAAAATGGTTAAAATAATAAATGTATCTCAGTATGGCCCTGTAACGTTTGTGGAAGAAAATCATAGCGCTAGGCTATTCTGATAAGGTCCACCAAAGTGACCGTGTCATTAGAGTTCTTATATTCGTATAATACGAATATTAATTTGACCTCTAATGATACAGAACACAGGTAAATTCAATATTGAACATTACAGGCAATTGTTTCAGTGAAGTATAGCACCTTAATTCAACGAATATGTTATTTTTCTTGTGTTTATTTAGGAACGTCTGAAGTATAATTAAAAGCTTTGCTTTGATTTTCGAGAAAAGTACGGTAAAGTAAATATTTACTTATTTACTTATACGAAGAGTAATTATAAAATAACATCTAAGCGACTAATTATAATTATTGGTACAGGAAAATAAAATGATCAAATATTTTCATTACAACTTTCCTTGTAAACACGCGAAAATAACATGACGCTGGTTTCCCCCGATGCGTTAGGGCTTGTTTACGGAGACGCGGGGCATCGCACGGCACGTGCAAAAGGCTCGTCTCCGTTGAGGAGTTACACCTTCCATTCCATCATCAGCGCATCCACATGAGATTATGATTATCAGACGCAAATACTTTAACAGCTTCAGAAAATATATGGAAAACGTAATTAGTGCCTATAAAATTTGAGGGTTACTCTCGATTTCTCAGGGATCATCAGATCCTGACTTGGTGACAATCGGACCACCTCGGGAGTATACCCCTTTAAACACAGAAAGAATTTTGAAAATCGGTAAAACTAAACAATGATTACACCTGCAGTAATAATAAAATATATTGGACCGGCAACTTCAGCAATATTGCCAAAGTTGCCGGCAATTTTGGGAATTTACCGGCAGCGGCAAAATTGGGAAAATTGCCGGCAATGGCAATATTGCCACCAGGCACATCACTATCGCCGTGTGTTTGAATTCAAAACACAGCACGCGGCTCGCGACGCCCCGCCTGTACGTAAAGTCGTAAACATGCACTGGTAGAGGTGTATGAGGCTATTGCTAACCCGGGCAAAAGACTTAGTCTTGATTTCGGGTTTATACTGAATTTCTGATGGAAAAATCACTTAACACTTTGCCCAACTTAGGAATCGAACCAGCAGTCGAAAAATCGAGGCAGCGACCACTAGTCAGCTAGGCACTAGACAGCTTACTTTTAAATATTCATTTTAATTTAGAATAGGGCCGTTCGGAGTATTTTAATCATTGCCTGTAACGTCTATCAAAGATGTATGGTGTGGTGACGACGGACGTAGTCGCACAACCAATCAGGATATTGATTACAATCACGGTCTCAACTGGTGTCTTGTGTGATTCACTGACAATCACGCTTGCTGTTATGGAGTCTATGTATGTAAATACCTTTCGATGACAAAATAACTTGCACGAATAACGAATACAGTTTAAAAGGTTTCGACAAGGGCAAATGGATTACTCTTTCTGTCAACCGACTTCTTGACAGTTAAAAGTGCCTGTCAATGGTTTACTGAAATTAATGCGTTTGACAATATTCACCAAATACGCAAATAATTAGGCTATGAGAATTATTTAATTATCGAAACAAACACGAAACGTGTAAAAATCTTAGCAGGTGGCATCCTACAGAAAACCGTCGAAAGCTCATGTCAACATTTTTATTTTCGGAACGAATTTCTCCAAATCCATCCCTGTCTGTCCGTTTCAATGGCAGCTGACAAAAGGATTAACGTGAGAACTACAAGTAGGTTGATGATAAAAGATGTGTTTGGATCTGTACGGACCAACCCACATATTATTATATCGGTTTTAGTTTTAAAGCTGTGTGAGGTCTAAATATTTTCCCACATTAGGCCACCTACACAATGGATGGATGGATTAATTTCGTTGCGGGATCCAAGACAGTTAAATCATTTCTCTGGGACTTCGTCGAGCTTCATTGTCTCGGCGCTTTTCTTGTGGTCGCCACTGTTGATTCTGGCTAACAGGAGTTACAGTGTTTTGGGAATAGTGTGGCGGGCTTGTCTACAAAATGGAGAAGAACTGATCAGAGAAGTGTAAACGACCATCAAAAGAAAAGGTGAAATATAGGCGGATTTCTTATAGCTTTCTGCTTCTTCGAGAAATACAGTATAGGCACGACACGACTGCCTTATTGATCAAGGTGTCGCAAGCGTGACTGTTGAGTATAAGGTCCTGTGTTCGCGTCCCGGTAAATTGTTGTTGGACTATCCCATCAGGAATTGCTCAAAAATGAGGTTGTTATGCGAATTTTAAGTACACGTTTGCCTAACCTTTTAGGGATTACTGGCACAATATTGTATTATTAAGTTACCTATGTGAGCGCTCGCCATTGTGACGCAAAAACTCCTTTTAAACCCGCCCCAATCTCATTTGTTTCCCAATTAAATAATAGGACGCTCTGAATTAAATTAATTTTCTGCCGTTTTGTTCCCGTTATTATTAATTTCGTTTTTCTATTTGTTTGAGTGCTACTCAATGCTGTCAACGGCCTGGTTCAAGCATTGTTTAAAGGAATTGGTTTTTCGCTTGTTAGCATACAATCAGGTTTTTGAATGGGTTTATCATGAAACTGGGTATCTATTATATAGTCCTCCTGACCGTTTTTCGGCCACGGCGGCCAATCTTAGTGGAGATTAGCCATCGGCGCGGGAGATATTACGAGTGCACTATACTCGTAATATCTCCCGCGCCGAAGTGTGTGCGCAGGCACAGGTGCACTCTCTGTTCCTTTATCTCTCATAGTCCGATGGGACGGCAATCCGACACGACCGGAAAGAGATCCAGGCGCAAGACCAACGGCTTAACGTGCTTTCCGAGGCACGGGGGTACTATACCGCCAACTTCCAAATTCCGGGCTACTACTGGGAAATTTCTAATGAAAAACCCAATAGCACTTTATGTCCGACCCGGGAATCGAACACAAGACCTCATGCACAGCAGTCGCGCTTGCGACCACTAGACCAACGAGGCAGTTCTATTATCTACCTGCTGTCATCATCATCATGCTTGCTTAGGTCTGTGGATGAGTGACCACCCATTATATACCAAGTTTCTTCCATGCCTCGGAAAGCACGTTAAGCCGTTGATCCCGGCTGGCATTTGTATATCTTTGACAGTCATCATCATCATCATCAGCCTATAATTGTTCCCACTGCAGGGACTCAGGCCTCCTCTCTAGGAGAGGGATGGGCTATAATCCACCACGCGGGCCCAGTGCGGATTGGCAGATGTCACATGTCTTCGAATTTTTTGGTTCTAAGACATGCCGGTTTCCTCACGATGTTTTCCTTCACCGTTTTGAGAGCAGCGGTGATGAAATAAATTACACAAAGTAATGCGCCTGCCTGGGTTCGAACCCACGACCCACTGTTCGTAAGTCAGGGCTGACACCACTGGGCCACCGCTGCTCTTTGACAGTCGTTACAGCTTAATCAGTGGTCCGGAAGCCAGTCTTACCAATGGGTATCGTATTATCCAGTATTAACTTGGTTGTGGAGGTCAGATAGGCAGTCGCTTCATGTAAAATACTGGTATTACAGCTGCATCCAGTTAAACTAGAAGCAGACCCGACTTTGGCAGTTTTAGGACAGTTTTATCTGACGAAGACTAAATCCTACTAATATTTTATACGCGAAAGTATGTATAAGTATGTGTATGTATGGATGGCTGTTTGTTACTCTTTGACGCAAAAACTACTGAACGGGTGTGGATGAAATTTAAAACACAGATAGTTTATAACCTGAATTAACACTTAGGATTCTTATCCCGGTAGTAGCATACCGTGGGATAATTATCGAACTCCACGCGGGCGAAGCCGCTGTCACAAGCTAGTAATTTTCATAATTTTGTACCTACTTACTCACACATAGGTAGAGTGTCTGCAGATCTATCTGCATCTAGTAAAGCTAGTAATATGCAAGTACCATCTGTGTTCCATTTTAACCACCTGGGGCCCTACTATGACGTCTTAAAACATTCCTAACTTATTCTTAATCCAGTGTGGAAAAGAGATGGCGCTAGACACCCTGTATAGTTCTGTCACGTTTCCACAATGGATTAGGAGTAAGTTAGGAATGTTTTAAGACGTCATAGTAGGGGCCCTGACCACAACACTTAGTACGAAAACATCGCACTACTGCATTTCATTGCCGCACGACTACATACCAGTACACGTTTTATCTAACAAATGCAGCAATGGAATGGAATCAGACAGGAATACACACCGGTACTGATAAAGTTCGCTGTAGCCACAAGAGATTTATGACCGACATTTAAAGCGATAAGGGAAGTCTAGTGTGAGTTTTAAATCAATTTTGTAGTATTGTACAGACACAACCACAAAATATTATGTAAGTAGGTGTATTACACGTAGCAATATTTATAAGCAATTTTCTCCTATTGTATTGATTTTCTTTTCATGTTACGTAACTAATATTTTGAATCGCATATATTATCATAAAGTAGGTTGTATCTTGTTTTTGAGAGGAGGCCTGAGTCCCTGCAGTGGGAACATTATAGGCTAATGATGATATGGTTTTATGTGAAAGTTGCAATCTTATTTTACGAGATATTTGCGTTTGAACTTTGCCAGGTATATACATGTTATTGTCTAACGCCCGAATACTCGAACGTCACTCAATTATAAGTAGCCCTCAAAACTCGTGCTATCTCTGTCACTCTGCGTTAAAGTAACAAAGACAGCACGAGATTTAAGTGCAACTTAAAAATGAGTGACGTTCGAGTATTCGGGCGTTAGACTGTACATCACATTAATGGTTATCAAACTTTTAACCACAAAAGGCAGTTGATCTAGTGGAGTGGCTAGCTGAGTAAAGGTATTAGTTTCGATTCTCAGGTCACGTAAAATGTTATTGGATTTTTCCATTACAAACTTAGTCATCGCCTCATTTAGTGACTGCCTGATTATTATAGTGGTCGCAGTGGTCGACTGCTGTGCGTAAGGTCCTGAGTTTGATTCCCAAATCAGGCAAAGTGTTATTTATTTATTTATTTTACAATTTATGTACACACAGAAGACAGCACAGGAACTTAACATAACACAACACTTGAGTATAAAGGTACTGCTTATTTCTCAAGAAATTTCTGCCAGCAGACCTGATAAAGGAGAAATGAAGAATAAATGTAGACAATAGTGTATGAGAATGAGAAAAAGAAAAGAATAATGCGTATATGAGCCTTAACTAACTTAACCTAAAATAATAAAATACACATTATGAATAAATATAGTTATATACTTAAATAAATAATGCTAAGATACATAAACAAATAAAATACATAATTATGTATATAATGAATCATACGGGAGAGGACAGGTAGTGTGGTTTTTCCATCACGAATTTCTCAGTAGCAGCCAAAGAGTTTTGATCCTAGCCCGGTTGATGGCAATTGGCTCGCCCTATATTACATGGAATCTAAGCATAACTGGCAAAATTGGAGTGTTCTATTAGTTCCACTCCAACTTAACCTTGGGGGATTACAGGTGTGTCAGCAATGTCCAACTATGCATTGCATAAACCCCTGGGTATTCATAGGATTGTCTTCAAAGTGTTTAGGGACCAACACCCTTACGTATACACACAATAAATCAAGCCTCAAACCGTGAAATGCTTTTAGAAGTCCCTGTACTCCTCAGTTGACATGCAGTTTTATAGGAGCTAAAGAGTGTCGGAAGTAGGTAATATATAACTGCAGTAAATCATGAAGTGTGTTCTAGAGTCACTTTGTTGTCTGGCGCCGGGGTTGGTGGAGGGGTCTAAAGCTGGTTTTAGAAAAGTTTTTTTTGCGCACAGCCAAGGAGTGGAGTTCCCTGCCTGCGTCGGTTTTTCCGAGTTCATGTAACCCTAATCTGTTTAAGTCGCGAGTAAACAGGCTTCTACTGGGTAAGCTCGTTCCATCGTCGACATCATCTCTGCCCTTAGGGCAAGATTTAAGTCAAGAGCAAGCCGCCCATTTATAATAAAAAAAAAATATTTAAAATTGAATATAGTTTTTGAAATATTTTGGCTTAACGAGCCGATGATTCTGCCTCGTTGGTCTAGTGGTGGCAAGTGCGACTGCTGACCATGAGGTACTGGGTTCGGTCGGGCAAAGTGTTGTTGGATTTTTCCGATGTGCGATAACTTAATCAATACACTTGCACGAGTGTTAATATTTATGCCATCTACGGAACCCTTTACTATATGTGGTGCGCACTACGAGTATATCGTTGCAGAAAGACACATATCTTAGTCCAGCCAGCAGTAAAAATCTAAAGCCTACATTTTGACTAAACTCAGCACAAAATGCCACAAAACTCAAGTGGTCCACGTGAATGTCTCTAATCATGAATGTCCGTGTCCTACTTGTCCATCGTTGGTCCGCATCTCACTTCAGGGGGCTATAATAAAGAATATTTATTTCCGCGCTGATGAAACTCGGTGTGTTACCGTTATTATGAGGGACCATGGTAAAGAACGGCACAGAAGGTTTGCTTGAAATAAGGGAATACGACTTCAACTGCTGGAAAAACAAATGGCGGAACGTGAAAAGGAGAGAACCTCTCGTCCCAGCCGCCTCAGGAGACGCTCCAGGCGTCGGGGGCCACGTGATGGCTTCCGGCCACCTTAGGCGTGGCCCTAGGGACTGTGAGTAACGGCTATCTCACCGTCCGTCCGTTCTTTGATGATGACAGGCGTGTCGACGGCGATGTTGCAGCGGCACGCAAGGGCCAAAGCCTATCGGGGCTGCGGGTTGTTCGAAAGAGATACCGCGGCTCCGGACACAAAGGGAAAAGAAGTAAACCCATTACCTATGCAATAAAAGTGACTATGTTTGAAAATAATGACTGTATGTCACTTGTCTTATGGAACAGATCTTCTGTACTTATTTGTCTATTCTGTATCCGCATTGTGGAGAACTGGGACGGCTTTCGGCTGATGCGCGTATAAATGAGACATTGTCATAAAACTTTATATTATTTAGCGCTGGTTATTTTAGGTTTATGTAGCATATTTTACATGCAAAGTTATGTAAATATTTCCTTGCCTCGGAATTCTCATTTTGACAGCTGTAGCGGGTCTGAGGATGGGTGACCCCCCATTACTTAACGAGTTTCCTCGGTATGGATATTTGGCAGTCGTTACAGGTAGTCAGTAACCTGAAAGTCTGACAACCAGTCTTACCAAAGGGTATCGTATAAACCAGTATTAACTGAGTTGTGGAGGTCAGATCAGATTTAGCTGCATCCGGTTAGACTGGAAGCCGACTCCAAGATAGTTGGGAAAAGGCAAGGCAGATGATGAGTCTCACAACTAATTTACTAAGATGTAGCATTTTCTGTTACTGAGTTATAGAGGTCAGATAGACAGTCAGTCTTCTTAGTGCTGGTCTTCGTTAAACTACCTATAAGTCGATCACAACATGGAAAAAGGTAGTTGGATAACGGTTTCAAATGGATTGTAAAATACGAAAAACGGTAATGAAAGTTAAAAATATAAATGAAATACGCAAATACGACGAATTTAAACAATTTTACGAGTTTGAAAGGATACAAAAACGGCAGTTAAACAGAACAAGCCCAAAGTGTATTTTATTATTACCCAATAAAACCTCCTTCATCTGCCTCGATATTTAAATTAAACATAACATCACGCCTGTAATCCCTGAAGGGTTAGGAAGAGGTGTACTAATATTATAGTATCACCCACATTTTGGCATTTAGGAACTTGGGCGCGGGCCTATCGCCATCGGCTGGACACAAGTCGATAAACTCGTGATGGAAAATCCCAATAACACTTTGGCCGACCCGGGAATCGAACCCAGGACCTCATGCTCAGCAGACCACTAAACCAACGAGATAGCCCAGTTAAAATTAAAAGTTCATCATCATCATCAGCCTATTAATGTTCCCACTGCTGGGACATAGGCCTCTTCTCTTTGAGAGGGAATGGGCTATAATCTACCACGCAGGCCCAGTGCGGATTGGTAGATGTCACATGTCTTCGAATTTTTTGGTTCTAAGACATGCCGGTTTCCTTCAACGTTTTGAGAGCAGCGGTGATGAAATAAGTTACACAAAGTACCTACCTGTACCTACTGTTCGTAAGTCGGGGCCGCCACCGCTGCTCTTAAAAGTTCAGTCCAGTTGAAATTAAAAGATTTAAAGCAAATATTCATCAACCAGTAATCCGTTTAAGCCATTTTTTATTTAACTCCGGATCCCCACAATAAAGGATCTCTGGATGACTGCAGCCACAGATATAGATAGACCTAGATAACGCAAGTATCACGATCTGTATTGAAAGAAAAGAAGAAAGAAAGAAAATATATTTATTAGTCTCACACAGGACAACACAATTTGATAAAAAAAAAACAATAACACAGAAAACAAAATTAACAGTAAGCCTTAAAACATAATAAATTATTCCCAGCTTAGTCCTGTACGAGGCCAAAAGACCACTATCTCAGCATGGTGCTGTGACATTTATGACAGATGTCAATGTCACAGCGCTGATATTTTTTGACTACCTATTATGGTATGACGTCAAAAGCACTGAAAATTGGAAAATCAAATCGATTCAAAGACAATGCCGCGTACGGCGCCCCCTTCGTCCCAACCCCCGCCTTTTGCACCAGGCAGCGCCAACGTCCGACTAGCGCTATACACCGATGAGCGCGAAAGTGTCCACTTCCGATTTTTGTACGTAAGCTAGGCACGAAAAGAGGCACGCGAAGTAATTGCTCTTGTTTTATCTAGGTCTATCTATATCTGTGACTGCAGTACTAAAATTCAGCTCTGACAGTGGTTAAAATAAATCCGATTTTGTTTCAGGCATCGCTGAAGTCTGTAGCTCTACCATGAGTTGTCATCGAAAACTTAATCGCTTGCGTTGTACTCGCTAGCGTGCTAACGTGGATCAAATAGATTACGATTATGTTTGCACCATGAGATTTACGAAGTCTTACGCAGGCGCTAATGTAAGCTCGATAGATTGTGTCGTCTAGCTAACTTCACTCTACTCATGTTTTGTTTCTTTCTTTCCCACTAATAAGAAGAGAGAACGGTATCTACACAAATAAACCGACGAAATTGAAAAGTTGACAGATAGTAGACTACACATAGTGATAAGTGGTTTTTGAATTTTTATTCCTTATAATATGTCACTGTCGTGTATTCACTTTGTAATTTTGATAGTTGACCTTGAGTGACAGAGCTGCGTTGTGTAGTTTAAAAGTTTACTTTAGATTCAAACAGATTATTTAATACAATGAGGACCAGTGTCACACAGTTCTAATTGTTGGTAGAGTTTATAGAAAGGTAAGTTTGAACTTTCCTTAAAATTATATTTTCCAATTGGTATCTAACATTTTGGCTTGAAATTCATGTTATTCAAGTCGTTGGTCTTCAAATTTAGCTATTTCTGTCATATTCCATGCTAAATAACCACTTGCTGGCATTATTTTGACTATATTAGACTCAAAAACGTATATAATTTTAATGTAAACATATGTTTCACACGCCAAAATGCTAGTGAGCTACGTAACTACTAAAGTAAGCGTCTTACTCGATAGGTTTAGTGAAATTAGTGACTCATGGTACCGTTTTGTATGATGACAGCTGAAGAACGTTAGTGACTATCGAATAGATTACGTTAGGTGTTTAACCTATCGTAATCTATAGTGCTCATGGTGTGAATTTTAATTATTTCTGTGACCGCTAGGGGCGCTGTACAATATTTCATACAACTAATTTACGGAGACGCTAGCGAGTTTTGGCTGTGTAAACTCATGGTAGAGCTACTGATATAATATGGAGTTGATAGGTTTTCACGTTGATCTATTTGCAAAAATACTGAAATTATTAGTTTATACTGTTATTTCGTCGTCACGTAATCGGGGCATGATAATTCAAAACTCTCTGTGAAACATGATGTAAACCAGTAAAACAAACCTAATAATTTTTTAAGCTATTGCATAGCTTTACCGCGGCAGTCTCCGAGTGCCACACGTTTTTTTTTTTGTTACTACGTTGCCCCACACTAGGAATCTCTCCCGTATCGAAGGTGCATTTACAAACCAACCAAACACCCAGACCCGAAACAACTCGCTCAGCCACTGCACCAACCTTGTCGTCATACGTCAGTTTCGGTCATCCTATACCGACATGTTGTTGTAATATTAGATACACCTAACACCTAAGCCTTGCTAAGCTGCAAGTGTGATGCTATGTGTATGTAATTTCGATTGAAGTTGCTTCGTTAGGATGTTCATTATCCCGCCATCAACCATAATTATACTAGAAAGCTTTCATCATACTCAAAACAGTAACAGATTGCAGATCAAAAGATCATCGCTAAAGTTAATTAAAGTGTTCAGTTGAACGCACAATCAACATCTGATCCGTCAAACTCAAACGTGGGAACTGCTATCAGCATTCTGATGAGCTTGTTTGTTTGTGCATGTTTGAATTTTAATGGGAGAATGTAGGGCACTGGTTTTTATGGTGGCTGTACACGCTCGTTGAGATACTTCGACAGTAAAATATGCTTAACACAGCTGAAAGATTAAGATTCACCATAATCTGCTTAGCGTTTTCCTATAAATGAGTATGTTGAGGTCGGCTTCTTTTTTTTGGGGTTGGTAAATCATCAAATGTTTCCTCCCTCTCTAGGCAGAGCTGTGTGTCAGACTTCTACTGACTTAAAACAAGTTATTCCGTTCGGATCCCCAAAAACTGATACCCTAGGGGATCCGTTTTATTATAAATTATTTTCTATTCCGCTACCCATGTTCCTTGTTAGCCATTTGTGTCGAGGCTGCGGTATCTCTTTCGAACAACCCGCAGCCCCGACGGGTGTCAGCACACCCTCAACCGCATTTCAAACGCTTGCTAAAAGGTTAATTAGTGTTTTTAAAAACCATTTGGAATGCGGCACAAAGCCGTACAAAATACAATAGTGAGTAGGTGCACTGAAACAACAAAATCCTTTGCACGCCTCAAACCCGATCGCCCTACACCGCTCTGCACTCTAACTCCAAATGTAAGCGATTTTCGCCTTTAGTATGCCAAACGTAACCGTCCATGTGCGGACGGTGGACAAATACGGTGGAGCTCTTTGACATGGCCACTCAAGGCTTTTAAAGCGAATATGTGGTTTTAATGTATTGACATTTTGAAAACAAAGAAAATAGGGATTGATTAGTGGTTTTAACGCTGGATTTTGTCGTAATTAACAGTAAATTCTATTTAACTAACTCATGAATAAAATACAGTCCTTTTCACATGGGGGTAGGTAGAAACTACAAAGCGTACCCTCGATCCTTACAATGGTTGTTAAATGCCTTGAACAAAGTTGAAAGGTATTTGTTCTCCCCGTAATTGTTTTTTTTTTACACCACTCTGAGAGTCACTGATGTTCTGAATGCTTGGTTGACGACTATCTGAAGTATACTGGTTTGGTTACTTTTGGTCAAAAATGCGTACTGAATTGAATAAATAAATTATATTGGTGCCGCGCGAGAAAGTTTGGAATAAAAACTGTTTTTCTCTGGGTTTTCCCAAAGGTTATTATTCGCGGAAGAAATGAGGTACGCTATGTCCCAACGGATATCCTAGATCCTTTTTTGCCTGAAGACAGTCCCTGTTTCATCTCTGTTTACGGGCTACCGGTACCGTAGTTGTGGTTGTCAGAAAGGACCCATTTTACCTTCCGGCAAACCTCTCTATTCTGTGCAATATCTGGCCATTTTCGCTCTGCAAACAAGATTAGATTGTCACACCTTCGCCGCGGTCTACCTCGATGGTGATTTCTACCGACACACCTCCAATGAGTGGCGATAGCAGCCTACTCCCACTTTAGCTTGGCACTTTTTTCTCCAACATCTGCAACTTGAGTAAGCGGGCAGCGTTTCTTACGCTTACCACTTACTCTTCTGCGCTCCATTCCCCGCTAGCAAATCTTGAACTTGGACTTTTCATGTATAGTAAGTGACAAATTTTGTGCACCGTAGGTAAGGACGGGCGGGATACACATTGCACATGCCGTATGCGATGAGTTTTCTTTTCAGGGTTAGTTGAAGGGTTCCTTTCAAATGTTCTTTTTGTGTAAAACAAAATATCTGCTCTATAAACGCAAGCATCTATCAGCGCTCGAATATCTCGGTATCTTTATAAAATACATGCATTGTATATCCGTCGGACGTGCTAGTTTCAATTTCATCCACATACCAAAACATCCACACCACTACATTCTGCCGCATGAAAACTCCTTTCATCGTCAAGTTTAGCCAATATTGTTACCATATCTCTATTCCAACGTGAAGTATGGCAACTTCCTTAAAGTTATAACAAGGAAATAGTGACGGTTTTCAAAGAGAAAATGCATATTGTGTCACTGTTGTCGACAACACGACACGACACAGAAGTTTTGAGGAATTGTGTGGAGCTCTGTCGAAGTGTTCCGGAGTGTAGTTTGAATAATGATACTGTAAGGCAAATCAATTTGGAATAGTTGGTAGGTAGATATGAGTAATACTATAGTTATTGAGGCCACTTACTAGCACTCAAGTAGAGCGGACGTGTGTATAAGCGATTGTATTTATTATATGAATTAAAATAGTATTCGTGTGGTATGTGACCTAGATACCGAATCGGATTTTTGTGCTAAGTTTGTGATTTACTTTGGTGAATAACAAGAAACTATGACAAACAACTAAGAACTACCTAGACAATTATATCAAATATGGAAAACAGCTCTCGTGGTATTCCATCGCCTAGCAGCCCTGCGACCAAACCTCAAACACCCAACCATGCGGCAGAAGGAAGAGTACAAGTTGTGGATACCAGCGAAATTAGTAGCTGGTTGACCTCCATCAATAGGGACCTGGATGAACTGTGTATGATTGCTCAGGAAGGAAAACTGAACTCCGAACAAAAGCTGAAAATTAATTCTCTTTCGCGCAAGGTAGGACATGGCGTGTCACAAATGGCAGTTTACTACCAGGACTTGAAGCTCAAGGCCAAAGAACTTCAAAATTCTGCCCAGGTGTTGCAAGAAAAACGGGACCTTACGAATTGCCTTGAAACTTTCCAGCAAACAATTCAAGCTAGCATTCAGGAAAACTGCAATAAAACAACTCCGACGGAAACAGTTACGTTTGCTGACATGGTTAAAACCAATAAAAATAACTACGTGCGCTCTACTAACGTCAGCTCGATTGCAATTTATCCAACAGATAAATTAAAATCAAGTGATGACACAAAATCTTTGGTCCAGAAAATAATATGCCCTGAACAAATGAAATTACGCGTTAGAGGATTACGCAAAACAAAAAACGGAGGCGTTATTATTAGCACGGAGACGAAAGATGATATTGAAAAATTAAGGCAATCATCACAGCTAACTAGTTCCGGCCTGAAAATGGAAGAGCCCCATAAGAAAAGACCAAGAATTGCTGTTTTAGGTGTACCTACCGTTTTAAGTGATAAAGAAGTCTACGATTGCATTTATGAGCAGAACATAGCCGACAAGCTGCCTAATTTACCTCGTGACTCTTTTATGGATTCTATAAAATTAAGTCACAAATCGGGTAAAAAGGAAGGACCCACATGTAACTTTATTATTGAAGTTACTGCTAGTATTAGAAAGGCCCTTATAAACCAGAACCGAGTGTACATCAATTGGACATCCTGTCCAGTGAGGGATTTTACACTTGTGACCAGGTGCTTTAAATGTCAACAATATGGACATGCTGCCAAGACTTGTCGGGAGGATACCTATACGTGTGGACATTGTGGAGAACAAGGTCATCAATCCAATGAGTGCAATAAAATTGCCGAACTACCATACTGTGCAACATGCATGCGTTTTAAAAAACCGAGCCACCACAAAACAGGCAGCTCAGATTGCCCCGCTAAGAAAATAGCTGAGGCAAGCTATGTCAATTCCATCGACTATAATGACGCGTGAGAGCGCCGACTTTATTCTTATAATAAATTCTTTAGTTTACCTAGCAATAATTGTCGTTTAAAATAATTTTAGTTTTTAGCATTCACAATTTGTAGTAAATGTGATGATTAGGTACATAATATGTATATTTTAATGTATAAAATAAATAAAATGTGTTGTATGTGTGTTTAATGTATGTGTGTGTGTGTTATGTGTGTGTGTGTGTGTAATGCATTTAGCAAAATGTTATACAGTAGTGCTCTGTAGACACAAAATAAACGTGACCTGTATTTTTGTGTTATGCAATAATGGAACGTCGTCTAATTACCTATGTATTTTATTTATTGATAAGTTATTTACTAAGTATTTCTTCAAATAATCTTAGATATTATTATTTATAAGCACTTGAGTGAGTTACCTGAGATACAGGTTTATTCCTAGTTCAGGTAGAATCCAATAAACTGTATACGTATAGTTGTTAAGGCCATATTGTAAATATTTTTGTATATCACTTTTTTCAATAATAAACAATTTCAATAAACAATTTCAATTTCAATATTTCAATATTAGAACATTAGCCCAACAAAGAGAACGAAGCTACAGTCTCAGTCACAACGTATGATTATCATCATCAGTCATGATTATCTTGGCCTTATCCCAGTTCATTTGGGGGCGGTGCAGCATGTCTTCCTCTTCCATACTTATCTGTTTCTCGCCATTTTTAATGAGACATCTCCTTTCTTACCAAATCATTCTTAACACAGTCCATCTATCGTAACGCATCCTGCGTTACGATAGATGGACTGTGAACTTGCGAAATTACTGTAGTTTTATAATGGAGTAGTGATGGCCCAGTGGTGGCAGCCCCGGCTTACAAGTAGTAAGTCGTGGGTCCAACCCAAACAGGAGCAATCACTATCACAACATATTACAAAACAAACTTCCCCGTCGCGTCTTTCTGTCTATCTATCTGTATGTTTGCGATAAACTCAAGAATTATTGCACAGATTTCCATGCTGTGTTCACCAATGGATAGAGTGGTTCTCGAGGAAGGTTTTAGTATAAAATTTCCACGCGAGCAAAGCCGTGGGCAATATAGCTAGTGTTTTGTATAAAATATTTTATCACCACTGCTCTCAAAACGGTGAAAGAAAACATAGTGAGGTAACCGGCATGTCCTGGACTGTCCAACTATCACTGGGTCCATCCCCAGTCATCCTCCCTCATAGACAGGCGGCTTGTGTCCCTGCAGTGGAAACATTATGTGAGCATGCGATCCTGGCTTCGATCCCCAGGTCGGGCAAAATTTTATTGGGTTGTCCCATCAGGAACTTATCAATATAATAGAAGCTACGGAATTTGAATTTGTGCCCGATTGACGGCAATAGTCACGCCCCTTATTACATGGCACTTATGGCGCAGTTAACGGGGGAACCGTAAAAACGACCTGTTTTTCGTCGCAGAGTTAGCCGTATTGCTACTTATTACAATTCCAATAAAAATACAGTGTATAGTCAAATGTATAGGTAAAAGACTTATGCAAAAATATTTTCTAAAAGTAATCAAGAACCTCGAAAAAAAAAATCACAAAATCACAAAAAAATCACACGAAAAAACTTTTTCGTCTCGAAATGCTCAATATTTTGAGTGACAACTGTTATTTATTTTTTTACTATCAGAAAGGAAATTTAACCAACTAAAGACATATGTAAAAATATTTTAACATTACAGCGTATTTTTTTTTTTTAAATAAATTAAATAATAATAATAATAATAATAATAATAATATTCCACAACTTTCACACAACGCCATCTAGTCCCAAGCTAAGCAGAGCTTGTGTTATGGGTACTAGACAACTGATAAACATACTTATATATTTCTAAATACATACATAAATCATACATAAATCTGCGAACTATCGTTCATTTTGGCAGTCACGAGCATCAAACGCATCGCCATTTTCAACCTTATTTGTTTAGGCGATGAGTTAAACGCGAGCTCAAGGTCGCGGGCAGCTAATGTCGCCTTAAACATGACTGACGAAATGTTGGTGTACTATTAGGTACATCTCTGCTTAACCCTTCAGAGATTACAGGCGTGATGTTATGTTATGGAATTTAGTAAAAGGATTGATTTATGAATTTCCTCACAAAAACAGCTGTCGGAAAATCCTGCAATACCCTTTCACCTTTAGCCGTATTGTGTATTGAAAACCAAAGAATTTACCTAACCTGCCCATAAAAAGGTTTTTCCTTTAAAAGATGTATAGCTCCCTATCAGTTAATCTCTGAATCCAGTTACCCCTATCAGTTTCGGAATAATTATGGATATTCTTTCAACAGATGCATCCATAGGGAACGGGTTGTGTTGTGTGTGTGTGTGAGTGGGTATGTGTGTGTGGGTGTGGGTGTAGCCGTTTTTATGTACGTCTCGCTACAGGGACTAGATTTATTGGCGGGTGGGTGAGAGACGTCGAATTGTTAGGTAGGTTCCAGTGAAAGCGGGTAATGGAAAATTCGTTTGATAAATTCTTAGCTTTTGAGTTTGCACTGTACTGTTAGTTTATGTTTAAATCAAATGATGTATTTGCTTGAATAAGGGCACTTTCACGGATGAAATATACAACAATTGAGTGCAACATTATATCCAACCATTTCAGGTGTGCAAAACTTGGACATTATCTTCTTCCTGGCCGTGTCCCACGTTATTTGGGGTCGACGTAACACGTAGGTATTTTATTACCCGACTACTTGATACCTAGCCATTGCGGCATTAAGGGTAACGAATGTGTTGACGCTTTGGCTAAAGATGCTTGTTCATATCTATCGTCAGATCTCACGCACAATACCCATCAGGGTTACGACCTTTTGTCTCTTCCAAAACTGAACCTGCAACGTTCCTGGCAGGAACAGTGGAATGTGTCCAGCAAAAAGAAAGGCAAGTTTTTCCACGCAGTGCAACCGACCGTAAAACCAAAACCGTGGTTTTTCTGTCACAAAAAAGTATCGAAAACCGTTATTTCTGTCCTATGTAGAATCCGCTTAGGTTTTTGCTGCACTCCTGTCTTTTTACACAAAATTCATGTCCGTGACTCCTCTCTCTGCGAGTGCGGGCTGGAGGATGGTACCCTGGATCACATCTTTTTTGAATGCACTAACAATATACCGCCTTTAGATTTGTATAGCCGTCTCCGTAAATTTAAAATTCCTCTTCCCATTAATTTTCCCTCCCTTTTAACATATTCCTCCCCTGAACTGCTTGTGGCGCTGATGATCTTCATTCGCCACAATAATATAAAATTATAATAGGTAATATTTGTCTCCCCATAAACTGTGTGTGGATGTGGTATATGTATATTTTTAATGTTTTTTTGTTTGTTTCAGTCCAGTACTAACCCCACAAGTCCTACATTAAGCTCAATGTATCGTCGAAGACTTTTATAATTTCCTCTTTTTTTTTTTATTTTTTTTTTATAATACACACATGCCGTTCCAATTCACTTTTGACATTGGCAGAATAGTCGACATCGGCTTTGCTTGCCATTAACGAAAAATAGAATAGAATACCCGACTACTTCCATTCTCCCCTGTCCTGACCCTGGTTATTTATCCATTGCTAGACCTCTTTCAAGCTATGCCACAACACCTTATCCTCTACCTTCCACACCTCGTTAGTTCCAACTTGTTAAGGACCTTCGTTTCTCTTAACTAGGTTTGAACTTCAGGCGTCCCACGCTGCACCTGCAGATAAGTGATCTCCATTTCAGGACTTGTTTGCTCAACAACGGCTTCTTATTACTGCTACTCTTCAACTGAATAGCCGTTTACTGACTGAGCGTGCAGCCTCGCGAGGCAACTTTGGACGTATGCCGCGCGACACGATGCTATTCATTGTTTTCCTCGGGCGAGGCACGTCCTGACCGACCGCATGAATTGCCTCGCGAGTCAGTACGCGGTTATTAAAGCAACGCATAGCGTGTTAGTTTGACGCTTAAAACCATCCACGCTCTTACATCCACCGCACCCAAATCACACGAGCGACGTAAACGACACCGCAGGTGACTGTTGCTATAATTTACGACATCAATTCCCAAACTCACACGCACGCTGCGTACGATGCGTGCGATTTCTCACTGTTTTACGTACGCCAGCTTTATATGCCGTTCTACGTTAGATTAAACTGTCGTGGAGTAATATTGGGTGCTGGGGGAAGAGCTATGACTTGGCTTTTCGCAGTAGTCAGTTGTTTTTGGCTTAAATTGGTGGCTGTATTCTGAGTTTTAGTTTTGGCAACTTTTTTAAGATTTCTAGTGTGGCAACCTACCGTACAGTTAAATCCTACATAGCACAAGCAGAATGAGTGACTGCCTCGTTGGTCTAGTGTTCGCAAGCGCGACTACTGAGCATGAGGTCCTATGTTCGATTCCAGGGTCAGGACAAGTGTTATTGGCTTTTTCCGTCTGGATTTTCTCAGTAGCAACCATGTAGCCTGGATTTGTGTCCGGTTGATGGCATAGGCTCGCCCCATATTACGTGGGACTTAAACAGAACTGGAAAAATGTGCGTGTGTAATTAGATACACCCCTGTCGAACCCTATGAGAATTACAGGCGTGATGTTGTGTAACCAAAAACTCCAACAAAACTTAGCTTTATATGCCGTTCCACGTTAGATTAAACTGTATGTCGTGGAGTAATATTGGGTGCTGCGCGAAGAGCTATGACTTGGCTTTGGCGGGCGTCAGTTGTTTTTGGCTTAAATTGGTGGCTGTTTTCGGAGTGACTTTAGTTTTAAAGATTGTTCTTGATTTTTAACCGACTTCAAAAAAAGGAGGAGGTTATCAATTCGACTGTATTTTTTTTTTTTTTTTTTTTATGTTTGTTACCTCATAACTCCGTCGCTTGCTAACCGATTTGAAAAATTATTTTTTTGTTGGAAAGGATATACTTCCCAAGTGGTCCCATGATCACCAAGTCAGGATCTGATGATGGGATCCTGGAGAAATAGAGGGAACTCTTCGAATTTTATAGGCACACTTGAAGTGATTTGAGTAGTTTTTGGAAGAGTACTTTCTCGGAGTGGTTTCATTTCAATTTAGTGAAGATCTGATGAAGAACTTCGGAGATAGGCAACGGAACTCCTCAACGAATGATAGCAAATGGACTGGGATTGCTGAAATGTCATGTCTGTCTATTGTTTAGACCAGATCATAACATAACTTCACGCCAGTACGCTGTGAAGGGGTAAGCACATGTGAACCACTAAAAAGTGAAAAATAAAAACTTTTTTACAAAAAATTAAACCGACTTCAACAAAAAATCAAACACAAAAAAGCGAAAAATAAACTTAAGAAGAAAATCAGCTTCAGAAGTCGGTGGCAAAATCATGAAATAAATCAAACAGTTTGAGACTGGTAAAGTACCGAAAGCTTGGAAGCAGGCTAACGTGCAACCCGTGCCCAAAAAGGGCAGTCGAGCTGATCCGGCCAACTACAGGCCTATTTCAGTCACGTCCGTACTCTGTAAGACTATGGAGCGTGTACTGAATAGAAAGCTCCTGGCATACCTAGAAGCCAATGATATCCTCAGTGACCGGCAGTATGGCTTTCGCCAAAACAGGTCTACTGGGGATCTTCTAGCGTATGCCATTCACATCTGGAGTGAGGCCATTGAGAAACACGGAGAAGCGCTTGCCGTTTCCCTCGATATCTCAAAGGCTTTCGACAGGGTGTGGCATGAAAGCCTTATTGCAAAGCTTCCTTCTTTCGGTCTACCTGCTGGACTTTGTGCTTGGATTGCAGACTTCCTGAGGGATCGGTCTATTCGAGTGGTCATTGATGGCTGCTCGTCTGACCAATTGGCTATCAATGCCGGGGTGCCTCAGGGGTCGGTTCTCTCAGCAACTTTATTCTTGCTGCATATTAATAGTCTGCTAGTGCCCGGCACCTTTGGGTATGCAGACGACAGCACTGTTGCTGAGAGGTACACGTCCAACGCGCGGGCTAGTGGGTCTCAGATCCGGTCTCTACGTGAGGCCATGGTGGAGCGGTTGAACTTGTCCTTGAAGGCTGTCTCCGAATGGGGCGACGCCAACCTGGTCAAGTTCAATGCTGCTAAAACCCAGGCGTGTCTCTTTTCCGCAAAAAGGAGCGATTTCCAACAGTCTCCTACTTTCCGTGGTGTAACCGTGCCGATAACCGATCACATTGAGCTTCTTGGCGTTACGTTTACGTCAACCCTCAATTTCGGTCCGTTCATCGAGGCTAAGGCTAAACTGGCTGCCAAGAAGCTGGGAATCCTAGCAAAGGTGAGACAGTATTTCACACCGAAACAGCTGCTCAACTTATATCAAGCGCAAGTCCGATCGTGTGTGGAGTACTGCTCTCATCTCTGGGATGGATCCGCTAAATACCAGCTTGATGCGCTAGAGTCAATTGAGAAACGAGCCAAGAGGCTCATCGGCAATGACGCGCTTGTCAAGTCAAAGCTCCAGAGCCTTGAACATCGTCGACGAGTAGCTAGCCTTTCGGTTTTCTATCGGTTACATTTCGGAGAGTGTGCGAGGGAATTGCACGATCTAATTCCGCCAAGCCCGTTCCATCATCGGACTACAAGACGTACGGCGATGCGCCACCGTTATATGGTGGACATCCCACCCATACGCACTAAACGGTTTGGGAATACTTTCATTGTGCGTACAGCTAAGGAGTGGAATTCCCTGCCAGAGTCTGTATTTCCGGATAGCTATAACCTAGGGGTCTTTAAGTCAAGAGTGAATAGGTTACTTCTAGGTAAGCGTGCTCCATCGTCGACCGCATCATCACTTTCCATCAGGTGAGATAGTGGTCAAACGCGAACCTATCAATAATAAAAAAAAAAAAAAAAAAAAAAAAAAAAAACAAAAGTCACCGACTTCAGAAGCTGATTTTCTTCTTAAGTTTATTTTTCGCTTTTTTGTGTTTGATTTTTTGTTGAAGTCGGTTTAATTTTTTGTAAAAAAGTTTTTCTAGTTTAACTTCCGTACTCAGAGGTTTTTAATGATAACTTAAACCATCACTTAGTAAAGATTTTGAAACTTTAGTAAGTAACGATTTAACTAATCACTCTAATTTAACTAATCTCCGAGTACGGCAGTAAGTCTGATAAGCAGATCAATCGCGAGACTAGAATATACAACAGCTGTCGATAGAATTTAAATATTTATCAGATACAACACCTGTCTGATCCACCGTTTGAATTCAATAATTAATGACGAAATGTGAGTACTGATAAGTACACCTCTGCCTAACCCTTTGGTGATTAGACCCTTTTCCTCATACCTGTATATTACGTGTTTGTTTGGTAAATGAAACAGTGTTTCTTGGTTCTAAAAGTTACATTCACCACCATCTGCTTGCCTGTTTACAATGCTAGGATAGGCTTCCAGTCTTTCCAGATGCAGCTGAATACCAGTATTTTACATGGAGTGAGTGACTGACTATCTAACCTTCACAAGCCCGGTCCGTATAATTATAAAACGAAACCCCGTGGATTACCCGAAAATCTGATAACCAGTTTTAGACTAGATGTCAGATGTTCGGGTCACTGAGATAGCTGTAACGACTTTCAAATATCTACAAATGACAGCTGGGACCAACTGGAATGTGCATATGGAATTTAACTGAGATAATAAAATGAAAAGACACTTAGGGCCGGTTTCACCGGTTACGGATAAAGTGTCAGATAGTTATCTGACAGATAATGCTATCAAAAATTGTAGTTTATCTGGCAGATAAGTTCCTGATAGGCTATCCGGGACTTTATCAGCAAGTGGTGAAACCGGCCCTTAGTGTATTTATCCAAGATAAAGGTTCATAGGTCACTGTATTGCGGTGGTCTAATCGTCTCGAACCAAATTATAAGTAAAACAAATTGCTCAGCCATAAAGACTTACCCTTCAAAGGTCAGAGAACACAGCACTTTTCCCACCTTAAAATAACAGGAAAAAAACCATTTCCCTATAATCCTCCAACATTTCTCATAGCCACGCCAGAGGTGCGCAATCTCAGGCAATTTCCTCTAATATTGCCCAACCTTTTCTTTACAGACATATCGTTATCCCAGCAATATGTCGGGGACCGCAATTTGTACAGGGATCTGGTGATCGGGTTATGACGCCAGAGATCGTCAGAGGTCGCACACATTTGACGTGACATGTGTCAGATGAGAGTTTTTAGAGCCTCGTAAAGACGATGGGCTAATGAGCCAAAAGGTTGGCGATCCAAGATTTGTTGGAGTTTTATTTTTTGGGTACGGAAGGTAAAAAGGTTACACACATAATATAACATCACGCCTGTAATCCCCAAAGGGTTAGGCAGAGGTGTACACACGGCTACACACCAAGCTATAAAAAACCAGTATAATCTGATCGTTCATTGTGCGAAAAGATCTAGTAAAGTGAGGCCAAGATTAACTAGTTTTGTATAGCTTGATGTGTAGCCGTGTGTACCTATTAGTACACAAAGTCAGTTATGTTTAAGTCCCATTTAATAGGGGGCGAGCCTACTACCTTATTCTGTTTTCATCATCATCAGCCTATATTGTTCCCACTGCAGGGACTCAGGCCTCCTCTCTAGGAGAGGGATGGGCTATAATCCACCACGCGGGCCCAGTGCGATTCTGTTTTCGGCTCTTCACAATCCAGTCAATCACAGTAAAATGTGGGTTATCTTTAGGGTCAACCTCTGGCCTCACCCCTTGGGGTTTACACGTATTTATGATCCACTTATGGTAAAGATAGTCAGTCATAATCATCCTCTTCTTGTATCCCATGTTACATGGGGTCGCGGTCAGCGCAACACTTTTTACCCGACTGCGGCGAAGCCCAAAAAGAGGGTTATGTGTTTGACATGTATGTATGTCCGTTTTTACTTCCGTTCTCCTCTGTCAACCGTCATGCTGTCATTTCTCTTTTATCTTTCATAATAGGGGATCGGACTGGGTCAAAATAATATGATTCTGTTTAGTCCGTAAGTTAGATTATCGAAAAATATTGAATAAGTACGTGTTTTTTGTTTTATCAAATCAATAAAAAATGACGAAGATAAAACGCGTCAAAGATCTGGGAGTGGGGCTTGAAACGTCACTTGTGTCGTCAAAATGTACTATCATATGACATCACACGAGTTTTCGAAGCACTGTATCGTCTTCATTTTAAGTTTACGTGAAAAAAGAAAAAATACGTGTCCAATATTTTTTGGAAATCTATCTGACGGACTAATTAGTTTTTTTTTTGTCCGATCCCCTATTCACAATCCATCCATCGTTTCCCTAATCTTCTTTTCCCTCTCCTTACATCAACATTTATATTCATCACTCTTTTACTGCGGTACTAAGACATATTTAATGATTATAGTGAACTCATCTAACTTCGTGCTAAAGGCATTTGTAGAAATATAAAAATAAAGTACTAACTAATTATTAATATCACCGAATTAGGCGAATCACAGAATTAAATGAGTTCACCCTACTTAAACCGTCACTTAGTAAACATTTGACATACTTACTTTTGTATGACAAAACTGTCAAAACCTTTACTAAGTGATGGCCTAAGTTATCATAAAAGCTCTCTGACTGAGTAAGACAGTTAGTCACATGCGATTCGTCCCTCTACTACAACCACAAAACAAAAGAAAAAACCTCCCAAAATCTAAAAACAACATCAATTCAGCCGGAAAATGAACAAATAAAGAAAGTTCCTAAATCGGATCATTCTCCGAGTCGAAAGGTCAAGCCTAGCTGAAGAATAACAATTGTGAATGAAAGGGTTAGTGATGCGTGCTCGTTAATAGAATGGTTTTACGAGCGAGCCATGTCACGGATATTGATCTTTTTCAGTGTACTTTTGTGTTTCACACTAAAGTATTTAAAGTCGATTGTCACCGCCGTTTTTGGAGTGTGTGAAATCATCAAATGACTCCTCCCGCTCTAGGAGGAGCGGAAGGTAGTGTCCGACTTCTGCTGACTAAAAATCACATAAGTTCCTTCTTAGCCCTTTGTGTCCGGGGCTGCAGCATCTCTTTCAAACAACCCTCAGCCCGGACAGATTTTCAACGCCTGAAAACTAAATATTATTTTAAATGACGTCGATTCATCTAACTGAAACAGAAAGAAACAGACGAAAAAACAGACGAAATTTGTTCTGTACAAGGCCGAAAGGTGTCGCAGCATGATGCTGAAGACCATTCTACGTTGTCATCGGTTCTTCAAGAAACTTGGCAAGCTCATTTCCAATTCACTGCAACTGCAAGTTATATCTACAACTGGAGTATTTTTGAACCCCTTGATCATGGAGCTTTCAAAACATCGGGAACGGAAATCAAATAGTAAACAGCTCGTATTATATGATAGTGATAGTGTATTCACAGAAATACCCAAATAAAACGAGTTTTTCTACGAGTCTCGTTGCTAAAATAACCAACAATTGTATAAAACAAAAAGCCCAACCATCCTAATGAACCTACAAAATAAATTCACCACTTAACACACTCCACTAACGTTTCGTATCAGCATTATCATTCCACGCAAATACCGAAGCCAAATTCCAGCAAAATGTACCCGACTATAGGCTCTGAATAGAGCAAGCCAACGAGCATTAGGCACATTACCATAATTAAAGCGTTGGACGGACGTTTGTCAACGCGCAAATGTTGAACAAGCCACGGAAAATGTTATTTTAACGCTCATAGCTTAGCATTGCTAGATGGCTCGTGGCTAATTGGTTTCCGGGAGTAGCCATCAGTTGGTTGAATTAAGCCACGAGTGTGAAGTGAGATATGTGGGTATGTTCTTTGCATTTGATTAGCATATTTTCGGAGTCAGCTTTATGAAGTAAAATCCGGGTGTTGAAAAATTGTCAGAATCCCAAGTAATCCGACAAGATTTGATGTATGATTTGGTTGATTTAGGGAATCAGAACTGAATATAAAAATATTTTATTTGATTTGGTAATTTCGATTATCTAAGCAATAAATAACAAAGCGGGATTAATTTTTATTTTGTTTGATTTTTCACTTCATACTTCTGACCATGAGACCCTGGGTTCGATTGCCAGGTTTGGCAAAGTATTATTAAGTTTTTGCTCCAGAAATTTCTCAGTAGCACCCACTAAGTATATATTTGTGCCGAGTCGTTGGCAAAAGTTTCACTCCCTATTGCATGAGACTTATTATATACATAACCGGCGAAAAGTGGGTCTACGATATGGTACATACAGCCTTGCTTTCCTCTTCGGGTATTATTATGTTATGTTACCTGTAAAACAAAGCATCTCTGAACATTCTCTAACAAGTCATTTAAATCCGATACAGTATAGAACACCACACTGTACTGTCCAACTAAACCAGACCACGGTTTCACGCCTAAAAGGTCCAATAGAGCTCCAATCCAATTTGCCATGCGGTTTTCACGCGTGCATGGCGCGTTTCTAGTTCGGACATAAGGACTCGGGCACGACCACAGACAGAGCAACCACAAGTTGATTACTGTGACCGCGGTTGGAAAGGATCCTTCAATCCAATTGGTGCTTAGATCGATTGTCAGTGCGTGTGGTGACAATCAATCTAAGCGCCAAGTGAGTCGATAGTTCCAGTGTTTTGTGGTTACTAAAAACCGTGGTTATGTCGAAGAGTAAGATAAAGTAGTTTAAATTGTACTTATATCATCATCAGCCTATAATGTTCCCACTGCAGGGACACAAGCCTCCTCTCTAGGAGAGGGATGGGCTATAATCTACCACACGGGCCGAGTGCGGGTTGGTAGATGTCACTATCATATCTGCGATTTTTTTTTGTTCTAAGACATGCCGTTTCCTCACGATGTTTTCCTTCACCGTTTTGAGAGCAGTGGTGATGAATAAAATAACACAAAGTAATGCGCCTACCTGGGTTCGAACGTAAGTCGGGGCCGCCACCACTATACCTACTCATAATCACGAGTACCTTTATGAAAGCAGTGATCGCACTGCTTTCATATACTCGTGACTTGGCAGGCAGACGCCTGCCAAGTCATAGGGCCCGTGTTCGAACCCAAGACACGCACTTCTGATTTTTCGCTTCGGTGAAGGAAAACCAAAACCGGAAGCCCAACCGCCTTAATCAATTGTCTAATTTTAATTTCAGCTGCCTATTTTCTTTTGGAGGTTGGGAAATCATGAAATGGGTCCTCGGTAGGGATAGGGTGAGGCGGTAGGGAGTGTCAGACTTCTACTGACTAAAAACCACCCATGTTTCTTCTTAGCCCTTTGTGTCGAGGCCGCGGTATTTCTTTCGAACAACCCGCAGTCCCGGCAGAAATTTCAGCTGCCTCAAAGTTCATGACCAAAAACTTTTTAGATTATTGCTATTAAAAACCAAACAAAAACAAAGCACCTAAATAATTCACATGAAATATAATTTGTGGTCCAACAAATGTAAGTAACGCGCCATTTCCAATATTAACGTTGACATTAATATTTACCACTGGTTTACAATGGGGTTAAGGGGCAGACTCGCTCGCTCAAATTAAAATGGATGCTGCTACCTTTTGTTCCGAAAACAATTGTACGAAGTTTTTACCCCATACAATTGTTTTGTTCATTCTAATGTGGCTTTGTATAACGCTACAGGAAGATAATTATGTGGACTTTTAATGAGGTTGCTTATTTTTTTCAGAATAATTTTTGAAATGAAAATGAATCAGGGGTTAAAATTACAACTAAGTAACTATCCACGGTTTTCGTACCGGGCGCTGGCATCATCAGCCGAGAGGCTGCTAGCGCGATGTCCTGGGTTCAGTTCCCGGAACGGGTAAAGGGCTTATGGGGTGATCCATCAGGGATTGCTTAGTCGTAACTACGGAGATCAGATTGCTGCCTGATTGTTGGTAATCAACTTGAACTACATTACTAGTGAAATGTGGGTGTAGATACTACCTATTAGGTACACCCCTGTCTAACCCTAAACCTTAGCGTGATGTTATGAAATCTACCAACCTGGTCGCGCCCGATAGGCCCGGATATTTTTTTTTTAAAACGTCGCCCCACACTAGGAATTTCTCCTGTATCGTGGGTGCGTTCACAAACATTTAAACTCACATACACAAATACCCAGACCCGGAACAACTATCTGTAGGTCTTACAAATATTTGATCCGTGCGGGGATCGAACCCGCTACACGCAGCGCGGCAGTCCATTGCTTGAGCCACTGCACCAACCGTGCCCTAGCTTTCAATTGACTCCTACTCACAGAGAAGAGGCTTATGGCCTATTAGTCAATGTAAACAGTAACAAAACTAAGCTGAATATACCTACGTAGGGGAGACCTGTACAAAACCGTATACCGGGGTAAAACAGTACAGCATGTCTATTCTTGTCAATAATTCAAAGTTCCCGCGCGCAAACTGCTCAGCGGCGTCAACCAATGGGAGCTATTAGTCAACAAACACTTGTCGCTGCATGCACGCGCGTTATCAAAATATTCGATTTTATTGATTTTCGGCGTATTTGATCTTATTTTTGTGAAAATTCAATCAATAATAGTGAAATTTACGCATATAAATAGGTAAGTGCCAATCAACTATGTTAAAGTGCATGTATTTTACTCGTAATTAACAATTATTTGAGTAGGCAAAATTGGTTTGCGTATGTAGTAGTGAGCGATATATTTACATTGAGCCGTGGGTCAAAACCGTACGGGGTAAAATCGGCCACTATACGATTTTGACCCGCATGAATGAAAAACTGCTGTTATCACTTCCTCCCCCTATAAAAATGAGCTGATAACCATCTCACAAAATAGAACTCCTAAGCTTAATTTGAATCAACCGCCTAAGACCAAAAAACCAAAACAAAAAATAATAGATGATAACATTTGCTTGTACTGCCTCGAAGAATACGGTTCAAGCCGCTTGGATGAAGGTTGGGTGCGCTGTGGGGAGTGTGAAGGTTGGGCTCATGAAGGCTGTACAGGTTAAGACTCAGAGGATTTAGATAATTTTGTTTGTATGGGATGCGTTGCTTCTAGATAATCTCTGGGGCAGTATCGTATATAATATACGGTTTTGCCCATGTGTCGGGGCAAAATCGTAATTAGAAGAAGTTTAATAATTTTTGGTTTTTATTGTTTAATATTTTGATTTTTCCAAATATGTACCAGTGATTATGTTCCTTATGAGACTGACTAATTATAATTGTTGAGTAGATAAATTAGTGTTTTGAAATTAAAGAACTACAACCCTAAACGCTTAGCTATACGATTTTGACCCGGTCTCCCCTACGTACGTACATTACGTTTTCACAAAGTTCTTTAGATCTCAACTCTCAAAACTCTCTCACCATTTACCTAATTAGAATAAATTACTGCCATACACTTTTACAGGCAAAAATTAATGAACCCACTTCTAAAACTTAACATCATTAAGGACATGACAAGCCAAACCCACTTACAAACTGTAACTTTTGAAAAAACTGGCCAAGTTATGTGCGTGTGAACTGAGGGACCAAAAATAAATCCGCAAAATGAATATCCTAGGATTTAGTAGTACACTTAAAACAATTGTAGAAGGAATCTGGGAATTTGTAAACAAATATATCGAAAACTACGACCCATAAAGTGTGGTCCCTCAGTTCTCACAGACGATTAGCCAGATCTCGGAAAGTATCTTAAGGTTGAACAAGCCAGTCATTCTTCCATACAAACTTACGAAAGTGATTACTCCTCTGTTTGACGGTGTAGGTTCAAAATTAAAAATTGTATCAACTGGTCTTATCATTATCTAGGTCTGTATGGAAGCAGAATTGGAAAAAAAATATTCATTTGGAAGTTATGAACGTCAAAACTTTCATATTTTAGCACTAATTTAACTCATCTTTGGGCGTAAATAAGTAACGTATATAGTATGAAAAAGAAAAAAGTGAAACCATACGGACATAGATTAGTTATTAAAAAATTTAAATAATTTGATTTTGAACAGATACATTCAATAGATTTTTCATGAAACCAAATATACCAAAGGTCTGCATAGAAACAATCGCGCGCCCGTTTTAGTTGTGTCTCTTTCGCTCTATGCATTTCGCTCGTGATGTCGGGTGAAATAGCATGCATTTTAGCCCCGCCCACCAACTAGTTCGTGCCGTTGGCTTGTTTACCCTTAAAGAACAAGATTTTGTGAATACAGACATTTAGTAGAGAATTTGAAAAGATATTTACAAAATAACAGACCACAAAGCATTAAAGATAAAAAAAATATAACGACTGAACTGTGGTCCCTCAGTTCACATAACAAAGATAAACATTTTAGCGAATCTTACTGAATAAAACCGTTCTTTTTCTACATAAAGTTTTAGTAGAAGTCTTAAAACATATTGTAAAAAAAAATGGAGTTTAAATATCGAAGCATTTTGAAGATAGCAATGATTAATAGTGGTCCCTCAATCCTCACATCCACTGACATTATGTGCGTGTCCTAGCTGCTTGACGAGAGGAATATCAGAAAGTCTAGTGTACTTAACGTTTAGTAGTAAGTTTCTTCTCAATAATAGGTATCTAAAATTGTGTATTTCTTACTTCTTAACTGAGGTAATACTATTTTTTTTAATCCTGTGAAAATGTATAGAGAAGTGTGACCACACAATTAAACAAAATGTAGACAGTACTATTATACTTTATTTAACACTAGCTTTTGCCAGCGGCTTCGCCCGCGTGAAAATGACGATTTTCCATACAAACTTTCATCCCATATTTAACTCCCTTAGGAGTTGAATTTCGAAAAATCCTTTCATATTCCTTGTCTACATTGTCTTAAGGTAGGCCTTCTACAAATTGTGCAAAAATCTGAATGAATTCATCAATGGGGAGCCACACTAAAAGGTAGGAACAGATGGCGCTGCGAGCGACTGTACCTTGTTTACGTCTTTTAGCAAGTGTGTGGTTGCGATTTTCTGTGTTTATTTTGTGATTTACCTTACAAAATGTACACGCTGTTATCTTTAAGAGAGCTTCGAACTGAGCTTCGACGAAGAAATGCGTCGACTGCTGGGAAAAAGGCCGATTTGATTGAAAGGTAGGCATTTTAAGTATTTGAGGTTATCTTTCATATTTCTTCTTTTTTTATGTTAAAACAAACTTATATTTTTTGTGTTCTTCTAGGTTGGAGGCATACGATCGAAATTAAAATTTTGGAGTCCACTTTGATCTTGAAGAAGACAGTTCATAATATGTTTAGGAAAGGAACTTTGACAAAGGTTCATTGCCTGAAATTTTACATATATGTAAGAATGATTAGGGTGTAAATATTTATACATGTACTTGGAGAATAAATAAGTCACATTTAATTTACCTGTATAATTACTTCTTCCGAAATAATCACTTTCTCTGAAGTGCAAACTACATAACCTTGCTGTATCACTTGCCCTGAAGTTTTTAATCCGCAAAGCGCTTTCCCATTTGGGGAACAGATGAACTCCCCGGTTTTTACAATTTAAGGCACTGCATTGAGGCATTCTTGATAAAAAAAACGAGAAGTTTGGTCTTGTTTACAAAAAAAATTATAGGATTTGACAGTTCTTTTGTCAAAGCAAGGTACGGTTGCCTAGACGCCACCAAGCGGGATAAAAAGGCAGTTTTCCTCCCCATTCTGTATTTCTGTGTTTTTGTTTTGAAGGTCAATTAATGCTTCACTGTTTTGAAAAAGCTTTCCACACCCGCAGACGATGGCGTCATGTTGTCGGATTTGAAATACGAGAATAATACATTTGACCACAGAGGAAGTTTAAATAATATCCTACGCAGTGTTGCCACAATCGTCGACAAATAGAATGGATTATGATATCTTGACCGAAGACGAGCGAGTGTCTTGACCAAAGATGTGCTTGCGCATTAAAAATGAATTATTATTTTTATTTTTCACTATCTGTTTCATAAAACTCGCCTAGGTATTTGTTTTTGTTGGGTGGGATATCATCAAATAACCCCTCCCGCTCTTGGGCAGAGCGAAAGGGAGTGTCAGACTTCTACCAGACTAAAAACCACCTATGTTCCTTCTTAGCCCTTTATGTCGAGGCCACGGTATCTCTTGAGAACAAACCGACAGGATGTATCTATTTATATTTGTACTTTATCGTAATTCTTATTAGTAACTAATAAAACACTATTTGTTCCATTAATGTTTTTCACAAAATCTCTTTTTGTGAACAAATTGTGCATTTTTGTTGTTGTTTTTGTTTGGTTTTTATTTTGTAATATACTTATGCATTAAATTAACCATACAACCTGTTTTTTTCTTTTTGGGGCATGGGAAAGCATCAATAATCATCGAGCGGTATAGGCCGTGTCAGACTTCTACTGACTAAAAACCACCCATGTTCATTCTTAGCGCTATGTGCCGAGACTGCGGTATCTCTTTCGAACAACCCGCAGCCCCGACGGGAACCATACAACCTTGTTTTCGTTTCGTCTAAAAAATGATATCTATCTATCTTCTATCTATATAAAAGACAAGTCCTGACTGACTGACTGATTCATCAACGCCCAACCCAAACCCTTGGACCTAGAAAGCTGAAATTTTGCAGAGATTCCCTGTAATGTAGACAAGGAAGATGGAAGGATTTTTCGAAATTCAACCCCTAAGGGAGTTAAATAGGGGATGAAAGTTTGTATGGAAAATCGTCATTTTCACGCGGGCGAAGCCGCTGGCAAAAGCTAGTGTTAAATAAAGTATAATAGTACTGTCTACATTTTGTTTAATTGTGTGGTCACACTTCTCTATACATTTTCATAGGATTAAAAAAATAGTATTATCTCAGTTATGAAGTAAGAAATACACAATTTTAGATACCTATTATTTAGAAGAAACTTACTACTAAAAGTTAAGTACACTAGACTTTCTGATATTCCTCTCGTCAAGCAGCTAGGACACGCACATATGTCAGTAGATGTGAGGATTGAGGGACCACTATTAATCATTGCTATCTTCAAAATGCTTCGATATTTAAGCTCCGTTTTTTTTTACAATATGTTTTAAGACTTCTACTAAAACTTTATGTAGAAAAAGAACGGTTTTATTCAGTAAGATTCGCTAAAATGTTTATCTTTGTTATGTGGACTGAGGGACCACAGTTCAGTCGTTATATTTTTTTTATCTTTAATGCTTTGTGGTCTGTTATTTTGTAAATATCTTTTCAAACTCTCTACTAAATGTCTGTATTCACAAAATCTTGTTCTTTATGATACTTTCCGAGATCTGGCTAATCGTCTGTGAGAACTGAGGGACCACACTTTATGGGTCGTAGTTTTCGATATATTTGTTTACAAATTCCCAGATTCCTTCTACAATTGTTTTAAGTGTACTACTAAATCCTAGGATATTCATTTTGCGGATTTATTTTTGGTCCCTCAGTTCACACGCACATGCCAAGTTCGAGTCGGGCTTGAGCAACAAGGATTTTGTATGTAACTTATTACGTTAGACGCTAAAGTTCATTATTTCAGCTTCCTACTTATTTCCTATGGCATAATACTTTAAATTTAATGGTGGCCCAGTGACCCCGACTTCGAATAGCTGCTCTCAAAACGGTGAAGGAAAACATCGTGTCTTAGAACCAAAAAATTCGAAGTCCTATTTTGACATCTGCCAACCCACACTGGGCTCGCGTGGTGGATTATAGCCCATCTATCTTCTAGAGAGGAGGCCTGAGTCCCTGAAGTGGGAACAATACAGGCTCATGATGATAGTAGGAACACCAATAAGCTCTTCAAGCAACAATTAATACACATACGATTCTTAACGAATATTAGGAGGCTGGACAGCTGGGCCGAAGACCACTTTTTGTGTTGTTTTAACACGACTGCCCCAAAAAAAAGAGTGTTATGTTTTTAGCGTTCATGTATATGTATGTTTGTCTGTGAGTTTTTTTATTCCACCATAACTTCTAAACACCTTAACCGATTTTGATGTATGTGGTATCGTTAGATTCTTTGCGTTATCCCGGGTGACATAGGCTAAAATTTTGAAAAATATGGTAGGGTGGCCATGGTTTAGGAATAAAAACAACTTTAGATTTTTTTTTATTAAAGTTTCAATGAAAACTATAATCATCGTCTAGACCTTGTTAAGTAGATTACAAAAATATACCACAGTAGTATTCAATATCTATTGTTTACTAGTAATACTACTCAACAAATGATATGGTGACATTTTAAATTCGGTAATCGATACGAACAAGCTACATATCAGTAGATTCCTTGTAATGAAAGGAATAAAACTGGCTAGGTAACAACTCCCAAATCTATCCACGATGGCAGCTAAATGGTTTTAAAGTTTGTATGAAAAATCAATATGCGTGAATCAATTTTCTTGAAACATGACAGGAGTATGAATTTAAGGGAATAATAATGTTTGCCATCATAGGTTTTTCAAAAGCACCCCTTAAAGGCTGGAAAAAGAAGACCATGGTTGAATTTTGTATGAAAAAATCTTACTACGAGATTCAACTTGAACACAAATGAATAAATAATTACGTGTGTTAAAAAACAATATTTTAATAAAAAACCGGCCAAGTGCGAGTTGAACCCACGCACCAAGGGTTCTGTACAAGTTTTTTAGTACTTCAATACTTAAAACTGTTTGGCACTTTACTTGAAATTCTTAGAATGTTAACGAAATAATTCATATTCCTTATCATTTGTATGTAAATTGCATGTTACATATTAAATTCAGCGTAATTGTTTACAAATAGATTCATGAAATGAAAATTGTTTGTAGAAGGTATAAATTACGCAATTAAGACATTCAGATCTTTTTACACGTTCCGGAGGAACAATGTCTTGACTGACGTAGGCATACGGAAAACTTAGGCATCGTTCACACCAAACGTATTAATTGTCCGCCGCTGACTGACTGACATTTGGTGTGAACGATGCCTTAGTGTACTGTATAATATAAGGGTTCCTAAGAAATTAAAAAAAAAACACATTTTATTACGTACAACAAATTCAGTAACCTGTATGAACAATTCCCCCCCCCCCCCCCCCCCAATCTATAAAAACAGTAAAAAAAATATTATTATTATTTTCCTTTCTGGGGGCCTCGAAACTAAAACTTTTCTTGCAGTCGGGGGACAGTTCGGTGGAACAATTCTTTACAGGTCCCCCGACTGCAAGAAAAGTTTTAGTTTTCAGTTTTCCATTTACGGGACCTTGCTCTCATTCATCACTGAAATTGTTTGACTTGTTTTTTCGTTTTTAGTTTTCTTTTTGTCATGGCAGGCGTGTTTTTTAATTTTTTTAATTATTTGATTTTTTTAATAATGTTCCTTGATGTAGCTCGTTTCCAAGCGGTTAGTTACGGAACCCCAAAGAACTGTTTACAAAAACTTTCAAAGTTGTAAATTTTAAAATGATTCCCTGTTTTTCAGACAAGCCATGCCCTTAACACATTCGCTGGGCCCAGTGAAATGATTGATGGCTGACTGCAAATTGCTCCGGGCCGTCTGCGCCTACAGGCTAATATTTTGGACCGCGCTCTTTACTTCAATGTGGCGTAAGTTGGAAGAGGCAACGGAATGGTGGTTTAAGTGATTAAGATAGGGTAGATAATAATAGACACCGAATTCACAATTTTAAATACCGAAAACATTTTGGAAGACCAGAGATAAAAGTCTGCTAAAGTAAAATATCGATCAGAATTTGACAATCGTATAGTGATTGATTTTATTTCCGTTTTCACAGTACATCGCGCGTATGGTTGGTAAAACTGTATTACCATTACAAACCACACGCGCGCGGCGCGATGTACTGTGTGCACCGTGTAATCGCGCAGGCAAGACTGTGGGGAAGTGTGAGCGTATGGTAGGCGCATTAGGGGAGGCCTATATCCAGCATTAGACGTATTTCGGCTGAAATTATGTTGACGATGACACTTTAACACGTCAAAAACATTGTTGGATCTTTTAGACAGTGCCATAGGTATTAGGTAAATCTTGATTTGTGGCTGGGACTGTTCGAAAGAGATAGGTACAGTGACCCCGATCACAAAGGGCTAAGTAGGATACTCCCTTACACTTATTAGATGATTTCCTAGATAGTTTCTTATCCCTTGACATCTTTCCACCTCCCCTCTTCTGCCTTACACCATCCAGGCACTCATGTCCGACTCGCCAGCTCCAATTTGCATGCAATCAGCCAATGGTAACTGGATATTGTACCAGTACCATTAGATTATTAAACGCCTTTGCTTTTACCGTCGCCGGCGGTGTAGTAAGCGGAAGGTTAGTTGATCTGGTTCGGGTAAACTTGTTAAGTATTGAAGGCAATTGATGTGAGGGTCCATTTGGCAGTTGGAATGTGTGAGTGAGATGGAGTGGTAGAAAGGGATGGGAGATCGTAGAGATGTGTATATGGTTGGGAATTTGCAGTTATGAGAATGTAATAGTTGATGGTGAATGATAGGGAATAGCGTTAATTTGATGACAGTAATAAGTTGGTTTGAATAGTAAAGAACTTTGTCTTTAGCATGTTGATAGCAGAACTAATACTTGTTTAGCGTTCATCAGTTCCTGTAGTGAACAAACCATATTACACGCAGGACACGAAAAGTGCCCCATTTTTGTAAAGGTTTAATTAAATCTTCAGGCAGTTGAGGCACAATAAAAATATATCCTTTTTGTCGAGATCGAGATCGCAGGGATATGTATATATGGTTGAATATAGGCAGTAATGCTGTGAATGTATACGTAATGGTTGATGGTGAAAGATAGGGAATAGCGCTAATCTGATGACAATAACTTTGTTGGTTCGTATAATAAAGAACTTTATCTTCTTAGTGTGTCGATGGGAATCTTAATTGTGTCTTTCCAAAACCGAGCCACTATTTTGGCGCTTTCGGTAGCGTCTATAGATCTGTCTCTGTAGTGAACAAAGAGTAAATTGTAGTGTGATCTATCTATATCTATAAAAAAAAAAAAGAGAAGTCCTGACTGACTGACTGACTCATCAACGTCCAGCCCAAACACGTGGACCTAGAAAGCTGAAATTTTGCACAGAAGTTCCCTTTATAATGTAGACAAGGAATTAGGAAGGATTTTTCGAAATTCAACCCCTAAGGGAGTTAAATAGGGGATGAAAGTTTGTATGAAAAATCGTCATTTTCACGCGGGCGAAGCCGCTGGCAAAAGCTGGTATGTTATAATCATGTTACGCAGAAACAAATCTACCGTATTGTCTTCTGGTAATTAATTAACTTACACTAACACAGTAATAATAATTGTATAATTGCCCAGGAGTGGAACAAAGCAGGTTAGGAAAAGAAAATATCTGGAACAAAAAACCTGTGATTATCTCTAGAGAATTACAAGTTTTTTATCGATAATAGCTTGTATGGAAGTTTGGCATTTTTACGTATAAAGTTATCCCATCGGGTCATCTACTTTTTCAATGAATAATAATATAAAGAATATGTCACATTAAAAATACTAATTAATAAACTCACTTACAAACACAATCAAATTAGATTTTGGCTAAAATCCTATTTCCCACGTTTAACTCAGAAAGTTTTTAACAAAGTTGTAATTTTCTTATTTCTATGCAAATCTTTTACAAGTCACTCCACTCGAAAATGACTTTTTTTGTGACTTTACAAAAGTTTGAACAAAATTAATCTAACAAAGAGTAGTAAAGGGTTTGCTAAAGGTTTTAATACGAATTTAAATCTATTTGGAACTTTTAAGTTTTTAAGATTTGATGAGTTCAATGTTATCGACTATATAATTATATGATATTACCTACTAGCGCCGTCTTCACCCGCAATATATAACTATTACAAAAACTTGACAAATTATATACTAAAACCTTTCTAGAGAACCACTCTATCCTTTGGTGAAAACAGCATAAAAAATCGGTGCTTTAGTTACGACGTGGCGGAGGACTTTGTTTTATAAGTAGTAAAGTGGCGCCAGTGACTGAAAAGTCATGTGGTAAACGGCTTCCGTGGTATGCGGCAAGTGATGCAGAGGAATGAGGAAAATTTCGTGAGGAAAGCTTTGAGTATGAATGTAGATGGGTATAAGAGTAGAGGAAGACCAAAGAAACGATTGATGGACTGTGTGAAGGATGATTGACAAGAAAAGCAGTGTCTTTTTAGATGACGAGTAATACAGAATTATGGAATAAGATGACATGCTGCACCAACCTAAAATTGGGATAAGAGCCAGATAATGCTGAATTACTCCTTTTAGAACTTTTCAACACTACTACCTACCAGCTTTTTTTTTTTGGTGGGTGGAAAATCATCGCTCTTGGGCTGAGCGAAGGGGAGTGTCAGACTTCTACTGACTAAAAACCAAACCCATGTTCCTTCTTCGCCCTTGTGTCACCTTTGTTAACCTTTCGATAATCCACAGCCCCGACAGGCGTCGGCCCTTGCGTGCCCCTTCCATATTGCTGACATCTCTTTGAGGCGCGCGTGGAACACGTACGCGCCGCCGACACGGTCTGTTGCTGTCATGACGACGGCCGGAGGAGGCGACGGCGTCCCATTCCTCCTCGCCCCGGACCATGGCTTGCACCAGGGCCGGGCGCGAGAGGTCGCCGCCGCCGATCGCCGCTACGAGAACACGGCGGGGCTCCGCCCAAGCAGGGCACGCCTCCACAGTGTGCTCCACCGTGTCCTCCGGTCGATCCTCGCAGTGGAAGCATCCGGGCGTTTCCTCCCGCCTGATTCGGTGCAGGTACCTCCCGAAACACCCGTGTCCGGTGAGGACCTGCGTCAGACGGTAGGTGAGGGCGCCGTGGCGCCTCTCCAGCCACTCCTCAAAGAGGGGACTTACCGCCACTTTCGTGGCGTGCCCTACACTACTACCAGCTGCGGTGCACAACGTTTTTGGTAACCGTTGAAAACTAAAACAGAAATCTCCAAAAAAAACACATAATTTACTAAGCAATTAATATAATTTACAAAAGTTATTAATTCTTAAACTAATTAAAATAACGTAATGAAACGATGTCAGTAACTAATTAATTATAACAGTAATTACAAAGAACATTACCACCGTTTACACGTTAAGAATTTAAATGAAGGTTTTAGTTTACGTGTAGAATATTATTTTTAAATTTCACTACTATTGCGAAAGTTTAGATGGATGGATGGATGTTACTCAATCACCTCTGTGACCCGTATGACCATGACTTTTATTTAATACAGTGTTAAAGGTTATCCTTAAAAAACAATATCTTTGTAACTAGATGGTTCCCGGTTATGGTCCAGACAAAAAAAAAAGTTATCGCAATGACGGAAAGAAACTTTCGGCTTCTTTAAGGATACCTTGTATTTAATAATGTGAAAGTTTACTAGGTTTTTATCAAATTGTACACTTTATCTCGGTAAGCGAAGTCCAAGTAGACGCCATAAAACCTTTAATTTCTCACTTTAACCAACTAACGGCTTGCTGTCCACATAATTCGAGCCACACTAAATCCTCTTACTAAAACTGGATAAATATAAACGAGTCCTACAATCTTACAGTTCACAGGTACAGGTTCTCAGTACAAGAATACGGTTCCATCGGAGTGAACCTCTATCGGTTTGGGTGGTGGTGGGTCCCTGTCTAAGAGATACGCTCTCACTTTGATGAGTACCACATTTGTTGTGGAGCAGAGGCATGCTACTAACAATAACCTGGAAAGAGAAGAAGAGAGAAGAGATTAATCATGGTGAAACATAATAATAGTAGAAAGATTGGTTCGTGGTTCGAGATAACTGTTTTAAAATTCAGTTGCAAGATTTAACCTTAGCAAACAATTATAAACATTCAAGTTAAATATATTATTATCGTTTTCTTTTTGTCCATGTGGTGTTTACCTATAAGTAATTGTTGCACTGTGTAAAGTTTAAACGCATGTTTTGTTTTTCCTTGTTAATTAGTGTAAACAATTGTTGGTAGACCTAATAAATAAATAAAACAAGAAAAAAATGTACTGGTAACTATAAAAAGAAAATCTAAGTATACAGTTTCGAAGGTGGGTAGATCAAAGCAGGGAAAACAAAGGAGAACGTAAAATAGAACATGGAGTGAAAATAAATAAAGGACGCTTTTGCCAAAACAGACTGGGTTGTTACCATGTTACCGACTCGCCAGAGACGTTAGATTTAGATAAAAACTAAATATAAAAATTCTGTGTCTGAATAAAGGCTTATATTATTATAAGAAAAGGCTTTAATACCAGTAAGAGTATCCAAGACCTGGTCCAGGGACAAACAGTCCCACGGCTATATGGGTCAACGCGAGATGGTTCTTCAACCCCGAAGCTAGCCAGTATACACCGAACATGAGCATCACCGCCACGCCTACAAGAGTGGCCGCTACGTTTGTCCATAGACATCCTGGAGTTGAATAAAAAAACATTTAAATAAATTATGTAATCCGCATAGGGTTTAGGCAGAGGTGTACCATGTGTGTGTGTGTGTGTGGTGTGTGTGTGAAGTACTTACTACGTCCATTCGCATGTTACAAGAGTGATTAATATTTTAATTTTATGTTCATGGATGGAGAGGGAGAGGAAGACTAAAGAAAACACGAATAGATTGTGTGAGGAATGACTTGAAAGAAAAAGGTGGTTGCAAACGCAACTACAGAGCGTGGGGTGCCACTCGGTTTCTCCATTAGAAACTAGCAGCCCCGAAGTTTGAAAGTTGGCTGTATGATAACCCCGTGCTTCGGAAAGCACTTAAGAGGAAACGCGAGTGGTCTTTTCTCCATACAAACGCTCTCGCCTGTTTTCTTTTTGGTTAATGACCCTAGAGCAATGGTTTTTTACAGAATAATAAATATTAACTATTTCTATGCCCCTATGTTTTCCTTTTTGGTGATAAATTATTTTTATAAGCACTAGAACCCTCAAAAAATGCTCAAAATTGCTTGTTTTGATCGCTGTTAACAGAGTCCTAGTGTACAAATTTGACAACTATTAACGAAAAAAGAAAAACATAGCGGCGTAGTATATAACCTCCTTATTCATTGTCTAAAATATCTTTTAAATTGGTTCAATATTGGAGGAGGAAATAGGCGAGAGCCAAACCTCGAATTCTAACTTTTTTCTACCGTTGTCCTTATCGCACGAATTTGAGGGCAGGAGGACGGAGAGAGACAGCGATAGTAGAAAGAGACAGCACTCGCATTTCCTCTTAAAGACGTTGGTCCTGCGCCGGTCTCTGGTCGCTCTCCGTTCGCGTCAGATTACCGCTCCACCCGACTGAGACAGTAATGGCACAGAGATTGCACCTATACATGCGCACTTTTTAACCGACTTCCCAAAAGGAGGAGGTTCTCAATTCGATTGGTATGTTTTTTTTTTTTTTTCTATGTATGTACATCGATTACGCCGAGATTAATGATCCGATTTACTTGATTCTTTTTTACACAATAAAATGTCCGACACCGATGGCTAATCTCAAGTAATATTGACCACAGTGACTGAAAATGGTCAGGAGGACTATATAACCGTGCGTCGGTGTCCCCTCCACTTAAATTACTGACATAATAAACACAAACTTACCAGGCAGTCCAAAAACAGGTTCTGTAGGGTTTTTAGTAGCGTTCAAGATTGCAAGGCCAGCGGTCACCAATGCTAACCCTAGCTGAATGATGAGCAGTGCTATGAAGGATACGTAGAACGCGAATGATATCACCGGCGGAGGGTTTACTGGAAATAATGAAGAAAATGTTATTGATTTCTGAAGAATTTTGTTAAGTTTTTAAACCGACATCTATCTATACATATAATAAAATGGTAGGAAAGTCAAAACTGTACATTGAATATTTTTAAAAAAGAATACTTGGGATGTGATCTACAATCGATACCGAAGTCAAAAATATAGTTTTTAGAATTTCTGTCTGTTTGTCTGTTTGTCTGTTTGTCTGTTTGTCTGTATGTATGTCCGGGATAAACTCCAAAAGTACTGCATGGATTTACTTCAAATTTGGCACGAATATTATTTAGGAGTCGGGTCTACATATAGGCTACATATTATCACGCTATCACCTACGGGGAACGAGCAGTGAACCTTTATTTCTTCAACGCATTCTGTAAGAACGTGTAATCTAACGACGCATATTTAAATGTTGTTATTATGTTAACCATGCTATAAGCTAGCTTCACACTATAAAAAACACGCAATAAAAGTAACTTAGGCCGATAAACATAATTAAATGAATATAAGTAGTACGAAGAAATTTTTTAAAGCAGCGCCATCTATGAGATTTCAAAAACATCAAGTCGAATTACATGTGTAAGCCTTTTTGGGTATAAATAATTTAAATTTGATCATGTTGGCGAGCTTAATAGTTGTTTCTAAAAGTCATAGATGGAGTTGTGCATGTTCTTAGACGTCCACCTGGAGAACAGCCAGCGCATATATTTTGATCCCGACAACGTTGCTGAGCGCTTGGAAAATCCACGCCAAACAACTGTCTTGGCATTTTCAGGCCAGACCAGTTTGCGAGGTTCCTTATGTATGACGAAGTGCCTTCATATTACACATACGACAAGCAAAGGGGTGTAATAGTAATAGTCCTCCTGACCGTTTTCGGCCACGGCGGCCAATCTTAGCAGAGATTAGCCAACTGCGCGGGAGATATTATAGTGCAGGCGTGTGTGCGCAGGCACAGGTGCACCCTCTGTTCCTTTCCTCTCATAGTCCGATGGGACGGCAATCCGACACGACCGGAGAGAGATCAGGCGCAGGACCAACGGCTTAACGTGCTTTCCGAGGCACGGGGGTACTATACCGCCAACTTCCAAACTCCGGCCTACTACTGGGAAATTTCTAATGAAAAACCCAATAGCACTTTTTGTCCGACCCGGGAATCGAACCCAGGACCTCATGCACAGCAGTCGCGCTTACGACCACTAGACCAACGAGGCAGTTCAAAAAAAAGAAAAAAGGGGTGTATTTAACCGACATCGACGAGGACGTGCTGTGGAAAGGTTTTCCGGGAATTTTCAAGGATACCGCATTGGGTAGAGTTTATACCGTGCACCTGAATAATGGTGAATGCTATTTTCTGCGGTTGTTACTTCACACGGTCCGAGGCCCAATGTCTTTCGCCTTTCTGAGGACATTTGATGGCGTGGAGTATTCCACTTACCGCGCAGCCTCGAAGTCACCTTCTCGACGTTGACCGAAACTGGGATGACACCTTCGCGGAGGCGAGCGTCAGTAACAGTCCCAGCCGCATGCGTCATCTGTTTGCCGTCATCTTGGTGTTTTGTGGAGTCGCAAACCCGGTAGCATTGTGGGAGAAGTATCGCCATCATCTGTCTGAAGATATTCTCCGAGCTTTTGAGGCGTGCTACTAGAGACGAAGTCGAAGTAACTGATGAACGCGTGCTGAACACCTGTCGCAGTTCAATTCAACACGTGGTCATTACTGACTGGTCGAATATAAGTTACCATGGCAGCTCCCCAATCATCACCTCATCAAGACCGCGGAAATCAGGAGTAAAACGCTGAGACATTTTACGAGGGTGTAATGACTACCATACGAAATGAACATGTCGCTTTGTTCTCTTCAGAGCGAAAACAAATTTATGACACCATCCTTGAAAGCGTTGTTCAAAACCAGGGTAAAATGTTTTTCTTGGATGCTCCTGGTGGAACAGAAAAAAACATTTGTTACAACTGGCATACTTGCAGAGGTCAGGAGGCAAGGCAAAATTGCCATTGCTGTAGTGTCGTCGGGAATCGCTGCCACACTGCTTCCGGGTGGCAAGACAGCACATGCCATGTTTAAAATTCCTATCGATTTAGAGAGTGCCGAAACGCCTGTTCGTGGTGCGTCACGTAACAGTGATAAGGCACCCGTGCTCAAGGATTGCTCACTGATCGTATGGGATGAGTGTACGATGGCCAATAGGAAGGCAGTTGAGGCCGTGGACAGAACCCTGCAGGACATCCGCAGGAACGAACATTTGATAGGTGGTGTCATAGTTCTGTTCAGTGGCGATTTCCGACAAACGCTTCCCGTGGTGACGTGGGGATTGAGGGCTGACGAGATGAATGCTTCATTGAAACGATCTTCGTTGTGATCACGAGATCGCACTCTGCGCTTGACCATTAATATGAGAGCTCGGCTCGGCGGCAATGCACGTGCTCAAGAATTCTTCGATGTCTTTCTAAGTCTTGGCGAAGGCACTCTACCAGAGGAGAGAGGTGGACAGGTGGTGCTTCCAGAATCTCTCATTATAGTTGTATCCATCTAAGAAGAACCCATTCGCTGTGTGTACGGGGACATCAGTCGTCTTCTTCTTAGCGTGTCGATAGCAAATTTCTGTTAAATCATTTTGGCCCAAAATTCAGCTATGCGAACTCCACTCGCTGACATCAGTCGTATACCGCACCAACAGAATTGTTAGGTGTGTGAGCGGGCTATTTTGACGCCTAAAAATGATCAGGCTGCAGCAATTAACTAATGCATTCTCTCGGAAATTGAGCGGAATGAAGTGGTCTACACCTGTATAGACATTGTGGTCTAGCAAGATGACGCCACACATTATCCCGTGGAATTTCTGAACTCCCTCCTTTTTCTGTCAGCAAGTGGACTTCCAGCGCATACCATCAAGCTGAAGGTCGGTGTCCCGAATCTGCTTCTTCGGAACCTATCTGCGAACCGACCTCTAGATGAACTGCTTCTCACACGGGCAATTGTACATCGCTTGCTCCCGCGTCACCAGTCCAGACTCTCTATACATTTTGACTGCGGAGAGCCAAACCACTACTATGGTTTATCGAGAAGTCCTATAAGTATGTATTTTTACCCCATTCTGTATTCCTAATTCATTTTTCTCTGCATCTGCTTCAGTCACAACTTATGACTAAAGCAGGCTGAAAATCAGCACTTTGTGAAGGTCAATTTTACAAAAGACAGTCTCCCTCTGTTACTGCACTTTCTATACTATATGAAATGTAAAGAAGAAAAGGGTAAATGGAAAGGTATTTTTGGTGCTGTATAGCGTTCACGCAGACGACGTCGCGGGCAGCAGCTAGTGAACAATAACAGTACACTAGAGGGACAACAGCCGCTCGTGTCGATTTTCTAAGCCGCGCCTGCTTAGGTTGGGTTGAGTTTCCTCCGCACCTCAGTAAGCGTTGATCCTGGCTATCAGTTGTAGATCTTTGTCAGTCGTTACAGGTAGTCAGTGGCTCGAAATCTGACAACCAGTCTTACCAAGGGATATTTGTTTTACCTAGTACTAAATGGGCTGTGGAGGTCAGGTAGGCAGTCGCTCCATATAAAATACTGGTATTCGGCTGCATCCAGTTAGACTGGAAGCCGACCTTAACGTTGTAGGCCTAGCACTGATGGTGATGATCACTAATCCTAACTAATATTATAAATTCGAAAGTAACTCTGTCTTTCTGTCAAAGCTAGTAGATAAATAAGTGTTAAAATTGGACAAACCGCAACACTATTCCCGAACCACTGATGACTCCTAAAAGCTAGAATCAACAGTGGTGACCACCGAAAAAGCGCCGACACAATGAAGCTCGACGAAGTCCTAAAGAAACGAACGAAGTGCTAGTATGATATACATACATGGATTTGCTGATTCAACAGTGGTAGCGCCACCACAAGCAGCATTCGGTCTTAAGCCTTCAGCCAACGCCCGCACCTGAAAATGTGTTGAGGATCCATCAGACATTTGTATGGACACCAGCACACCAAGGTACCTGAAACTGTCGTTTCCGAATCACTCTGCACTTAATGCTATAACGCTAAAACGCTTTGTTGTCTCTTAAAATCTAATAAAGAAAGACAGATTGTAGTAGCTTGTTAACAAAGCATTCTGTTCATCAAGCTAAGTAAAAAGTGTTGGGTAATGTCTTATTTTTGGGGGACTTATTTTCAATGTAACGTACTTAAAACACTAGTACGAGGGTTGTGGAGGTATTTAATCAAAGTTATAACATCAAATACCACCACCACCAAAGGTGGGTGTACTATTAGGTAAACCTCTGCCTTACCCTTCTGGGATTAGAGGCGCGTTTTCATTTTTATTGTTAACAAGTTGAATCATTGACCCGCAATATCTCCGTAACAAGAAGGTTCCCAGGTATGAAACTGAACAAAAAAAATCACAATGATGAGAAGAACTTCGTTAAGGGTATTTTTACACCCATTATGCTTGTCTTCACAGTGTGTGTAAATGACCTTAACCCGAATGAATTTCGATTGTGAGGTTTGCAGAAGAGGATATACCTACTAAGGTGTATGAACTCATCTAACTTCGTGATAAAGGCATTTGTAGAAATATAAAAATAAATTACTAAATAAGTATCAAATATCACCGAATTAGTCGAATCACATAATTAGATGAGTTCACCCTATAAACGGATATAAAGCCGTCAACCAAGGATAAAAAACTAACTAACTCTACGCAAAATGGTATGTCAATAATCAGTTGGTTATTTACCTCAGCTACCCTGGCTAGCTCGTTTGTTTTACAGCTCAAAGCACACGCTCCCATGTCCGGTACACATGTCACTGAAATCATACAAAATAGGATTATAAAGACTACACAATTTTTGTAAAGTTTGTTTACTTATGTCCAGAAATACTGATCCGATTCCGAATATTTTTCACTAATGGGAGGCAACATTATTAATACTATTCTTGTACTATTTACTACCACACAAACTCAGTAAGTAATCAAAACAATGCAGCATAAGAAAAAATCCTGTAAAACCCTGAAATTCGCACCAATCTGTTTAATTAAAACCTTAAAACAATGCCTACGATACAAAGTTAGGTTTTATATACGACGTTTTGTTAAGATTATGAATCATGAGTTCATGACAGACGGAGATGAATTTATCTAATGTTGCAAACAAAAAGCCTTTTGTCTTGTATTTTAATTTGTTCCTCACTGTTAGGCCACAAAACCAATGGGAATTGTATAGAGCTTACTTAGCAGCAATAAAAAGTTTATGAATAGAATTAAAATAAATCGCCCTTAAATCATTTTTTCTGTAAGTAATTAGTGTAGGGGTGATCAAATTTCATCGGGGCTGCGGGTCCCGTCGGGGCTGCGGGTTTTTTGAAAGAAACCGCGGCCTTGGCACAAGGGTTAAGAAGGAAAAAGGGTGGTTTTTAGTCAGTAGGAATCTGACACTCCCTACCGCTCTGCCCGGAGCCGGAAGAGTCATTTAATGATTTCCCATACCCCAAAAAAAAAGGGGTGATCAAATGAAACAACTATAGACGGGCAAACCTAACTGTTTTCCTATCTACGATTACTAATTTCATCACCATTCTCTTGCCCCTATCCTTATTCATTCGGGGTCGACGCAGCATGTCTCCCTCTTCCATGCTTCTCTGTTTACTTCGATTTCCAATTTGTTTTCTGTTTATAATAACATAATTATGCTAAGTTGTTTGTATACTATTAATCATTATTGACTCACACAGATAACAAAATCTTATCATAATTATCTAGATGTACCTTCAAGAATGACGACATAATTAGTACTACGTAAGTTTTTTTAATGGGTTTCCCCGGTACCAAAATAAGTTAATAATCGACTTATATTTTAACCTCTAATTGAGCTTTTCTTTTATACAAAACAAAAAGAAGATAAAAAATTTGATTAGTGGCTAAAATAATCTGAGTCTGAATTTATGCCCAATTGGTGGCAATAGGCTTATTTATGAACACACATCGGACTTAAGCATGGGTACATGTTCTGCCTAACCCTTCGTGAATAGACAGATGTGATGGTGTGTTATTACACTTTTTCCAGACCCTGAAAACACGAAAATGGCAGAAATTAAACCAGAATCAAATTAAAAGCACGCTGAATTCGTGGCCTCAACAAATCCCAACACTCCCCGAACAAAAGTTATTAGTTTTGCAATTTTACTCGAAAATGTATTGTAACGGGCAACGTGAATTTTGATCAAAATTATTTATTAATAGAACCCCTGAACTCTTGAAGTTTGTAAAGGTATTATTTTGTTAACCCTTTTAGAGGTAACTGACATGACTTTGTCGCCCTTACGGCTTTTTAAGACTTGTTATACCTGAACTTTTAGAACTTGCGGTAGGTATTTGTTAAATTCATAAATCTATTAGTATTTTGGCGAGAGGTCAGCGGTTTTATTATTTTGTTGAATAATTAACTAATTGCTGGACTGCTACGTGAATATGTCGAAAAAAGTGTTTAAAATCACCCCTATAATCACCGAACGGGTAGGCAGAGGTGTAGCCATTGGAACATCCACATTGTGACAGTTAAGATTAAGTCGCATTTAATAAGAGGAGAGCCTATTGCCATCTACCGGGCATAAACAATCTGCTACTGAGAAATTTCCGATGGAATCACCCAATAACACTTTCCCCGAACTGTGAATCGAATCCGGGATACAGCAGTCGTGCTTGCGAACACTAGACCAACGTGGCAGTACATATCTAGGTATATATTAACTAGCTTTTGCCAGCGGCTTCGCCCGCGAAAAATGACGATTTTCCATACAAATTTTCATCCCCTATTTAACTCCCTTAGGGGTTGAATTTCCAAAAATCCTTCCTTATTCCTTGTCTACATTATAAAGGGAACCTCTGTGCAAAATTTCAGCTTTCTAGGTCCAAGGGTTTGGGCTGGGCGTTGATGAGTCAATCAGTCAGTCAGTCAGGACTTCTCTTTTTATTTATATAGATAGATAGAAGATAGAAGATTACTTGAATGTTTTGCACTTTATTATAATTACCATCAGACTCAAAATTCGCTAATGGACTGACTGATTAATAACAAAGGCTAACAACAAACAAACAAACAACAAACAACAACAAATTAACAACATCAACCAACCAGCATTAATTGATAACAGATTCACTGATCAGACTTTCAGGAATATCTGATTAAAATCACAATGAAAACAACCATGTTTTTATTACGCGGCTCGACAAAAGTTTCGCGGAAAGTTCGCAACAATATTTTGTGGTAAATTATATTGAAGAGCACCGGGTATTGCATTGACCCGGCCTAATTACAGCATAAATCATTCTTTATTAATATCATAAATCTGTTTTCTGTCGGCCCAAAATGTTTTAATAAAATCAAAAGTGGTATCGTTGATGTAACGTCGGTATATTATGAAGGCCTACTTTTTAATCATCGTTGCGATTTTTTCTGGGAGATTTTTAATAAGGCCTGCAAGACTTTATGGAAACTTTGATCTTTTTCACTGTCTGACAGGTCAGTGTCGTCTTGGGGGCACTATGAAAAAAATACTTAGAAAAATTTCGCGACCAATTTCGAGGTAGCGCTCGCCGGCCGATGTAGTATCGAAAAATTATTATCATCTCCTGCTCTTGTCCTATTCTACGTTTTCTTCTTCCATTCCTTCCTGTTAGACCTCATGGCACCATTTTACTCCTTTCCTAATCTTGTCATTACTCACACAATCCATCCATCTTTTCCTGGCCTTTCTCTCCCCCTCAACATCCCCCATTTTAACATTCTTATCCATCAGTCTTTTGCATTTTATCCCTCCTCATATTATCATTGTGCTTTCTATTGAATCTGTGTAACTTTTGTTGGAGATTCCAAACAGATGATTAATAGTTGTATGTTTACTGCTTTTGATTGTATCTCATATTTCTGCGACAAATAAATATTTTTTCTTTCTTTCTTAACCATAAACTCAGTTTATCATTACTTGAACTTTAAATAGTATAGGGATTGCCATAATAGAGTAAAAATATTAATCTTCATGAACAAAATCTTACTGTAAAGCGTGTTTGCAGTGGGTGTAATCATCTCCCGTATAGTGAGCTCTCCTCTAAACAGGCCATATCTGATTAGGCTGTCTGACGCTTGAACTGGTGCTGTGGCTGTTGATGTCACCTGAAACAATCGTTTAAACACGGTTTAATACGTATTAATGTATACAAAGTGTAAACGGACTGTTCACGAAGCCGTCAACCAAGCATTCTGTACAATATCAAACTTAGAAGTAACTGTACGAGTAAGTGAAAATTATGCTATTCCTACTCTACTTCTTTTCTATGCTATTCTAACTACATAATATTTTCTTCATCAACTAACTTTGCATGAAGAAGTTGCGTTTTTCTTGGAAATTTTGACTTCATAACATGTTCAATGTATGCTCATAAATAATTCCGATGCAACGAGAAAATGTAAGGACTTTCTCCGACATTATGCTTAAAAAGGTCCAGCTTGTTGAACTTTCCTTCGTGGTATTCTAAGCGAAAATGAGGCCACTATCCAAGAATATAAGCATAAACTTGTGTACCTACATGGTACAGTACCATAAGCTCCTGTCTTTACTAAGCATATGCCACTTTATCAATTTGTGAAGGTTGGTTTTCATACCAAATGAAAAAGCAGCAAGTGAATAGCATATTTTACTAAATACCTAATGGTCCAATGCTCCAACCATGCATAAGATAGCAAAAAACCGGCCAAGTGCGAGTCGGACTCGCGCACCGAGGGTTCCGTAAAAAAAATATATTATGTGATGTAACTAAAAATTTATGGTTTTCGTAATTATTCCTTTATCTATGCTATAAGACGTTGCTTCGTACCAAATTTCAAGATTCTGAGTTCACGGGAAGTACCCTGTAGGTTTTGATTCCCTTGCGAGTGTCGAAAATTTGCGGCATAAACGGGAGTATCTTGATGTAACTAAAAATTTATGGTTTTCGTAATTATTCCTTTATCTATGCTTTTTTTTTTTTTTTTTAAATTCAATAAAAAGGGCTTTGTCGCACATGCGATTATGCCGCCCTGGTTGGTTTTACAATTTTTAACAATAGTACTAAAACTAATTAAAATCTATTATTTAAGTAAATCTTAGCATAGCTAGTCTGTAAAGTGTTCTGGCTGCATCAGACAGTGGCGCAGCCAGAACACTGTTGCAATAACCTATTTCCCTAAGCCTATAACCTAATCTAAACCTAAATTCTTCGTTGCGAACACACTCAGTCAATATGTGATGAACGTCATCAACGGAATTATTACAAAAATCACACTTATCTGTTGTAGATTTTGCCATAAGGTATAAAAACTTATTACACGGTATGTGTCCGGAACGAAGTCTTAAGGCAATAACAGTGTCACTTCTATTCAACGACTGGTTATCTATCCACGGTGACTTCAAGGGATGCGGCTGGATCGTTTTGTACCAGATTCCTTTATCTCGAGATCTTTGATTAAAATATTCCTTCCAAAGTAAATAACAATCCTGTTTAATTTTAGGTATAAAGTTTGAAAAGTATGGAGAAAAGTTAACAGGAATTCCATCACCTAAGGCTTGCTTGGCTAGTAGATCAACAGTTTCATTACCTTTTATTCCAATATGTGATGGAATCCATTGAAGTACAACGTTTTTTCCGTCAGATTGTAACTTCAAAATAGTTTTCAGTATAGTGTAGGCTATCGGTGTTCCTCGAAAGGTCGAGGTACACCGAGCCAAATGTTGGAGCGAACTTCTGGAATCTGTGAGAATTACAATATTGTTTTGTTGGATTGATTCTACATAAGACAGAGCTTCTGCGATAGCAATCAGTTCAGCTTCCATTATACACACACTGGCATTTATTTGAAATTTCATTGAATTTTCTTCTGACTCGTAAAACGCAGCCCCTATATTGTCCCCCTCCTTAGATCCGTCTGTAAATATTTTTACATAAGTCGAGTATTCAGAAGTAAGGTAATCAATAAATAAGTTTCTTAAGCTAACCGGATTGTAGTGCCTTTTTGGCCCAGACATGAAGTTTACATCGTGTTTTATAATTTTTTTACTATCAATACTACTAACCCAAATATTCAAGGAAAACATATCTAGTTTTTGACTACTATGAATATTAAATGTGTGAAGTGAGTCATTAACCAAGATTAAGAGGGGGATACTTTTGTTTTGCCAATATGAGGAACTTTTACATAATGCAGATAGTTCGGATAGTAAATTAATACTTCCAGCATTTGTCTGCAACGCTTTAGTCTTAAGCCAGAATTTACTAGCCAAAAAGCGTCGACGTAGGTATAATGGTTGTAGGCATAATTCACTCTCCATCACGTGAATTGGTGAGGTTTTAATAAAACTACCCACTACTCTCATGGCCTGGTTTTGCACTCTATCTAATTTACCTAAGTGCATTTTTGCACTGTTGTCATAAAAAAAACTTCCATAGTCTATACGGCTTCTGATTAAAGTTAGATAAAGTCTTCTTAAATATTTTGGGTGCACCCCCCAACTCGACCCAGCCAACACTTTAAAGATTCTAATGAATTTGAGAACTTTTTCGTAAATCTCATTTATATGCTTTCCCCATCTGAGAGAACGGTCCAGCCACATACCCAGATATCGTACCGTGTCAACGACCTCTAAACTGTTATCTCTAATTGACAAACTAACCGACCTTCTCTTAAAGCCTCTATCAAAAATACATATTTTACTTTTATTTGACGATATATCTAGATTAAGGGAATCCAATTGATCGCATAAGATATTTAACGCTCTCTGCAACTCCACGGCTGCTTGCTCAATATTATGACACGTTATATAAAGTACATAGTCATCAGCATACTGGGAGATAGATACGGAGCTAGGCATTGCTTTACAGATATGAATGGTGGCAATATTAAATAGTAATGGAGACAGGGGGTCCCCTTGTGCCAAGCCCCTTCTGGCAATTCTAGTGATAGTATTATCTATGCCACTTATTGATAAATACCTTTCTTTAAGAAATTCCCATAGATATCTACAGTATTGTGATCCCACACCAAGTTGGTCTAAGGTCAACAGAAGAGTGGTGACGTCAACGTTATTGTATGCGTTTTCGATATCAAGGAAACATCCGATAGTCACGCGTTTTTTTGAAAAACCAATTTGTATCTTAGAAGTTAATAAATTTAAGTTATCAAGACATGAACGAGCCTTCCTGAAACCTACAGTTTCTTCAGAAAAAAATCCTCCACTTTCTAAGTACCACTCAATTCTTTTATTAATAATGGAATGAAAAATTTTACATAGACAGGACATTAACGAAATAGGCCTTATTGAAGAAGCGGAGGTTAAATCTCGACCTGGTTTGGGGATAGGTACTATGCGGATTTGCCGCCATTGTTCAGGAATAAAATTAAGCGAAAAAAACAAATTATAAAGATGTAACAAGATATTTTTAGCAATTTCAGGGAGATATTTAATCATTGAAAAGGAAATATCATCACAGCCAGGTGCCGTATCCTTAGATTTCACACATTTGTCAAACTCCTGTCTCGTTATATCTACTTCCATTTTATGATTTATAGAACAAAAGGTTGGTAGTGGGGGGCATGTAAAATCAGGAGCTAAATTAAAAAGGACTTGTTCAGCCAACGTGTCGTCTACATGGAGTCTAGCTGAACGATATCCCTTCAACCAGCGCATGCGTCGCCACATGTCACTAGCTGAAGTGACCTCGTCCACTGAAGAACAGAACTTACGGAATCCCTCCTTACTAGCACTTCGCGTTAGTCTTTGCGCTTCACGAGTTTTGTCCCGTAGCACTTGTAAGTTATCTGGTGTTGGGTTTTTTCTAAAATAAGTTAAAGCTAATCGTCTTTCGGCCACCGCTTTAGACAATATCGGAGACCAATAAGGCTTAGGTTTAAATTTATTGCAAGGTTTTTGACTAAATTTAAAATAAGGAATGCTAACATCAGCAGCTCTGTTGATAATATCTAAAAAAAAATTATAAGCTTCTTGGGGATTAACAGGCAATGTATACTCAACTAGTGCATCTTGAATAAAGTTACGATAAGCGATCCAGTCGGCTTTTTTTAAATTTCTTTTCTTTACGATGCGTGGAACATAACTATCTGACGTCTTCAATTTAATTATCATGTGATCGCTGCCTAGGGATTCGTTCGTTACGCTCCAATCAAACATTAAACATATGTCTGAAGAAACAATAGACAAATCAGGTGCCGATTTCTGTAAAATTCCATTAACTAACTTAACTCGTGTCGGCTTACCGTCATTCAAAGTAACAAAACTATGGTCAATTAAGGAGTCAAAAATGTGGGTACCTCTCTGATCTGTTTTCGTGGACCAACTTGAGTGATGACCATTGTAATCTCCCAAAATTAAGGTTTTGGAATTAGATATGGAAAACAACGATTCCCAATCATTTTGTGTAGTGCGAACATTGGGTGGGCAATAAACTGAAATAATATTTTCAATGGAACTACAATTAAAAATTTTAACATGAACTATCTCAATACCCGGATTTGTAATAGAACTGCGACGTTGTTGTGCCTTGATGGATTTATGAGTCAGAATTGCAACTCCCCCGTATGAGTCTGGTCTGTCACAACGAAACACGTTATAATCTTTTATATTAAAGTTACAGTCGGAGTCCAGCCACGTTTCACATAAGGCGGCAATGTGAACTTTTTCTAAAAACAAGATTTGTTCTAATTCCATCCTTTTGGGTAGTACACTTTGTGAGTTCCATTGTATAGTCGACCAAGAAATTGGTTTACCACTCTAAGGTTGAATATCATTTGCACGTACAAAACATCAAGTGCTATTTTCACGTCAGAATCTGTCAACCTGTCATCCTTAGCGAATAATTATGTTACTGGGAGATGTCATCAAAAGTGGTAAACCAATTTCTTGGTCGACTATACAATGTTTATTTTGACCGTATTCATGATGAAAACATATTTTTAAAAGAAAAACCTCTATTAGGTATTATCTTCTTTAGAAAATAAGATATTGCCCACTCCACCATAATTTGAACAACAGACATGATTTTGTTTTTTAAAGTGTCATTCCTAAAAAATAATATGTTTTTAATTTTATCTACCAGCCATCCGAATGAATGAGCGTCTTCCTCACTTGTGTGGTCTTCAGTAGCGTCTCCCCTCCTCGTATCCTCTTGAATGTCCATATCACATTCCCGGTTATGGGGAATTTCGGATTGAGGAGATTTTTTTTTCTGTTTTTTCTTATTGTTTCTCATAATTGTTTCTTCTTCTTCCTCCATCTGTGGTTTATCTGTCTGTGGTATATTGCCTCCTTGGTTGGTTATGGGTTCCTTAGTTGGTAAAAGGCGAGCTGTTTTTTGGGCGTAGGTAGTTTTCGACTGTAGCACAGGAGACATAGGTGTAGTTGAGGTCATAGTAGGTGCTTGCGAAACAGTGTTAACATCTGCCTCATAGGGGGTCATGGGAGGAGGTACATAAATATCCATGGCTTTTCTATACGAAACATTAAACTCACTCATTATACTGCGAATTTTTTTTTCCCTTATGTATACCGGGCAAGTTTTATCTAACGCCATGTGATTCTTCGAGCAATTAATACATTTTAAAAAAACGGTTTTACAGTTATCAACATTGTGTTTACCTGCGCATTTTAGACATGTAACTTTAATTGTCGGACACATTCTTAGTGAGTGGCCATACCTCCAGCACCTGGAACATTGCGTAACAGGAAAAACATAAGGTTCTACTGAAACTCTCATATCGTATAGAAATACATGAGGGGGCAACGATGGCCCTTCAAATCCTATTCTCCATGTCTCGCTATCGGTCCAAGTGGCTGCTTCTTTATCCCTTCGTTGTAGGCGTTTTACATTCACGACCTTACATGTACTGGTTATATACAAGTAAATAATTCGTCCTCCAAAATGTCTAAGTCGATATTTTTAATGACTCCATATGATAATCCAACTTCAAAAGGCCGCTGGAATCGCCATCCTAAACCATTAAAATGGTCTGAGTTGATTAATTTATCAACGCTGTCCGCGTTACTAAGTTCAATAATAATTTTGTATGGGTTTATATGTTTCACTTTGGTGATATTTAATATTCCTTGTTCCTTAAATAATTTTGCTAGGGCGAATTGTTTAGGAAATTTATCTTTACAAGTCACACTTAATTCCGTAACTCCTCTTACTTCTCTCATCCTGTATTTTCTACTTCTCACTTCAGTCCATTCATCATCTTCTCTCCCTCTTTTCGCAGGTCTCGATCTGTCTTGCGACGTCTCATTATCCTCCATCTCAAATAATTGTGTTAAGTCTTCTGAATGTGTATTTTCTTCATCGTCCATTATTACTGTGTTGATTATATTTTCTTCATTATGATTCTCGTCCGTATTCATCGCAATAAGAGTAGATTCGCGTTAGCGATGACCGATGAATCGGCCGAGCGGCCGCGCGGCCGTCACTAGTTGTTGCACAATAGATAACGATTTTATTAGCTAATTACCGCAAAAAACACGTCAAAATAACACCGTCCGCGCTTCGACATGTATTAAAAATTATAATTTAGATGAATTTATCATTTAATTTTAAAATCACAACCGTTTTCACCAAACGTCACTTTGACATTGGCCTTTATCTATGCTATAAGACGTTGCTTCGTACCAAATTTCAAGATTCTGAGTTCACGCGAAGTACCCTGTAGGTTTTGATTCCCTTGCGAGTGTCGAAAATTTGCGGCATAAACGGGAGTATCTTTTGATCGCGTTGACTTAGAAGTTTGATTTTTTCACAGCTCCAAGAGACCATAGACTTGAGTATTTGATATGAATTTCAGCTTGATACCTCCACGCGTTCCTGAGAAAAAAGGTCTTGACAGACAGACAGACAGACAGACAGACGGACAACAAAGTGATCCTATAAGGGTTCCGTTTTTTCCTTTTGAGGTACGGAACCCTAAAAACTAGCGACTAAGAGTAAAATCAAAAATTTGGCGAAATATTTCACCTTTTCTCCTCATATGTCTGGCGTTGCCTATGTTTTGACTATCCGTAGTCATTTTATCAATACCTAATTGATATGGGTTTTATTTAGTAGGCAATAAAGGCTATAAAAATATCAACATGTGTAGATAAAGAATGTAATTATTGTTTTCCTGCTTAGATTTCCAGTAGCGAGGTCAGACGAGGTAGGTAGGATCTTCTGACGGTCTGGGGACTCTCCACCATACCCTTTCACCTAGACGCCTCTCTCTGTTGCCATTTGTGACAGTGACACATCCCGTGACTCAAGAGCGTTGGCTCTTGTTAGTCAGGGACTAAAGCATTACCACGTAACGGAGCAAGTCTCCGAGGGCATCCGAGCTTTTGACAGGAGATTTTAAATGCAAATTTATAAGCAAAAGTATTAATGGTTTGGTCATGTGGAGAGGATGAGTTAAAGACGACCAACAAAAGGCAGATGTGTGTGGTAACGCCAGGAGTGGACGAAAGAACATACACTGGCCTCCTATTTGTGAGGTTTTTCAGAAAGGTCAGGCACTGCATAGCGTGCAGCGTGTGTGACGAAATTTAGGGACGTGAACGAGGTACAAGGAGTATGTAAGGATTGACAGGATAGATATAAACTTTAATACGACATCTGACTCCCATCGTCTCATGCCACTAATAACACACAGTTGTATAATCTATATCTACTGTTGAATGCCTAATGAAAAAACCCCGTATAACACCATAATAATAAAAACATACCAGGAAAATAATTATTTATCTTTCAGATTATTTAAATTGGCTTAAATTGTAATTAATGTACAATCATATAATTTACCATGTTCACTTTAACCCATTGTTGATCTAAGTAAAGATATTGCTAAACAACCGGATATTATCAAGCAGTTTTTCTTTAGTCACAAAATAATCACTAACTTAGGTACTCAACCAAGGGCGGATCCAGGGGTAGGATCCGGATCAGGGATCAGGGGTAGGGTCGGGGCCGCGGTATTTTGTACTAGATTACGTGGCCTCGGCGCAAGGGCAAAGAAGGAACATGGGTTCGGTTTTTAGTCAGTAGAAGTCTGACACTCCCCTTCGCTCTGCCCAAGACCGGGGGGGTCATTCGATGATTTTCCACCCACCAAAAAAAAAAAAGGATCGAAAGGGTAGGTACACATAATTATAAACTTTAATACGACATCTGACTCCCATCTGGTCTCTTGCCACTAATAGCACACAGTTGTATAATCTATGTAATGAAAAAACTCCGTATAACACCATAATAATAAAAACATACCAGGAAAATAATTTTTTTTTTTTTTTTTTTTTTTTTTTTTTTTTTTTTTTTTTTATTTATCTTTCAGATTATTTAAATTGGCTTAAATTGTAATTAATGTACAATCATATAATTTGCCATGTTCACTTTAACCCATTGTTGATCTAAATAAAGATATTGCTAAACAACCGGATATTATCAAGCAGTTTTTCTTTAGTCACAAAAATATAATCACTAACTTAGGTACTCAACCAAGGGCGGATCCAGGGGGAGGGATCAGGGGGGTCTTGACCCCCCCTCCTGGGCTGGGTCGAGGACCTAGGTGGACCACAGTATTTTTTTATTATAATTATATTTTACACAACATACATACACATACATAAACTGACGCCCTTTTCCCATGGGGGTAGGCAGTAACCACAGAACGCCACCTGCTACGATTCTTACATACCCCTTTTGCCTCGTCCACATTCATACATCTGGTCATACAAGCACGCCGGTTGCGAGTACTACGCACCTGTCCTTTATGAAGAACATCACCAATAAGGTCAGTGTATGTCTTTCTAGGGCGTCCCCTCCCGGCGTTGCCGCTCACATCGGCCTTGTAAATACCTTTCGTTAATCTACTTTCACTCATCCTCTATATGTGACCAAACCATATAAGCATACCCTTTTCAATCTTTGTCAGTACATCTTCTTTTAAACCGCAACGTTCTCGTATAACCTCATTTCTCAATTTATCATTCAGGGTTACACCACACATTTACACAACATAGGTACATTTACACAACTGCCCAAAAAATAGTGTTTTTAGGGTTCATGTATGCATATATATTTAAGTATTTGTGAGTTTCTAATCCACCATAACTTCTAAACGTCTGAACCGATTTTGATACTATCCTTATAGGCTAGTGAAAAATCCACGTTAAAACATCCACGTACTTTATCCCAACTATGTTGTAGTCGGCTTCCAGTCTAACTGGATGCAGCTAAAAACCGGAATTTAACATGGAACGACTGCTTTTTTGACCTGCACACCAGTGCACACTGTACAACCCAGAGGGTTCATAGACGGTACGGATCTCAAGTGTGTGTGCGGCGTGTCTCCACAGACAATGGCCCACCTTCCATCTTGCGCTGTATGCCCTGACACCTGCACACTTGATGATCTAATGACTGCATCAGCGAGCGGAGTTCGCATAGCTGATTATTGGGCCAAATTAATATAATTTATTTAGTGACGGTTTGCCATCGACACGCTAAGAAGAACCCAGTAATTACCGGGTAATGACAAACTTACCCAACTATCACTTGCAAGCGCAACAACAACCAATAAAACACAAAGCACACTCGACACAAACGTTCCAAAAATGAACCCGCGGCGGGTGACCGCCATTTTGACCGAAATACACAACACTAAAAGATATTTCGCTTTATTTCTATCAGTAATTATCGCAGATAGCGGATAATCTTCTGATATTAACTGAATATATTTGTCGTGACTCAGTGTATTGGCCACGTTTTGATAATGCATTGCCCGATTATTGAAACTTCTATCATCTGCTTTTCACGTAGTGGTAGACGTAGGGATAGGGCTCTGGTAGTGTGTTCCAGACAGAAATACATGCCATTATGGAATGTACCAGAATAATTGGAAACGCCCTTACAGGTGATCTTTCCAAAATAGTTATATACAGTGATAGTCAAGCAGCACTCAAAGCACTGAACAAAGTGGAAGTCACATCTGCACTGGTTAAAGAGTGTAAGGAAGCACTCAACCAGCTAGCGGAAAGAGCAGAAGTACCTAACAGTCGCATGGGTCCCTGGTCATCAAGGACACGAGGGGAATGAGATAGCAGATGAATTAGCCAGAAAAGGAGCAGATGAATGAAACCTTTGTGGGACCAGAGCCCAGGTTACCGATCCCACATAATTTATCAAAAGGAATCATCCATAGAATAACCACAGGAGAGTCAAATAAAAGATGGAATGCAACAGAAGGTTGTCGACAATCGAAAATCTTCTTAAACTCATATGATGAAAAGAAATCCCACAAACTACTCAAAATGAGCAGGGGAAACATAAGACTAGTAGTAGGCATCGCAACAGGACACTGTGGACTCAATAGACACCTGACGATTATGAAAGTAAAGGAAGATCCCATATGCCCAGCATGTGGAGAAGCAGAAGAAACAAGTTTCCACCATTGTGGCGGAATGCACAATATATGAGCCACTCAGATGGGAAATCCTAGGAACAGATTAGATTAATGAAGAGAAGCTCGCAGAAATCTCTACCGAACAACTGGTGCCATGAGCTTCTGCAAGGCAACAGGAAGATTCGCGATGCCGACCACCAGTAACCCATGAAGGGGATCCACCAAAATGGGGAACTGGGCGAAATAATCCACCACAACGAAAGGATTGATCGCCCGTCTGGTGTCTGCCGGCGTCCCCGAAGATAAATAGCATAGGGCTCTGGTATTCTTCTGCATAAATTAATAAAAAAAACATCTCTGTAGGAAGGTTTAACTGCCACCCAACACGTCCCGAAAACCCATGCATGTCTTGACGTTTTTGGGGTCGCCTATGTCTTTGACTTGGCGTCTGAGGTGTTCGATTGACAATTAAATCGCCTTCAATAGACCAGTCGTGAGGTGTCCCACAAGGGTCTGTTCTTTGGTCGCTCCTGTGGAACATCGGAAACGACTGGATGATTTACGGTGCGCTTCTCCACGGTCTCGGTGTCATCTGATAATAATATGCTGATGACACGTTGGTGACGGCACGGGGGAAGACGTACTGACAGACGATATAGGTCGTGCTACCCTCTTTCACTGTCATAGGTACGGCCGTCAGGGTGAAAAGAGGTATCCTCTTTTCACCCTGACGGCCCTGTGGAGCCTTCGAAGAATTAAGGTATTTCGGGCCGTCAGGTTGTCGACCCGTAGAACGTAATGAATCCAGAACCATACGATATCCACATAGAGCCTTCTTCCAGATTGGGCAGCATGGCGAAGAAAGTTTGCGGTACCCATCAACCGGGGTGCCAACTGCCCCACCGGCTCGAGAACGAGTCCCTGGTACTTCATCGTCGACTCGACAGCTATTCGGACACCACGATATTCGATCTCGGAGGTGGCACCTTTCGAGGACTACCTACGACTTACGATCTCCTTTGAGGCGGTGATCCTTTTGGTTTCACACCCTTTTGACGTAAAGTCCTTGCGTCACCACAACCTTGCGGGGAGCAGTACCTCCACTGCAGCGATTATTATTAATTGAAGGCGCCCCTAGTTAAGTTTTTAGTTCTCTTTATTCAACTGTTAAGATTGAGATAAGAGATAAAATGTAAGTAGCATCTTATCGAAATCAGTTGATATTATGTACTTCCTATAAAATCACAACAAGTTGTAATAATTCCAGGTAATACAGAGGTGTGTCGGTGAAGTGATTCCTAATAATTCGAACTTTGGAATTATAAAAAATAAAACACACAAAAACGTTACACTATTTTATTCATTTAACTTGCTGAAGCTTTGAGTTAAAAATATAATCATAATTTCAATATTAATTATTACATATAATTTCATAAAATATACATATTGTACAACGTTATCATAATTACATTTTACAGACAAATAATTTATAAGACACTAGAGAACAATGACGTTTTTCGACGTCTCTCGCGATTGCCATCCAAAGGAAATAGAACTCTGTCATAAAGTGCATAAGATCAATTATTGGAAGTGAAAAATATACAAAATAGCGTACTAATAAATAAACGCATTAGATTGTTCTACAAATTCCAAAACAACTATTTTACTACAAAAATAAGCATTAACGCTTACATAATACAGTTTAGATTTCGCTGCAACGATTCAAAGACCTTTTCTACAGTACAGTCAGTGTCCAACCTTACCTGACCACTCTTCTCACACCACTCGCCCTCTTCTTCTTTATATGAGGGGTCATGTTATGCTGGACACTGATTCTACTTCTCATTCTGAAGTCAACTTTATTTACACATAATTAAAGTTGATATTTGTTTGGTTACATTGATTTAGACTTGACATTACAGAACCTACTCTATTTTTATTGCTATGGTAAATAGTTTTAATCTTAGAATATTGTTATTGCAGTATTTAATCTCTACGGATTTTCAAAATATCTTCTCTTAGTATTGAAGCATTATAACTCTAGTTTAGAAATTAATAAAATAATCTACATCGAAAAATATAAGCGCGATTATTTTAATTTAATATTGTTATTATTTAAGTATAAACTATTAGTAGTTGAATAATGTTCAATAAATTTGTACTATGTACTAATAAAATATTGCTGCTATATAAAAATAATTGGTTGAGTTTTGCGCCTCGCCCAAATACCGTATCAAGTTTTGATTCAACTGAATACAAATTATGATAATAATATTGGAGTTTTTTTAAATATTCTTAAGAAATAAATCTTGACAAGCAAAATAATATGTACAAACTTGGCAAAGTTACGAAATAACAATTGCAACTTTTGAGTTATAGCACACCTCGGACACTCCATACAACGCCCGCAAAATAATTACCTATTACTACTACATAAACAAATAACGTTTGTGCACGACGTGCACGTACAAATGTGTGCGTAAACTCTAGTAGGGTTGTCGTAGCCTAAAAAATGGTGCGGAAAGTGCAACGGTCTGCGTCGCGAAAACCGAACGACGACTAATACGAGCGCGAGCCATTGCTCAAGTGTCGGCGACGACTACCTCGAAGTGCGGTATTTAATATGAGCGCGGGGAAGGGAGTGTCCCTTCTGTACGTAGTACTATTATGTATTCTGTGGTTATAGCCAACTTTATGACAATAGGAGAAACAAAAAAATCATTTCGTTGCGTAACATGAAAATTAAACAATACTGTAGGCAAAAATTGCGCCTAAACGTTGATAAGTGATAACGAAATTAATATAAATAATAATAATAATATTCCACAACTATCACACAACGCCATCTAGTCCCAAGCTAAGCAGAGCTTGTGTTATGGGTACTAGACAACTGATAAACATACTTATATATTTCTAAATACATACATATTATAGATAAATTACACCCAGACACAGAACAAATGATCGTGCTCATCACACAAACATTTGTCCTGGGTGGGAATCGAACCCACGACCTCCGGCATAGCAGTTAGGGTCACTAACCACTAGACCAACAGGCCAGTCATTTATTAAATAAAAAAAAATGTAATAACTTCTAAATAAAATGGGAACCAAACTGATTTAAACTCTATCTATATGGTTATTTATGGCTGAAATTCACTTGATAAGGTTTTGTCATGGACGAGACGCTTTAAACTCAAACTAGGTAATTATTGTTCTTCAAAACTTCCTTGCTGAGCTCACGCAGACATTCTTATACTTAAAACTGACTCTCAAAACATATCTTAAGTTCACAATGTTTTCCTTACAGGATGAGATGCAAAACAAGCAATATACTCTCTTATTACAATCATCTATCAAGTTTCTTTTATTTACTAAGCAGGCCGACAATAATTTATGTTCTTGTCTTAACAAATATTAGTAAAGCTCCAAAGGCTGCCCAAATCAAATGGGGCTGGACAAGTCTGTCACATAACACTGAAACCGAGAAACTGGTGCCCTGACACAGTGAGGCGGGGTCGCGGTAAGCCACGAAGGAGATGGCGGGGTAAACTAGACTAGACCGTTAGAACTGCCGGCTTAGCATGACCACCGAAGAAACGGGTTTTGTCGACGGAAGAATCGACAAAATGACAGATTGTAGCAAGGTTTCATGTCAAGTTGTATGGAAAAATCTTTGTCTATTCTTGGTAGAATAGAGATAGAATCGCCATGCTACGGGGGCTGGAGGGAGTACGCGCGGGCTCGCGAGGAATGAAAGAAGTGGAGGGATGCCTTTGTCTCTGTGAGAAGGCTAGAAAAATGGTACCAATTTTCAACCGTACGGATTTGACGTTAGATAGGTTTGCTGGAGTAATTTCGTATTGTGTTGATTGAAATGACAGCCGTTTGTTAGCAAAACTTGTAGTCTGGCTCATTCACTAAGTGCCTGTGGGTCAATATTACGGGATGCTACACTTGTATGAAGGTACCGCCGACAGATATAGTTATACCTACAAACGCAATAGGAAATATGCATAAAATTTGAAATGGCCTAAAATATTTTTTTCTCGAATACATATTATCGTAATATTATAATGAAAAGGATTTTTTTTATTTACTTATTATTTAAACCCCTAAAATAATATTCAAAAAGTGCAAAATAAGGGAGCGAAATTCAAACTTCCAAAACGCGCCACCATTGGTCGAACGAAATGTGACGTCATCTGACACGACATTGTATTCATCAGCGTCGAAACTCATACTGTTTTACAAGGTAAACACCCACTGGACGTGTCATGTGACGTCACGCAAAGCGCGCGCAAAATGGCGGCGTTTGAACTGCCTAAATTTTTTTAAAGTTTTAAAATTCATTTTTAAAAATATCTACAGTATTTTGAAGCCCATTATTTTTTTTTTCTACGTTATAAAATAGTAAACTATTAATTTAAGACAAAAAAGAAAAACATGAATATTCCCTATTGTCACGATCCGTATGAAAACCAAATGTGCCATTTTTAACCGACTTAAAAAACGGAGGAGGTTGATTCTGAATTACTTAAGATAAACATTTTATAGACAGTCTGCCTGCTTATTAAATGTCTACACTTATCTTACAACGATCAAATCTCAAATTTACAATAAAATACCTACTTTGGAATGAAACTTTAACTCCTAGGAGAGAATTTCGAGAATTATGTGAACAGAATAAAATTGCCTACAAGTACTAATCACTCAGTTTTCATAAATAGGGTAATGGTACCTCGAATTCTAACTTTATTTTAACCTTTTGAGCGCCACAGTCACGTATAGACGACAAGCCGAACAAGCAAAAAAGTATCTTAATAGGGGATCAGACTGACTCAAAAAATATGATTCTGTATAGTCCGTCAGTTAGATTATCGAAAAATATTGGATACGTTTTTTGTTTTATCAAATCAATTAAAAATTGTGAAGATAAAGCGCGTCAAAGATCATGGAGTGGGGCTTGAAACGTCACTTGAAGGTACAAAATGTACTAGCATATGACGTCACACGAGTTTTCATTTTTTCTATACGTGAAAAAAGAAAAAAATTGTGTTCAATATTTTTTGGAAATGTATCTGCCGGACTAATTCGTTTTTTTTTTGTCCTATCCCCTATTCTGTCGACTTAAGGTACTTTTTGGCTTGTCGTCTGTGGCGGTCAAAAGGTTAATATTCTTTCTTCTTATTCGTGTGGTTAGTGCCTCATCTGGTGTCAGAGTTTTTATACCGCCCATAGACCTCTGTCTTGACTTTACATGCGGTCGAGAAATATCTCTCAGGCATGCTGGTTTCCTCACGATGTTTTCCTTCACCGAGGCAAGTGATAATTATACAATACGCACATGAATTCGAAAAATCGGAGGAGCGTGTCTTGGTGACATCGGACTTTCGGCTTTATTTAAATAGTACGAAGAAATGTTTTAGTATAAATACATAGTAGTTTTTGATAGTAAAGAAGACGGAAGTTATATTGTATGTATGATAGATAAGCCAGTTACTTGAGATATTTGAGACAGCGATATTTAATCAATGGAATTTACGACAACTGATAAAATTGTTCAATTAAAACAAGGAAAAAAAGTTCAATTTTAATTGCTTCATTTAAAATTGAAGACTGTATAAAACGGAAGTGAATTGAGAGAAGTGGTGGCGGTCCCGACTTATGAACAGTAAGTCTTCGGTTCGAACCCAGGCAGGCGCATTACTTTGTGTAATGTATATTAGAAGACCATGTTACATCTACCAATCTGCACTGGGCCTGCGTGGTAGATTATAGCCCATCCCTCTCCTAGGGAGGAGGCCTGAGTCCCTGCAGTGGGAACAATATAGGCTGATGATGATGAATAAAATTTGAAATTAAGAAGTCGCTTGATAAATAGTGTGGTAGTGTGATAAATGCTTCAGGACTCTACTATTTCAAAGCAAAGTGAACTTTATAAATCAGAAATCAGAATCCAAGATACCGTTACTTTTCGTCTACCCACCTAAAACCTACAACTCTAAGCACGAACCTAAATCAGCCAAACACTCATTACTATTACAAAGTTCCTTCAACCTCTCAATCTGAGATCCCGTGAAATTGGACTTTATTGACACTACACACAACAATCTTCTATCTGAGAACGACATCCCCACTTTACTAGTTAAAAACTCTTTGAAAATACCCCAATCTTCTGTAAATGTCCCACTTTTTATAAAACCTATTCTTAGTATATGGTAGCAGAGAGGGGATATATCTCGAATGAACTGGTTTGAACTGGCTGAGACTAGTAAGGTTTGTAAACAGTATGGAAGAAGGTTTGATGTTACTTTTCCGCTCAGTAGGTGGGTTAAGGCTTCGAAGATCCACCCGGATAACACTGGGAGCTGGTCTTGGGTTATCGATGTTTGGAATACCTGTGGAAGAACAAAGATATTTATTTATCAACCAATAAGAGTGTTTTAAAAGGCAGCATATTGTGGCAGCGATGCAATAGTTCTTGAGCAGAACTATTGCATATTTAGCACTTTATGGCGGTAAGGGTTAGCTATGCCGTTCATTCCCATTAGTTCGATTCATTAGTTCGATCGTCGAACTAGTGAGATTTATTTTTCTCATCTGTTCGACCGTCGAACTAGTGAGAACTTTTTTCTCATTTGTTCGACCGTCGAATTAATTAGATTTAAAATTAGAACAAAGTATAACAAAGCTTTTGGTCACGTCACTCATACATGCAACGCATGTACTCCATGACGCGCGCTCGCTTCGCTCGCATATTAAATAACACTAATATCTTCTGTCCCCGAAGTGCCGGGCCTCCGCCGGCCTCCTTCGTCGGCCTACGGCCCGGTGCCCATGCCGCCCATAAAGGATACTGTCGCGAAACGGTGATTCATCCACTTAGCGGACGACTAGCAACAGCCTATAATTTTGCGTTTTTTATTTTATTACGAAATTAGTAAAACATTTAAATGTAGTAGAACTATTTTTAAATCTAATTAATTCGACGGTCAAACAAATGAGAAAAAAAGTTCTCACTAGTTCGACGATCGAACTAATGAATCGAACTAATGGGAATGAGCCAGCTATGCGTGACGGTCTGCGCAAGTGTCATGGTTCCAAGCCAAATGTCACGCGTAATCCGTATTTTGCCAAAATAATAACAACCTTAGATTTTTGTACACTAGTCTTGTACTTATTTTCTATGAAGCTAAAAGATTATATAGGTACCAAATTAGTAACTCAGTACACAATCATAAATTTTGGTTGTTACGAAACCAATTCACACAAATCCCCGCACTAGTTATAAACTGTTATTTGAAGAGATAGTATTCCTCGTCCTCAGTTTACAATATTTTTATAAGCTGCAAAGACCATAGGGCTTTACGACCCTTACGATTTCTTTAGTAATCGAACTCACACAAAAAGCACACAAAAAGAAAAAATCTTACCTCAAAAACAATCTCAGCCTTCAAAACAGCAGATTCAACCCACCGATCTCTATCGCTCGCTAACTCCACTCCAATCTTCTCACTCTCCTTACAACTCTCTAAGAACTCTATCACGACTCTACTCAAAGTAGCCGCCGGCGGTAGAGTCTCTCTTAGAAAGTATTTAAGGGAGGTCGTGATGATCTTCTTGGTTTCTCTCTCTCGTGATTGGCGGAAGACTTTGTAGAGTAGGGTGATACGTTCCATTGAGTTCATTAGTATGTCTGGGTCCATGTTTGATACTTCGGACGTTAGTTTTGGGCTTAGGAGTTTGTTGTCCGCTGTGGAGTAGACAAAAAACTTTTTTCAGATACAAAACAAACTTTTAATATGGATAACACTGAAAATGAGGTATTCACCATGTTAACTGTTTGTTTTTACTTGAAATTGGATATCCTTACCGAAAGTAAATAGGTAAATAGAAGCAAAAATACTACTGCAAAGTATAAGGTGTGTTTAGATTTATATTGGTTCACTGCGCCATCTATTGTGTAATTTGTGAATTTGTGTGAAAGTATCTAATAGAGATCTCTATTATCTATTATTAATTAATTTCAATGAGACACACTTACTGCACTTTTTGGCACTTAAAAATGCCAAAAATCAAAAAAGTGAAAGCAAAACTACAGTCACAATGACAAGGCATAATAAAGCCTTGCAGTAAGTGTTTCTAATTGAAATTAATGCATAAAGTTTGACAATCTTACCTGAAAACAAATGCACCATCAATATTTGGACCGCGTGATGTTCTGAATACTTCTTCATATTGTCCAAAAGTTTCTCAATTATTATGTTCTTTAGATCTTTTGGAAGAACCTGCTGTCTTATTGTCGTTGTTATACCCTGAAATCATCATAATTTTAGTGTTTAAACAATGTTATTTGGTATGGAAATAGGTGCTGTTAGTGGGCACTCTATGAAGTCGTAAAACTAGTGTTTTTTTTAGCCTTGAGAGATGTTTGTCGAGGCCTTTGGCCATCAAGCCATTAAGCTATTGCATAGCTTGCCATCGCGGGCCTTGAGCGTGGAGAGCGAACTTCTTGAAATTCTGTAACGAAAATTGTCAACCAGGTTGCTATGGTTACGGAAAATAACAAGGTTGTCAAATTAAATAATTAATTATTTACTGTTGATAAAAAATGCTATGCAATAGCTTTACCGCGGCAGTCTCCGAGTGCCACTTTTAGATTATTTTTTATTATTTTTTTAGGAAGTCTTACAGCTAAATACAATACTGATAAATTACAGTATGATATCAAATAGCCAATTACAAGTATTTCCGTCTAGATCTTGTCTGGTAATTAACCGTGGAACAAAATATACACACTGCCAAATAAATGTTACGAATAGAATAGAATATGTATTTATTCGCTAATGGACAGCAGCAACACAAAAGAGCACATACATAAACAAATAACAACAAACAGCTTAACAATTAATTATACATCTCAACTGCGCTGAGCATGCCCATAACGAAAGGGTAACCAACTCAGCATATGCTGGGTGTAAAACACTCAGCGCTGGTTTTCAGTAGGCCCCCCGCAGTGACACACGGATGAGGGTAGTAGGTAGGTAGGTAGGGGGTGGTACACGTCACAATGATAGCCGATTTCACATTCCACATACGACAACCTCGCATGACACTCGAGATATTTTATTTCTATCTTTTATAGCTTTCACGAGGTTCTCGTTCTCTCTTCTGTGATTTCTGCCTACACCCAATGGGAAAAAGGCGTGGGTTTAGTTTTTATGTACGAGGTTCTCGCCATGCGAGGTGGTAACATTGTCGATCATTACGCGTCGCGTTGTTCCGTCTATCACCACTATATCAGGCTTATTGGCAACTGTAGTCTTGAGTGTGATGATAGGCCATTATTATTATTTCGTAGCAGTATTTGTATTTCAAATGCGCCACAGTTCTAAACCATTATTATTATATTAAAAATTAATACCTAATTTTAAAATTAAATTTTTATTTATTAATATTTAATTATTAAATAATATTTAATGATTAATTAATTATTTATTTATTATTAATATAATTATTCGCATTTCTTTCTAAACCATTCACCAAACATAATCTCAGATAATGATGGGGGGTGGATTGTAGTGGCCGTCCGAGCTGATGGCGACACACAAACTTCAACTCTATAATTATAAAAATATCTTCTAAATTACCTTAACAACTAGATCGATGCAATAATGCCTAGGGTTGGTCAGTACAAAATCCACTGCAATGTTGATCAGCTCTGGATGTCCGAGTTCTATGAGTGTGAACAGCACCGTCCAATAGAGACTTTGTTCGTATAGAGATATTCTGAAAACAAAAGATTCAATTTAATATTTAAGAAAGTTCTTTCTTTAAGTGTTAATACGGGGTGTACACGGACCCTTCACGTAGTCGTCAAGCATGCACTATGCACATCAAACTAAGTAACCCTACGATACCAAAATTATTGCTAGGAAACGACTGGGATGAAAAATCACATTTTACGGGTAAAACTCAATGTACTACACTCAAAACACTGTGCAGATAGTTGCTTTAATTAGTAAAGAGGTCATGGAGGTAAGTAAAGTAACGGATTAAAAAAAAACTTGGATTGAAAAAGTTGGATTTTTTGCCTCCGATATATCCGTAATTAAAGATTTCCTATTGTCTAGAAAATTATCAAAATGACGGGGGGAATAAGTGCATTTTGGCTTCGGTAGGGGTAGACCAGTTCCGAAAAGCAAATGGCATTGTGCCCTAAATGTGTATTCATTATTAGTAGATAGGCTACTCTGGTTCTCATGGCCTATCCACATTCATTTACTTACCTAGTATTAGGAGCCAGATACTGCTTAACAGCGACATTCAACTGAGACACAAGTTCGTGGTAAGGGTTGGGTTGACCATGCACGTTGGCCAACAAATACGCCTTCCCTGTCAACTGTAGGAGGCAACCCTGTAAGGCTGCTTGACGCAAAGGCGCGTAGCTTGAGGACAGAGACTTTAGCAGCTTTTGGTGGACTGTTGATAATTCCTGGCGAGAAATATAAGGTTGTTGTTAAAAGGAGAATCTTCGTGTTTGTTAATGTCTTGAAAGTGTACATTTCAGTTTGATCTGTAAATCCTCAATGGATGTCCTCCGCTCTGGGGAGAGCGGTGGGCTCTATTAGAATCGTATTGACTCGTATTTACCTGGTGTCCTGAAATATAGACCTACCACCAATCTCCCACAGTACGTACGTAGATTGCTGCTACGTTTATTATTATTGACTTTAACCACACCGGTGTTCCCTTGCACACTTGTGTCGGAGGTCAGCAGGATCTAAGAAGACATCTGCTGCCCCGGACTAATGCAGTCCGGACCTGTGGGCTTAGTCTGCTGCGGGTGGTGTGAGGTGTTAAACTACTCCCGTTACGTCTTAGAGAGGCGCGCGTGGAACACTACGCGCCGCCGACTCAGGTCCAGTGTGATAGGGGGGCGAAGGATGTCCCTGGATCCGTCAACTCTGGACTTGTTTAGGGTGATGTCCACCCTCAACCGACGCCCGATGCGTCTGCTCGGATCTGCGTCGTAACGGTCTGACGGGCCAGGAGTTTATCATCTCCCACACCCTTTCCGCAGCTTCCTTCTGCGAGTTGTGTGAACGCTAACCTAACTAAACGAGCAGTAGCGCTCGCCCGGCAGTGCTGTACTGCGTCAGCGTGGCGTGCGAAGCGGAGCTGAGAGAGATGAGCTGTTGTGTGAACGCTAACCTAACTAAACTAACCTGTAACCCTTCGAACCCGTCCAACACACACATACAATGGGACAGTGCGAGCAGTAGCGCTCGCCCGGCAGTGCTGTACTGCGTCAGCGTGGCGTGCGAAGCGGAGCTGAGAGAGATGAGCTGTCCGGCTGCCCAGCACCAGTGCGCTGGTTGTGTGAACACGGCGCTTGTTTGACACATGCAGGAGAGGAGAGCTACGCGGGCTGCGAGGCCGGTTGGTGCCTAGAAAAAAAACAAGAATTAAGTTTTGAATTCTAATTTCATCTCCACCCTAAAGACCTTCCTTGCTTCAGGATGGAGGTCTTACCGCTCTCCAAAAGGAAAACATAAACAATTACAATTCAGGCACAAATGTAGCTTCGTCAAAATCTACTACAACACTTAGGGCCGGTTTCACCACTTGCTGATAAGTCCCTGATAGCCTATCCGGAACTTATCTGCCAGATAAACTACAACTTTTGATAGCATTATCTGTCAGATAACTGTCAGATAACTATCTGACACTTTATCCGTAACCGGTGAAACTGGCCCTAAATCCTATTCCGCAGATGCCAAATCGATGCGACGAGCAGGAATATTCCCCTTCGTTCCACCTCCGTCCCCGTAGTGGGACGAACGGGAATTTACAAAAATATTATTAAATTTGTTCCCGATCGGTCCCATTCATGATTTTAGAGGGACGAATGGGAATATGTTCTTAGATTAGTGGCATTCGTCCCACTTAATAATTTTGTGCGTAAAATTTTTAATCGCTGTTTCGTAGTTTACTTTTAAAGGAGATGTTTGATTTTGGGCTACCACTATCTACATAGAAAAGTAGGAAAATTTAGGGAAATTTCATAAAAATACTAACAAATTAATTTGAACAAAAGGTACAGGTGTACTAAAATGATCATTTAATGAGTTTTTAATAAGACAACCCTATCTTAGGGCAGCCATGATATGTTTTTTTTTTGTTGATTTTTATTTTCGACTTGATTTATGCAACTACAACGTCCATTTGTATTATTTTAAATAGGCAATGACAAGAAAGAGATGTAAAAAAAAAGATAGTAAAGTCCCATAAACTACCAGGAGAACAGAAACATTATGAGGTATTGGAAATTGGATTCTTAAAATCAAATACCATATATACCTAAAAAAAGGCAAAAAAAAAAGACCAAAAAAAAAAAAAAAAAAAAAAAAAAAAAAAAAAAAACCTAAAAAAAAAAAAAAAAAAAAAGCCCAAAAAAAAAAAGGCCTAGGCATATATATGGCATATATGCCTTTCTAATACCATGAATTTTTTTTGTTTGATAAACCAGGAACGGAAAGTGTTACGCACTACCAGGAGGCCAGAAATATATCAGGAGGTTAAATAAAGGGAAAATAGCAATGTTAGCACTATATGTGATATTTTGTTGTTGATGAGAAACGTAAAACGATAGTAAAGTCTCACAAAGTACCACACATAAAATTGATTATGAGATTCCTATTTCCAATAATACTTAATACCTCCTCTAAATTTCTGGCCTCCTGGTACTTTGCGTGACTTCACTGTCCTAACTCCTAACAGTAAAGGACTGATTTTTATTTTTTAAATTGTTTTTTTTTTACCATTAAAACAACCAGTCTGAAATTATTTGGTGGGACCAAGATGACTAAAAAATAATAAATATATTTTACATCTCTCATATCGTCGTCTTACTTTCTCAAACTTGTAACTCAATTTTTCGATAATTTTTTTTCTTACTCGTATCTCAGCTACGAGTGATGCCTCTTAACTGTAACAAACTTCTATTTCAATATAAGCACGAAGTTAGTCGCAAACAGCGTTGCAATTATCACACAAGTCATTCATACCATTTTCATAACTGCACAAAACTCGTATCTTAACTTACGAGGTCTTGCGATCTTATGCCAATGGCCTTTGGGTTTATTTTTCATTACTTTGTTAATCGAGAAGCGAGGTTGCCGCTCTTATGGTGTGAAGTTCGTCTATATTGCAAAGAAAGTTGTTGCAGTTGGATCTTATAACTTTTAGATTCGTTTGTTGTTCTTGATTGAAAATAAGTTTAAATATTGTGGGAGTGCAAAATTTAGTGCGTTAAACGGTAAGTTATATCTACAAATGTTTGTTGTTTGTTAGCAGGTAGTTCTTAGTTACTAACTGATTAAAAATAATTGTTTTACTTACTTAGCTTTAAGGTTACTTTCACTTTGATTTAACGCAGCTAGGGTTAACTTGTGTTTCTGCCTACCTCTCGTGAATAGCATATACATGGCTATTTATGTAGTATTTATGTACTTTATTCATTAGTTTCGTATGGTTACGATAGTTTTAAATGTACTGAGCTGTAAGTATTCACAAAGTTTTATGGCGGATGAAGGAAGAAATACTATAAAATAGTTTACACCCTACAGTTATTTCATTTTTAACCGACTTCAAAAAAAGGAGGAGCCTACCTCATAACTTTTGACTGGGTGAACCGATTTTGATGATTCTTTTTTTGTTCGATAGCTGGTGCTTGTCATTTAGTCCCATTTTTTTAAATGATCTGATGATGGAATCCCAGGAAAATCGAGGGCAACCCTCAAAAATTATAGGCACGTACACGGTTTTTTTTTCACGTTTCGTAGTTAGGTGAGGGGTTTGCGTCTGGTAGTCATCATTTTAGGCGGCTGATACACTAAAAAGAGTGAAATAAAAGCCAGTTCCGTAAATTGATCTAGACCAAAGGCTCCGACTTCCTAAACAGTTTCCGTCATCAAGTTATTTTATTCTTTTTGAAAGCGGTTAACTTTTTTTGTTAACAGTTTTTTTTTATGTCCTTTTGTTTTTTTTTCAGGTCCTTAAAATGCACGGCCGTGCTTTAAAGTTGCTAAATTTAGCTACTAAAGACAAGAAAGAAGACGATGGAAATCGTACGGGGTCTTTTAACAAGTCTGTAGCGTCTATGGCTTCTGGTTCTGGTGGTGGAGTTGATACGGGGTCTTCTCATGATTTAGTAACCTCTATTGCTTCTTTGTCTGGTACCGATACCGCAAATTTATTAACTAAAGAAAACACAGAAGATGGTGGAGTCAGAACGGGATCTTTAAATGATACAGTCACTTCTTTTGGTTCTGCTTCTAATACCAATACTGCAAACATCTTGATACTGAAACAGAAGAAAGTGAATTTCGTTTTAGATGAGAGATCCGGATGTTTTATTCTTCAAGCCTCACGAGATTGTCCGACGTCGACAAACGAGCGCAATATTGATCCAACACACTGCATTTTGGATGATATCACTGGTCAGTTTATTCCAATACCTACCTCGAGTAATGATATCTCTTCATGTGATTTATCTGGATCAGACAGTGATTCAACTTTCATTCCTGATAATGATGATGATAGTTCAGGAACGGATATGGACACATCTTACGTGGCTCTGGATGAGACTAGTGGGTTAATAAAACGAAAAAGAGCAAAGAAAGGACAAGCAGATAAAACACGCTGGGGTAGAAATCAACTAAAACAAAGAAGACAAAAAGGTCAACAGTATTCATCGATCAAACGTGTAAAGAATTCTGGGATAGTGGGGGTGGAAGTACGAAATCAAAGAGTAATGCAAGCCAGATGCGTTTCAACAAAATGTTCCCAAAGTAAAATAAAAAAATGCAATGAAATTTCAGATGCAGAGAGAACAGAAATTTTTAAATCTTTCTGGAACATGACATGGGATGATCGCAAAATGTATGTTAATGGAATGGTCTCACTAAAACCGGTACAAACACAAACGAAAGGTATTCCGAGTAAAAGAACTCAAACATTAGAGTATTCTTTAAAAGTAGACGGTGAGATAAAGCCTGTATGTAAAACAATGTTTACAGGCACTCTTTGCCTGGGTGATTGGACTGTCACAAATTGGGCCAAGAAGGCAAAAAATAAGATCGGGATGATCAAGAAAAACCCTCCGGTGATGAGACAAAAAGCTATAAATGTAACGAAATTGGAACACATCAGACATTTTTTGAATGCCGTACCTAAAATGCCCTCTCATTACTGTCGACAAAGCAGCAACAAAATGTATGTTGATTTAGATTATACTACATGGGCTGACTTATATAGAACTTTTGAGGAGTATGTTAAGGATAACAACATTCCAGATGAAGAAAAGGCTACTTACAAGTGTTTTTTAAGTGTTGTAAATGAGATGAACTTGGGTCTCTACAAACCGAAAAAAGACCAATGTGATTTGTGCTACGCCTATAAGAATAAAAATATTGAAGAAGAAGTATACCAAGCACATATAGAAGCAAAAGAGCGAGCAAGAGAAGAAAAAAAGAGGGACAAGATGAGTTGCATACAAGGAGAACTCCAGATGTTTACCGTCGACTTGCAAGCTGTGCAAACTATTCCGTCAATTAAAGCAGGAGCACAATATTTCAAATTAAAACTTTGTGTGCATCAGTTCACTATCTACAACGAAAAAGATGCCAGTGTCGTATGCTACGTATGGCATGAAGCTGAAGGACGATTAGACGCAAATATTTTTACGTCATGTCTCATGCATTTTCTCGAAGGCTTAGACGATAAAAATACACCAATTATTATTTACAGCGATGGTTGCAGTGCACAGAATCGCAATGTAACGCTTGCCAATGCTATGCTTGCGTTTGCCACAAAATATAAAACAGAAGTTACCCAAAAATATCTCGTGGTAGGACACACTCAAATGGAATGTGATTCTGTCCACGCTACCATCGAGACAAGGAAGAAGCAAAAAGAACTTTTTGTCCCTGCAGATTTTATTCAAATAATTAAAGAAGCAAGACCAAAACAACCCTATCAAGTGCGCTACATTGATCATGACTTCTTTCTTGATTATTCAAAAACAAATTGTTATAAATCTATAAGACCGGGCACGAAAGCTGGAGATCCTTGTGTAGTCGATATTAGAACTTTGAAATACACTGATTCTAAAATAGAATACAAACTGAATTTTGACCACGATTGGAAACTGTTGCCTCAACGTTCAACCCGACCCTCTACATCTGAAGCAGGAAAACTATACAGTCTGTCTTTACCCATAACTACACGTAAATTCAACGACCTCCAAAGCATGAAAAATCTTTTTCCTAAAGACTACCATAGTTTCTATGACACTTTGCTCCACGAGTGAGACCTGAATTGTAACTATTTGTTTGTTTTTTTATAATAAAAATACTGTAATAATATCATAGTTTTAATTCAATTACCACGTAAGTTAGCCACACGGTGAATGGAAAGTATTGAAAAGCTAAATTCAGCAACCTCGTATCTATAAAAATTAACTTATAAATTAAAATAAAAATGATATTAAGGTAAAACCAGCTCCAAAAGTAGTATTCAACAAGTGTTTATCAAGTGTAGTTTAACGATTTTAAATAATATTAGTTTAAAAAATAAGAAACAGTTTTTTGTGTCTCCTGAACATTTAAGATTTTATAGATACGAGGTTGAGAAAGTAAGACGACGATATTCGGTAAGTAGGTCCTTATTACCCCCAAATGGGGCTTGTATGTGACCAATTAGCGCTCCAGGGCATTAATGTCGCAAGAAGAGCCCTAGGGCGGTAAGTAATTAAAAAAAAAACACTTCACTCTTTCAAAAAGTTCGCGTACATCTAACCATCATAGTACTGGCAATAGACATCATGCATTCAGCCCAATGACAAAAGAGGTCGCTTCGCTATTCAGCCTTGTCTTCGTATGAGTATACCGCCTGTGTGGGGGAGGCTTATTAGTCATCAATTTTAAATATCGAACGGCGAAGCTCAATATCGTTCTTGAAAAAAAAAAATTAAAAAGAGATGAAAAAGGCGGTAATAGAAAACTTTACTTTCAATATTGTTTGTTTTTGGATTTTTTTTATAATTACGTGCTAATTAGGAAAAAAAACATGAGTTCTGCAAGTGATGAAGATATAAGCTGCACTCCCGATTCAATGAAAATGGAAGCTGAAGCAGCAATTAACAATATTTTGCCTGAAAGTTCTAAAGAGAGATATTTGAAAACTTTATTCTTGTAATGCCGTTTTTTTTCTTCTTACCTCATAATCGAGATGTAAAGCAGAGTAGTTAGCTCGGGTGTAAGCATCAATTGCACCCTCGAACTATTGGCGCCCTCGCTGCGCTCGTGCGCCTAAATATCTCGGGCTGCAATTGATGCCTTACAGCCCTTGGCTACTAATCTACTAATATCCGTTCGTCCCATCAACAAAATTAGTGGGACGATCGGGAAAAATAATAACGAATTCCCGTTCGTCCCACTACGGGGACGAAGTCGGTGGGACGAACGGGAATACTCCCGACGAGCATCCGAATGTGTGCGGATTGTAGCGTTCAGCCGCTGTGACAAGCTCCCGAAATGCTACTAAATTGCCGCGTTTGATGTTTTTAAGTGTGCGGTGGTTAAAAGTAGAGTGTGTGCTGTGGCCCTAAAGTGATCTGTTGTTAAATTACTATTAATATCATAAACGGGATATTTACCATGTTTGATTTTTGTTTTTTTTTTGTTTGTTTTTTTTTTTTTTTTTTTTTTTTTTTTTTTTTGTTTGATCCCGTTTATGATATTAATAGTAGTGTCAGTGACCATGTCAGTTTAAAAACTTATGTTGTTAAATTGTTAAGTTAAATCATTTATTCTTCATAGAATATTATAGAATTCTTACTTTTGGCTCCAACATTTGCGAGGTAACATCCATCAGTATTTGTAAACAGCTGTTGATGTCTATTTCTTTATTTTTTCGCACCCTTTTCACTTCTCTCTTCACTTTGTAGCTGCCGTCGTCCGTAATATCTGTTAAGATGTCAAACAATTAGATAGAAGTCGTTGAGGGCCGTATGGGTGAGTACTACACGGTCACATTAACATAGCGCTTAGAGTTGTAACAATAATGTCCAAAAATAATATAACAACAACAGAAAACTAGCCAAATTATCGACGCACGTCTCGGTAACGAAGATGCTAACCGTACTGACACTTGTCGGGCGAGCTAAGGGAATGCGGCAGGAAGCGGGTGGGGCTGAGCATTCCAGAGATGCATCAAGTTAATGTGACCGTGTAGTAAGCTACTAAAATATATTGGTGTTTGTACGAAAAAAAATGAGTTTCGCAGGACTAATAATAGTGGTAGTTTCTATCAATGACAGCAGTATATAACTATGTCAAGACTGCCAAAATAAGAAAAATAACAAAACGTAATTTCTAATTCTTACTCTTTATTGCACACAAAAAAGTATAAATACAAATTGCAATAAAATCTAACCCTAATGTACAGTCACCTGCAAAATTGCATGGATACTTTAGTGTTTATTTTCCTGTGATAACGAGTTAACGTTAGGCGGCGTCATTTCTTGCTTCACACGATAATAGAAAGAAATAATAGAAAGACTGCTCCTTAAAGCTCCATAGAAAAGATCATCTTCCATGTTCCGATCAGACGGGTATCTGGTGGTCAGTTCGTTCCGACAGTTGTTGTGGGTTTTTTGGGATAACTTTAATAGTGCAATGCAGAACGGCACAGTTCTTCGTTTGTGGCGCTGTCGTACTGTTACGACGGTCATCTAGAATCTTCGGGAAACCTCGCTAATAACTGTGAAGTACCTAAACAGTCGCGTAAATTCTATTAGATACCTACTTACATTCTGTAGGTAGTTAGTCCGCGCGCGGCGTCAGCGGCAAATGCCATTATAATTTCGACCGTATGCCAAGGAAGTAAAGTAACTTCTTCCTTGTCGGTATCTTTAAGTTTATTTTTTGTTAATGTTTTTGTGAATGCTTTATGGAATAGTAAGAATTTTCTCGGATATCTTTTGTGTTTGGGGTATAAAAGGACCGACAGAGGACGAAGCCAGTCAGTCCACTTTTAAGCGAGACAACGAAGGTTCGAAGAGATATGTGCGATAAAGTGTTCAGTAGTGTTTTTGTGATTGTAAATAAGTGTTTTTGAGTAATAAAGTTAATTCGTGTGTTTAATTGGTGGTGTTTTTATTTATCCCATACCCAGTTCGTAACAGTACATTTTGTATTACGTTGCTGTACTACTTGTTGTACTATGTTGCTGTGGTATTTTTATTTATTTATTTATTAAAACTTTATGCACAAGTAATAAAACCGTACAAAGGCGGACTTAATGCCTTGGGCATTTTCTACCAGTCTACCTTAGGGTGATGCAGAGACATTTTAAAGTAGGTGCAAAACAGAAACAAAATTTAGAAAAGAAATAAAATATATATATATATATATATACCTAACTTATAGAATAAATACATACATAGATATATACATAAAATATATAAACTTTGAAAGATACACAAGAAAACTATAACAACTTAGTTCTGAGACGAAGCTGCCAACTTCTTGCGAATGTGCTCGCGAGCTTTCATTTTGAACGTGAAGTGACTGTTAACTGTCCTGATTTCCTGTATTTTTGTACTATATTGCTGTAGTACTTTTTCCATTCCTCCTCGATAGACATTTAACATAGACTTAACTCACTCTCACCTCGATGTATTGAGGAGGGATGAAATACATGTTACTAAAAAAGTCATGGATATTAATGTTGATGGCTGGAGAAGGAGAGGAAGGCCAAAGAAAATATGGATGATCAAGAAAGATATAAAAGACAAACGCCTTTTTTTTTTTTGGTGGGTGGAAAATCATCGAATGAACCCCTTACCCCCACCCCCCCCCCCCCCTCTTGGGCAGAGCGAAGGGGAGTGTCAGACTTCTACTGACTAAAAACCGAACCCATGTTCCTTCTTTGCCCTTGCGCCGAGGCCACGTCATCTAGTACAAAAATCCGCGGCCCCGACGGCAGTAACTAATGCCTGACGTTTGACACATGGAAAAAAGAATACAAGTTAATCCGACCTCAAATAAAATGGGAAAAGGGTGAAAGATGATGAAAGACTTAACTCACCTGAAGCCAACTTCAAATACTCAGTATTGAACTGCGCGTAATGGTATCCGTCGAAGCCATCGTTCATGAGAGGTATTCGTTCTAAGTTGATGCTGTCGAATAACTTGTATGACGATGTGCCCACTAAGATGTTGCGGAGACGTTGCATTCTGAGGATAAAATTACTTACATTTGTGAAAAATGTCATGGTTCAAAATGCAATGAAAGTAGGTGAATCTTCTGCAGACCATTAAACAGTTTTGAACGTTACTGGCATGTTAATAAATATGTCAATGGCTTGCGTGGCTTGCTAGCCCGCGCCATTCCACTTCGTTGGTTTAGTCTAACTCGACGCCTTTTGGCTATTTTTTTTACCATGTGCGTAACTTAGCCATTTTAATTAGCCAAACGATATTTTTTTATGATTAGCAAGCATTTTAATGTCAGAAAATCGACTTGTTAATTTTTTGCAGTCTGCTGACTGCTGTTGTTGATGACTGATGACGTGTTGAAAATTGTTAGGACTCACTTTATGACACCCAAAAATGGCCTTTCTAAGTTTATCTTGTAAGAGAAAACATCGAACAGAATTCCTATGTAATCTCCATGATATTATTTTATTCCTCACCCCTCATTACAGCTAAGCCTATGTCTAGGCACATGCAGCAGCTCCCCCCAGTGCCGCAGCTTAGTGGGCGCAGCACTAAGCAACAGCTGAGTGATCCCGCGCACCGCCCAGTGCGTACCGTTACCTTGTAGCGCGCCGAGGAGACCTACCCACATCTCTTCGAACTGCTTCTTTGATGACCAGCCTATTAGGTTTACCCTAGATGAAAAAAAAAAATATTACAAACAAAGGTAATCGAGAAAAACATAACCCTTTCCTTGCAGTCGGGTAAAAAGGTTGTCAAACGGAATGGTGATGGCTCACTTAAGGTGGAACTGGACTTTTTGGACTATGTTGCTGTATTACTTTTGTACTAAGTTGCAGTACTACTTTTTAGAATATGTTGCTGTACTACTTTTCTACTAAGTTGTTGTACTACTTTTGTACTACTTTTTGGACTATATTGCTGTAGTACTTTCAGTAATATCGCTACAAAAATATGAAAACTCACCTAAACAAAAATGCTTCCAATACATCCATATCCTGCAAGGCTTGTAGAGGCAAGTCAATCTTCTGTATCTGATCCTTCTTTATTTCGACGTCCACTGACGACCATGCTATCGGAGGTATGAGCGCTATGTGGCTTACGATGTCTAGCCTGAAACCAACGTGCATCATTGTAAGTACATTCTGAACTGTGAGAGATACTACTACAGTTTTCATGTCGTAATACTTTAAACGTAAGTAAGGCATTTTGTCCTTGAAACGTACAAAATACAAAATATGTGGGACAGACTAAGCGTGAATAATCAATAGTGAATTGCCTGGAGAGGCAAACCAAACCTCTGCAGGCAATTCACCATTTCAATTGAGTAATATTAAAGAAATTCATTATAAGTTACAAAAATGGTGAATTTTGTAAGTTGGCAATGGCGGGGGCATAATGAGGCAAATTCATCCAAAAACGGTAAACATGTTAGCACAACTCCATGTACTTCTTATAACACCTTGCATGCATTTTTCTTCTTTTAATTGTATGTACACACATGTTTGAGCAAATAAAGTTATCTTATCTTATCTTATCGCATTTGTTTCTAACTCAAGACATTTGCTGAAAGTAGATCTGTAGACTCGAGTCAGATAATACGAATACACGAACGAAGAAACTTTAAAAAGTGATTTTCTCCTACTATGTTTCCACGAACTAAGCATTTTGAAAACCATACTATAACAAAATAGGTCTTATCCCAAAGTAGAAACCATTATTTCCCGACATAATAGCTTTTGAGTTTTGCTTAGTGTGTACAGTCACGGACTATAATTGATAAGCCACTTTCAAGATTTCCAATTTGGCAGTATGTCACTTGTTCTGTGTACGAATATAACCGATTAAACCTGATTTGCATTACACGGCTAAAATACGAATGGTGGCAAGTGGCTCATCATTTATAGTCCGTGACTGTACATGTACGATCGAAGACAGTTCCGCCTGATCATTTAAAAAAAAATTCGCCTAAATCGTGCCGAGGCGCTGCCACGGGCTAGCGAGCGATTCTATTTCTTGAGTGCAAGCAAAAATGAGCTTAGTGGTGATCAGGCGCATAAGACCGCCATAGTACATATTGGTGCTGCTGACTGTAAACTAAAACATGATTGTTTAAAACTCACCTAGCCAACGAAACAAGTAGACTTTCAATAGGTTCTCTATAGCACTTCTCTAGATACCCAGAGCTCTTGGAATAGAAGTTGTTCTCCCAATACTCTAGCAGGGTGACGAGTTTGTCTCCTGTGATGATTATGTCAGGCTTGGGACCTGTGGCTTGAGGCTGCATGTAGTTCTTTGGTGTTAGGGGTCGAGTGTTCTGGAAATATAACTTTAGTTAGGTTTTGATATAAATGAGCGGAAATTAATACACAATAGCACGGCTGTAATCCTCGAAATGTAAGGCAGAAGTGTGCTTAATAGTTCCTATTTGTTAACAGACTTCTAAAAAAAAAAGGAGGTTCTCAATTCGGATGTTTTTTTTTTATGTTTGTTCGGGCATAACTCCGTCACTTGCTAACCGATTTGAAAAATTCTTTTTTTGTGGGAAAGGGTATACTTCCGAAATGGTCCCATAATTTTTATCGAAATCGGACAAGCGGTTTTTGAAAAATCAAAAAAAAAACAAAAAAACACGAAAAAGTGCAAAATAAACTTTAGAAGAAAAATCAGTTTCTGAAGTCGGTGACTTTTGTTTGTTTGATTTCATTTTTTTGCCACCGACTTCAGAAACTGATTTTTCTTCTAAAGTTTATTTCGTTTATTTGACGAAAAACGTAAAATTTGCCAGAAAAGCTTATCCATGTAATAGGGGGCGAGCCTATTGCCATCAACCGGCTACAAATCCAGACTCAGTGGCTGCTACTGAGAAAGTTTCTGATGAAAAACTTAAAAACACTTTGCTCCACCTTGTGACTGCTCGTGCCCTGCACGGTTCTCAATTATGTGTTTCTCTCGGTGACCCTCGAACAAACTCAACCACTTTGCTCGACCTGAGAATCGAACCCAGAACTTCATGCTCAGCTGTCGCGTATGCAATCGCAAGACCAACGAGCCTGGACTGGCTTAGTATAGGGTAGTTGACTGACTAAAAAAAATATGATTATCGAAAAATATTGGATACGTGGTTTTTGTTTTATCAAATTAATAAAAATTTACGAAAATAAAGCTTGTAAAAGACCATGGAGAGGGGGCTTTTGACGTCATAGTCTGGTAAAAATGGACCAACCTATGACGTTTCACGACTTTTCGAAGCACTGTATCGTCTTCATTTTGTGTTTACGTGAAAAAAGAAAAAATACGTGTTCAATATTTTTTGGAAATCTATCTGACGGATTAATTAGTTTTTTTGTCAACTATACCCTATTAACAATTTAACTTACAAGTTGAACATCTTACCTTAACCAAATACTTGACAATCGCATACACACAGCTGACAGCCGACTGCGTTCTAATCACATTAGAATCAGTATTCAATTCAGCCCAAATCTCTTTGAAACTCAGCGCCTTAGCCACATTGTCAACTGTCACACTGACAACGTTGTCAACGACAATGTTGTCAGACACTGACGCTGTCACTCTGAAAGATACGTCAGCATGCACAGGGGTTTCAACTATCTTTTTATTCTTGATCAAAAATGATAAGTACTGTAAAGAAATGACAGCAAATATTGCCATGTTTTTCGCTAAAGATGCTGGGAGGATATTCTCGATACATTTGTCGAGTAAATCGCAATCAGCTTCATCGATAAATGATATTATTCTGTCTAGTGATGTCAAAAGTCCGGTCATTATTGTTTGAAGTATACTAAATTCTTGGTAAAATAATTTATCATGGAAAACTTGATGGCAACGCCTTGTATATCTATCTATCGTTTGTTCGACATTTAAATTAAAATTTTCAGACTGACTCAATGGTCGAATTTGTTTGGGAAACAGTCTTATGATATCCGATAACGATTTATCTAGTGTAGCAACCCCAACAGTGTACAAAGCTGGCAACTCTGGAGGATCAATTTCTAAGTCTTCATCAGATATTTGTAGATTACCGAAGTTTTCTTTTAAATTCTCGCTATCAGTAATCGGTATGAAAAATTGAGATTTCGATTCCTTATTATCACTTTTTTTGAAGACATGTAGTGTATTAGCAACATTAATTTTGTTACTATCGATTGATGACGTCATTTCTTCTCGTATTTTCATCTCTCTCTGTTCTCTAGCCGTCTCTTTCTCGTACTCTTTCGTCTCGTGTACGGAGAGGATATTCAAGAAGTCTCTTATGTAATTATCACAGGCGATTCCGAATGCTGGGTTTAGTATTCTTCTGTCAAACTCTGGGCAGTTCATTACGGTTATTATGTCTTCTTTGGATAGGTTTGAAAGGAGGTTTGCTAACTCGTTTTGTTTTAAAGATTTTGGTGTTGTGCAGTCCTGTTGGCAGCATCTGTTGGGAAAGTTCGTGAAATATTACGCTTTTTTTTTTTTACTCGAATCGTACTGTGTTAAAACATTTGCAAGATGTTACTTTCAATTAATCAATTACGTTACAGAGAATATTTTAGTGTTGAGTTTAACAAGTTATTTTTCTACCCATTTATTTGAATTTGTTCCTTCAAGGTCTCTTTCCCAATAGCGGGAATGTTACGGGCTAGATTTACACATACACACGCCGAAAGACTCGTCGTGTAGGCGCCGTAGCTAATAGATTTTTTTCATAAGATTAAGATCTTCTTTAGCGTGTGGTTTCTGCCTAACCTCGGGTAAGAGTTTTTATACCGCCCAACGGCGTCTAAGTTGGCCTAAGAATAAGATAGTAATATGTCATACCTGCTCTTCACCAGATTCAGCAACCACTTAGCATCTATACTCGTAGTCACTATGTGTTGAGGTTTTATAGCTCTGTCTTGTGACAAGTCCAACGGTGATAGGTCGAACACGCTTGATGCTAGACTGTTTAACTCCACTACTAAAGCTGAGTACCTGTTGGGAATCAAAACTTACATTAAGGTGGATGTTCCAGGGTAGCCCGCGAAATTCAAATTTTCTTACATTTTTAGCGATTTGCAGGCCAGTGCTAGGTTGTATGTTAGTGAAAATATGATTCGCGGCTGTAAGACGTATGCAATTACAGAATTATAATCATCAAAATCATCATTACAACCCTCTAAGTTTATGTAACTGTCAAGAATGATTAATTCATCAAAAGGTCATTCTTGACAGCTGAGAGATGGGAGATGGGCTACCCTGGAACATCAACCTTAAACATAAAATATCATTGCACGTTTGTAATCGAACCGAAGGATTTGGCCTCATAGTACATCCACATGTCGCCAGTGAGGTTTAAGTCTCATTTAATATCTATCGGGTGAGGCTATTTACTTTCTACTCAATCAATCAATCAATATAGCTTTCAGTCGAACGCCATTATTTCTTAACTGCTCGTAGATTATTTTTTTGTTCCACTTTTGTGGGTCCGTTTGGCCAGTTGGCAAAGGCCTCCTCCAATCTTCTCCATTCTTTTTTTTTTTTTTTTATTTAAGATGGGTCAGCTCTTGACCTCGAGGCTTGCCTGAGCAAGGATGAGGTCTACGATGGAGCGAGCCTTCCCAGTAGCACTGGCTCTCCCGCGCACCAACGGAACACAGCGAACTGTTTGGCGCCGGACTTCGGCGGGAGGGTGGTAACTAGCCAGGCGGACCTTTGCAGGCCCTTCCACCAGTGTTGGGATCATTCAGCCGTAACCGCTAACAAAAGTCAGCGATTCCGTGGCCCGGGGTAGACCACTAGGAGGTAGATCCCACCAACCCCATTCTGGCCTTTCTATGGCCACTCCACCCCATGTTGATCGTCCCACCTCTTTTGCAGTCTACCTCTCTTTCTCTTTCCATGTCTTGGGTACCATGACAGTTGAGTACTCATAATAGCAGCCACAGATTGATCAGGTAGGACATGTGCACAAAGAAATGTATTTATACGCATATGCGTACAAATTGATACGATTGACGCGTTCCAGCTCCAGTATTTAATGGAACTCGTCGCAGACACGCAGTGTACAGCAAAATCTAACGAGCAATGTACGCCGAAGCGTAAATATGTCACTGTTGGCACGCTTGATGCGACAAGGTAGCCCGCGAAATCCGAATTTTATTATGATTTTTTGCAATTTACTGGTTAGTGTCAAGTCGTATGTTAAATAAAACAAGATTCGCGGCAGTCAAAAATGTCTATTTACTGAGTAATAATGATTAAAATCACCAATACAACCGTCTCAATTCATAAAGGTCTCTAGAATGACTATTTGATGAAAAAGGCATTCTTTAGGTTTAGATGAAGTGAGATGGTTTGGTGAATCCTATTTTATTTAACATAATTATGACTTGACACTGACCGGAAAATTGCAAAAAACGTAAGAAAATTAGAATTTCGCGGGCTACCTTGTCGCATCAACCTTAATCGTTTTTGATAGCCTCAAAATTATTTTCGTTTATTTTTCCCTATCAAATTTTAATTTATTTTACATTTCCCGCGCAGATTTTTAGCGACGATTCACTTTCTACTATGGTTGCCTATTTTATACACAAATCCTGACTGTCGGAGCTACTGATAAAATAACATTGACATTAGAGTTATGGATAGAAGCTATTCTATAGATACCCACAGAAAAGATTTGATATACCAGATAATGAACTATAACATTTAAAAGGGTGACTCTGGCAGACCACTTGATACTTTTTTTTTTGGCGGTTGGGATATCACCAAATAACCCCTCCCGCTCTTGGGTAGAGCGAAAGGGAGTGTCAGACGTGTACTGACTAAAAACCACCCATGTTCCTTCTTAACCCTTTATGTCGAGGCCGCGGTATCTCTTGCGAACAACCCGCAGCCCCGACAGGAACAACCAGCAGCCCGACGGGGACCACTTGGTCCTAGAGTTCAAAATAAAACAAATCTCAGAATAGAATACCTAAAAAATCTGCCTAAAACTAAGACACTTACCGTGTATGAACTTTATCTCGTTGCAGTAACTCTAAAGCCACCTGCACATCTTCCTTCGACAGCTGCTCGCTTATTTTATCAACTGGCAACTCTTTCAGTGTCCTACATCTGTCTATTGCTAATTTCGCGAACCTGGAATTGTTTAAAACATAAAATTTATTTTAAAAAAAGAAATGAAAGGAGTATGTAAGAATCGTAGCAGGCGGCATTCAGTGGTTTCTGCCTACCACCATGACAAAAGTGCGCGAGTTTATGTTATGTATGTTATTTGGATAAAGAGAGAAGTCCTGACTGACTGACTCATCAACGCCCAGCCCAAACCCTTGGACATAGAAAGCTGAAATTTTGCACAGAGGTTCCCTTTATAATGTAGACAAGTAATAAGGAAGGATTTTTCGAAATTCAACCCCTAAGGTAGTTAAATAGGGGATGAAAGTTTGTATGGAAAATCTTCATTTTCACGCGGGCGAAGCCGCTGGCAAAAGCTAGTTTACCATAATATTAGAATTTTAATTTAACCGTTTTTACAGTCCGTTCAACCGATTGTGAACTGACGGCACGGTTGGCGCAGTGGCTGAGCGATTGGACTGCTGCGCTGCGTGTCGCGGGTTCGATCCCCGCACGGAGCAAATATTTGTATGGCCTACAGATAGTTGTTTCGGGTCTGGGTATTTGTGTATGTGAGTTTAAATGTTTGTGAACGCACCCACGATACAGGAGAAATTCCTAGTGTGGGGCAAAGTTTAAAAAAAAAAAAAAACTCTATTACGTTGACAGCAAGACAAAATGCAGCTGCAGTAAACAGTCGGTATTGTAATAATCTTTTTGCTTTTAATGCCAACCTTATGCCTACGGTATAGAAGTCAAAATCGGTTGAAAGGACTGTAAAAACAGTTAACTTAAAATTCTAATCTTATAGTAATTATGGAGTATAGTTCTATGGGCGCCTTATTCTTCTTCTTCTTCTTTATCGTGTGGTTAGCGCCTAACAGACAATAGTTAGGCACAGTTTTTATGCCTTCCAGGGGCATCAGTCTATAAAAAAAAATGAAACTTCATTGCCTGTGGAAATCGTTTAGAAAGGTGCTAGTTTCGATAAAGACAAGACAAGCGCCAAAAATACCACTACCCTCAAAGGTTTACTCAGTTCTGTCTGGTACTTTTGGCAACTAAAGCCGAGATCAACAGTTAGGAAATAATGACAGAAATATTGTCTTCCTAAGTCACGCGATAAATAGCTTTCTTCATTATAAACATACCTGCCAGCAATAGCAGGTTCCAGTTTTCCAATGATCCGACAAATTAGGAACACGAGTGATCCCGACTGACTCTCGTGACATAGTGAGAGGATCTTGTATGTATTCAGCGCGAATTCACCCTGAAATACAAAATAATAAAGTTAGGAGGAAATGCAGGTGGAGACACTTTTGAAGATTAGGTATTTGAAAAAAGCATGCATGAGATGCTTGAGATTTTGTACGTAGAAAATACTACCCCCAATTCCTCTTAAAGGCAAGTGACATAGTTCAGTCAACGTTTAGAAGTAGCCTATTGTATTGATTTCATGTGTTAAATAGCGAAACTAATGTTTTAGACCCCATTAACATCAAGAAGGAAACTTTGGGAAATATCTCAAAGTTGCAATTGTTATTTCATGAGAAATTCGCGTTTGAACTTTGCCAAGTGTATACATATTATTGCTTGTGACTTTACGAGGACAACACAGGACGCACGAAAGTGATGCGTAGTATCAAATTGACAAGAAAACATCGAACTTCAGATTAACGGTCAATTTAACTGTTCTGTTAGTTACGGGAGTGACATTATCGACACGAAATCGAGAAAAGTATCATATCGAAAAATCAACACCGATCGATCTGCTAGAAAATCTTAGCTGAACAGCTTACCTTCAAACAGCTCTGACACCTAGCAGCAATAGCTTGCAGCAGTAACCCGGACGCGCCTGCCGTCTGCTGCACCTTAGATATCAGAGTCTGCACGATATCCTCTCGGTACTGACTGACGAGGATATGTACTCGGTTCACTAGTAACCAGGTCAAGTGGATTGCTTCTTGGAAACCGTTTTCTACCTGGAAGAATTAAGTTTTTGGGGGATTAAGTTAATGTTTGTTACACGTAGATTAAGTAATACCCGGCAGTGGTTTTTTTAATTAGTAACTAAACCGAGACTCGGCACACAGGGTAGAAGACGGATGCTCTGGATAGTTTCCTTGTTAATTGACGAGAAGAAGCCCATCGTTAAAGAGTAGCTGTATTAACCTTTTGAGCGCCACAGTCACGTATAGACGACAAGCCGAACAAGCAAAAAAGTACCTACCTTAAGTCAGTCGACATATGGTACTTTTTGGCTTGTCGTCTGTGGCGTCCGTGGCGGTCTTAAGGTTAAGGTACTTTTTGGCTTGTCGTCTGTGGCGTCTGTGGCGGTCAAAAGTAATAACGGAACACAAGCATTCACGGTAAACATCTGTCCCATGATTTTAGACCTTATAAAGCCTTAGGCCCAAACGAAAGCCGATAGATGAGCAAGATTCAATCAATCACAGTAGACACGGTGTAGATTTCCACTAATGTTCGGATGTTTCTTATCAGAGTAGTCAGGTACAATACACTGACCCCATCTAGTCTTAAAAAAGTAACTTGTAAAAGTGTTTGTAACAAACTATTTGCACAGCCAAGGAGTGGAACTCCCTGCCTGCGTCGGTTTTCCCGAGTTCATATAACCCCAATCTATTTAAGTCGCGAGTAAACAGGCTTCTTCTGGGTAAGCTCGTTCCATCGCCGACATCATCTCTGCCCAAGGGCAAGAGTGAGGTCAAGAGTAAGCCTATGTCAAATAACCGATCGTCTCCTCCCCACTCGTCGCTTCTTTGATGAAGTACACAAGAACACACTAGCGCTAAAAAGTAATACAAACTCACAAAGTACTCGCAGTAGGCCATGACGCAAGCTATCTGCAGTACGTCAACTCGTAACAGCTGTGTGTCGCCGCAGTCGGCGCTCAGTGGTAAGTTGCGAGAGAACCCGATGAGCTTCTGCCAGTATTTGTGGGATAGGAAGTTTAGTCTGAAACAATTTTGTAACATTAGTTATTTATCTCTCGTTGTTACGCTGAAGTTGACATAGCATCATCTGCCTTTTTTCAGCCAAATTATGCCAGGGTCGGCTTCCAGCTTAACTGGATCCAGATCCCAGTCTAAACGACGCCGATTCCGACTAGGATGTTGCCAAGTCGATGCATTCTGAGGATAAATTCAAAATTCACATTTGTGAAACATTATTGTTGGAATAGGGGATCGGACAAAAAAAAACTAATTAGTCTGTCAGATAGATTTCCAAAAAATATTAACCACGTATTTTTTCTTTTTTCACGTAAACAAAAAATGAAGACGATATAGTGCTTCGAAAACTCGTGTAACGTCATATGATAGAACATTTTGTACCTTCATGTGACGTTTCAAGCCCCACTCCATGATCTTTGACGCGCTTTATCTTCGTCAATTTCTATTGTTTTGATAAAACAAAAAACACGTATCCAATATTTTTCGATGATCTAACTGACGGACTAAACAGAATCATATTTTTTTGAGTCAGTCCGATCCGCTATTGTAATAGAACTACATAGCTTGTCTTCTCATCCGCCTGCCTTTTCTCAACTTTGGAGTCGGCTTCCAGGCTAACCAGGTGCAGCTGAATATCAGTATTTTACATGGAGCGACTGCCTATCTGACCTCCATAAAACAGTTAGTACTGGGTATACGATACCCCTAGTAAAAGTGAGTGAAATTAAAACGCAACGTTTGCACATTCGAGCGACCTTTTTATACAGAAAAGAAATCATCAAATGACTCCGCCCGCTCTGGGCGAAGCAGAAGGGAATGTCAGAGTGTCTTACAGACTAAAACAAATCCGTGTTCCTGCTAATGCCTTTGCGTTCTAGGGCCGCAGTGACTCTTTAGAACAAATTCGTTATCCCTAGTAAACAATCAAACGACCTACCTGCTTTGGTAAACGCAGTATAAAACTAATAGGGGATCGGACATAAAAAAAACTAATTAGTCCGTCAGATAGATTTCCAAAAATTTTTAACACGTATTTTTTCTTTTTTCACGTAAACAAAAAATGAAGACTTCGAAGGCTTCGAAAACACGTGTGACGTCATTATGATAGTACATTTTGTACCTACAAGTGACGTTTCAAGCCCCACTCCATGATCTTTGACGCGTTTTATCTTCGTAATTTTTTATTGATTTGATAAAACAAAAAACACGTATTCAATATTTTTCGATAATCTAACTTACGGACTAAACGGAATCATAATATTTTGACCCAGTCCGATCCCCTATTGTCGGCACGGTTAGCGCAGTGGCTGAGCGATTGGACTGCTACTGACTGAACAAATATTTGTATGGCCTACAGATAGTTGTTTCGGTCTGGGTGTTTGGTTTGTGTATGTGTGTTTAAATGTATTTAAAACGCACCCACGATACAGAAGGAATTCCTAGTGTGGGGTAAAGCATTTTTAAAAACAAAAAAATATGAGTAAGTAAAAGAAAATACCTGATAAGTAAATGCGACCAATGTACAGTGAGCAACGGTATCCGATGCGCCGACTTCAAACAAATCAAGTTGAGTACATCTAAAGGAATGTTTTCTTCCGGACTGTAGAGACCCGTGTTTAGACCGCTCTGTTCGTTGTGGAGGAGAGTTTGTGCTGTTTTCGCTGATAATGGGAAGAGGCAGCCGTCTGGAAATGTAAGGTTTTATAAGTGATGGATGATACACTAAAACTCCATAGCAATTGGCATGGCAAGTTAGTAACAGAGGTCTGGAAGTTAAATAAGAAATGGTTTTTTAGAATAATCTTAGTGTCCCTGACTTTGTTTAAAGAAATTGATTTATTGCTCGATTATGACAAAATGGAACACATTTTGCATTCGATCGGAGAGTATTCTAATTCGAATGCTACTTTCTGTTGCTCTTCGGCAAACCTTGGGCTTGGTTTTTTAAGCTTCAGTCAAAGACAGGAGAGGATATGGGGTTTACTAATAATTATTTCACTTTAGGGGCTGAAACACCGCAGGCTTAATATTTTCGTCGATCGATTTCAACGAAAACAAATTACATCAATCATTAGTTATCAAAATTATCCGCTCAAGATCTCATTATCGCTCAAGAGCAGCATCACAGATTCCGCCAAACATAATTCGGTCCTTTCGGAAGTTTATATAACACTAGCTGATGCCCGCGGCTTCACTCGCGTGGTTGTTGGTCAAATTATATAGGTATTTTTTAAACTTTTCTAGAGAACCACTCTCTCAGTGAGGTGGTTTTTGGGTTAATCGCGGACAGACAGACAGCGGCGGAGGACTTTGTTTTATAAAATCTAGTAAAGAAAATAAAAACTCACCCGTCAAATGCAGCATATGCTTGACCTGCACTATAATATTAACACAGACCTCATACAACAACATATTCTGTTCACAGTCCAAGTTTTCATAACAGCTGCCCATCTCCATTATAGCATACGTCAATGTTTTGAACAAAAACCTCACGAGAACCACGTCAGGGGACAAATTCGCGCAGTTTTCATTCACATTTTGCACGTTCAATGGGTCTACGTCAGTTTTGACGTTGAAAAAGATTGACAATGGAGATATGCACGTTGCCTTCAAATAGTTTATAGTGAGGAGGATTTCGCTTTCTGGTATTAGGATGAGGATTTTTCTTAGGAGGACCATTATTATTGAAAGATAGCGGAGTTTTAGTTTTTGGGGTGTTGTTGCCTGGAATAGAAATTTGTTGTTATTAATAAATGCATGGGATACACAGGTTGTGACATAATAAATGCATGACCTCTCGTGTGGTGTCTCAGACCATGAAACTTTGTTCCTAAGTTAAGATTTTATGATTTTCCTTTCATTTAATTTATTATGTTTGTAAAGGAGATTTGATGCTTATTCTTGGCCTTACCGATTAATGTCATAATTTTTTTTCGAATTCTAGTCATGACAAGAGAGTTTGCGAAAAGTTTTGAATGAACATTTTGTTTCCTTTTAAAAATAAACGAATGTTTCCTTCGTGTAAAATTTGCTATCTACAGTTAAGAGTATATTTCTTCCAGGTCTTATAGGGTACCCTAGCTTCCTACATAAATAAATACTTATAAGTATCGCAAAGTAAATAAAAAACCAACTCACCTGATCCGGCGGCGCCTTAAACAATATCTTCAAAAGAATCTCCACTCGACTTTGTTCCAACAACACATCTTTATACACCGTATCTAGCAGCCGTTCCAGCGATCCTATCGCTCTATGACAGTGCAGCTCTATGGATCTCTGTGTCAGTAGGTTGAGGAGAGTATCGCTGGCTAGCTCTGACCAGCGATAGTAACTCTCCGGGTGTTCTTGTGAGAGGGAGAGTACGCATGATACTAGTTCTAATACCTGGGGGAGAACGAGACACAAAATAATTTCAGAATCATTCTTTTCTCAATTATGTTGGTTAGGGTTCCACTCTGATCGAAAGCAGCGGAATAACAGTTTTTAAAAGGAATCGAATTATACCGTTACAGGCACCGTTATTGGACGTCTATGGTACGGTCAGCATCAGAAGTATATTAACATTACTCAAAGTTTTCAAGCTGTTTTTTTAATAAAAACTTGTTAGATATTACTCGTTACTACATGTTATTAGAGTGTAAGGACTAATTTAACGAATAATCTTCTGAAACATTAAAAATAATAGCTAGAGTCCTGTACATAAAAGAATTAAAATTCCGAAATGTTCAGCTACTTCTGATGCTGACCGTACACCACCTGATCTCCTAAATCAAGTTACTGATGGGAGACACACAGAGGTCTGACCTAGGGGTCTACTATTGGTCAGATTGGCTGTCATACCTTGACTTCACCACATTCCTGACACAATTATTTTAGCTCTGGTATTAGAAACTTAGCAACCTTATAACAGCAAAAACAAGAATCACTGTAATTTTGAAAATGATGAAAAATGGGGGTTAAAAACATTACCTTCCTGCTGGGTCAGTCAGGTAATAACGTCTCGGGATCTACGTGTAACAACTAGGACTAAGGACTAAAAGTTCTCTCTGATCTACGGAGGGAAATCTTCCTTACTTTGTGCTGATGCATAGTTTTCTGCAGCATGTAGAAAAGCACCTCCCTAGTAGCTTGCGCCTCTTGTTGCTGAGCTCTGCCTAGGACACTGGTACCTGAAACCAATCACAATGTAGTCAGTCTGTTTTTAAGATGAAGGGAACTTTACACAATACAAATATTTCTATAAATTGTCTAAATATTAAGAAAGGGAAAATTTCTTGAGCTTATTTCAGATTTTTGCATCGGTCTTTTGAGATGAGAGATTTAGGGTATGCGAGACCAGGGTTCGGTTCCATAATAAAACCGTATTTTTTTTCTGGTTTAATTGAAAATTAGACCGAAACTGGGTTTTGCATGTCCTATTAGTGACCTAATTTTCAACTTAACTTGAATAGTTTATTTTAAACATTGCAGTCAGATTAACAGATTAATAAATCAAAATTGTTTACCTCCCATATTACTAAAGACTTTGACAGCGACGGGTTCTAGACCCGCTATACATTCCAAATGAGCCCCAGACGCCATCAAACCATCGCATAGTTGAATAAGCTGTAACAAAAGTATGAATGTATCAGACACTAGAAGCTTACGTGGAATTTTACCAAAAAAATGTCAAGTACTGTCAGACCATGTATTGCCCGAAGAATTAGGCTGAGGTGAACCGAACAGGTAATGATACAGGTAATAACGATTCCCATCAACCGGGTACAAAACCGTGGCCGCTACTAAGAAATTCCTGATGGATTCCAATAAAAGTTCCCCGTCTCGGGAACCGATTCACTCAGTAGTTGCGCTTGCGACCACTCAACCAACGAGGACGTGCGCTTTTAAAAATATTATGTTTCAAGTAAAATGAACAACCATAACTAATGAAAAGTTCTTACCTTTGGTATTTCGATAATTTGCTTCGTATGATGTTTAGAGGAAGATAGTTGTACCAGGAACATTAGTATACTGTTCACTAAATCGCAGCAATCACTAGAAAGAAACAGATACGATTAAATTATGTCTTCTTCTTCTTCCTGCCCTGATCCCATGTCATTTGGGGTCGGCGCAACACGTTGTTTTCTTCCATTCTGCCCTGTTAGTCGTCACGTTATCATTTATTCCTTTTTCCTTCATATCACCCCTCACACACTCCATCCATCTTTTCTTTGGTCTTCCTCTCCCTCTCCATCCATCCACATCTGCCAACAAACTGTTTTACAGTTTGGCAGAAGTAATAGGCTATGTAACACAATATGTAACTATGAATAAACGATTTTTCAATAAACGATTTCTCATTTTTCATTCATTTCACATTTATATTCATAACTTTTTTAGTCACAACCGATTCATCCCTCCTCATCACATTCGATTAAATTATGTAAGTAGGCTAAAACAATATTTTAATAATGTCATAAATAGTCATGATTCTCCTGCCCTTATCCCAATTTATTTTGAGGTTGGCGCAGCATGTCTTCTTCTTCCATACTTCTCTATTTCTATTCTTCTTTCTAGCCCATATCATTCTTCACACAGTCCATCTATCGTTTCTGGAGAGAATGAGTTTACAACGAAAATACTCATGTTTAAAATATAGCCACTGTCCAACACGAACGACGGGCAGTATCGAAAAACAAAGTCGCTTCCCAGCAACAATTTCGACGTAAAGTTACTTAGTTCGATGTACAGATGCTTGGTAGATGGTTTTGTGAATTGCCCATTTAAACCCTATACTACTACTTACGGTATCTCATGCTGTTCAACTAGATCCAGTTGCTTCATAAGGAATCCTATGAAGATCTGGTCACTGTCCAGCATGCAGTAGTTCACTCGTAACGTTAGGAGCTGGTTCAGTAGGTTCAATACTTGGCATTGCAGTGGGATGTCGTTTTGCATTGTGTAGCTCTGTAAATTGTAACGGGAATAAATGTAGGTTATCGATGCATCATCAGCCTATAATGTTCCCACTGCAGGGACTCAAGCCTCCTCTCTAGGAGGGGTGGGCTATAATCCACCACGTGGGCTCAGTGTGGGTTGGTAGATGTCACATATCTTCGAATTTTATGGTTCTAAGACATGAGGGTTTTCTCACGATGTTTTCCTGCACCGTTTTGAGAGATTATCAATTGCTAGGAAAAAACTAGTGATGTTCATTCGAATATCCATGAGTTAAAAACTGTTAGTAAAACTTACGACTGTGCTGCACTGATAAAAATAAAGAACACAACAAATAATGGTGGATCATTATTGCGACAATACATGAGTACCCAATTGCACAACAGCAACTCACAAACACACAGTTTGTTTAACTTGTTCTGTCGATGAACCAGTACCCTGCTACTAATAAAATTCTGGAAATAAAAGATTTCGCAACAATAAAATCAAAATAATAAATAGCAAAAACTAACCTTCAAAGCCTGTATAACAACCGGCTCAAATAGCCTAATATACCTCTCCAACTCTTTCTTATTCGTACTCCACTTCCGATCCGACTTATTCTTCGCAAAATTCTCCATGGTCATCAACAGCTGCCTTTCATTCACCATTCTTGGGTTCTTACTATCCAAAGACAACTTCTGACTAGCATTAGAGGATACGGAACTCCTTCTAGACTCTTCTTTGAGAGTAGACAACATATTAACCATCATCACATCCTGGTAAAAACTTGATTTATTATTGGCTTCATTTTTGTCTAAAATGCTCATAAAATCTGAGTATTGGTTCACCATGTTTGTTCCAAAAAGGCATTTTAGGAGCTGTGTAATGCAATATACAGTTATGTCAGGGCATAAAGGCATGATGACTTTGAGGTAGAATAAAACCTCTTCAGTGACGTTTCCTATTTCTTTTTCGGTGGCCAGTTCTAATTGAATTGCTAATGAGTTTAGAACTGTTGATAGGAATGTGTGGAAGATACTGCTTTTTGGGTCTAGGTTTATCTGTGGAAGAAAATATTTTTGATTATTATAGTATAAATAAGTAGGATACAGCAGGCCCAGAAGGATGCAAGCTTTGAGCTTCGCTAGAGCAGGGCACACTTGCTGCTAGGTATTTTTAACTTAGTTTAAATTCAGAAGTTCTTTTAAAAAAATTCTGTCTTTATTACTGACCATTTCTTGAGACTGAAAATTTATGACAATTCTGACTGAAAATTCATGAAAAAATTGGCAAAATTCATTTAACTCATTAGTTTTAAAGATTATAAATATGTATAATACAGGCTAAGTCAAACAATTAAATTAAATTGTTTCAACTGATATTGACCTTGAAATGTAAATTACCCAAGTGCCTGTTTTTTTTTTTTTGTAAAAGATTGTAGTTTTCTGTATTTAATTTCTCACCAATTTCTTACCTTATGATTAGAATACGTGGCTCTAAGAGTTTCATAGAACTTCATATAAAAGGGTTCATTAAAGAAATGTCCCACGAAGTTAGCCTTTAGACTGGATGCAGGTGGAGGAGGCTTCTTGCGAAGAGATCCTTTGTCGTCCAGCTCGGGAGGATTACTGCCTCTTCGTGGCATTCCGTCTGGAAAGCAAACGTTACTATAGGATATCGGAATCACGACGTGCTAATATGAAAAGGCCAAAAATGAAGTTGCGGCTTTCCAAGTATGCAAACTACTAAGAAAAGGCGTAATATACAAATAATGGCATTGCACCGTAGAAAACATAGTTATCGCAGCTCAATTATGCCTTTTGAACGAAGTGTCTGTGGCTACGAGCGACTCGGAGCTTTATTACCTCTAGGTAATAAAGCTCCGAGTCGCTCGTAGCCACAGACACTTTGTGTTGGATTAAGCAAGAAATTAAGATAGACAATTTCTTGCTTAATCCAAATCAATATTGAACTATTATTTTTTAAATATTAGTTGCTGGATTCAACTGTATACTGGCAGTAGTAATCTCAGCATAAAACCTTGTGGAAAAGTACTTCTTCTGCTTCTTTCGTATCGATAGGACGCACCGCCATCAATTAAGCTATACGAAACTAGTATATACGGATCTCTCATTGTTATACGAGAAATCGATATAATAATTTCTGAAGAAAATACCCAATAACAATGCTAGACCTGGGAATCGAAACCAGGACCTCGTGCTTAGTAGTTGCGCTTTTGACCACTAGACTAACGAGGCAGTTAATAACGTAATTGAAGCATTTCCATTCTCTGACAAGAAAACAAAATCTTACCTGTAGTTTTCCTTCTAACCGGACTCCCAGGCAGAGCAATACCACCCTTATTCAAATGCACATTAGGATTAACTTCTTCTATCAAGTGCACCAAGACATTCAACATTTTCAGCGTTACTTGTAAAAACTTTTCTGCTAAGTTGGCAACTCTCTCACATTTTAAGTGTTGCCATCTTTCTTTGGTATTTTGTGTGTCGCGTTCAAATATGTCGCGGTTTGTTGTTTTGTGACGCATTATGTTGTGGATTTCGACTGGAAATAATACAAATAAAATGTAGGTAAATGATTTCGTGATTTCGTTTTAGAGTGGCACAAAGGCCCATGGAGCGAGCCATGCTCGGCATAATCCTAGTATTGGATCGAGTGCGTAACACCGAAATCCGCCGTCGGACGAAAGTCTACGATGTCGGGGCGGTCCCCGACAGCCCCAGCCACGCCCAGCCTGCCCAGGTCCACTTGAGGCGCACCGCCCGGTGGCGGTGCGCCTCAAGTGGACGTGGGCAGGACATCTTGCTAGACGAGGAGATGGCCGATGGAGCAGGGCATTGACTGAGTGGTGGCCAAGGTTAGACCATAGAAACCAGGGCCGTCCTAAAGCTCGTTGGGTTGACGACATCGTTAAGGTTGCGTGGATGAGAGACGCACAGGATCGGGACGCGTGGCGGAAAAAAGGGGAGGCCTATACCCAGCAATGGGTGATTCCGGTCTGATATGATGATGATGAAATGCTTTCGTCTACTACCATGTAGGTATAAAGCACATTCACTGATTCCAGAGTCATCAGCATTTACAATTTGGTATTAGTAAAAGATTATTCTCTTCCATATAAAAATGCAATAACTAACCGGTCAAAACGTGTGGATCAGCTGGGTTTCCCTTAAAAAGAGGAAGAGATAACTCAATAAAAGCGCTTCCGTGGACATACATTTTGCCGGCTTTTGCCGTATTTATAGGTAACCTCCAACAATGGCTTAACCTTTGGCATGAATGCAGATCCAAGCAATCCCGTTACATTGCCAGAGCTCACATCCCCGACAAAACATCACGCGAATTTTTATATATATAACTTCAATTTAGTTCACGACCCACATTCCATACATACTAAAGGTTACACATAATCTTACCTGGATATATCAGTGAACACAACTCCATAAGTATAGTCCTCGCCACCACAGTTCCATTACAGTAATCAAGGTTATCGAGACAGTACGTCAACAGCCCTTGATCAGAGTACGCTTCCATGTGCTTCCATGGAGACCACTTCTTGCAGATAGCTTGGAGGGCTTCGAGAAGACCTTGCTAGAAGGAAAGCGATTGGTCGTTACAATATTATATAGTGGTTATATAGTGTGTGCTTAGTACTCTGCTTATTATAGTATTTTTCAGTGATTTTTCTATTCATCAACAGCCTATTAATGTTCCCACTGCAGGGACACAGGCCTCCTCTCTTTGAGAGAGAATGGGCTATAATCTACCACGCGGGCCCAGTGCGGATTGGTAGTTGTCACATGTCTTCGAATTTTTTTGGTTCTGAGACATGCCGGTTTCCTCACGGTGTTTTCCTTCACCGTTTTGAGAGCAGCGGTGATGAAATAAATTACACGAAGTAATGTGCCTGCCTGGGTTCGAACCCACGACCTACTGTTCGTAAGTCGGGGCCGCCACCACTGGGCCACCGCTGGACTTTTCTATTGGAAACACTTAATTTAAGATAAAATGCCGTTCAGTTTAAATCATTTGCCAAATATTGAAAAAAATGCAGGACGTAACGTTGTCACTCATACAAATATTAGGTCGCTCAAATATTATGAAGCTTCTCATTTTGTATTTTAAGTAACTCAAATTAATGTTTGTAAGTTGCCGTTCTGTTTATTTCTTGTCGCTCGCAGTCAGTCGCTCACTTAGTAATTCTGTGACCCAAATTAATTATTTTTGTCACTTAAAATTTTAATTTACAGTCACTCGTTTAAATACTACCGATATTTTATTGACAAAGCAAGTGATAGCCTAGTGGTGTGATCATTAGACTGCTAAACTCAAATTGCTCAAGTAGCTCATAAAGCTGCCAAGCTTAAATGGGACTGACTGGTCATATATCTGCCGGATAAACCTGTAGACCCTGATACATCTAGACCGTGGAAAAGATGGGGTGACGCCTTAGATGGCTATCTCTTTTCACACTTATGATCTGAGGCTTTTTCTTCCGAAAAATGTACCACACAATCAAGTATTAACTTCAAAAACTCACCGAATAATATTTACAATGCGCTGCCATCAGCTCCCCCACTAGATTCCCGACCACCATCCTCAGCCCAGCGCCTCCACCACCACACAACTGTTCCCCGTACCTCAGTTGTGGAGGCAGGTCGATATAGAAGTAGATATCCCTCACCAGGTCTAGAGCTAGACCTTCGTGGTCGAAGGTGAACTGTTTGCTTCGTTCTTTGGCTAGGTGGGAGATTACTGAAGTAGGGGATGAGAACTTTGGAGGGTGGTATGTTGGAGTTATGCTGTGAAGAAGAAAGTTTATAGTATTAGCTCTTCACGTTTCTTGACAGGTCGTGAAGGTATTTATTCAATATTCGGTAAAGACAGGTATGATAGGAATTTTAACGGCCTCAGAAGCTCATAACTCATTAACAATAATTGATTTAAGAAAGAAAAAATAGGTAAGTATCTAAGAGCCTAGATATAATTTTTCAAGGAGTTTTTTTTTTTTCAACACCGTATGTCATGTACGGAGAAACATTTTTTTTTTCATAAATTCTAATCGTTGTCATTTGGCAGTTCATAGGAGCTTCTCAAAATTTCGTCTAGTGCTACCAATTTGGGAATAAAATCCAGTCATTTGCTACGGAACCATAAAAAGGTACAAATAATGTGATATAGTGGTCACTTACTTTGCTATCGCCTGAGCGGCTGCATTCCTTACTTTCTGATCTTGGTCGGCGAGTAGACGAATTAACGTGTCCATGATCAGTTTACTTTTTACATAATACATAGGGTAAAGCATGTATAACCTGGGAAATAAACATAAAAAATATACAGGCTGAGATGACAAACAATAGCATAATAACACTACTATTAATATCATAAACGGGATATTTACCATGTTTGATTACTGTTTTGAGTACCCGATATTTCGGCGCTGTTACAAGCACCATGATCACGGATAAACTGAAGTCATTGCGGGTGGATGTTTATTATTATTATTATTATTATTATAGTTTATTTAAAAAGGCATTCAATCCCAAATTACATATACAAAATACTGCAAAGTTACTTAAATCTACAGACATTACAAAATTACATTATATTAGTGATCATCATATCTATCAGTACATTCATAAAATAAAATAAAAGATCAATCACATTAAAAATATAAACCAATTCAATCAATTAATTAAAAACAGGTATAATACAATTCATTTTAAAAACAACTATCACAGCAATACAAAAATAAAATAAATAACACCTTCTTCACCTTCGGTTGGCACTCCGGTGGACTTCTACCCAATACCTGCGGATCGGACTGTTCCAATCCTCACTCACGACCTCCAGCAGTTGATTGGTCGATTTTCTTAAAATGCTATCAAATGAAGCTATACGTGATCGTATTACGGCATGGAAGTCGGGCACTCTCGCTTCCGCAAACATGCTCGACGCACTACAGTACCGCGGAAATTTCATTAGGATGATGATTTTATGAGCAGACAAATCGGTCTACCCTCTTTCTAGTTCGTTTTTTGCGTTCGGCACCACTACCATTGTCACTCACTACACGATTCTGTTCCCGACACACAAAACTCACTGTGTCCACTCGCGAACTTTTTTAGACACTATTTCGGTTTTTGCACAGTTGAACTACTGGATTCCAGGCTCTCGACAGTTGAAACCCGTCCTCCCGGTTAAAGTTTTTGTATTTGGTGATCTCAATGGCCACGAACGCCACTATATACCTCGTCTGGTTAGAGAGTGAGTTTTGTTTAATCAAACATGGTAAATATCCCGTTTATGATATTAATAGTAGTGTCAGTGACCATGTCAGTTCGTAAGGCCCAACGTACAATGAATTGAACAAAGTAACATATAGAATTCCGGCCCAGACCTAAAAACAAAATCATCTCCTAAACGCCCAGCGTACATTATAATGATCATTTTGTTTAAATGCATGTGTCTTTTAAATTTTCGCGCCAACCGTCATTTGGAGCGAATTTTATGATTGGTTGATCCTTTGGGATGTGTTTTGACAGCTGACGTTTGGGAAAAAATTCTAAGCAATCTGTCAAAATCGGCCATTTTTGTCACCATGCCGCAGACAGGTGAGTAACAATCTTAATAAATTAATTGAATCTTAGCTTATTTTGTTTACAAAATGAGATAAATCGAATGTTAAACACATATGTTATTTGGAATAGTTGTAATTTTAGTTCAATAATACTTATTTCTATTTTTTATAGTTCATCGAAAAGTCGTGTACATTGGGCGTTACTGATTTGTAAGACGTAAGTAAAGGTTTTTTTGTTTATAGGTTTCAGGACTGAAGAACTGAACTGAAGAAATATACAGTCGTTTGTGAAAAACTATATGCCAAAATTGTGATTTTTTCTCATACAAAATGAATAAAAACTTATCAAAATAACTTTCTTTTATTAAAAATTAGATCACGTAAACGCCCAATGTGCATTTAAATGAACACTAGATAATGTACTTAAAACTGGATGTAATATATTCCTCATATGTCAACAGTACTCGGAAAAATATTTAATAAAATCATGGTCGAGTTATTCCTAAAAAAAACTAGTTGAGTATGCTTGGGCCGGAACCATGGTAAGAGATATTGTTCATTTCATTGCACATTTGGCGTTCAGCTTATCTTGCAAAATTTTGCTTGGGCCTTACGAGGTTAAAAACTTATATAGCATAATAACAGTATTAAAGAATAAATGAAATTTTCAGAAATAACTCAACATTTAGAGTTATTCAATGTGTTGAATTCGATAACAGTTGAAACTTAGGAACTGTTGTATGCAACTTAATACTAGCGGGTATAATGCTTTTTTAATTAAAATAAGAATGTCAATGACCCAAATAGAGGGTAACTTGTCGTCAACTGTCACTAGAAAATTGATGGTTTGCAATGTATGCAATTTTTTTTAAATATTATGTCTGGTCGTTGTCTTTCCAGCTAAACACTAGGAAGTGTCGATGGGTGGGCGTTTTGGGGGACTGTCTTATAAAAATGTAAATAGTAAAGTAAAGTAAATTTTGACCTTCGAAAAGTGCTGATTATCAGCCTAGTTTGAATAAATGAGTTTTGATTTTGATTTTATATTTCGGTTTAATTACTTAATCTGTTCTTTTCAAGAAACAGATAGATGTCATTTGACGTTCATAATCTTATTTAAAACATATCATAATTTGGAACCGTTCATTCTAAATAGACCTCTATGAAACTAAAAGATTCCCCACTTACTTCTGATAAGGCAACTTCTCATACAGCTTACAGAGATTGAGTCTACACAACCAATACTTGTTCGTCTCTACGTTGACCAGCGCGCTCAGTATGTCGATGAGTTGTGCCCAGTGAGAGCTGTTGCATAGAGAGTGAGATAGAGTCGTGAGGCAGGAGAGAGTGTGGTTCACTGTTGAATGGATGTCGTCTGAAAGACCCTGGAAGAGATTATTTAGAATTTTTAAACATAAAAATTAGACGATAAACAAATCAGTTTCAGATCAGATTTACAATCAAACTAAATAGAGTAAACAAAACAAGAATCAATCTATCTATATAAATAAAAATGTTATGTTGGTTTGTGTACACTTCAAAAACTCAAAAATTTGTGCCCTGATCGAGCTGAATTTTAGAATGATATATAATCCGCATCAAGGATTGTTTTTACAGAATCCACGCGGGCGGAGCCGCAGGCGAAGCCGCGGGCATCAGCTATACATAATGTTTGGAAACCAATTTTATATTATCTTGTAAACTGGTTGCAGAAGAAAATATTTATAATATATTACGCTGCGAAAACTATGGGTGAAATTCGGTGTTTTTCATGCAAACGACATTTTCAGCATCACGAATAAAAGTGTACTGTTTTCTGGAATATCTCCAAGTAAACGACTATACCATTAAGAACTTCAAAATAAGGGTTTTAGAATATTGAAGACCCCATTAAATAAAACACCAATCTAAACTTACCTTCAGAACAATACCAATCAGCTCATCCATACTAATACTCTCCGACACATCTTTAGGCAGAGCACTATAACTTCTCCACCTATGATAATGCCCATGAGAAAGGTCTAATGCAGCCACCAAGTAACCAGCAATACACATCCGAACCAACCCCCTGACTTGGGGGTCATTATGACCCTCTAACAGCGTAAAAACATCACTTAAGTGCTGAAACTCGAAGTTGTCAACATCTTCAATAACCTTCGCTACCTCAGACGCATCCTCGTTCATAAGTTCGACCGATTCTTTGGACTGCACTTCATCAGTTCTTTTCAAAGGTCTTTTGACTCTTTCCTCTTTCTTTTCAAAGTCTTTCAAAGCATCTAGGTTGTCTAAATTCGTTGTGGATTCCCCGAAATGATCGAATTTCATGTCTAAGTCTATGCTTGAGGATAGAACGTCTCCACTACTTGTCATTGGGTAGCCAGTGGTAGCATTGCTCCCAGTCATATTCGAATTCATGGTGAAATTACTGTTTGTCATATTAGGGTTGGTACTATCAGTCGTTGCGCTGGCCATAAGGTCGTTTTTCGGGTAAATTTTGCTGTCTAAAATATTACTAGGGGCGTCTTTAGAACTTTTTTGTTCTGTGCTTTCGGATTTGCTGTCCTTTTTCGATATCTGGTGGGATTGTGTTGTCTGTTGGCTGTCTATGCTTCTGTTTAGGAGGTCTTGACTCAAGGAGTCTGTTAGAGAATCTTGGTAGCAAATGTTTCTTTCTAGTATGAAGTCGTTTATGTGGTCTTGATTTGAGTCCATGCCTTCTGATGAACCTGGAAAATAATCAATCTAGACAGTTAAAAATATTTCTTTTAAATTGTTGGCTAGCATTGTGTTAATATTTTGGAACATATAATATGTATTCCATAAAAGGTAATTTTAAACTGATGCGCTATTATGTACGCGATGCCAGTTTGCGAGTGGTATCATAAAAATAAACAAGCATTCACATATCAAAATCTTCACAGTTCCAAAATATAAGATGTGTGGCGACTAGCGACATCTATCGCAACACCTGCGTACTAACAACGATCGACACAATTCCTACATCGCGCTATCAACATTATCCTTGACATAAGCCTATATAGGAGTTCCCGACTTACAACTGTCGGGCAGATAGCCCGCCGGACACAACAACCGTCCGGTCGGAGGATCCTCCCTTTTCTATGGGGGATGAGGAACTTTACAACCTGTTCCTCATACTCCCCAAAGATGTTTCGTGGAAAGATTTAAACATAACATCACGCATGTATAATTATCCGCGAAGGGCTAGGCAAAAGTTTACCTAATAGGGCACTCCCATTTCGCCAGTTATGTTTAAGTCCCATGTGACGGCAATACGCTCTATTGCCGTCAACCAGGTACAAACAGAGACTCCGTGGCTGCTACTGAGAAATTTCCAAAAACTCAACAAAAATTTGCCCGACCTGGGAACTGAAGTCAAGACCACATTCTCAGCAGTCGCGCTTGCGACCACTCGACCAACAAGGTCAGTCAAAGATTAAAAAAAAACTTTAAAAAGACCATGCTGTAGTAGAGAGTAACTCACCAGAAATATTATGATGTTTAGCATCAGCGTCTTTGTCCAAAAACAACGTTACCGCTTGTGGATACAGTTGTAAAATTTCAGACAAACAGTTCAGAGCTGATGACTTTAAAGACACTCTTATTTGCCTGAAAATAAAGTTCAGATTACTATTTGAGACCTAATAGTAGATTATGCACCAAGGGGCTAAAGTTGTGTCTTATGTCACGGGCGTCATATTGAATCTCGAGCGCAATGAAGGATTCGGGATTTAACTCCCGACCGCAGGGAGGGAGTTAAGAGTTTAACTCACGAGCGAAGCGAGGGAGTTAATACAAGAATCCTGAATGCAGCGAGGGATTCAAGCTAGCCCAAGGCAAAGACACCTTTAGCCCAGAGGAGGATACTCTACTTTTTACACCTACTGTGAGAAAATAATAGCCATAGGTAGTACGAAAAACAAAGTATTTATTAAATAAACAAACAGTAAGAATAACATAATATTAGAAATAATAAAATAGAAATAATTATTAGAAAGAAATGGTAGAATGGTTTTGGATGATTGGCTGTATGCATTTTGAATTTAGAACGTCATTGGAGACGCTCGTGAAATTATAGTATTTTTGATAAAATGTGATAAATCGACTGTAGTATACTTAGATAGGTTTTATTATTTATTTATTTATTCACAAATTCCACAGCAATACTATCTTAGCGCAGTTTACTTAAAATAAATTAACTAATGTTACAGCCAATTACTATTACGGTATTACGGCGCGGTACGGTATTTGTTATTATTAATGCCAGTTTTAATGTTATTCCATTCCTTTTAAAAAATGGTTCGTAGTTATCTAATTATTCTTACAAATTATTATGTCTTCGAAAACATGGCAACGATATGAAGAAGCAGTCGTTATGATTTTGTAGGAAATCGAGAATATCATCCACGCGTAGTAAGGGTATCGAGAATAGCTTTCCTCTTTCTGGCACCAAAGGGTGTTTGTTATAGTGCGCGCGGAACTAGTTGGCCGCGCCTTAGGTGGCGACAGGGATGAGGGGGCGGGTTGCCTACAGCTCGCAATGCACAGGAGACTATAATTATACAGTGATGACCAATCTCGAGATATCGTGAACAATAATAATTGTTCAATTTATTGAAAAGAATACAAATAAATAAAAAACAAAAACATGCCTAAGGCGCGGCCAACTAGTTCCGCGCGCACTATAGTAGGTACTATACTGCCAATTTAGCTGAGCAAGTGAGATTCCAAATTCAAATCACATTATTGACCAGCGGGTCATAATGAAATCCAGTACAACATTATTGACCGGCTGTTCCCCCGGCCACTAATGACTCACTTTAGGTTAAGGTTGCTTGACATATAATTTGACATTTTCGAGCAGGTGGTGTGAAAACACATTTTGTCCAATGTACAGCTGCGTATATTATGTGATATGGCACTGTACAATGTAGTAAAACTTCCATTTTTGTAGCAATATGTAATGTTGTACGTGCGATCCGGTTAGACTGGTGGCAGACCCCAACATCGTTGGGAAAACGCTGGGCAGATGATGATTTAATTTTATGCTTTTATTTCAATGTGATGTGATTGATAAATTATGCTTATTTTGCAAAAATAGTATGTACACAACAAACTCAGAGGTCTCTTTTAATGTCCAGACATAATCATAAGAACTATGCAGATTAGTGTCTAAGGTGGTCTTTTGAAGGAAGACGACACAGAAAATGGATTTACGTACCCACTACACAAACAAATGTAGTGGAAACGCTAATCTAGAGAAACGCAGATAGTTTTTTTTTAGAAAAACACTACGTGAATAGGCTTACCTATCGGGTATAACTCCACCCTTATTCCCAGTTAGAAGAAACTTCGATGTAAGCAATCTTGCGCAGTACTTGAGTGGAGTATCGTCGTCTTTAGATGTTCCAATATTCACCTGTAAAATAGCTTTTATTTTAGTTTCAATTTAGCTTCTCTATGTTACCAGTTCTCTGTCTACCATCAAATAGACACACATAACATCACGCCTGTAATCTCTATAGGCAGAAGTAATTATACACCCACGTTTCGTTAGTTATGTTTAAGTCCCATGTAATAGAGCGAGCCTATTGCTATCACCCGGGTAAAATAACAAACTTCGTAGCTGCTTCTGAGAAATTCAAACTTCACGGGTGAATTTCTCGCAGGCAAAGCCGCGGACATAAGCTAGTACTCGTCATCAGCCTATAATGTTCCCACTGCAGGGACTAAGGCCTTCTCTCTAGGAGAGGGATGGGCTATAATCTACAACGCGGGCCATTGCGGGTTGGTAGATGTCACATGTCGTCGAATTTTTCGGTTTTAAGACATGCCGTTGCCATGTCTTAGGTCTTGTCTTTAACCGTTGCCAGGTTCAGTGGTGATGAAAATAATTACACAAAGTAATGCGCCTGCCAGAGTTCGAACCCACGACTTACTGTTCGTAAGTCGGGGTCGCCACCATTGGGTCACCGCTGCTCTCTAGCTAGTACTATGTAAAGATATAGATGAACTTAATCAACTTAATGCAAAGTCCTTACCTTAACCGCTCCATCGGTAACCGCTTGAACGTGATCAACTTGATCAGTCTCCTTAGGCTCAACCTCTTCAATCTCGTACAGCTTCTCAGAGAGATCTTTTGAAAGCTGTTCAGAGTTCGGCATCTCCATTTCTTGGTCGCTTACTGGAGAATCGGGTGTCTGTATAAGAGGAAAATATTATTGAGACACGTAAAAAACTAATCAATAAATGTTTTTCAAGAAATATTTAAAAATGTAACTTATGTTGTAAGGAAATCAATAAACTATTGTGATTTCTTCAAAACTTCATTAAACCATAACATATTGGTGTATAATGTAATCAATCGATTGAAGCATCTTCGAGTTTTCAATAATAATTATAAAATAACCCGACCCCAATTTATTTAAGACGCGAGACGCGAGTTAATAGGCTCCTTCTGGGTTAGTTCGTTCCATCGTCGACCCCATCTCTGTCTTCAGGACAAGATTGAGATCAAGAATAGGGACTAGGCACATTAAAATGTCATATATTTATATAAAAATACCGAATAAGCGTAGCTCTTGTCATCTGACGAGCCCAACATGTTCGCAATTTTTAATAACCGACGAAATACTGAATATAGAATTTTTTCGCCGATTGTTAAAAATAAACAGCTGGTTCTTGCAACATTCAATACCTACACGGTCAGAATGTATTGAACTACTATTTTTTTTTTAAATTACTGACGATAAACTTCTATGTGGGGGTTCACAATGATGTGGAATACTTGGTAACCATTTTAGAGTCAGTCTCTATTCCACCTTATACAGCTTGCCTGAATAGTAATCACATACCTGTATAGTCAAGTCCTCAACACTCAAACTAGGCGTATTGAACTGCAACAGACTACCAAGCTGCAATGCTCCGGAGAACGATATCTCTAACGGATCCTTGAGCTCAGACTGAGGACTTGGAGCGTACCGTGATGATATTATACTTGAAGTACCTGGAAATAACATCAATTTTACAGGGTCTTTTAGGGGCTTTTTTCTATTTGGTTAAGGGCAAGTTTCACCGACAGCGTCTTACTATACCGCAACCTTTTTCATTAGATTTACTTTTTATAACATAACATTACGCTTGAAATCCCTGAAGATTTAGACAGGGGTGTACTGTACACCCACAATTTGCCAGTTATGTTTAATTAAGTCCCATGTAATAGGGGGCGAGCCTAATGCCATCAACCAGCCACAAACCTACACTCCATAGGTGCTACTGAGAAATTCGTGATGAAAAACCCAATAACACTCACCCAGGACCTCATAATCAACAGTCAGGCTTGCCAAGGGGGCAGTTTATGTATGTATAATACCCGGCACGGTTCTTGAGCGCTCGGCGGAAGAGTGGGGATCGCTGTGCGCATCGTACACTTTATGACAAATAAAACGCACACCCGTTTATTATTGATTGGTCGTGAGGTAAGTGCAGCAGGAATAAAGAACAAATCCCTTGTGACGGCTATGACGCGATGCGCTACGGGACAATCACTGCACTTTCCCCGCCCCAAGTCTCACTTCATACCACCAAAGGGACCCAATAACTCACTTTTGTGTCAGCGCTCAAGAATCGTGCCGATCATTATAATTATAATATAAAAAACTTACTAATATTCCTCCGATGTCCCTTCTCGCTATGAGTATTATCTAAGGACACTTGTCTCGGATGTTTGTCAAGTAGAGCAGTCTTGTACTGTCCGGAGGCCAAGGATAGGATCACGGTGAAACACTCCATGATTGCGTTTTGTACATTGTGCTCCTTCGTGTTTTCTATGTAGTAGATACAGAGGTAGTATAGCTGTAACAGAGAGAAGGATTTATTTTATTTTAAACTAAATCTACCCCGCGACTTTCATCCGCATGAAATGACTTTCCCTATTTGAATTGGATTTTGCCAACAATATTTTTTGCACGAAAGTCGTTCTTTTTCTTATATGAAAGTAGCATGAGCTACTCTTTATAACAGCTAGCATCTGCCAGTGAAAGTCCCGTCAAAATTGGTTTAATTGTTTTAGAGACTAGCCGGAACAAACAGACAGATAGACTAGAGGATAAAATGTTATTCCAACCATAGCAATTTCTATTTACTCTTATTGTTAATAACACCACTGGTTCGAGTTTCAGGCAAAAAGTATTACAAGGAATAAAGTTCTAAATCACTCTTTGTACGCAAATCATACAAAACTTCACAATTGGATTTCAACTGTAAATAGTTACACAAACAGTTTAAAATAGTTCGATCATATTATAGCATGCATGTGGTGTACCAACAGTTTCTCAAATGGATTTTTTCGTTTCCAAAACTAAAAGAAAATAATGAAAACGAATAATACCTCTAAATAGTCCCGAACGCCGAACAAATCGTTTTCGGAAAACTTCGTAATGTCGTTGATTTGGAAGATGGATTTGATGACGCAAAACCATCCTATCACCACTGTGCTGTCTGGGGTCAGTGGCCATAGCTTTTCTGTAAAAATAAATAAAAAGATTAATAAATAACTATCAAGTAATGAGTATAAATGCATAAGCTAGACTACCTACAGCTATAAGAAAATCAGCTATAAGAAATTATAATTTTTCCTACTCCTCCGCTATTCTTTTCTGATTAATTTCGTTGCGGGATCCAAGACAGTTAAATCGATTATCTGGGACTTCGTCGAGCTTCATTGTCTCGGCGCTTTTCTTGTCGCCACTGTTGATTCTGGCGCACAGGAGTTACAGTGGTTTGGGAATAGTGTGGCGGGCTTACCTACAGCTATACTGATATATATGTATGTATATGTAGCTACCTATCTACTTAGCGCGCGCTGCGACGCGCGCTCCCTTTCTTTACTTGTCAGTAATAAACCAGCTCACGGCTAACAAGGTTGTTTTACTAGCTCCATACATTTCATTGGCGACGAGGATGGGATTACCCACGCGTATATATAAAAAAAAAAATGACCACTTATTTAGGAACCTTATCCGTGTTCGATCATAAAATAAGTGAATGGTCAATTTACAAAGGCAAGTTGAATCAGTTTTTAAAAATCAACAGTGTAAAAGAGGACATTAAAAGTGGAATTTTACTGACTCATCTCACGGAGGAGACCTACCGTCTAGTACTCGACCTAGCGTTTCCGAAGGAATTGGAAACGCTAACATTCAGCGAGCTCGTGGAATTACTCGATGGCCATTTTAAGCCAAAGAAGTGCTCATTTGTCGACAAGGCAAAATTCTTTGGTGCAACCAGGAAATCAGGCGAAACATTGGGGGAATGGGCAGCACGAATAAGAGGTTTAGCTGTATATTGCGACTTCGGTTCTGCTTTAGAAACGAACCTTAGGGATCGTTTTGTCCTCGGCCTGAATGCCGGTCCAGAGAGGGACAAGTTGTTCGAACAGAGCCCTTCTGCGCTGACGTTAGCGCGGGCTATTGAAATGGCGGAGCAAGCGGCCTGCGCCAGAGAAGCTAAGGTCATGCTCAATTCCGGCGTCACCAGCGACGTCAGTCTGGTAAAGGAAGAGCCAATTTATCGCGCAGGATTCCCAGACAAGTCCGGTCGGGGTCGTGGCAGCGGCAGCGGCAGCGGCAGCGTCAGCGTCGGCGCTGGCGCCAGCGCCAGCGGCAATGGCGCAGGCGCACGATGTGCGGTTTGTGGAATGAAAAACCATAACAGTGATAAGTGCCGTTTCAAGGGTTACAAGTGTCTAAAGTGCGGTCACAAGGGGCATTTAAAAAAAGTGTGTACTACGAAAGATTCGTGCGTTTACCACGTCAACACGGGCCAAGAATGCAGTGATAAGGACGCAGGTTGTGAGGAATGCCAGAACTTTAATTTAAGGTATGACAAGCCAATACAAATAGATTTGATTTTAGGTAATAATAGGATATTGATGGAACTCGACTCGGGTTCAGGTGGCAGTGTAATTTCAGATCGATTGTATCGGAATAAGTTTTCGCAGTATCCGTTAGAACAGTGCAATATTAAAATGTGTTTGTATAACGGACACAAAATATCTCCCTTGGGGTTTTTTACTATAGAAGCATTTTATAATAATATAAAGAAAATGATTAAAATTTTTGTTATTGAAAACGGGGGCCCTCCATTGCTAGGTAGAAATTTTATGTCCGCCTTCAATTTAGTTTTGACCACTAGTTTGAACTCAGTACAAACCAAGGTAGGTGTTGATACGGATATATCGGATTTGCTCGGTAAATTCCCCAATCTATGGCGTGATGAATTAGGCTCGTTCAATAGGTTTAAAGTAAAGTTACAAGTGAAAGAACATTCCGTACCGAAGTATTTTAAACCGCGAAATGTACCCTTTGCGCTTAAAGATAAGGTCGAGAAAGAGTTACAGCGTTTGGTAGATGCGGGTATTTTAATTTCTGTTGATCACTCAGAATATGCGACACCAATAGTACCCGTTTTGAAAGAAAACGGAAGCGTCAGAATCGCAGGCGATTTTTCGGTTACACTGAACCGAGACCTTATAATAGAAAAATATCCCTTGCCTCGGATAGAGGAGGTATTTGCTAAAATCGGCGGTGGTGAAAAATACAGCAAAATTGATCTTAAAAACGCGTACAATCAATTTATTTTAGAGGACTCGTCACAGCCTCTTACAACAATAAGTACTCATAAGGGTCTATATATGTATACCAGGCTAGTATATGGTCTAGCTAATGCACCGGCGATTTTCCAAAAATCAATGGAGATTTTACTCGCGGGAATAGACGGTGTTAGCGTTTGGCTCGATGACATTTGCATCACAGGCCCTGATAAAAAGTCACACATTGGTAGGTTACATGAAGTTCTGCGTAGGTTAAATGATGCCGGTTTACGTTTACAGAAAGATAAATGTGCCTTCTTTAAAGATAGTGTTACGTATCTAGGGTACGTTATTAGCAAATCCGGTTTAATGACCAACCCGGACAAGGTCAAGGCCATAATGAGCGCGCCAGAGCCTACCAATGTGACCGAGGTAAAAAGGTTTGTAGGTATAGTAAACTATTACAGAAATTTTATACCTAATGCCTCGTCACTTCTTAGTCCTTTACACGAACTGTTATGTAAGGACGCGGTATGGGTTTGGACAGACAGACAGCGCGACGCCATGGCGGCCGTGCGCCGCGAGCTCGCTTCGGAACGCGTGCTGGCGCATTTCGAGCCGCGCGCGCAGCTCGTGCTCACAGTAGACGCAGGCCCCACCGGGCTCGGCGCCGTGCTAGCACAACAGGCTCCCGACGGCCAGGAGCGACCCCTAGCTTACGCGTCTCGTTCGTTATCTACTAGCGAGCGAAATTACAGCCAAATCCAAAAGGAGGCGACCGCTATAATCTTCGGCGTGAAACGTTTCCACCAGTACCTCTATGGTCGCAGCGAGCCGTTTATACTAAGAACCGATCATAGACCCCTAGTATCGATATTCAATAATAAGACGGGTATACCGGTGACGACTGCGCTGCGACTGCAAAGATACGCTATTATTTTAGCTGCTTATAATTATGTTGTACAATATGTGGCGGGCGACAAGAATTTAGTAGCGGATTATTTTTCTCGTGCACCGTTAGCTTGTAAAAACGAAGTAAACGAAAGCGATATAGATACCTATTATACGCTCAGGTTTTTAGATGAAGCTTCCCCCGCCATTACTACTCGTGACGTCACCCAGGCTACAGCGAGCGATAAGACAATTCAAACTGTTGTAAGGTACCTGATAAGCGGCTGGCCTCGTAAAATAAATTGCACATCAGTACTGCCGTATTTTCAATGTAAGTCGGACTTGCAATATGAAAACGGTTGTTTATTTAGAGGGCATAGGATCGTTATCCCACAGTCGCTCAGAGAGATAATGTTACGTGAACTGCACGACACGCATCTAGGTATTATTAAAACAAAGAGTAATGCCAGAGGGAGGATGTGGTGGCCAGGAATCGATGCCGACATCGAGCGTTGGATCGGCGGGTGCGCGACGTGCGTCAGTGTGCGCGCCGCGCCCCCGCGCGCCCCTCCCGCGCCCTGGCCCTCGGCCGGCGCGCCCTGGCAGCGCCTCCACATAGATTATATGACAGTAGGCCAAAGGGTATATCTCGTTGTGGTTGATTCGTTCAGCAAATGGTTGGAATGCTTGCACATGCATAACGGACTTTCTTCAAAAGCGCTGATTACGAAATTAAAGGCAATTTTTTCAACTTTTGGTATCCCAAATGTTATAATATCGGATAACGATGCAAAAATTAACTCATTGGAGTTTAAAACCTTCTGTAGCAGTAATGGCATCAAATATATGACGACGCCTATTTATCACCCGCCAAGCAATGGTCAAGCCGAAAATTCAGTCCGAACATGTAAAAAGATGCTAAAGTGTGTAATAAGGGATAATCTTCCATTGTGTCAAATTAACGAATTGTTACTGGGCTATTTGTTTAATTACAGAAACACTGTGCATTGTACCACCGGAGAGACGCCCGCTAAATTAATGTTTGGACGGATCTTACGATCTCGGTTAGATTTAATAATGCCCTCGGACGACTCAAATAAACTCGCGCCGAATACAGACATTGGAAAACGTACATTTTTTGTAAGTGATGTTGTATGGGTACGATGGTACAGTGCACGGAAGGAGTCGTGGCAATTGGGAACTGTAACGCAGAAAATAGGCAATCGAATGTACAAAATTAAAATCCACGATCATAATATTGAGTGCATCAGACACGTGGATCAGATTTTTAAGTATAGAGGTAGCAATGATATGTTATTATCAGATTGCGGAACAGGCGTATCTCATCAAGCTCAACCGTCGTCGGATTCTACGAGCTCAGTAATAGATGAACCTGTGATGGAAAACCCATGCGGTCAGACCGCGGTAGACACGCCGGCGGTTGAAAATGTTGAGTCGCGAGTTCCTATAATTATTGAGGAAACGGATGGTGATAATTGGGCGGATTGTCGGGCTGAAGAGTGTGAGAGAGGGATAGATGCAGAGACATCCAACACCGGGTTCAGTCCGTCAGCGCAGCCTGGTCTGGCAGGACCTGCGAGCGAGCAGGCAGGCGATACCGCCCCCGCCGCCTTGAGCCCGGTCCACGAGCTCCCGGTTCCGTCACCCACACTCACACGCCAAACGTCGAAGCGTGTTAGAAAAATAATAGACTATAAGAAATATTTTTAAGAGTTGCATATAATATTATTTGTTAATCGATTGTAATTAATTTTATGTATTGTTGTCTGCAGGTTCAAAAACTAATTGGGGAGGAATGATATATATGTATGTATATGTAGCTACCTATCTACTTAGCGCGCGCTGCGACGCGCGCTCCCTTTCTTTACTTGTCAGTAATAAACCAGCTCACGGCTAACAAGGTTGTTTTACTAGCTCCATACATTTTCAGCCTATAATGTCATCAATGGTGTTCTGACATGTCCACTTTGTGCTCGTAGTTTTTCGGCTAAAGTTGGATATGCTAGCCACTTATGAGCACACGAGAGAGCAGCAAAACAGACAATCTGTAGAATATCAGCGAATGCTGTTGCTGTGGCCGAAATCGCTAGATCATCTATATCTATAAAAGCGAAAGGTCACTCACTCACTGATTCATCACGAAATCTCGAAAACCGCTGGACGTACAAAGATGATTTTTGGCAGGGAGGTAGTTTATGGTTAGTAGACGTCCGCTAAGAACGGATTTTGCGACAGGGCCGGATTAGGGTGGTCTAAGGGCCCTCGCAAGTTTGTATGAAACTCCTTCATTTTTTGTGCTACAATCTAGATTTTTGGCAGAGACGTAGTTTATAGTCAGTGGGCGTCTGCTATGAATTAGTTTTGCGACAGGGCCGGATTAGGGTGGTCTAAGGGCCCTCACAAGTTTGTATGAAAGTCCTTAATTTTTCGTGCTACAATCTTCAAATTCAAATTCAAATTCAAATTAATTTATTGCATACATGTTGTACATGAGTTGGAATTTTTATATATAATTAGTATCAAACATGCACCCTGTAAGGGCACTGCAAAACATGCGAGTAAAAATAAAATCAAATTAAAAACATTTCAAATCTTAATAAAGTTAGCATGTCACAAATTTATTATTATTATTATATTTAAGAGAGAAACATACTATTGTCAAATCAAATTATGTCAAAGAAAAAATAAAGAAATATAAATGTCAAAATACCTAAAATTACAAGTTAAAAAGTCAGTCGTACATAGTAACATAGCCAAAAATTAAATTATACATGAAAATCCAAAATAATTATTAAAAACTCACAAAACAATACAATATTATTTATTATATTTAATTAAAATCTATCATTCAGGTATTCGTTTACATTATAGTAGCTTTTGTTTATTAGGAATAATTTTAGTTTATTTATAAAGATGTTATATTCATTTAGACTTCTTATTTCCTCAGGTAGCTTAGGTAGCGGTATCTTGATGTTTGGCAGCGACGTAGTTTATAGTCAGGAGGCGTCTGCTATGAATTAATTTTGCGACAGGGCCGGATTAGGGTGGTCTATGAGCCCTCGCAAGTTTGTATGAATGTCCTTCATTTTTTGTGCTATAGTCTTGATTTTTGGCAGAGACGTAGTTTATAGTCAGTAGACATCCGCTATAAAATAGTTTTGCGACAGGGCCGTATAGGGTGGTCTATGAGCCCTCGCAAGTTTGTATGAACGTCCTTCATTTTTTGCGCAACAGTCTTGATTTTGGGCAGGGACGTAGTTTGTAGTTAGTAGACGTCTGCTATGAACGGATTTTGCGACAGGGCCGGTTAAGGGAGGTCTAAAGGCTCTCACAAGTTTGTCTGAAAGTCCTTCATTTTTTGCGCAACAGTCTTGAATTTTGGCGGGGACGTAGTTTATGGTGAGTAGAAGTTTGCTAAGAACAGATTTTGGTCCAGGGTCGGATTAGGGAGTTCTAAAGGCTCTCGCGAGTTTCTATGTAAGTTGATTTTTGTACTTCCGGCCTGAAATTTAGCAAGATGTAACTATTAGCGAACATTTTTTTTTGTGACGACCTGCAGTAAGGGCTCCTGCAAGTATGTCAATGAAATCCTTGGGTTTTTGGAGCCAAAGATGGTAGAGAGATAAAATATAGTTAAGACATATATTATGTATGTGTGGAACATATTTTATGACAGGGCCAGTTTAAGGGAATATATTCGCTTCGATTGGCATTTGTCATTCGATTTGGCATAGTACATGCCGGAGGCAGTCTCACACATACATACACGTCAAAATTTCCTCGCGAACGAAGTCGCGGGCAACAGCTAGTAAATGCATAAAGAGAGGAAGCGAGCAACGGTGGCCCAGTGGTGGCGGAACCGACTTACGAAAAGTAGGTCGTGGGTTCGAACCCAGGCAGGCAAATTACTTTGTGTAATTAATTTCATCACCGCTGCTCTCAAAACGGTGAAGGAAAACATCGTGAGGAAACCAGCATGTCTAAGAACCAAAAAATTCGAAGACATGTGACATCTACCAATCCGCACTGGGCCCGCGTGGTAGATTATAGCCCATTCCCTCTCAAAGAGAGGAGGCCTGTGTCCCAGTAGTGGGAACATTAATAGGCTGTTGATGAGAGAGGAAGACCAAAGAAAAGATGGATGGATTGTGTGGGGTATGATATGAAAGGGAAAGGAGTCAATGATCCCATGAGGTCTGACAGGGAAGAATGGAAGAACACCCATGCACAGGCCAACCTAGGTAGTCTGGGCTAAATCTGAAGATAGACCATGAGCAATAGGGGATCGGACAAAAAAAAACTAATTAGTCCGTCAGATAGATTTCCAAAAATTATTGGACACGTATTTTTTCTTTTTTCGCGTAAACTTAAAATTAAGACGATACAGTGCTTCGAAAACTCGTGTGACGTCATATGATAGTACATTTTGACGACACAAGTGACGTTTCAAGCCCCACTCCAAGATTTTTGACGCGTTTTATCTTCGTCAGTTTTTATTGATTTGATAAAACAAAAAACACGTATTCAATATTTTTCGATAATCTAACTTACGGACTAAACAGAATCATATTATTTTGACCCAGTCCGATCCCCTATTGTTATAATTTAGCACGACTACCGTATCGTCACTGGAAAAGACTAACAACTCAACTCAACACTTCCAGCTATCGGCGTTAATTATGCGCACAGCCAAAGATGTGAGTGAGACACACCCACACGGGACCGATCAATGTGGCGTCACCTGGGGGAGGTCTATGTCCAGCAGTGGACCTCTTTTGGCTGGAATGTTGATGATGATGATAATGACAGCCAAAGTGTGGAAGTCTCTGCCTATCTGTATTCCCTCCCACATTTAACCCGTCTGTCTTCAAAGCAAGAGTGAACAGGCATCTTCTGGGCACGCTTGTTCCATTATAGACATCATCCATCGCTTTTCATCAGGCGTGATAGACGTCAAGAGCAGGCCTATTTCGCAATAAAAAAAACTGGTTGTCTGTAAAGTCGGTTTACGGACGATAGTTTAACGTGACAACGTCATAATAAAACATTGGTGAACAAAGATGCGGCGCAAGCGTACAATGAGCGTAACGGGACAATGCGCGTAACGGGACAATGAATGTAACGGGACAATGAGTCATCCTTTTTCGTGCATGCAGTCGGCGTTCATAGATTTATTAGACGTTATCACGTCAAAAAAATGGCAGTACACTAGAAATGGTTAACTTACCAAACACTCGCGCTAATATGTTGGTAAGCAGCGGTTCTCTGTGTGAACAGAGATGGGCCACACAGGAAGCTATGCCGCGGCGTACTGCTGGATCTGATGTCTCCACGTGCGATAGAAGGGCTTTGGATAATTCTGGAAAAAGTATAGACATGCGTTTTTTAGGATATACTTGTATTCATCATCATCAGCCTATAATTGTTCCCACTGCAGGGACTCAGGCCTCCTCTCTAGGAGAGGGATGGGCTATAATCCACCACGCGGGCCCAGTGCGGGTTGGTAGATGTCGCATATATTCGAATTTTTGGTTCTAAGACATGCCGGTTTCCTCACGATGTTTTCCTTCACCGTTTTGAGAGCAGTGGTGATGAAATAAATTACACAAAGTAATGCGCCTGCCTGGGTTCGAACCCACGACCAACTGTTCGTAAGTCGGGGCCGCCACCACTGGGCCACCACTGCTCTCCTTGTATTGCTTCTCCTGAAACCTATCAGACTTCGAAACCAAAAGGCATAGAGAAACCTTTTTTTTCTCGCTCTTTCTATCTGCCATCGGCTCGTCAGCCATAATCAAAGTCAAAGTCTAGATCTCTATTGTGAGACAGTGGTTACAGGGTTGTTATTGTGTTTATTTTTTATGTGCGGTTGCACTGCTCTACCATGTTAGGCATACAATAGTTTAAAATAATTTGTGTAATTTATATAATATAATATTAATTCAAAGAGACATTTCAATGAAAGTAGTAAAAAATAATATAGAAAAAATAATATTTTGCATCAAAACATAAAAACAGTTTGGCACTCAACTCGTCACGAATCTGTCGGACAAAAATTCATGTACTGTATAATATGGTCTATTTACTAAGAAATCATTTAATTTTTTCTTAAAAAGATTAATGTTTTCAATTTCTCTTAATTGCTTAGGAAGTTTACCTATTACAAATTCTTGAAGACATTCCGAAAAAACTTTTAGATAGTAGGGCTGTTTTTGAGGGCATGTTATTTACTACTTTGTCAGCATGTCGACGGGAGTGCAGGTTACCAAACTTTTCCCTATTGGTTTTTACGAATACAGCGATCTCATAGATATAGAGGGCAGGAAGGGTTAAAATCTTAAGCTTTTTTTAAAAAAATGGCATACAGCTATCTGGGGCACTTATTCAGATGTGGAGTAACTTAAGTATACAAAGAATCAGTTCCTTTTGACTTTGTCAACCAGACTTCAAGAGATTTAAGCAAGGAATCTTTACTAAGGTACGGTAATTTAAAAACTTCTAGTAAAGGGGTCTATTGTTTGTTAATTACCCGACTACGGCGAAGCCAAAAGGAAGGGTAATGATTTTGGCAGTCTATGTATGTATGTATGTATGTATGTTCCACCGTAGCGCCTAATCTACTGAACGGATTTTAATAAATTAGGTGTCAATAGATTCGTAAGAATAGCCCGGGTGACATAGGCTATATAAATTTTATAAATTCTTTTTATGACGGAATTTAAATGTCAAAAACTTACCTCAAAAAATATTAAATTGAGATAACCATAGCAAGTTTGGTATCAAATGAAAGGTCTTGGCGAGCACATTACAAATATGTATTATATTATAGTTTATGTACACACAAAAATAAAATTTAAATAAAAAAATTAAGTTCAAAAATCTAAAACCCGACTACTAACAAAATCGCGGTCTTAAAAGTAGAAAACAAGAAAATAATTCTTGTCTGATATTCTTCGTAGTCGCATGCCACCTTGTATCAATGAGAACGCCATGAAGGAGCATCAGGTATCAGTGGCATGCGACTACGAAGAATATCAGACAAGAATTATTTTCTTGTTTTCTACTTTTAAGACCACGATTTTGTTAGTAGTCGGGTTTTAGATTTTTGAACTTAATTTTTTTTAGTTATTAGCAAAACTATTGAGTTTTCCAATCATTTGGCTGTATAGTTTGATGATTCCCGGTGTCCAGCAGAGGTAGCCAACAGTAAATATTTAGAACAAAGTCTTGTCACCCTTATCGTTGGAGCACAAGCAGCGCTGATAACTGGGAATCACCGGTAAAGCTTGTCTTTTTTGCCAACTAAATCAACTTTTAGGAACCAAGGCATAGTCCTCTCTAAATCTCAAGTAGTTCTATATCTATCAATAATGCTCACCAGAAATCTCCTCATCAGTAGTATACTCTGCCAAAGCCGTGAGTATCCTCGGAAGGTTATTCTCCAAAGCCTCGACTATCAGCTGGATCTCATTGGTCTGCCGGACTATTTGACTCAGCTTGGGGAACAGCGTCTGAGCCTGTGTCCGGATCTTGCCGACGCCGGGACGGAGCCAGCACTCGCCGAGGCATATACGGGAGAGGGCGGCTCGGATCCATCTAGGATAGGGAGATAAAGATGGCATCAAGGCTTGACTATTTGAAAGTTAATTTTAATATCACTGATGCTATTTATATGGTGAAGCATCAAGTTTTAAAATACATTTACACTACTCTAGAGAAGAAATGGCCTTTAGAGGATTTCAAGTGTCCACAAAAGACCATTTCTTCTCTAGAGTAGGCAGAAAGGACACATCCTTTATTTTTAAATGAGACTGAGAAAGGGCGCATGTTCTGCGCCCTGTAGGGTAGGTATAGTGTCACAGTGTGAGATATTTTCTTGAGTAATGGACAGGCAATCAATAAGTCAAATTCCGTTTTTAAACACAGCTCTCTCCCATTCTTTGGCTAGTCAAGGAGTAGTTTTTGGGTTAGTTTGTTCCATTGTCTTGTCAACCTCATCTGTCCTCGGGAAAAGATTGAGGTGAAGAGTAGGCCCATTTAATATTACAAAAAAACATACATAGATTGTGACTTAATAAATATTTCCTACTACTACTAATTAGTCCGTCAGATAGATTTCCAAAAATTATTGGACACGTATTTTTTCTTTTTTCACGTAAACTTAAAAAAAGTAAAAAATGAAGACGATACAGTGCTTCGAAAACTCGTGTGACGTCATATGATAGTACATTTTGACGACACAAGTGACGTTTCAAGCCCCACTCCAAGATCTTTGACGCGTTTTATCTTCGTAATTTTTTATTGATTTGGTACTTATAACAAAAAACACGTGTTCAATATTTTTCGATAATGTAACTTACGGACTAAACAGAATTATATTATTTTGACCCAGTCCGATCCCCTATTATGTGTATCATGAATGTACAGTAGTTTTATTCTAATTAGAATGTTTAATTTGTTAATTAAGAAGTCTCAAATGGTTCCAATTAGGCTAACTAGTAGACACATTATTGGACAGGTTTGTAATAAAACAAGTTTTCTACACTACATTATCAATTGTCTGAATTACTTTCGTAAAACAAAAGTGACTATCTAATGCGCGGGTGAAAAAGTGTTGTATTTTATAAACCCAAGGCATGATACAATATTGTTGAAGAATGATTCATTATTAAGTTATTCTGAAATAGCGTAACATCACACTGTTATTACCTTATTTTCTTTGTGGATGGTAAAATGAGGGTCCCGAGTTTATTTATGTATGCACAGTGCATCATGCTTAAAAGGAATATTGGCTAACAGTCATAATAGATACCCATTTAAATGCTTACAAATGAACAGTTCATCTAATAAATAAAGAGAGAAGTCCTGACTGACTGACTGACTGACTGACTGACTCATCAACGCCCAGCCCAAACCCTTGGACCTAGAAAGCTGAAATTTTGCACAGAGGTTCCCTTTATAATGTAGACAAGGAATAAGGAAGGATTTTTCGAAATTCAACTCAGGGAGTTAAATATAGGGGATGAAAGTTTGTATGGAAAATCGTCATTTTCACGCGGGCGAAGCCGCTGGCAAAAGCTAGTTAAAAATATAATGAAGACTCAATGATGTGGGAAGTCCTTTTAAAAGTTAAAGTGTCTATTTAATAGCAAGATTTTGTAATTGTTGTAGTATTCTTCAATGTCAATGTTGGTAGAGTAACTACCACACTCGAGAGATATTTAATGATTAGGCATAAGTTATGCCATTACTTAGTAAAGATGTCGACAGTTTAGTGAAGGTTGTTGACGTCAAACTTTTACTAAGTAACGGCTTAAGTAATGATTAAATATCTCTGAGTTTGGCAGTAAGAAATTAGTTAACATTCACACTATTGTGTGTATCTCAGATTTTTCGGATTCAATGAAGAAAAACAATGTGAAGAACCGAGCAAGCCTGAGATAGAGAAATATCTCTCACGGACTGTAAAGCCAAGCTAGAGGCCGATGGGCCACATAAAAAATCATACATGAGCTTAGGCACTAATCACACAATCAAGATTCTTTGAAACTTCAATATTTTTTTTTTTTTTTTTTTCTGATAAGTGTTTAGACATAACCACATTAATTTACAGGTTCTGAAAGAGATTATTACTAAATTTACCTTGCATTCTTATTGTGATCAATTTGATTCTGCAGCACAATATTAGTTTTGTGTGAATGAAAGGCGAATCCTCCGACCACAGCTCTGTTTAGTGCTTCATCACCAACAAGACGTACTTCTGCCTAAAAAGGAAATTAAATAAGATTATACAGATGTGTAAATCTTTTTCAAATAAGTATGATGAGATGATTGGCTTGGTGTAGATGACATTGGCAAACTGAAAGTTATTATTCCGAGAATATTAGCATGTATCACGCAAAATATCTATGTATAGTCGACCAAGAAATTGGTTTACCACTCTAAGGTTGAATATCATTTGCACGTACAAAACATCAAGTGCTATTTTCACGTCAGAATCTGTCAATCTGTCATCCTTAGCGAATAATTATGTTACTGGGAGATGTCATCAAAAGTGGTAAACCAATTTCTTGGTCGACTATACAATATTTATTTTTTAAAAACATTGCACATAAAACCTCACATTTCTTTATTATTTTGTTTCTCAACAACCGTGCGTAATACACAATTATTGGATAACACAATTGAATAATCCTTCACGCTATTTGCCTAAAAACGTTCAAGGTAACTTACGCTATCGTTACTAGCTAATAGTAGCAGTGTAGGAGCAGCTGAATGCAGTAAGTTTGCATAGTGCCGAGCGCAGTTTGAACGGCTTCCCAAGGCTCCCAGGCAACGCCCAAGCGATCCAGCCGCCGCTTGCAGCTCATGACTCCTATTAACAACACACATTACCACACATATAAGTAAACCATCACAAACTTTCAGGCAAAAACGGAAAAATTATGCAAAACTCACTTTGCTGAACTCTCGTTCGCCTTTAGAAATTCCAAAGCTTTTTCAGCTTTCTCCAACACGTTCATGGCTCCTGTTTATCAGCCGGTGTTCTCTATACGTACTTCGATCATAATTAAAGTAATTTATTGTTTGCTAAACGAATTTCCGTCGCGAAAAACGCAAACAAACGTGAAGAAAATCAATCGAGTTGACGTCTACGTTTTGTTCGGAAATATTTTTATGGCGAGTAAAACAGCTGTGTGTTAAAATTAAATTAAATCGTATTCTGCGGTGACCTTTTATTATGTTTTATTCATGAGTAAATACTAATAATGTGACAAATAATTGTATTTGGTTTTTTAATTTATATTGTATAGGTTTCTTGAAATTAAAGTGTGACATGTTTCTGAACGACATCGCTGGTAGTGAGGTCCGCTTCAACTAGGGATGTGTCATTAACGGTTTTCTGGTTATTAACGTAATTTAACTGATAATCATCAATGGCCAACAAGGGCAGGCTGTACATCTTGTAGTGTAAAAGCTATGGGAAAATAAATGATCTGAATGATTCTAATAAATCCAGCTCGTTTCTTCTCACAGCTGTCAGATAATGGACATTTAATAAAAAAGTAGTTTACAGAGGGCAGTGTTGAAAAGTTTAATTTATCTGGCCAGCAATTTCAAAACCACTTTTGTTTGTTACTCTGTGATTCTTGGTCTACAAACTTATGAGACCACCTCGCAGCACTGTTCTTAATTAACAACTTTTATCTATGAGATTTCTTAGCATTAGCAGCTGTGGCGACTAGCGACATCTATCGCAACACCTGCGAACTAACGAAAATTCCTACATCGCGCTATCAACATTATCCGCGACTTACAGCCGGTTTCTGATTTGAGAAAAGTAGCAAATCTCAACTGATTATTCTCAAATACATAAGTATGTGCTTAAGTTTTTTGCGTTTCACAAGTTAAAATCGATTTTCGTCAACTGATCATTTACTTAGGTATTCTTGATCAAAGCTAACACGTTCCAATTCACATTAAAAAACCGGTATTTTTCCAAAACTCATAATATTAAATCATTTTATTCTTATAAATTTAAAACAGACTTAAAAAGTAAACTAATTTTAAATAACAGCGTTAATATCAAAAGTTGAGCAGTTAGCCCACCGGACACAACACCCGTCCTTTGACCCGTCCGGTCGGAAGATCCTCCCTTTTCTATGGGGGATGAGGAACTTTACACCCTGTTCCTCAAATCCCCCAAACAGCCATCATCACCCTCCTGGCTCAACTTTCATTTAAGGTGCCTTTGGGTCGGTTTAGGTCGGTTAACCCCTTTCTACAGTTACAAAAAAAAATCTTTTTGCGTAATTTTGTTTTAATGAGCTAAACTAAGAAGTACAAATCAATAAAATTTCAGCACGAAGCCATTTATGGCATCGTTTGCACTGTCGTGTCGTAATGTATCGTTCATGCATATGTGGCTTCGCATGCGATTAACAATTATTCTGTTTGAAGTTCGTGAAACAGTTTTGGTTATCATTAGAGCACAAATATACTTAACATTATTCATACTCGGTGTAGAACAGAACTTTGAGCAGTTTTGGCATAACGGTCGATTTTTCATTCACGTGGGGAAAAGACTGGTGTTAACAATTCGTACAGAATTCAACGGCACGTCTTTATGTCTTTCTGGAGTTTTTCGAGACTTTTTAGTGGGTATTGGTAAATCGTGCAATCTGGATGAAATGCCGCCTCGGCTTGTCAGAGCTCCGACTTGGCTTGTTGGAGTACCAACTCTGCTAGTCGGAATTCCAATTCGGCTTGTTGTATAACTATCTCGGCTTGATGTCCGGATTCCAAAAAAGTTAGCTGGACGCCCATGGGTTCGTATTTAGGGTCGGAGTTTGAATTAAGGTCATCTTCACTCAAGTAACCATCAGCGGGGATAGAATTGATATGCTTGGATTGGAAGCACCATAGCATTGGAACCACCGTGAAACGACCATTTCTGAAAAGAAATGAGAGCGTTTGCAGTAAGCAAGCAATGCATAGGAATCCAAATATGACAAACAGTACGTAGGATAAAAAAAAAGTAAAAAACTAAAACCCGACTACGACAAAAAAAACGACGCTGAAAAAGTATGAAACAAGATTTTCAGGATAGAACAAAAAGAAAAGCCGTAGTCACACGGTATTAAAGTGTTTAGATTGGTAGGTACCTATAACGTGTGACTACGGCTTTTCTTTTTGTTCTATCCTGAAAATCTTGTTTCATACTTTTGATAAAAACGGTTCAAAACTCGAAGAAAATAAAAAATAAATTGCTAAGGCAATGCCGTTTCCCGGCATGGTATGATCCAAAGAGTTCAAATTGATTTTATTTGAAGTTATCAGTCACCGTTTTATTTATTTTTTTCCACTGCAAAAGTAGCATACATAAAATTGTTTACGCTTCACTGACCAGACACGCTGCACAAAACTTCTGATACTTTTGACTGATTGCACTCACCCTAAAAGAAAAAAATACGTAGCGTTTTATGAATACATGTTTATTAATATATAATTTATTTTTTCAGTATTTGATCCTTCGTTAATCAAAATTAGAAACTTACGAAGCCATGAACGGCTTCGTCTGCGGAAAGGGGTATTGAAAACTTGACATAGGTACCTTACCTTGGTACCTTGGCACACCTAGGTTTACGTTCCATATAATATTACACTCTTTGTATAATAATAGTAATACACTCTTTGGTTTACGTAAACCTCAATGGTAAAGCAATCTACAAAGAGTAAAGTATAAAGTAACTATAAACAATCTACATAGAACAAACAATGCAGTTTGAATGAATTTCTCCTGAAATATTAGAATATCTAAAGAGATTAATAAGTTAAATAGTATTATTATACGCTGTATTGTACGCAGATGGACGCAGGTCCATCTGCGTACAATACAGCGTATAAGTTTTTTCTGTTCTGTGGGCAGCTGGACGGTGGACCTTCCCTCTAGACCATAGAGTATAGTAAGTATATAAAGGCTCTAGACCATCTCTAGACCTACGCTCTTAGACTCGTATTTGATTTGGGCTGCGGTTTAAATTGTACGATCCTTTACAAACGTGCCAACGCTACGAACTAGCTGTTCAAATTGAATGTTTACCATCGGTACACTTTCAATTTGAACCAGTCAATAGCGAGTCCCTATAATGCCCGTCACAGTAATGCACGTAGCAGCAGTGCACGACACTGGAATGTACAACACAGGAATGTACGACACTGTAATTGGCGACATCGCGATGTCGCCAATTACTGGGGTGTACCTTGCTGGTCCGGCCCAAGAATGTACAACACAGGAGTGTACGACACAGGAATCGGCGACATCGCGCGATTGGTTGGCCGACTAGTTGGGCAACTCGAAATTTTGGGACTTGGATACTAGGTAATTGAGCTAGGTAGTGCTGACAGAAAGACGATTGATTGCGTGATTGAAAAATTAATAGGGACTCGATCAGCCATTGACCGTTAAAACACGTTCGATTTTAAGTGTGTAATGTCCAGCGATATTTATATTTATATTATTGTTTGATCAAAGTCACGTCATCAGCCAGTAGCCGTGCGGTCGTCGTAATAAAGCCGCGTCCTCACTAAAGTCACCCGAAACGTTCCTGTGGCGTGCGGCTCGGCCTCACGGAGCCGCGCGACGCAAGTGGGGATGTGGCCAAACGTTTCGATTAGGCCACGCGGCTCAGACCTCGCGTACGTCCACACTCACGAGGCACGGTCGCACGGCTCTAGTGGGGACGCGGCTTAAGATAATGTCACTCAGACGTGCTAAAAAAAAATAAGCTCGTAAAAAGTATGCGTTTGAGGTCTTTGCTTTGGAGCAAATGTACACAGTCGGTAAGCTTGCTACATGTGACAATACTACCTAGTAGCAAACAAGCATGCTTTTCTAGTAGCATGTGTATTTCAATGTGCTTAGCTATTTTTGGTTTATGTTTTTGCTCGTGTACTGATTATTTCATTTTGCTAATGTTGTTTCTAATTTTATTGATTATTGTTTAAAATGTTAAACATTATGTTACAATTTATATTTTACTTTCGCCAGGAATTTAAAAAAAGGCGAATATTAAACTCTGTGGGAATTGCATGGAAAAATATCACCGTCTCGTGCCAGTGTCATTTTGGCTCCGGTAAGGGTGCGATATTTGAAATTTGTTTGTTTATTGCCTTGAGGTTGATTGATGGGTTTAAAAAGCGTAGCCGACGCTCAACAGATGGTCGGAACGGGAACGAAGAAAAAAAGCTGCCACCCTATACCTCGTCAGCCATGGCCTTCGTCCTACACTCCTCATGTCCCAAAGTATGACTTTTGGGACCAAATTTTAAATGCATGAAATAAAAAAAACAAACAAAAAAAACTCGAGTCACTTTCGCTGGGATCGAACTCACGTCACAAGATTGTAAAGCAGCGCTGTACCCCCAGCTGGCTTGTTATAAACCGTGGCGAATATAGCATACGATCTACCTTATGCTGCGTCTATAGGTCAGTAATGTTCGGGATGGCGAGAGACAAAATGACATTGGCGCGAGTTGGTCCTGGAAAAACAACTACCTATCGATGTTTTTCAAGAAAACATGACCTTCTCGCGCTAGTGTCTTTTTGGCTCCGCCATCGCAAACAATTCCGAACATGTTGAAGCAGCATTATTATTATGATCAGTAATTTTTTGCACTTTACACCACATGACATTATCTACTCGTGCTGTGCATCGGCTAGGGCGTGATAATTTGAATCGCTCGCTCATGCATCCAAGTTGAGGGAGTCCCGGTCAACGGAGCGCCACTTCGATGAGCTCCTACATCTGAATGGTTTCTAAAATAATCAAAATAAAAAACAAACACATACATTAATGTAGAATAAAATAAAAACAACATGACTCGATTCACAAAAAGAAAATCCATAACCTATGCTGGCGAATTTACTTGCCTTGTATGCATCATGCCCGAGCGTACACAAAGCACTGCCTGCAGGGCCTGCTTGCAGTTACTGCCAAAGAGGGTGTTGCTCCACAAAGCTTCGATATTTTGTGTAAGTAGTCCATCTCAGAGATGCTGCACAGCTTGCAGTATTTGGGATGGGGAGATCGTGCATTGGGCTAGCAGAACGACACTGCGGCCTTGCGGTAGGGTGAACAATTAAAATATTGGCCCTGCATACATACATACAATACGATTGACAGTTGACAGTGTCACTCCAGGCAGGGGCCTGCAGGCAGTGCTTTGAGTAGGGACCTTTATTGAAACATGCAGAATCATCACTGGCTGCTTACTGCTTTATATCAAACTCGCAAGAGTGGCTCTCTCTGAAGTCCGAAGAGAGGTGTTAATTGCTCCTCCGAAAAATATAAACAAGAGACTGACAAACGTCAAGCCGCGTCCCCATTAGATGCCGCGCGGCATTTAGGCCGCGAGGTTCGGCCTCGCGGCCGGCAAGAATCCTACCGAGTCACAGTGTGACACGATTGGGTGTGACTCGTTGGGAACCCATTATATTATTTAGTTAGACGAAAGGCACCGCACTCGTAAATAAGGTAGTGTACTTAATAAATATGCTGTTACTAAGGATTTGTATTTTCTATCGATATAATTATTCAGAAGTCCAGGAAACAATCCCTAATGCCATGGAACCACGGGTAATTAAAATTACCCATGGACCCGGTTATGGGTTGACCCACCGGGACCACGGGTAACGAGAACGACTCCTACTGTAGGTAAATGAAAAATAGGTAAATTCGGACTACGCTACCATTAAACCGCGTAAAAAAATATTTTGTTTTTAATTTATTTTTTCAAATTCAAATTTAGAATTATTCAAAAAGGTTTACAAAATAAACTTTCTTCAAAAGAATTAAAAAATGGCCAGTATTTTTATATCCCTAGACAGTGTTGTGTGTATTATAATAAAAGTATTCTGTGGTGAGAGCAGCGGTGGCCCAGTGGTGGCGGCCCGACTTACGAACAGTAGGTCGTGGGTTCGAACCCAGGCAGGCACATTACTTTGTGTAATTTATTTCAACACCGCTTCTCTCAAAACGGTGAAGGAAAACATCGTAAGGAAACCGGCATGTCTTAGAACCAAAAAATTCGAAGACATGTGACATCTACCAATCCGCATTGAGCCCGCGTGGTAGATTATAGCCCATTCCTTCTCAAAAGAGAGGAGGCCTGTGTCCCAGAAGTGGGAACATTAATAGGCTGTTGACGATGATGATTCTGTGGTGCGCAACCTGTAATCCTAATCCCAGATGGATTACAGGTTGCGCACCACACCATTCATGCGCACTGCACAGCTTGTAACTTCTTTCCATGCAAACGCAAAATTGAATCTTGGATGTTTGATTGTTCCATTGAATAGGTAAATCCACCCCACTGACCAAAATATGTTCTCTCACCACCGGGAGCGTCTATTTGTATCATAGTGCTCAAAATCTGGATTGTTATATTACAAGTGGTGAGGGTGCGCCATTATGGCGGAAGCGCCAGGGTATTCAAATTTTCTTACGCGTTTTGCAATTAGCAGGTTATTGTCAGGTTGTATCTAGATCAAAATATGATTTGCAGTCGTAACAAATATGACTTTAAAGAGTTAAGTCTCAGATCAAATAACAGGAGTTAACCCTCTATTGCATGGATTATTAAATTAAAAAGAAAAAAATATTTTTATGCTTTAATGTGTTTTAATAGGGCTTGTAAGACAAAATATAAAGTGAAAAAAAAAATAAGTATCTTATTTTAGAAAAAAAAAAACAGAAGCCAAAATTGGCTTCCCATGCAATAACGTCTGTGTATGAGACTGCCATTTTTGGCTTCCTATGCACAACTGAACACAGGTGAACTAATGAGGTGAAGATGACAATACCTATAAATTGCTCAATCTCAGTAGTTGTGATATTTGCTGGCTTGTTAACATTGACCTGAGTAGATTTCAGATTTGACTGTTCCGTAATAAATGTTATCAAATCTTTTGTGAAAAAAAATTGGAAAAATTCGGCAGGTGATTCTAATTCTTGAGTAAACTCTGGCAATTCCAGGCTACCACTAAAATTGAAATTATTTTCATCATACGCTGGCATTTTTCCTTCAGTCCAGATAATTTTTTCCTTAACTGCTCGCTTCTGTTTCAAATTTTTAGGTCTAGGATCAACTATTTCGTCATCGGAAGTATCGGAATCGGATGGTAGAATAGTTATAGGTTTTTTACGTGTTTGGTTGCGCAAGCGCGAAAGCGGAACATCGTCATCGGAATCAGATAGTGAATCATCGTTACTAAAAGAGCCATCACCAGGAATAGGTTTAATGCAGTTAGCAGTGCCATAAAAGCGTGAAGAAAGCATTCTGGAAAGATAAAAAAAAAACTCTGAATGCATGCGAAGCCATTTTAGGCGCAAACAACTTCATCGTAAATGCATGCGAAGCCAAAATTGGCTCCTGTAGAAAATATTGAAAATGAAGTATAAGGAGCAAATATTTTGAATAAACTGTGATAGGGGTCAAAAACAGAGGTTTTGCAAAACATTATTTACATTTTTTAACATCAATTTTCTTGCCTTTTCTATTTAATTTCCACCAACAAAGCTGCAATAAATTTCACTAAGAACGACGTCGCGTACGCACCGGAGAAAAGTGAGGTTATAATGACACATGACGTTGGCCATAGATAATAAAAATTACGTTTCGGTTCAGTTTGAATTCCTTAATATTACTACATTGACATTTTATAATTTTGTTTAAAATTAGGGTAGAAATAAATTACTAAAGTTGAGCAGCCAAAATTGGCTTTGTATGCAATAGAGGGTTAAGTATAATAATTAAAATCATAATAATATGATAAACGATGGGATGTTAACACTAATCACAAATCAATGTTTAGTGTTAATTTTATAATAGTTTGTATTAATATAATGCCAAAAATCACATTTTTATAATTAGTAAAATTAAAAAAATGATTTCAAATCCTATATTTTTAATCTGTTGTCACGTGATTGCAAACGCTTGCCATACCGCCATACCCTTACGTCACAGATCTCAAAACAAGCTGTCGTTGACGTTTACAACAACGCCAAACAACGCAACTTGTTTGACTTGTACTTCTCTGTATTTTCCATTGAGTTTATTAAATTTTCTTATTTTGCGATCTTACCGACGAATTAATCTGTGAACTACTTAATATTAATACTACGATGGAATCTAGATTCATTAAAGGGAATAGTTCCAACTTACCAAAGATAGATTCTTTGATGGTGGCAAACTTTTTTGCAAGAAACAAAGACTTATGTGGTTCAGAATTCAGGAACGTGAAAACATCTTTGTAAGTACAGTTTTATGTTTAATACTATTTATCTATCTACAAATACATAAAAAACATTCAAGTACATATGCAATAGATGATTTTCTGCTTTATAAATCTATTTTATCGTGTTTAAAACTTCGTTTAAATCATTGTTTACAAAGTTAGGTTATTTGCGTAAAATAATAAGTTTGTAACAGCTCGTTTGTTTGATTGTTTCAGATCTTCAAGAGAATCTTATGGCGATGATGCTGTTGGATATGTCCAAATAAAAAGAGACCTAAATGTGTGTACTATTAAGTGTCGTGTATGCCCTGAGCACAAAGTTCGCTCTACGCCACGCAGTCACTGTTATTGTGGACGAAAAGAATGGTGCTGTCGTGAGTTCTAAATGCCATGATTGTGCGGCATCGGCAGGCGGTTGCAAGCATGCCGTTGCTTTTTTGATGTGGTTACATCGGAGAAGTGAAGAACCTTCTTGCACACAAGTCAACTTTATCCAAAGTTGGTTCGTCAATAAAATATGTAACGGCCTTGGAAATGGGATCAGGAATAGCGTCAACATCTGAAGATACAAAGGCATCAAAAACTGTGAGCTACTAAGACATGTGCAAAATAATCCAAAGGATTTTGATACAATATCAATGTATCAGTTATCTCTCAAGATCAAAGTTGTGAAGAATTAAAAAAAAAAAAAATATGTTCATCATTTACTAGAGATATTTTAGTAAAGGCAGATCAAAGTACAAGGGATCAAGCCGAAAGCCACATACGGCATGAGCTAAGGTTTGCTCGAATAACGGCATCAAAATCTTATGAAGTCAGTAAATGTCAGACTAGTGATGGGGCATTAGTCGGGCTGATCATGGGTGGTAAAGTGCCTGATACACCAGCTATTAAAAGAGGCAGAGTGTTGGAAAATAAAGTGCTTGAGGTACTACAGACAAAGCTAAATAAAAAAATTCAGAGATGTGGCCTTTTTATAAGTAAAAGTTTTTCATGATTGCTGGTTCACCAGATGTAATAGGTCAGGATTTTATTATTGAAATTAAATGTCCATATTGTCCATTTAGTGAAGAAACTTATAAAAACTACATACAAAATGGAAAGCCAACAAAAAAGTTTTACTCACAAGTTGAAATAAATTATATGTGTAGAATACGACGAAGCATAATTGTCAAATCTTTAATGGAAACTAGTGATATTTTGGAAAACCCAGATCTATCCATTATTGTTTAAAATGTCAGAGATGTAATTCGATAATAAAATTCAGTAGGTATTTTATTTAAGTTTTTTATTTACCTTTAGCAACGAATTAAACCTTTAAACACTTATTTATTTATTTACTGTCGCGAGACGGTCGTATTAGAGGAACACAAAGAAAAAAAGAAGGAACCACGGAATTTTCCAGTATTCTACGGACCACGAAGTTCCACTCCTAGTTTTATTATTGCAATCACGGCGATTACCCGATAAGTGTGACAGCCAGCCCGTATGTATCAGATCTACTCGAACGCACAAAGCTAGATAATGTTTTTGTAATACAATTTGTTGTTTATGCGTTACAGAATTCTGAATACCATGGTTCCCAATCCTGGAAGCAGCAGTACGTAGCACAGACGGCCTGCCTGCTTTATAGCCAAAAGTACGGTCTGCCGACATTTTTAAATAATAATTTACTTTTATTGTAACAATGTAAAGTAATAAATTATAACATGTTAATCTATGTTAATATATACTTAGTTTTTTACTTTTATTTAATTATCACTATGGGCTGGAAACCGCATTTATTACATACTAGTGACCCGCCCCGGCTTCGCACGGGTACAAAAAAGGTATTAAAACCTTCCTCTTGAATCACTCTATCTATTAAAAAAAACCGCATCAAAATCCGTTGCGTAGTTTTAAAGATTTAAGCATACAGACAAACAAACAAATAAACAAACAAACAAACAAACAGACGCGACTTTGTTTTATACTATGTAAGGAGGTACCATTTACTTTCCTACAAAACATGTACTATCCAGGAAAAATCACTTGCTGAAGGAAGCCACGGACAAGCTAGTCGTAGCAAAGCAAGTAGTATCTTCAAAAGTATATAGTACCTACCTACAGAGGTACATTGAAAAAGAAACGGGTAGGTACATAAAGGTAGGTATTCCTAGAGGCGAGTACATTGCATTGGTGCAGACCTAAAACGCAAATTCTGGGGGGCCGTGCGGGGCAAACGTACATCCCATAACGACCAACTGCTCATAATTCAACTCCAGCTGCAGCAGCATATTAATCCTTACCTACATAGTATAAAACAAAGTCGCTTTTTTTGTCTGTATGCTTAAATCTTTAAAACTACGCAACGGATTTTGATGCGTTTTTTTTTTAATAGATAGAGTGATTCAAGAGGAAGGTTTTAGTATATAATTTGAACGACATCCACGCGGGTGAAGCCGCGGGCATCAGCTAGTTAAGAAATAAATAATGATAGTGATGGATGATTTTAAGCCGTTTTTTTATCTAAGGTTAAGTAATAATGGTATTCAGCCTCCCGATTTATTTTAGGTCTAGCAAGGCGGATGATCTTATTAATTGGGAGAAGGAAAAAAGTCAGCAAATGAAATCTGCTTTTGACTTCAGCGAGATGTTAACATGCATTAAAACTAGGCTCTGTTTCGTCTAGGTGCCGCGTAGAAAATAACCAGGACCGACAGTAACGTGTCCTTCGAATCTGAAGCACAGAATCATCTTACTTTCTAAACAATCAAGTGATTTTAACCTGCAATGCCTTTTAACTAAACTTGGAACAGTCCCATTAGGATATTTTTGTGAGACAGACCCCACCGGAATCGAACCCAGAACCTCGGATCACTAGACAATGGAGGCTGTTAATTTGTTGATGATCTAATAAAAATAGCTAATGGTTCATCTTCACTGCCTGACATAGGCCTCTCTGCCAAGATGCACCACAAGGTCTAGTGGTTAAATTGGTCTTTCTTACTTATTTAATAAGTATAGACTATTATAAGAAAACTAGCATTAAACAGATAAAAATAAAAACAACTAAGTATCAACCAACGGTTTTATATTTTAAACAATTCAATTTAACAGATTCCTCGTAGCTTGTTGACTCGATGGAGAAAAGGGACGAAATGCGTCGTACAGCGGTTTATATAGCCGCGTGGTGGCTGGAGTGTGCGTTCCTCTTCACGCATCGTCGTGACGGTGTCTTTTCTGCTAACACGGCCTCTCCTGACCGGAGGACATCCTCGTACTCCTATATCTCAGGTGGCAGGGCTTCGGCAGCACTGGAGGTGCTTGACACAGGTTCTGGCATCATCTCGCCAGATGGCACATCACTGTGTCTGGCAGCTCAGGCGTAGATTCCACGTCCTCGGCATTACGGTCTGAAAACACAAACAGCTGGTATTACTATTCTGATTTTAAAACATTACTCGTTAATAAGTGTATCAATCACGCCGACAAAGCGGTAAAATAAAAATTGGAAAATAATGTTTTATTAGGGTAGCCCCTGTATGGCCTATATATGTAAAGTGGGAAGTGATTTTTTTTTTAATTTCAACCCTAACGTGTGAAAAGGAAGGAAGGAAGGAAGGGTGTGTTGGAAAGGTATTTAAAATGAATAGGGGTTTACTAAAATAATTTTTTGATAATATTTGTTCGGTGCGGGGATCGAACCCGCGACACGCAGCGCAGCAGTCCAATCACTCAGCCACTGTGCCAACCGTGCCGTCAATTTAAATGTTATTGTCTATATCGTTGATACTTTGATCGAAATTAGGAAAATAAGCTAAGGTTATAATAAGCTATAGCATTTATTGAGCAGTAACTTTAATGCTATCTGGATAATAATTTACATTGCCACTTTCATACTGTCTCCACACTTAATCTTCTTACCTCTGGTTGCACCCTTAATTTAGTTTATCCAATTTCTATTTTGGTCCTGATTGCTGATCTTATTCTTGAATTTATTTCATAGTAGGTATTTCTTTTGCATAAGCAGTTATGTAGGTACGTAATTCAGGGCAGCTTTGACTAGGTATAACCAATTAACTTTTTACTAAAGTGTTCTTTTCTTCTGCGATGAAACCATTTATATAATGTAATGAAATTCTATGTCAGGCTTGCGGTCCTCTTGAGCAGCAAGCAGCAACACAATAGTGGTATGGACTATGTTCGGGGCAAATATTTCATTGCTTTTATAATTATCTCCATCAAGTGTGAGTCGCGCACATCTTACGATCGCAGTGAAAATCTAAAATAAATAAGATTAAGTAATTAGAAAGTTATTATGATGGCAGCTAAAGGTAGGTAAGGGCGCTACGGTGGCCAAAAAAGTGTTATTTTCGCAAATCGTTTATTTTCTCGATTCTGTTGTTTAAAACACTAAAAGTGAAACATAAAAGGCTAAAAGTGTCTTGGTGTTTTTGTCTCCGACCAAACGTTTGTCGTAAAAACGATGTCGAAGGGATCCATAGGTTAGGTTAGGTTAGAACTGTGACCACTGTGACCAACGAGCGAAGCGAGTGGTGCCGCGGCAGCGGCCGGCTACCTCGAAATTGGTCGCGAAATTTTTCTAAGTAATTTTTTCATAGTGCCCCTAAGACGACACTTTGACCCACCAGATACACACCAACACACAGAGCTCTAATAACTTACACACTGATAATCCTAAGGTATCTTAATTGAGACGATTTTCAAGTTACGGATTGAGAATAATGCTATTGAGGTGGGTTAGTAATAGTAAGGAGTTCTTATTATTTATGAGCCCTGGTTGCTCATGGAGAAATTGTTGCTATGCTGATTCAAACTTCCTTAGTAAGTACTTGTAATATTTATCTTAGACTACTTACTTGACAAACATGTTGCAACATCTCAAAGATCACCAATGAAATATCTTGTTGAAAACGCTTGCACGTTGCTGATGTTATTATTACTAAGTACCTATTTCATTATCTTTTGTTTTCTTCCATCTCATAACAGGACCATTTTAACCAGAACTCAACAAGAAGAAAACCAACCAACACAAAACTTAACCTAGAAACAGAAACGAATAATTCACAGAATACTACAATAATAATTGATTGAACGTCAACCATACGTCAAATGAAACAAAATCAATCCATACTCAATCAAAATCAATAAAATCTGTCTACCACCCGTCCCTATTGTCACATGGCTTTTTACTTTTTTAATGTGACGTCACTGTTTGTTTTGATTCCGATTCTCGTGCTGTACATTCTTGCCCGGACAATCGAGGTTCGGGCCGAGAATGCACGACATGTTAATGTACAACATTGGAATTCAAAACACTTCGATTCCTATGTCGCGCGTTCTCGTGTCGTGCATTCCTGTGTTGGGCATTGCTGGTTCCCGTCAATAGCCCTGTAATGTCACTTCTGTCAAAAATTATAACCTCGGAACTAAGCCGAAAGCACAGAACATAATATTAAACCCCTCTCGGAATTATTTATTTACGTACTGCGACATTTTTCATTGAATAATATCTAAATAATGGTGCAACAACACACAACATCTACAAGCAAAATAAAAACAAGTCAATTGCTTTCCTTGACACTTGTCAAATTCGAATTTGACGTCTCCGCACACACTGTACTACCAAATTTTTGTGTGCGCCGTTGGTAGCGATCGATGACGTCAATCATGACGTCACACTGCTAAGAAGAGCTCATGTTTGTACAAAATAAACCGATTCTATGCACGAACACAGTACCAATAGCGCACATCGTACAATTTAAACCGCAGCCTTTTGGTTGAATTTGACATTTGTGATAAAAAGCAGCTGACAAACTGTCAAAGTCCAGTGATGCCAGATTGGGGGGAATCCCCCCAAATTTGGGGGTTTTTTTAAGGTATGGGGGGACAATTGGGGGGACAGTATTTTTGGGGGGATTCGTGGAGGGGAAAAAATGGGTTTGGAGGGAATTGGGGGATTTTTAAGTACAAAATTTATTTTATTAATGTTTGATTAGAAAATATAATACCTGATCGCGATCAAACCACTAACTAATCAGTGAAAGCACACACACCATAATTATATTATATTACTATATTCATTGACACACACGTAACGTCTGTATTGATGTCGACTCAGTGGTACAAGAATGGAATGCTTTGCATCGTACAAACTGGAAATCCACTCAAACCACCGAGGAGTTCTGGGTTGAAGTATACAATTTTAAAAATGCAGTTGGTGATAGAGCTTACGGAAATGTAAGCAAATTGGCAATTGGAATTTTGTCGTTGCCTTTTTCTACCGCAGTTGTGAAAAGAGTCTTCTCGCAAGTAGCGATTATGTACGGGACTGCAGACGACTCGTGTGAAGACACTGACTGTGTCATGGAAGCCATTGCTGAAATAGCATAAAATTGTTTTTCTTTTTTTTATTCAAAAATCTATAGGTACTTAATGATTAATAATTTTTTTTTTTCCATTTGTGGGGGTTTTTTTCTTAAAAACCTGGATTTTGGGGGGATTTCGGAGAGTGTTTGGGGGGAACGCGAGACGGTCATCTGGCAACACTGTCAAAGTCAAACTTCTTCTGTCTGCCTGCTGTCTGTCTTGTAATTTGTAGACTTGTAGACTGTAGTTTTAAACGGAATCTTCAAAATAATATTTAACTGCAGTGTAATTCAATTATGTCAGCAGAAGCTCAAGAAGTCGACGTTATGTTTGGGCTAAAGAAAGTATTGACACAAATTGAAGGGGCTGTTGCTAGGCGCAGTAAGGTGTGTAAAATTTCCCCTATAGCATCCCATGAGATAAAGTTATCAATGATAAATAAGTAGTGAACATTACATCTTTATTGCGTCATTTAGGAGTAACTAGTAACAATAACCTCATGGTCTATTACACATAACCTGAAACACTTTAAATAAAAAAGGTTTTAAACAAAACACCTTGAACCTTTTAATATATATTTTTTTTAAGTAAGGTGGCAAGGGTAATACTGCGTTAATCTAAAATATTACTTACCTCTTTCTAGGATTTGCCTCAAGTTGCGCCAAGATTGGTTGCAGTATCAAAAATAAAACCTGCTGCGTTGATTGTCCAAGCCTATGAAGCGGGTCAAAGACATTTTGGAGAAAACTATGTCAATGAGCTAGCTGAAAAAGCCAGTGACCCATTGATACTAGAAAAATGCAAGGACATAAAATGGCATTTCATTGGCCATTTACAAACAAATAAAATAAATAAATTACTTGGATCACCAAAGCTGTTTAGGGTGGAGACTGTTCATTCTGAAAAGTTAGCTGACAACTTAAATAAACAATGGCCAAAGTATAGACAAAATGAGGACAAATTACCAGTTATGGTACAAATTAATACAAGTGCTGAAGAAGGTATTGTATTTCATGGTTTATTAATAACTAGCTGTTACCGAACATGAAATTATTGAAAATATTAGAAGTGTTTTCTTGTTTTTGCATGGGACTCTAATCCTCAGCGATCTGCTAGTAAAAGTCCAGCCATTATTGCGTATATTATTTCTCCCTATTTACAGTGATAGCACAGATTATTAGAATTTATTTATGGAAATAAATCTGATGAAATTACTTGCCAAGAAAACCTTATCACTATAAACAAATGATAATTATATCAAAACCGAGCAAATAGAGCAATCTTGTTTTTTAATTAGATTCTTAAAATATTATGCAATCTTCTGATAAAGGTACCTATTTTTTACTTGCAGCCAAAAGTGGAATTGAACCTGCCGAGGCCACAAAAGTAGTTGAGCATGTATTAAAGAACTGTCCAAATTTAAATTTTGAAGGCTTGATGACTATTGGTCAATATGACTATGATACCTCTAAAGGCCCAAACCCAGACTTCCTCACACTTGCCAAATGTAGACAAGAAGTATGTGAAAACCTGAAGCTTGATATAAATGAAGTGGAATTGTCTATGGGAATGTCTACTGATTATGAACATGCTGTAAGTATTTTTTTTTAAATAGGGAAGTTTTGGCCCTGAAGGCCTTTGCCCAGCAGTGGCATGCCACAGGCTAACAGTAACAATAGGGGCAGTTAATCAATAGACAAATTAAAAGTTATAACATGGCAAAGTAACATAAAGTAAGTATCAATTTGCTGTTCAAATATTTTACTGTACTGGACTGTTTATTAAGAAAGGCCAGTGTCTAACACCATCATCGAAATATCATTGACAAAACTGAATAAAATTAAACTACTCTTTTTCAGATTGAACTTGGAGCTACAACAGTCCGTGTTGGATCAGTTATATTCGGTGCTAGACCACAAAAATGAATGAAACCAGCAGTAGTTCAATTTCCTCGGTATAAAGTTACTCAATAAGGCCGTTTGTCCATCGCCGCCGTCACCGAGAACGAGATTATTTCGGGCCGAGTTTAAGATGACGTGACGGCGATCGTGTGTCCACCGCGCCGATATATCGGTGGCTCAGTTCTAGAGCTTTGTCGTGCGTGGTAGTCGCGTTTTCCTTTTTAGTAGAAATAAAACAAACTAGGAGGATGGCTAGTTTCAACCGGCGACAATTGCTTCTTCTGCTTTTGAAGAATTTTTGATTCTTCCGCTAATATGTGAACGATCAATAGATCACAGGAGCGTTTTATGTAGGTACCTACATCAGCGTCACGACAAGTTGCGGCAGTAGGTATGAACACAAGTTTGATAGATAGACAAATCTAAAACGGCGCGATGCGACGGTAGTGTGTGGACAAGAACAAAGGTGTTTTGTATTGCCGGCACATCGGCCCGTCATAAAACCGTGCCGAGTTCTAGCGGTCACTCACGCCGAACTACTCGTAACATCGGTGGCCGGGATGACGGCGCTCGGGTGATGGGCATCATAGATATATTATTATACACTTTTATGGGCGTGGCCGTGCGGTGGACACATGGCCATAGTATGTATCGCTAAATCGGCGCCGTCATCTCGTTCTCGATGACGGTCCGGTGACGACGGCGGTGGACAAATGGCCTAAAAGTGTTTCAAAAGGTATGAAAATAAATTAAGATGTTACAAAGTTGAAAGTGGATGATATTATGTATTTTTGTTATCATTAAAAGTAAGTTAATAAATGGGCTTCCAATACTGTTTTCGATGCATTTAATTTTGCACCTTAGAGCATTAAACCAGATGCTCTAAGTTTTGCACCTACTTCACTGGCCAATGTTGCCTGCTTATAAAAAAAAGTGACAACATTAATAATCTGTAGCAGTTTTGAGTTGGCTTGTCGATTCCATGTTTTTTATTGGCCGACAGCGGACAGCTGACAAGTGACAACTGACAAGTAAGTTTCCGAACGTAATGGTTGACGCACGCATGTCCGCATGAAACGAGTTCGCAGAAGCTAAGAAAGTTTGTGTTGTGTTACAGTGTGAAATCAACGACTCTAATTTTAAAAGTTTAATTAATAACTTAGTTAAACACTAAAAAAGTGATATCTAAGTATTTACAGACAGTGACAGGTATAAATTAGGGGTATCGAACATAGTGAAGTGTTCCAAGTTACATTTTTTGTGTCAACAAGTTTACATCCTATAAGTTGAAAGTTTTTGAAACAAGGCCGTGTTAAAAAGGTAAGGATAACAACTTTTATAAATCCAGGATATACTAAACATACAGTTTACCTCAAATACCATCTTAACTAAACTTGTATATTAGGCAAGTGAGATTATTCCGTTAGTTTTGCATAATATTTTTTTCGTGAGAAAGTGTAAATAATGACTGGCTAGTTACTTAATTATGTTTGAGCCTACGTGATTATAAAGTGTGGTAGATCGTAATCGTGTAGTAATTACTGTGCATGCATATCTATGATGGAATCTGCAGTAGGTCAATGTATGTGCCATAGAACAGTTTAATCATAAATATTTAACACTTCATCTACCTATCTGCCCACGGCATCAGCCGCGTATATAGTTTTGATGATTTTATTAAATAAAAAAAATACCGTAACTAGAGTATTCTCAAGATGCCTTTTTGAATTTTCTTAAAATAATTTTGAATCAAAAGTTTAGTAGTAAAACTCATTCCAATTTTTTTTACTATAATTATTTGTAATTTAAAAAATTACAAATACCTACTAAGTAATAGTAACTTTTGTCCGATGTGACCTATAGTTTCAGGTTCATGCCCTGAAGGCCTAGACTAACTAATGAAATGACTATAACTTCATGCTGAAGTTATGTGGCTTCCCAGTGAAAGAATTTGTGAAATCAGATCACGGACCCCAAAATAATTGGTAAAAGTGTAGGCAGATGATGAGACACAGTTAATAATATTATGAATTGTCACATTGTGACCATTTTACAAATTGTATCATTAACACAGAGGTTTAATTATTGTTAATTAATGCTTCTGCTAAAGCAGCCATTTCAGGCCCACAGCATTTCTAAAGATTAGCCACCATAATAATATTCAAACTTTTCTTATATTATGATATTATAGCATCAATTTTGAAACATCTTTAAAAAAAACTGTACACCAAGAGACAGGCTCAAAATTTTGTTTATGTGGATGTCTTAAACCAAACAATTGATTGCACCATTCAATCACATAGCAATCTCTCGAGATGTGCCAAAAGAATGACCTTGTATCAAACAAATACTGTGTGAATAAATTCTTAGTCATATTAACAGAAGAGGACAATGTAGAAATAAAATATTTTGCGCACCAAAAGTCAGTAAATCTATGAAAACTATATTTTCGAACCATTTCTGGTTGAAAATTTTTGTGTGAAGCCTGACCGGCCCAACTTCTGCCATTTTATTAGGGTTCCGTACTTCATAAGGTATAAAAAGTAACCCGTATAAGATCACTCTCTTGTCCGTCTGTCACAAATAAATATGTGACCACTCATTAAATAAAACCTACATTATGCAATAGCTGGCATTAATAGTAGATTAGTAGCCAAGGGCTGTAAGGCATCAATTGCAGCCCGAGATATTTAGGCGCACGAGCGCAGCGAGGGCGCCAATAGTTCGAGGGTGCAATTGATGCTTACACCCGAGCTAACTACTCTGCTTTACATCTCGATTATGAGGTAAGAAGAAAAAAACCGGCATTACAAGAATAAAGTTTTCAAATATCTCTCTTTAGAACTTTCAGGCAAAATATTGTTAATTGCTGCTTCAGCTTCCATTTTCATTGAATCGGGAGTGCAGCTTATATCTTCATCACTTGCAGAACTCATGTTTTTTTCCTAATTAGCACGTAATTATAAAAAAAATCCAAAAACAAACAATATTGAAAGTAAAGTTTTCTATTACCGCCTTTTTCATCTCTTTTTAAATTTTTTTTTTTCAAGAACGATATTGAGCTTCGCCGTTCGATATTTAAAATTGATGACTATTAAGCCTCCCCCACACAGGCGGTATACTCATACGAAGACAAGGCTGAATAGCGAAGCGACCTCTTTTGTCATTGGGCTGAATGCATGATGTCTATTGCCAGTAATAAGATGGTTAGATGTACGCGAACTTTTTGAAAGAGTGAAGTGTTTTTTTTTTAATTACTTACCGCCCTAGGGCTTTTCTTGCGACATTAATGCCCTGGAGCGCTAATTGGTCACCTACAAGCCCCATTTGGGGGTAATAAGGACCTACTTACCGAATATAAGAGATGTAAAACAAGTTTTGTATGAGGTATATGAGCAATCCAAGTTAAAGTCCTTTCAATGATGGCATCTTCAGCACAATTTTCATTTGTTAAGCCTCATTAAAACCAGTATCAATCGAAAGCTGGCATTCCAAATAAATAATTTTTAATTGGAAGTAAATTAATTGCTTAATTTCCTGTGACCCAAAGGCTGACTGAAGGGGTTTAGGCCATCAAACCAAACAACCTTCTTCATGGGCCCAACAGCTTAATTGAGATGAACTAATACACTGGGCCCAGGTGGTAGATTACAGCCCATTTCGTCTCACAGAGAGGAGGCCTGTGTCCCAGCAGTGGGAACATTATAGGCCGAGTATGCTAATAAGCTGCCCCCTACAAAATTTTCATACCATCACGTAGCCAACGCAATCTGTAAGTCATAAAGCTGTTTAAAATAATGCACATTACAGTCTTGATTTGCATACGTTTTAAATATCACCATTTACATGCACAAAGACAGCCTACAAGCACAATTGTTTATTTTTTATGAGCAGCATTTAATATGGGCGTGTCTTCATATAAGTGGGTTTCACTTTCCACTTTCTAGCACCTGCGTCTGTTGTAATGGTGTGCAAGGGCTAAATTTATTCACAATTAAGTTAATTTAACTTAATTGTTTTGGTCCACAATTTAGCTTAACAACCATGTATGGTTAATCCCGGGAAGTTTATGGAGGGGAGTAATAGTTTGCCCACTCTTCGCCAGTTATGTTTAAAATTTCATGTTGTGGAAGTCTCCTCCAATATCATCATCATTTCAGCCAAAAGACGTCCACTGCTGGACATAGGCCACCCCCGGGTGTCGCCACATTTACCGGTGCCGTGCGTCTCGCATCCAGCGGTACCCCGCAACCTTCATCTGGTCATCGGTCCACCATGTGGGAGGCCAACGCAACGTCTTCCGGTTCGCGGTCGCCACTCCAGAACTTTTCGGCCATCCGTTCTGCGAGAAATGTGCCTCCGCCAATTATGTACATAAGATTTAATCATAACGACTACAGACAATATTAACACCCTGGGAATCACACCTCTCTATCTCGGACATGAGTCTTGACATGTAATGTACAGCATTTAAACTGCAAAACGTACCTACCGACTCTTTTCTTTTTTTTGGTGGGTGGAAAATCATCAAATAACCCCCCTCCCCGCTTTTGGGCAGAGCGAAGGGGAGTGTCAGACTTCTACTGACTAAAAACCAAGCCATGTTCCTTCTTCGCCCTTGTGCCGAGGCCGCGATAGGCCTTTCGATAATCCGCAGCCCCGACGGGGTACCTACGGACCTACCTGATAAAAACGACAACTGACAGTTAATTATCATCATCTGCAGTATTAGTATGACTGTCAGTGTTATTGTTAAAACTGGTAAAACATTCACTTTTTGAATCAAAACACAAACATGAGGATTTCCTTGAGAGTAGTCAGTTTTCCTTTCATTGTTTCAAACTCAGAAGCGTGTAATAAAGACATTTAAACTTCCATAATAATATGCAATCTGCTGGGTGTAAGGCCGTCTGGTCGGAGTCTGGAAACAGTAGATTTGTTCTAAAGATAGATGGCATATTTCTGCATCATCATAGTACTGTAGACTTCTGTCTTGTCCGGTATATTTTCTAATTACCAGGAGGCAGAGTAAGGTACCCTGTAAAACCCGTCAGGCTGCGGGTTGTTCGAAAGAGATACTGCGGCCTCGACACAAAGGGCTAAGAAGGAACACGGGTGGTTTTTAGTCAGTAGAAATCTGACATTCCCTACCGCTATGCCCAGAGCGGGAGGAGTCATTTGATGATTTCCCACACGCCAAAAAAAAGTTACCCTGTAAAAACGATGTCAGCAATGTTTATTCATCATCATTCGTTTGCCCTTACTTACCCCGATTCCGAAATTCAATATTTTAAGGAAACCAGGTGTCAGATCTTGATTCGATTTTTGATGTCATTGGATGGGTGCAACTCCTAACAGCGTCGAAATAAAGTTCAACATTTCGCAAAACCATCATTCTTTTTCATCACTCCAACACGGGTGCGCCAAAGTTCACCTAAAATTTCAACTCCGATAATTGGAAATCCGAAAATGTTCTTCCTAACATTTTTCATCCTAACGATCGCAATTCCTAAAGTCTCTGTCTCTAATGTTTTAATTCCGAAGCATTCAACTTCATAATGTCAGTAGCAATAAACATCTATTACACTATTATTTGTTTTCCTATATTTTCTCAACATAACTATCTTTTACACTATTATTCAAAGTCATATCTTTTTTGTTTATATTACTTTTTATTAATAATAATCAGTATTATAAAAGGTCCCATTAACATAGGTGGACAAAATTTTAGAAATCATTCAGACCGCTAAAATAAGGACAATAGTAAAAAAAATATATAAGAAAAAGACATTAAAATACCTACTTTTATAGGATGAGTTTGTTCTAGAGTGCCGGCAATTTATCATTTAAAGTCAAAATAAAATAAATAGTGTTTTTTTTTTGTTTAGGTGTCTTTAGTTAGGCTTACTAAACGCTGTGTTAAAATTTGTCCACCTACTATGCAAAGATATCCATAGGTTAGGTTAGGTTAGAACTGTGACCAACTACGCGCGAGCCGAGCGAGCGAAGCGAGCGGTGCCGCGGCAGCGGCCGGCGAGCGCTACCTGGAAATTGGTCGCGAAATTTTTCTAAGTATTTTTTTCATAGTGCCCCCAAGACGACACTCTGACCTGAATTTCATTCATTTATTTCATTTCAAGACAAAAATCAGTGAAACGACCTTTAATCATTCTAAACAGTTGTATGAGTGAAAATATTACGGTAATTATGTTTAGGGATAAAAACGTTAGGATAAAAAACAGTAGGAGTTGAAATATGTTTACAATAACTATATTATGAATTAAAATTTTCGGAAACATGAGTGTTAGGAACATCGCCAGTAGCATTACAAATAGTAGGAATTCAAACTTTAGGATGAAAAATTTTAGGAGGAGTGATCATTCGGATTACAAATCGTTAGGAAGAACAATTTCGGGTAAAAAACTTTAGGTGAGCCAATATGGACCCCTCCAACACATACAAACTATTTCTAAAAACTAGAGCAATAAAGTTTAAAATAGCTTGAATTTAATCGTTCAAAAACGTACAACGACTACTATTGTTTACCTGCAAGAATCCGTCACACTCTGTGCACTAGTTTTGTCCACAAAGCGGACTAATTTCTTTATTTTTTCTCTTCCTATGTTGTAACTTAAACGTCAGCCAAACGTTAGATTACGTAGACGGTATTGTTAACGTTACAGTTTCATGTTCTCAATGGGGAAAGAAATCGGTCAAGTACATTAACAGGTGGATGATAATTATTTCGTACTACAGTGTAAGAAAACGTTGATTGAAGTTTCCATATCTGTGGCTCCTACACAATGACCGCTTTTGCCGACTACAACCTCTGTTCATTAGTAAAGTTGCTGAATTCATTAGTTACTGATTAAGTGGTTACATCTCTGTGAATTCTCATGAATGTACAAGAAGTAAAAGCTACAGGTACGTGATGATCATATATCATTGCACGTGCTTTTCTTTAGTTTCCTCATTGATAAAATGATGTAAATGTATGCTTAGATAACCTGATAACCTAGGCATTGCATAAAGACTTGAAAAACATTCAGGAAGATTCAGTGAGTGTATGAGGACAGCGGAGCAGCAGAGATGTCAGCAACATTGCAGGGGCCCGCAAGGGTTAATGCCTGCCGGGGCTGCGGATTGTTTGAAATAGATTCCGCGGCCCCGGACACAAAGGACTAAGAAGGAACATGGGTGGTTTTTAGTCAGTAGAAGTCTGACACTTCCTCCCGCTCCGCCCAGAATGGGAGGAGTAATTTTTTTGATGATTTCGCACCGCCAAAAAAAAAAGGTCTGACGACAATTTATAAAGACAGCAGATAAAAACGAAGCACTGAATGAAAGCTGTGTGGAGAGAAACGTACAAATCCAAGATTAACAGATCAGATGAAAGACATCCACTGCTGGTCATAGGCCTCACCCAAGCGATAGCCACTTCGTCCCGGCTTCTCGCATCCAGGGCATTCCCGCGGCCTTCCACCGGTCATCGATCCACCTTGTGGGAGGCATTCATCGATCAATAATAGTTCGAAGAAGGCATTCCAACGCGCTGCGCCTTCCGTTCCGTGACAAGATAGAACTTAATACTTTTTAGCATATTTTCTCTGTGCCACTGAGATAGTTTTATTGAATACTAGCTTTTGCTCGAGGTTTCGGTCCCGTTTACAGAATCTAACCCGGGGACGTTTTAATTGTTTGACACTCAGGGGAACTTGACATTTGTGAAAGAATTTTTGGAATCGGATCAGTAGTTTCGAAGATTACCTCCTATACAGTCCTACAAACAAATATCAGTGAAGATGCTTATAAAGCTAGTCAAAATATTAAACCGTCTAGTGAGCAGTCTTACTAATTATTTAATTTGAACACCGTCTTTAAATAGTGACGGAGACTCGTGAGAAAAATCACACGTTGATAAATGAATTGCAGACAGACAGTGCTCAAGAACAAATAGATTGCTCCATAGAATATGCACATTGGACAATATTGCAAGGATCCAGAAAGTCTTTATTTCAAACTAGAAACATTCATAAAAGCTCGTATGCCATGGTCAACCAGCATGGCAAAACAGTTGTCAGTCATTTTGTCAGTGTATTTCCAATCGTTCTCCCAAATGATACGGAGACAACATGCAGAACCCTGTTTCTCCTGTCTTTATCGTGTGGCTAGTGCCTAACATATCACTTTTTCTGGCTCTGACTTAGCTTTTCATATCGTCGAAAAATATCTCTCAGGTGTGCTGGGTTCGAAGATATGCGACATCTACCAATCCGCACTGGGCCCGCGTGGTTTATTATAGCCCATCCCTCTCCTAGAGAGGAGGCCTGAGTCCCTGCAGTGGGAACAATTAAAGGCTGATGATGATGATGATGTGCTGGGTTCCTCACGGTGTTTTCCTTTACCGAAGCAAGTACTATACGCACATGAATCCGAAAAATCAGAGGTCTTGGGTTCGAAATTGAGACTTGACAGTTTCGATGGACACACAAATAGGCTACTTACCATTATTTCTCCTAATGTAGAACCTAACCTAACTTACAGTCGTTATGCAAAAAAAAATAAAAAAATTTTGGACGCCAAAGCAACTAAACCAAACGAAGCAACTAAGAGCCGTACCAATCAAGCTCGAAAAAAACAGAAAATGATTATTTTACCTGATCAAATCAAAGCCGAGTACAATATCTCCCAAAACACTTACCTACGCTCTTACGCACAACATTGAAGCTTTATCAAGTTTATAGATAATTAAAAGAAATGACCATAAACACTCCGCAACCGTAAAATACACTTTACACTCGGGAGCACTTAAAATTGTCGCTTTCGAAGTTAAACATGGACATAAAAGAAATTATAATATTCAGCGCAATGATTTAGAAATTGATCCAGCAGCGACACTTTCGAATGGAGTAGTTGCCGCTCATTAAATTTAAAACGACGGATCATGTTTTCACTTGATTTCAATGAACGTGGATCAGGTGTAATGAGGTAAAATAGGGGTATTATCTAACACTGAAGAAGTCGTTGGCTGTATAATAAACAGTATTTCGTATTCAACTGACCTAAGTGACGATGTCTATCTACAATTGTCGTAGAATAGTTACGTCGTTAATGTAATGTATTCGCATAATGTATTGGAATTTGTAATTGTCTTGTCTAGTGGTAGATTCTTCGTAAATACCAAAGGATTCTGAGTTTGCGGTTATGAACGGTTAGCTGCAACGGAATCTTCTGGTTCAGCAACTGTTTTCGAAAATCCATTACCTGGTTTAGCTATGGCATGTATTTCTATCATCATCATCTGGCTAGCCATTTCCAGTCTAACCGGAAGTAGCTGAATATCAGCATTTTATACGGAGCGACTGCCTGTGATATTATGACCCTCCATAACCCAGTTTCTACTGGATAATCCGATACTCTGTCTTGTCCGACTTTCGGACAACTGACTACCTGCAACGACTGTCAAAGATCTACGAATGACATCCAGGACAGACGGCTTAACGTTCTTTCCGAGGCACGGAGCAATCTGAGTATGTAATGGGTGGTCATCCTTCCACGGCGCTACCTAGGCAAATGCGGCTTAACCTAAAAATCGACTGTGGTGGCTCTGTTATTGTTTAGCCCCAAGCTTTTCCTAAATTCTTGAGCCTGTTATTACTCTTCGTTCTACCTTAGTTGCCGGGACCATATTATAATAATTATATTTATATGTGTGCTAAGCTATAGTGTTCTGCATATTGTGCTTCAACCTGCTTTACGCACGTCAGAAACAGGTTAAACGAACGTTTGAACGTTCAATGAATGAAGCAAAAACAATGGGAGCTGATTATCAAGTCGTGCAACTTAGAATCTTCAGTTAATTGAGGTTAATGGATTGCGGTAGGCCGATTGCTTTTCTGTCTGTGTTTATTTGTACACTAGTTTATAGCCTACTCACAAATAATGTGGCTTCCTATTGGTAAAAGAATTTTCAAAATCGGTTCAGCAGATCCAGCGTTTACCCTACAACATCACAAACTTTACCTCTTTATAATATTAGTTCAAGTTAATTATTCCTATCTTTATCTTGAGTTCCGTTTACGATCTTGTGAATCAGTTTTACTTGTATTTGTTTGGTTTTAATCATTCTTGGTAGTCCAATTTGTTTTTTTCTTCAAGCTGACTTTCAAATTGCCCTTTTTTGATTTCGAATGCGTGCTGAGTTTCATTTGCTTTATTATGGCTTCTTTGGTGGTCTGCATTTCATTGTTCTTTTTCTGTCTGATTTCTATGCCAGATAGGCAGATTGAATGGTAAAGGATTAAAATTTCTATCAAGACCATTCGTTTCATGTAACCCATTGCTAAATTGGCGAAGAATGCCAATAAAACTAAAAGCAATACTTGCTATTAAGGCGCAGTTAAAGGGGCACCGTAAAAACGACCTGTTTTTCGTCGCAGAGTTAGCCGTATTGCTACTTATTACAATTCCAAAAAAAATACAGTGTATAGTCAAATGTATAGGTAAAAGACTTATGCAAAAATATTTTCTAAAAGTAATCAAGACCCTTGAAAAAAAAAATCACAAAATCACAAAAAAATCACACGAAAAAACTTTTTCGTCTCGAAATGCTCAATATTTTGAGTGACAACTGTTATTTTTTTTTTACTATCAGAAAGGAAATTTAACCAACTAAAGACATATGTAAAAATATTTTAACATTACAGCGTATTTTTTTTTTTTAATAATTTAAATCTGCGAACTATCGTTCATTTTGGCAGTCACGAGCATCAAACGCATCGCCATTTTCAACCTTATTTGTTTAGGCGATGAGTTAAACGCGCGCTCAAGGTCGCGGGCAGCTAATGTCGCCTTAAGGTGGCCGTGCTTTCGTGAAACTGTAGCAGTAACTTTTTTTTTCATTAATATGTTAGGGATTTGCTGCTGAGTATCAATTGATATGATTGAGGTCTATGTAGTTTGGAAATTGAAATGTGATCTAAATTAATCAGCGCTAACAATACTAGGCTTTGTATGTGTATTTTCTACTTTATTTACTTAAAACTTTATGGAGATAATGTATTTGTTCAAAGGCAGACTTAATGCTTAGGACATTTTCTATCTGTCCACCTTAGGTTTACGTGTACTTTACTTACTCGTCGTTTTGCATTTATCGATTCTCGTAACTTCTGAGACTTACGGCATAGCGCGTAATTGAAAACAATCACGAGAAAACCAGCATGACCAAAACCATTACGACATCAAATAACCCTTTAGCTTTACAACTATCTAAAAGAACGATTCCAATTCAAAACGGCCATTGCCTCTGTAAGTACGTCAAACAATCAAACGGCTTACTTTAACCGTAAACCGATGTTTAGCTGCTCTGAGAACTGTTAACTCACTGTGAATAATTAACTGGTTATGACCAGTTATACAATAAATTAACTGAAAGCATGACTGAGTTAACAAAGACTTGGTTTGACTAACAATGAGCTGACTCTTCAAGGAAACACGATCGGAGGAAAGCAGTCGAGGAAATGGTGCTGTAACCGATGCAAAATAAAGTAATATTGAGATTGAGGAAACGGTTACCTAATGGGTGCCTTTACTTTGACTGTTAGGTGAAATGCTTGAGCACTTAGTAGTCAATGGTGCTCAATAAGTTGAATTTCCTTATTTCAAAAAATTGCAGAATTCACTTGTATAAATATAGCAGTGATTGTCTTGTGCCCGTCGCGTCGGACTGCCAGATCATTGGTCTCGTGTTCGCACCTCTGATTTTACGGATTCATGTGCGTATTGTATAATTATCACTTACCTACTTTAGTGAAGGTAAACCTCGTGGGCAAACCAGCATGCGTGAGAGATATTTCTTGATGATGTAAAGCCAAGCCAGAGGCCGATGGGCTACATAAAAACTCTGACACCAGGTTAGGCACTAACCACACGATATTAGAAAGAAAGAAAGATAAAATACTGTTAGTAGTATGTATTTTATTAGTTACTTGTCGTCAAAATTAATAAGTTTTGGGAATAAATACTACTTATTTGCTCTTAAGAGGTTATAAGACTTGCGAGGAATTGTAAACGAATCTGCACATTAATGTTCATGTCTTACGATATACTTTTAAACCACACGTATCCAAGTCAAGATAACTTCATTATTTTCTGCATTCGCACAACATAGCAAATTGCAGACTGACACACTAAATTGTCCGTAACAAATTCCAAAGATTAGTTACTAACATTCCAACTTTCCAAGTTCATTACCGCATTAAAACTCAAATGAGTTTTAAACTCATCAAGACTATCAACATCATATTACCCATTACTAAAGAGCCAAAGAATTCCAATAACACTAAAAACCATTCGGCTATAGTTGCTATTAAGTTAATTAAAATGGCCGTATAAAAGCTTTTAAGGCCCACAATGGTTACAAACAATAATAGGGACCTCAATTCGTATTGTTTGATGGATTGGAAGGTCAGATGTGATGAAATGTATAATGTTGATGATACAATGGATGGACAGGTGGATGTTACCATTTATACACACACAATTTAGATTGTGATAGTTGGGGTTATCAATGGTACTGTTATTTGTCCCAGAGACATTTGAACCCAATAATTATGTCTGGGTTAGTATATTGTACTATAATGACTTTTTTATCGCAGATATTTATGATAGACAACGATCCCTTTGATTCCTTTAAAACAGAATATACTGAATGGTAGATATGACTATTCATCCGGAAAATCCTATAAAGTATCGTTTGCAACGAAAGATGAAACTAAAGACAAGCCATCAAAAACCCATTTCTCAAGCCAAAACGCAAAAAAAAAACATCCACTAGTATGTCCATCTAGACATGAGAACACAGCGTCCATATTAAATAGAACACTCATGAGAAACTAGAAACTGCAAGTGCATATAAGGAAACAGGCTCTAGACATTTCTTCCGCAATGTAAATGATACCAGGAAAACTGCATGTAATTTTAGTCATACGTTACGTGTGTAGCTTTTGAGATCAAAAATGGTGGCTTTAAAGGTGACCTCATTGGTCCGGCTGTGATTAATAGTCGTTATTATTTAAACTGTTTCAATCATACAGGTGATTGCAGTGAGATACGTCAATAGTATGTAAGGACTGACTTTGCGGTCACTTGACGTAGGGGCATTGCTTAACGTCCTTGACTGAAGTTGGGTCTTATGGTGGGCTGTGCATATGACACTTGAGAAAATGATTGTGAATTTTGTTATTGAGAAGATTTGAGATTTGTCTCTCGACTTTTGCGTATATGTTGATATTATACCGATCCAATAACACCTATTGCTGCCTATTGACAAATTGATAAAGTTTTTTCGTGTTATTTTCCTAAAATTACATGTCATCATCTGCCTAGCCTTTTCCCAACCTAGCCTAACAGGATGCTGATGAATATCAGTTCTTTGCATGTTGTGAATAGTGACTACCTATCTCTCTTCCACAACCCAGTTAATACTAGGTAATACGATACGCCTTGGTAAGACATGACTGTATGGATTAATAAGACATAGTTTGGACCAGAAAATTTACTTTTACTACTTTTTTTACATTTCCTGGTTCAAAGTGCGCAACCGTTTATCCACGAGAAGTTAAATTAGTTCTGCCATCTGTTTCGCTCTGTTGCGAAGATTTCTACGAGGGATCCATTAAAGTAGCCATAGTTTGTATCTAATTGGTGTTGCAAGGACGGGATTAAAAAAGAACAAAGACATTCATGTCCATAACGTGATTGTTTTATGGACAATGTTATCGGCGTAGGTTTTGGCATGGATTACGTAAGTTTCTTTACACAGTTGTTGCAGCTCGATGAATCAATATACGCGGGTTTGTTTCGAAAATCTGATATCTAGAACAGATTTTATGTTATCTGAGACTGGTCTAAACTGGAGTAGACTCGAATTGTTCGATTGAATGGAAAATCATTTTTGTTTTTTTGTTCAGTCATATTTTCTGTGCCTGTAGTAAAAAATATTCCCCTTTTTCACTAGAGATAAAGATCTCATCTTCTAGAGATTCATACATAAGCGGTTGGGAAAAATTCAAAGACAAGCTTTTGATTTATCAGAAAGCAAAAGAAGCTTTCGGCAGAGTCGAAGCTTTTTCCATATTGATTAGAATTATGTTTTCCTAATCATCATCTGCCTAGCCTTTTCACAAAGTTATGTTGGGGTCGCTTTCCAGTCTAACCGGATGGAGCTGACTGAATATCAGTATTTTACATGGAATGACTTACTGTCTGACCTCACAACCCAGTTATGTTTTCCTTATACCTACCTTATTTAAATTACAAACAAAATACGAAATCAATAAACAAGACACGCACCACAAAACTAAACCGTGAACCTGCCAATAATATCGACCGAAACGTTTTAATAACAGCCTCTACAAAACACAGCCTCTTGCAAAGAAATAAATTTGTTTTGATTTGATTACAATCTACATAATTGCCGGCCATTTCACATTTGGGTTCCAACACTTCCAACATTCGACCATAATAACAATGACCTTACTGACTTACTGTACATTGTTTAGGCAGCCATGCGTGGCTTGATGCATGGGGTGTAAGGGTAAACGCAACATGTGGCATATCCGTATGATCTACTCCATTATATACTCCCCTACATATGGACCTTACCAACATTAAATTCTTATACAGACGCCATCACATCAAGTTACCCGAAACTGTCAAATTTTCCTAATCAACATTGAACCTGATGCTTTAGCAATAAAGTTGAAAATCTATGAAAGAAATTAGACAGATTGTGGTAGCTTGATGTGCTACCGTCTGTCTCTGTACCTACATTCAAAATTACTACTGTATTAAAAACGAAGGTTGACTTAAATGAATTGGTCAGCCAGCTCTTTGATTCAGAACTGTTTGATAACGAACCGGATCAATTACAATTAATTGTCTTACAACCTATTCATATTATACTGTTAAAGCAATTACTAGTAATTCCTGCGATATGACGTCAATTCAACATCAACAAAATTACCTCTAAGTAGTTTACGACTAAGTAATAATATGATAAAACATAATTCATCAAACCAGGGTCGAACGCCGAATGATGAATAGGTTTTGAATTTGAGGGAAGAAAAAAACAAGCTGCTGAAGCTGACAACAGCTGGAACAATAACCTGTTGATGCTGATGATGTCATTCCACATTTGTTTCAACCAGTCAGCATAACAATGACCTTATGACCAGCGAAGCGTATCGCGACGCGTGGCTACTCCGTCCGTTACGTCTGCCCATTGTCAAGGTTGACAGGATTCATTAGGTGGTGTGTACTGATTTGCGTAATTACCTGAAATTATGTAGCTGTTGTTAATGCGTGTTGGAAGAACGGTAACGTGAAAGAAGTAGATTGTAACGTTTGTGCGAATTTGGATGTTACGGGAAATGTGATGGGTCGAGGGTATGAGCAAATATAGGTTGTCAGAATGTTGAGGAAATCTAAATTTCTAAGTAGTAAGTGAGTTTCGAAACACGTTGCAAATTATGATTTGGAGATGAGTTCTTTAATTTGCCACCATTAGCAAGCCATTTATCAATATCAAACTATGAATAACAGGTATAATCTCGTCTACACATTTAAAACTAAAACCGCATCTGCTAAACAGAAAAACAAAGTCGTTTCAAAGTTGAATACACGCAAAATCAGCGTGAAATGTTCGACTATCCTCTAAAATAAAAACTCCAGCAAGAAAATCTTCCACGGTACTTAGGTAGCACTTGGCTACTATTAATAATAAAGGAATTGCCCACACGTGCCAGAGAATAGCCACACAGGTGCAGGTTTTTCCACGCATTCCTTTGAGCATCAATTTCCAATTAAACACTGTCTGTTGATCTTCCTCGACTTTCCCACATGATATGCGACTACTGCTGTTAGCAATGAATAAAACATCTATGTACATCATGCATGGGGTGAAATCGTCATGTTTTATAGCTTCATGTCGCTAGAAAGTAGACCAAATTTTGATATTGTGAACGAGGGATTCGTTTTCAATGGCGTGAAATTGAACAAGAATCGATGGATGCCGTGTGAATCGTGATTATTTTTGGGTGTTAGGAATATTGATTGGAATGAATAGGTAATGTAGGTGTGTGGGACAATAAATGTGAGTCGATTCAGAATGGTTATTTTATGCAGAGCAACGACATACTTTGAACCAGCATTGATATCTAGTTTATGATGCCGTGATTTGGATGAGACGGTATAAAAACAGTGATTACGAGTAATAATGCAGTAATTGACGTTTTATGACTCGAAAGAAAACGTTGAAAGGCTAAAGAAAATATTGGAGATTTCTTAGGACTAATAATAATTAATGTCGAATTCGCGTAAGTTTGTTTAAGTTACGAAGTGGTTATTGTCAAGCAAAAACTATCGGTTCGGTATAAAATTAAGTATCATCCTACTGAATATTAATTTTCTTGACCTTGCTCATCAAAATACGAATAAAAACTGCGTGATCGAATAAATAAATAAGTTAATATTTGTTATAGTTACCTATAACAAATATTCATATAACCTTGTTTTGGTCCTATGACACGATTAAATGAGGGTTATTTTAACAACGCTTGATTATAATTAGTTAATTTTGTTTCGTCTTCCTTGTCAGGTTTTTAGTCTTTGCTACCAGAATCTGTGTTCTCAGTAGTTATCAAACTTGAAACTATGGTTTCAATTTTCGTCCTGCTCTTTCTTTAATATATCTTTAACAAATCTAAAGGTGTCCGTTCCTCATGTTCAAAGTAAGAGCTACCATTGAATCTTTGCCTTCTATACCAGCTATAAGAGTGCTTGACCTCTAAAATCTGTCATTTTATATATTTCTTAGATATTCGGCTTCATACTGACCGGTTTCATTTCCAATAATACGTATTTCATTAGCATATTACGTCAACTTTGTCTTTTTAACCTTGGGTGTAAATGGCAGCATATGTGTCTAGATCTTTGTATTTATTTAAATCAACGCTGAACTTGAATTCTTAATAAATAGTTTTTGAATTTACATTTCCACCTTGATACTTTTGTTGATCAACTATTGGACCACTTTGGTCTCACGTCCTAATTAATATTAAATACGATTTTTAGTTACCTTCACACGCCCAATCTCAGTGATATTGGCCTCAGGTAGTATATTATAAAAGGGTCTACGGATAGGCCCTTGCTTACTTTGTTATCTAACGGTCGTCCAGGTGCGGGTAAATGAATACCATCTGCCATTTTGTCCAGAAGTCATTAGAGCATAACTTAATTAACATGTGACGGTCGGTGGAATGCGTAGTTAGCAGCCGTTAGTGACTTAATAAGAATTTTAATGATGCGAACTGATGACAGCATCATTGAAGTATTTATTTAGCTGGCAGTAATCAAGTCAGTGATCATGATCAATTCAAGAGTCAAGCCTCCTAGCGCGGTGGGGTGCAACGGGCGACTGCTGCAGGTGCTGATCACCTCACATGGCGCAAATACAATAACTTGATTATTTTCTTACTTTTATGCAGTAATTTCAGACCAAGATAGTTTTAATAATCAACGAACATAATATAAAGGTTCTTTCTCATGTGTCTAAAAAAGGTCTTTACTTGCCGATGCTATCATTTTTTTTTATTTTTTTATTTTATATTGGCTTACTCTTGACCTCAATCTTGCCCTAAGGGCAGAGATGAGGTCGACGTCGACGATGGGACGAGCTTACCCAGAAGAAGCCTTTTTACTCGCGACTTAAATAGATCGGGGCTATAATGTTCTCGGTCTCAAGTGGCGAAATAGTAATCGTATCCGTTTAATGTTCAGAAGGCACTAGTGCATAAGAAACCATGGTATGTTGATTGCCCTATGCGTTATTATAACCAGTAGTTATTGTTATAATCATTTTAATGATGAGAAGTATTCAGATATTGAGCATGCTCATAAGTCACACTTGAATTTCTTTATGTTATTTTGGAATGTCGCTAAATCTTTGACGTTCAATATCAAATCGTCATCCATGCTTACTTTCACATGTATGTAATGGTTTGTTGTTTAATTTTTCAATGCATCCGTATTGAACAGTCTACTTTGATATGAAAGAAGAACAGGCAAAAAAAACCCAGACCCGACAGAAAAGTAACATATATCAGTTTTTTTGTTATTATTTATATAATCATATTATATAGTTTTTATATTCGAAATCAATGGCTAACACCAAAATATTGCCTTATGTTTTTGTTCAGGCTTTACACTAAAAAAGTACAAAATGCCTACGTATCTACAAAATTCGTAATGTATGCAACTAAATGACGATAAATAGTTATGGGATGTATCCAGGAGACCTGGAGATACAGCTGTATTATATAATTTTTGAACTCCGAGTACAACATTCAACTCAGGATTTTTTTTTAAGGTGGTTTAAAATCATCTAATGACATCTCTCGCCCTTGGGTGGAGCGAGAGGGCGTGTCAGACTCTTACTGACTAAAAAATTCCACCCCGTTCCTTTTTGCCTCTGGTACCTACTGGGGTCAGAGCATGCCCTTCTGGATTCGCCCTCAACTTAGGATTAATTAAAATCGTCATATTCGATGATTCAGATCGGATTATTCCACTAATTCGTTGACCTAACCTAACCTAAGTTGAGGGGCGAATCAGGATGCTCTGACCCCAGTACCAGAGGCAAAAAGGAACGGGGTGGAATTTTTTAGTCAGTAAGAGTCTGACACGCCCTCTCGCTCCACCCAAGGGCGAGAGATGTCATTAGATGATTTTAAACCACCTTAAAAAAAATAATCCTAAGTTGAATGTTGTACTCTGAGTTCAAAAATTATATAATACAGCTGTATCTCCAGGTCTCCTGGATACATCCCATAACTATTTATCGTCATTTAGTTACATACATTACGAATTTTGTAGATAAGTAGGCATTTTGTATTTTTTTAGTGTAAACCCTGAACAAAAACGTAAGGCAATATTTTGGTGTTAGCCATTGATTTCGAATATAAAAACTATATAATATGATTATATAAATAATAACAAAAAAACTGAGATATGTCACTTTTCTGTCGAGTCTGGGTTTTTTTTATATGGGACGTGACCGTTCTTCTTTATCACTTATTTTTAACCGGATGCTTAAAATGTTCTTACTTGTTAACATCCGGAAACAAAAGATAAGATCAGACAATTCGTTGTCGACGATGCTATCATTACTCGACCTAAAGTAAGCGAATTTATAACCTGAGTCATTTTTATTATTTAAGTCGAAACCTAACAGAGCGTATAATATTCAACTATAATGATTATAAAATGAAACTTTCGTCGCAAATTGTTTTCACCGCTTAATGGCAGAGTAAATCAAATTCGGACACGCAATATTAGATCGGCTTTTGAATGGAAGGTTGTACGGTAGCTGGTTGTATGAGATAATAACAGGCTCAGTTTTATGTAACACGTAATTGGGATGACACGAAGAGAGCGAAAAGCTTGTAATTGCAAATGCAGACCAAGGAAAAGATGATATTACATTTTGTGACGAACGAAAAGAGCGGTGAAAATGTTTGTACTTATAAAAGTTGAACATGGAAAAGAGGGATGGGATAATCTCTCATTCTAATAAATAAATATTAGAATGAGAGATGAAATTAATTTAATGGGAGTAAATGGTAACGGAATGGATGACGATATTATACTATAGGGCAAATTCAGGCTGCTGAAGAAAAGTTTTACCTAATAGAATACAAATAATACAATGGTTCAAAATCTGGGTTTACTAATAGAATCTTATCATAAGTAGAATATTTGGTTGATTAAACCACGGAAATTCTCAGATGCAAATAAAATAGGATACTGAACTCAGCACCAAAATTTTCCTATAGACAAGCCTCGTGTCTGTTGTGTCTTAGATGTCACACTACATAATATGTAAAAACAGAATCTTCCTTCAATAGGCTGTTCATTATTTATTTAAAATGATGGTATGTACCATGGCTACCATCATTGCAGCGTCTTTTTCTTCCACATAATATCTGTATCAGTCTATATCTCAATTGTCTTTTTTCTTAGCCATATCATCATTTACACAATTTATCTCTTAGATATTTTCTGGTTGCCTTTTTCCTTATTTGCTTTCATTCGTTTTGTAGCTGAACTCTTGTTACTTTTTACAAAAGTAATACCTTCATCGTCTGGTTATTCTTCCTTTTGTCTTTACACTCAGGCGCTGTTCAGATTTAATTTACCGCTAATTATGATTAATCAAATATTTGAAAGGATCGTAAACTGTTGATATGTAATGGTAGTCCGCAATCCTTTTTACTGCTTTAGGAAATCCGTTCACCCAAGAGTGTTTGTTATGTACTAACTAAAGAGTTCCGGATGATTTAAATAAATATTCGATAATTTTATTTGCGAAGTTATTTATGGTGTCATTTCGCTTAATTAGTTTGGTGGTTAAAAAGTTCTTGTCACTCTTTCTTTCTTATTATACAACAGAGCAACCTCAGCTGGTACCAATTAAAAAACACTTAATAATAATAATTGCATAATCAATTTTCTTTTAATTGTTCCAGATTTTCTTCTCACCCCGTGCGAAGATCGACAAAGGGAAACTGTTATGATAGCACTGAATGGCTCGAACAATGGACGTCTCAGAGAGCCAATCCCACAACTTGAATAGCTAGAAAACATAATAAAAACAAACCAATTAGCGTGAACAGCTATGTGAAAAAATAATGTGACATAACGCCCTCTAGTGGTTTATCGACGAACTACGTAGACAGTGAAAGTGATTTAAAAGAAAATCAAGATGAAGTTGAACTTGTTTAAGCGGTCGATGATTTTTGCGACGTTTTTTGGGTCGTGTTTGTGTATAGCGTTGATAGTGGCGTCTTTGGGTACTACGCATTGGATAGATGCGCGTGCTCGAAGGACGTCGAATCATTTAGAGTCCGAAGGAAGGATCAGTTTCGGACTATTTGAAGGTCGGAAGGAACTGAACTTGGGATATGGGTGGAGGATTCATGATTTTAGTGGTAAGGAAATTTGATTATTATTCTGGAAGTTTTATGTTGTCCGAGGTATTGGTAATCCAAACGAAAAGGCACAGGTGCTACTGTTCGACCAACATGCTCTCGAATTGGCATGGGTGAAAAAAAGACTACTTCCAAAATATGATCTCCAATAACAGTCATTAACTGTTATTGGAGATCATATTTTATTAGGTAATTCTGCAGAATTGTAGCTTCACTTACCCGAAGTTATTATCACTCTATATAAATGCCTCTTTTCCTTTTTGCACTCAACTCCATGCTACTACATTAACCAATTCCGCTTATCATGTAGGAGGTGTTTACGCCTGCTTGGAGAACCATCTATCTTTCATACTTACAGTGGTCATAATCCACAATACATCGGAATTTCATGATTATTCTCTTGCCTTTGCCCCAATTTATGTGAGGTCCGCGCTCCGCGCAGCATTTTTCTTCCATACTTGTCTCTAAGTATTATTATCTATAGTAGTTCTCATCTCACTAGTCACCTCCATTAGGGCCTTATCCTTTCACACAGATCGTCCATCCATAGTTTCTTCGATCTTCCCCATATTCCATCCATAGTTTTTTTGGTCTTCTTCTTTTCATCTTAAACAACCAAAATTAAACACGAAACTTAGTTTTAACATATGACTCATAGAAGATAAGCATAAGGTTGCTTACTGCTTGGAACGTGTCAAACGCTTAGAATATCTTGTAATCATATTTTATGCAATTATCTTGTTAGACTTCTAGATAACGCATTCACACCTCGCTCGATATAATACTGCTTGTTGCGACCTACAAATGAAACTGGATTGACAAAAGATTCTTGAAAGGCGACTTGCAAGTTCTAGCTTCGTTTTGTAATCCAAGTTGATGAGTTGACAATAGTCTTCGAGTCATTGCTAGATAGAACTAGGGAATCTCTTATATCTCGTTGCATTTGCTTGTAGCATAAGGAGGGGAATCAAGGTAGGTTTCAGATGCATAAGATTCCATTCCATCAAGCATCATTTCATCACCAGGAAGACTCTTGAATTCGTGCTCTTGGTCCACTCTCACAACTTTCAATTTGCAGCTTTCTGCAACCAGTCATCATCATCAGCATCTTCATTTGGTCACCCTATAAGTAGCTACATAAGCACTTCAAATTAAAGTTGAGCATTCCGATTCTGTTTTTTCTTCGAATGTCATTTCTTTTCCCCAGATGCTCATAATTATGTTACCGAGTTTCCTCTGTGCCCTGCTGATGGTCCGGCGGTATGTAGATCTTTGACCGTCGTTACAGGTAGTCCGTAGCCCTAGTCTGACAACCAGCCTTACCAATGCGTATCGTGTTACCCAGTAGTAATTGGGTTGTAGAGGCAGATAGGCAGCCGCTCCAAGTAAAATACTGGTGCTGCATCATTTATGTTATCACTGTATACCCCAGTTCCATTCAGTAGCCGTTTTACAGCTCTTGCTACGATTTCGATCCAGTTCGGTTGTGACATCAAATTAATCCCTATCAGCTTTGTCTATCGAAAAACTAGACCAACATGAACAAGTCTAGTGTCTACTCATTGCTAAAGATTTGCTTTGTGTCCGCGATAAGATCGGGACGTTGTAACTTGCGTTCAGAAAGTTTTGTAATCCATTCAGTACTGTTTGATCAATCGTCAGAGACATCGGGCTATGGACACGTGGTCCGACCGCATAGTGGGTTTTAATTTAAGTTGACATGATATTTATGTCAACTACCTCGGTGGCCTACTTCGATTCTCGGGTCGGGCAAAGTGTTATTAGGTTTTTCCTTCAAGAATTTCTTAGTAACAGCCACGGAGTCTGGACTTGTGCCCGGTTGATGGCAATAGGCTCGCCCCCTATTACATGGGACTTAAAAAACATAACTGGCGAAATGTGGGTGTACTATTAGGTACACCTCTGCCTAACCCTTCGGGGATTACAGGCGTGATGTTATGTGTTTATTATTATTTAGCCACGACCTCCTCCAAAGAAGAAGAACCATCATCATCTTCCTGCCCTTATCCCATTCTATTTGGGGTCGCGGGTCGGCGCAACACGTGTTCTTCTTCCATTCTTCTCTGTTAGATGTCACGGTAGCATTTACTCGTTTCTCTTTCATATCATTCTTCACACAATTCATCTTTGCATTGGCCTTCCTCTCCCTCTCCCTCCAGTCGTCAATAATTATATCCATCACTGTTTTAGTCACATGCGTTTCATCCCTTATTACATGACCATACCAAGATAGTAAAATTGTCTAACTCTAACTAGCTGTTGCCAGCGGCATCACCCGCTGCAACTCGAAAATTATCCCACGGGAAGATAAAATCTATCCTATGTGTTAATCCAGGTTATAAACTATCTCCGCCTTATTACAAAAGGTAGTTAAACCTGGTTTAACTTAGACTTGGTTTATCTCGCATGCTGTCACTTTCTTTTGAATATTATTGAAGTGAGACGTCATGCGAGATAAACCTAGTCTAAGTTAAACCAGGTTTAACTACGTTTTGTAATAAGGCGGTATGTGTACCAAATTTTATCCAAATCTATTCAGTAGTTATTGCGTGAAGAAGTAACAAACATACACAGTCACATACTCACAAACTTTCGCCTTTATAATACGAGTATTAGTGTGATTATATTTTATGACTTACGCTCGAATACTCGAACGTCACTCAATTTTAAGTAGCCCTCAAAACTCGTGCTATCTCTGTCTGTATATTATTTTATGTTGTCGTGCCCTAACTGGGTTTCTTGTTGGAATTTAATATAATGTAACAACTTTTTAATACATGGATATAGAAATTGAGTTTAGAAGAACCATCAGACTAAAATATAGTTTTTTCTCAATTTCCAGTAAAAGCAGGCACACACCCCGCTCGACGTTGGGCATGGTGTGGCACAGCTGCACTGTCAGGCGCGGCGTTACTGTCGGCAGGCGGCGCGTGCGTGCTGGCAGCATTGGGTTCAGCTGCTCGTGCGCGATGCGAACCCACGCCGCTGCTGGTCAGCAACTCGTTAGCAGGTAAATATTTGAGGAAGAGGAGAATGATCTGCCTAGCCCTTTCTCAACTATGATGAGGTCGGCTTCCAGTTTAAATATTATAACGCTGCCTATAATATTCCCACTGCTGGAACTCTAGGCCTCCTCACTATTGAGAAGGAATAGGCTATAATCCACCACGCCTTGTCACATGTCTTCGAATTTTTGGTTATTGGGCATGCTGGTTTCCTCACGATGTTTTCCTTCTTCGTTTAGAGAGCAGTGGTGATGAAATAAATTACACAAAGTAATGCACCGGCCTGGGTTCGAACCCAGGCCGGTGTACTGCACGTAAGTCGAGGTCACCACCAGTGGGTCACCACTTCACATGGAACGTCTCTATGATACGATACCCCTGAACGGACTGGAATATTCCAGTCCTATGACTGGGTGCTCCTTCCTTACGGCGCAGAGACCTCCCATTATCGTCGTCACAGTAGTCTAATCATCATCTGCCTAGCCCTTTCCTAAACGTCTTAGGGTCGGCTTCTTACCGGATGCAGCTGAATATCATTATTTAACATAGAGCGACTGCCTATCTGGACTCCACGGCCCAAATAATACTGAGTAATACGATACTCACGAGCAGCGGTGGCCCAGTGGTGGCGGCCCCGACTTATGAACAGTAGGTCGTGGGTTCGAACCCAGGCAGGCACATTACTTTGTGTAATTTATTTCATCACCGCTGCTCTCAAAACGGTGAAGGAAACCGGCATGTCTTAGAACCAAAAAATTCGAAGATATGTGACATCTACCAATCCGCACTGGGCCCGCGTGGTGGATTATAGCCCATCCCTCTCCTAGAGAGGAGGCCTGAGTCCCTGCAGTGGGAACATTATAGGCTGATGATGATGAATACGATACTCCTTGGTAAGACTGGTTGTGAGAGTTTCGGGCCACTGACTACCTGTAACCACAGCAATCCAATGTAACCAAAATATATTTTCTCACATGGTCACTAACACTACTATAATAATAATTAATATCATAAACGGGATATTTACCATGTTTGATTTTTGTTTCGAGTTCCCGATATTTCGGCGCTGTTACGTAAAAATCAAACATGGTAAATATCCCGTTTATGATATTAATAGTAATATTTTCTCACGTTCCAGTGCTATTCAGCCTTGGAGCAATAGCAGTATGGCTGACGGAGTACTTCTTGAGGTTGCAGCACAACGTCATGTCAGACGAAGACCTTGCCAATACGTGGTCTTCTGATGACACTGCGGATCTTGGACTGTCCTTCTGGTAAGCTATATTGTTTATTTTTCACTTTACTTTTTTGAACCGCCTCGTTGGTTTAACCTTTTGACCGCCACAGTCAAGTAAGACGACAAGCCAAAAAGCACCTTAAGTCGACAGTCTTAGGCACTTTTTTGCTTGTTCGGCTTGTCGTCTATACGTGACTGTGGCGCTCAAAAGGTGGTCGCAAGCGCGATGGCTGAGCATAAGGTCCTGGGTTCGACTCCCGGGTCCGGTAAAGTTTTATTGGGGTTTTCCATAAGGAATTACTCAGTAGCAGCCACCACGTAGTCTGGATTTGTACCCGGTTGGCTCGCTCCCGAATACGGGACTTAAGAGGAAAGCGGGCGGTGTGTCTCTCCGTCTATCTGTCTGTCTCTCTCCACTATCGCTGTCTCTCCGTCCCCCTGCCCTCAAATTCGTGTGATAAGGACAACTGCAGAGCCGACTCAAAAGCTTAAGTAAAAAGTCATATTTCTAGGTTTGGCTCTCGCTTATTTCCTCCTCCAATATTGAACCAATTTAAAATATATTTTAGACAATGAATAAGGAGGATATATACTACGCCGCTATGTTTTTCTTTTTTCGTTAATAGTTGTCAAAGTACACTAGGACTCTGTTAACAGCGATCTAAACAAGCAATTTTGAGCATTTTTTGAGGGTTCTAGTGCTTATAAAAATAATTTATCACCAAAAAGGAAAACATAGGGGGCTGTTTTCCTTTTTGGTGATAAATTATTTTTTAGGGGCATAGAAATAAGTAATATTTATTATTCTGCAAAAAATCATTACTCTAGGGTCATTAACCAAAAATAAAACAGGCGAGAGCGTTTGTATAAAGAAAAGACCACCCGCATTTCCTCTTAAGGTGAATCCTCCAACCAGCCCGCGAAATTAAAATTTTCTTAAGTTTTTTGCAATTTGCAGGCCAGTGATAGGTTGTATGTTGATGAACATTTGATTCGCGGCTGTAAGACGTATGTAGTTACAGAATTATAATCATCAAAATCATTAATACAACCCTCCGAGCTCATTAAGGTGTAAAAATGACTTTTTACAAGGTCAAAGTCATTCCGGAACCTTTATGAGCTCGGAGGGTTGTATTAATGATTACCCTGCAACATCAACCTTAAGCAGAACTAGCTAAATGTGGGTGTATTTACTATTAGGTACTCCTTACCCTAATTCTTCGGGGAGGCCTTTGTCCAGCAATGGACGTCTTATGACTGATGATGATGGGCCACCGAGTTTGCATTTGTGCACGGTCGATGGCATTAGTGTCGCCCCCTATTACATGGGACTTAACCATAACTGGCGAAATGTGGGTAATAAATATGACGTACTAGCTTTTGCCAGCGGCTTCGCCCGCGTGAAAAAAACCGACTTTCCATACAAACTTTCATCCCCTATTTAACTCCCTTAGGGGGGGTTGAATTTCGAAAAATCCTTCCTTATTCCTTGTCTACATTATAAAGGGAACCTCTGTGCAAAATGTCAGCTTTCTAGGTCCAAGGGTTTGGGCTGGGCGTTGATGAGTCAGTCAGTCAGTCAGGACTTCTCTTTTTATTTATATGGATAGAAGATAGACTATTGGGGATTACAGGTTTGATGTTAGGTTTGAGTTTCTTAAGTTTACTACTAGGACGAATCATCATCAGCTTATAATGTTCCCACTGCAGAGACTCAAGCCTCCTCTCTAGGAGGGGTGGGCTATAATCCACTACGCGGGCCTAGTGCGGGCTGGTAGATGTCACATGTCCTCGAATATTTTGGTTCTAAGACATTCCGGTTTCCTCACGATGTTTTACTTCACCGTTTTGAGAGCAGTGATGAGGTAATAAATTACACAAAGTAATGCGCCTGTCTGGGTTCGAACCTACGACTTACTGTTCCTAAGTCGAGGCTGCCACCACTGGGACACCACTGCTCTTCTTAAATAGAAAAAGAAAGAAAGAAAGAAAACACATTTATTTAGCACAGGCCATAAGTGTACACAACACACAATAAAATTAACAAAAAAAATAATAATTTGAAAAACTAAAAATACAAATGAGTGCGTGCATCTCACGGCTGCGCCAAATAGGACCAGTTCAGCAAATTGCCGAGCAGCTAGTGCCCGACGCTGGTTTTCAACTGGCCCAAATAGGCCCAAATAGGAAGAATAATTATCCATAACTGACCATAATTTTTCTCAACTTCCAGGTTAGTAGTATCAGCAAGTATAGCGGCGTTTGTCAACGACGTGTGTATACTCATAGCCATGGCGGACGGCCGGGACACCGACACCATAGCGCCGGCTTTAGAGGAGAAAGTTAATGGGGCTATCATGTTGTATTAGATGAGGTATCGGGGAAATGTGGTGGGTAGAGAGCCCGAGGTCGAGATTAAACTTTGAAAGGGATTTTAGCGTGGAATTAAAAAAGTAATCATCATCTGCCGTTTTCCAACTATGTCGGGGTCGGCTACCAGTATACTCGTAAAGCGACTGCCTATATGTCCTCCACAACCCAGTTAATGTTGAGTAATACGATATCCCTTGGTGGGGCGGGTTGTTAGGCTTTTTGGACCACTGATTACTTAATATAACGACTGTCAAAGATAAAATCCCTTTCATAATTTAGTCGCGATTCACTCCTAGGTTTCTATTAACCTCGTTTTACGGCATTGATCATAAAACATTAAGTTCATCGAAAAATAATGCCCGACATTAAAATACTGATTATATTGAACAAAGATTTAAATTGTTAGATGTGCCCTTTCCGTACTCACCCACAACAAAGGGCAAATTTCGCATGGAATAATAGATGCCGTTTATGTGTGAGTGGGCGAGAGAGCACTCTAATGTCACGTTCATAATGTTATCAATTTTGCCACGGTAATTCGTGAACGGTTTCGGTTATAGATGATTTTCAGGTATGGTCCAGAAAATGATAGTAAGAACAAATAAATTAATGTCTCTGCTTTGTTCAGGTTGTTTTTACAACCCTTACACATCTAGATAAATAAGGAATCAATTTGTGTTTCATTGTATGTAAATCAACTTTAAACCCCTCAATAATGTATTATGTTAATCCCCAAAATAATTTATAAGACGTAACGAAGGCTGAATGTTAGTTTGTAAGCTTGTTGGTAACTTAAGTTGTGATTAACTCCGTCCATTATTATTATATCTAAGTAATTAATGTTGTACATTATTATATTTTATCGTGTTAAGATTATTCACTTAATTATGTAATTTTTAGCTTTTTACCCATTTATTTGTACGGACGGCGACCAATCAAGCTATACAAAACCAGAACTCGGGCTTCTCATAGTACGGGAAATTACAAAGCGAGGTCAGTTATTTTATACTGGAATCCAGTATAACCTGACCAAGCTATACAGATCCAGTAAATTAATGTGTATAGCTTGATGTGTCTCCCTGTGTACTTTATCAACCTTTCAGACAAACTTTGTAAAAGAACTCGCTAATGGCACTTGCCTTTATTCCGAAAACGACTTTCGAAGACTATAAAGTGTAAAATCGATTAGACACTTTTTGGAACTTATGACATTATATTATGCAGTATGCTCGAAAATCTATAGGTACCTACGTCTTCGGATTTTTCTTAGGTACTTTCTTATTTTGATGGGTGTAAAGCTATTCAATTAAAAGTATTCAATAATTACCTCATAAGGACAATACAATCTCAATAGAAGTTTATTACACCATACAGATGGTGAACAGAATCTCGGTTTGCCTCTCTTAATCAAAAAGGGGAAGCATGGTGACGTCTATCAAAACCTATAATAGTACATTATGATATAAGTGCGGTAAGTTGAAAATTACAGCCGAGGCGATATTGCTAGCCCGAGCCGTAGGCGAGGGCTACAAGAGAGCAGAGGCTGTAATTATCAAAGCGCACGTATGTCATACGACGTTTTATAACACATTTGCGAGGAAATAAATAAAACTCGGACTTTCTTAAACGAATAAATCTTTAATCACTTGTTAAAGCAGTTAGAAAAATTTGAACAATTTGTGAAATTGATTATTACGTTGCCAGTTGGCATTTTTAATGTTGTCAAGTTATTATTATGATTTGCTTTCTTTGCTTTTTTTTTCTTAAGATTTAAAAAAGTACCGTTGGTTTTAGACGGAGCATGATAAACCGTACGTGTTACCTTATTAGAAAGAAACTCGTGCGTTTTACTTTACGATTACGCACAAGTACGTAATGACATACATTACGATATTGAAATTGGTGAAATAAGAGGCCCTTTACGAGCAAATGTGTTATAAAGCTGATCTTACATTGTACAGGAAACTCGTACAAAGCAGGTCAGATTATATTGGATTTGTAAAGCTTGATGTGAAGCCGTGTGTACCAGTCATAACCACTCTATCAAATACATATTTATTAACAAAGCTTTTGTTTACTTACTTTTTATATAATTTAATTCGAATTCTGTAGAATATTTATTTGTCTTATGTCACAAAAATTATACTGTCACTTATTAATTTTACAGTGAATGGTAACAATGGTTTGAAGTAATTACTTTTTCTCAAACATGCTTGGAAATTTGAGCATTATTTTGACAACCTTCTTCGAGATAAATCGAAATGGCTGTACTGGCCAGATACATGCGACCAGCGGCCCTCAAAAGTTGTATTAAAATCCATATCTGTCGTGTTTAGCGGCCAAATAAATTACATACGAAACTCATATCTGTCGTGTTATTTAAAAATGGAACGATCTTTTACTCTGAACCATAGCAACCAAGGAGGTGACTTATTAAAGGTTTTATTTAAATTTCGAATTGGCTGAACTCTTCAACGCGTGAAAAATTATTGTTGTTTATGTGATTTTGAAAAGTAAATTGTATTTAATTTCCTCGCATTATTTGAGAAAAGTACTATACAAGCCTTGGCCACAACTAGGCATTGATGGACTTACGTATGTGTGCCTCGGCTTCGCCTCGGCCCACATTTACACGTTCGTCCATCAATGCCTCTGTTGCTGGCCGCTGCAGTAATGTACTATCTCTGTAATAAATTATTATTCATCTATTAGTATTGTAGTGCATCTAGAATAGAATATATTTAACGAACGAACTGAATATTTCTGTATTTCTTTTTTTTTCATGAATTATAGTACGTTATGGTCGACTAAAATTTGCTAAAACATTGAACAATAATCTTTGTTTTAGAGTTTTGAAGTGTGAAACTGTTTTGATTTCAGAGCACATGGCAGGTGTATCCTCGAGTGAATTTTGTATTTCATTTTACACTTTACTGTTCTGAAAATAAGGTTTTAATTAAATGTAGTGAAATAGTTACACTGTAGAAAAAAGCCACTACTATTTCACTGCGTACTGGATGCATTACAAAACTCCATAATTTTAATATCAAGAGTATACTTAACAATATCTCCGTCCAAAGGTTAAAATATTTACTCAGCACATATTTTGTTTATATTAGTTGTGCCATTAGGTTAGAACACACCTCTACGTATTAATTTTATTCAATGTATTCTTATTTTTTATGGATTTTGTATTATTATTATTTTTTGAATAAATAATGATTGGTAATAATTTGTTATTTTATTAACATAACAACATAATATCATTTATTTATTTTCAGGCAACTATGACCCGTACATAATACAAATTGTAAAGTAAATAGAACTGTATGGGCTTTTTGGGCTTTAAAAATAGAGGGAATATTGGGTCATCATTATGATACCTCTGAAACATCCATTTTTTGTTTGGGTGGAATATCATCAAATAACCCCTCCCGCTCTTGGGCAGAGCGAAAGGGAGTGTCAGACTTCTACTGACTAAAAACCACCCATGTTCCTTCTTAGCCCTTTATGTCGAGGCCGCGGTATCTTTGTGACAAACCCGTAGCCCCGACGGGACCTCTGAAACACCAGTAATTTGATGTATGATGAATCATCATCATCATCAGCCTATATTGTTCCCACTGCAGGGACTCGGGCCTCCTCTCTAGGAGAGGGATGAACTATAATCCACCACGCGGGCCCAGTGCGGATTGGCAGATGTCACATGTCTTCGAATTTTTTGGTTCTAAGACATGCCGGTTTCCTCACGATGTTTTCCTTCACCGTTTTGAGAGCAGCGGTGATGAAAAAAATTACACAAAGTAATGCGCCTGCCTGGGTTGGAACCCACGACCTACTGTTCGTAAGTCGGGGCCGACACCACTGGGCCACCGCTGCTCTCCCATATATTATCTCTGGTATCTTTATCACAGGTTACTTTTTAACCGACTTCAAAAAAGGAGGTTACTATGTTCGTGTGTATGTTTTTTTTTTTTTTTATGTACCTATGTTACCTGATTTCTCCCCCATTAGTGGACCGATTCTCAATTTTTTTTTTATTTGAAAGAGTATACTCCTGAGGTGGTCCCATTTTAATTTGGTGAAGATCTGGTGCTGATCTTCGGAGATATACAATGGAACTCTTCAAAAATAGACGGCAAATCTGTCGTAATTGCTGGAATCGCTTGGATGTTTATTGAATATACATTATCATGACGTAACATCACGCCTTTATGCTCTGAGGGGGTATGCAGATATGTACAATACACATTTTTTTTGTTGTTATATATGAAAAATATAGACACGTATTACGTGTTGCGTGCTTTTTCTGACGCTATTCAAGTATTCGCATCTAGCAGTCATCACTTGTCTTCATGTTGATGAGCTGATAATGGAAGGTACTAGGTACTCCTCAACGGTTAAGAGTTGAAAGCAAAAATAGGGGAAGGAAGGTTAAGGGTTAGGTTTCTTGGTTGAATTATAGGTACTTACTAGCTGACCCGCGCAACTTCGTCTGCATCACATAAATATAGCTATAACCTTTCTCGATATATCGACTATCCGACATTAATTAAGCTAAATCGTAACAAACAAAAAATCTTATCTTTCCACTTTATTACAATAGTTTAGATGGTTTAGATTAGCTTAGATTATAATAAAGTGTGAATTACTAAAAAATCTATCTCTTACTGTTAAATATACTATAACACTCTGTACTTGTAAACATTATGATGCAGTAAATATTTTGAATTTGAATTTCCCGGAGGCCAGCCAGAATCCCCCGTACCTACATTGCGACGCAACCCGCGTAATTATTTTTCCGCGCGGCTATTTTTACATTGCGATATCTTCTAAGATATTTGTTTAAACTGTATAGAGTAAAGAGCACAAATATTCTATATTAAATTTCCGTTCTAACGAACACATTTATTTAGATATATATTAATACCATATGGGTTAAATAAGCTTCGCAAAAAATAATTATTTTTAACCTAACATTTTAATAGTTAAAAATGGTTACAGTGAGTCAATCTTAAAAGATAGACAGATGCTGTCGTGGACTTTTTTTTAGAACTTTTAAAGACGAATAATTACTTCATACATGATATTCTCGTAACTTAAACCGTTTTCGCAGCGCACGCAACGGAAGCTCTCAGAAAGGAATTTTCTTTTCCCGTTTTTGCAACATTTCTCATTTATGCTCCGCTCCTATTGGTAGTAGCGTGATGTTATATAGCCTATAACCTTCCTCGATAAATGAACTATCCAACACAAAAAGAATTTTTCAAATCCAACCAGTAGTTCCAGAGTTTATCGCGTTCAAACAAACAAACAAACAAACAAACAAACAAACAAACAAACAAACTCTTCAGCTTTATAATATTAGTATAGATTACAACTAAAAATGAAAAAATAAAAAAAACTTTTTTGCAAAAAAAAACAACCGGACTTCAAAAACACCAAAAAGAGAAAAAAAATTAAACCGACTTCAACAAAAAATCAAACACAAAAAAGCGAAAAATAAACTTAAGAAGAAAATCAGCTTCTGAAGTCGGTGACTTTTGTTTGATTTATTTCATGATTTTGCCACCGACTTCTGAAGCTGATTTTCTTCTTAAGTTTATTTTTCGCTTTTTTGTGTTTGATTTTTTGTTGAAGTCGGTTTAATTTTTTGTAAAAAAGTTTTTATTTTTCACTTTTTAGTGGTTCACATGTGCTTACCCCTTCACAGCGTACTGGCGTGAAGTTATGTTATGATCTGGTCTAAACAATAGACAGACATGACATTTCAGCAATCCCAGTCCATTTGCTATCATTCGTTGAGGAGTTCCGTTGCCTATCTCCGAAATTCTTCATCAGATCTTCACTAAATTGAAATGAAACCACTCCGAGAAAGTACTCTTCCAAAAACTACTCAAATCACTTCAAGTGTGCCTATAAAATTCGAAGAGTTCCCTCTATTTCTCCAGGATCCCATCATCAGATCCTGACTTGGTGATCATGGGACCACTTGGGAAGTATATCCTTTCCAACAAAAAAATAATTTTTCAAATCGGTTAGCAAGCGACGGAGTTATGAGGTAACAAACATAAAAAAAAAAAAAAAAAAAAAAAAAAAAATACAGTCGAATTGATAACCTCCTCCTTTTTTTGAAGTCGGTTAAAAATAAACTTCAGCAGAAAAATCAGCTTCTGAAGTCGGTGGCAAAAAAATAAAATCAAACAAACAAATGTCACCGACTTCAGAAGCTGATTTTTCTTCTGAAGTTTATTTTTCTCTTTTTGGTGTTTTTTTGTAATCTAGTTAAGATGCCAGTTGCGATCCGTACTGTGACTATAAAGCTACGATCACTGTTATTATTGTAACTATTTAATCTTAAGGTTTTATACTGTGAGAACTAATAAAGCTTATTATTATTATTATTATATATGAAGAATAAACAAGAAGAAATTGCAAAAATCACTTCTCCACTTTCAAAGTAAGAAGTCATCTTCCGTCCAAGGGCGGATCCAGCTTTGGTGCCAGGGGGGGGTCACAAAGAGTCGTGGTCAAGTCACAAGAAGTTATAATTTAATTTTTATAATCATGGATACAAGTAATAAATAGGTGTTTTATTAATTTATGTACGTAGGTACTTAAAAATACCTATATTTAAATAACAAAATAATTTTTTTTACGTCTTCTCCCGAAACCCGTTACCACGTCTTCATCTACCTACTTCAATGGGTACGTTTTTTTAGTGTGGAGAAGTGCCAGTCTGGTTAGACGTTCTTCAACCATTGAAGCTTGATTCTTCGAAGTGCTATAACCCTTATCCAGGGGGATAAAGCGTTGAACAATTTTCGGTGGGTGGATGACTTAGAATCAGAAATGAGAATTGAAGCAGATGAGCGTCTCAAGCGAGACAGAATGGTGGAAGAGCAGGAGGGAGGCGCGAGCGTAGCGAGCGCGAATTTTTTTTAAAATTTTGGGGGATTATTGGTGTGTACCGTACTTTGTTTATATTGGCTACTGAGTTTTTGTGGTCTATTAAAAGTGTACCATTCTGACCCAACCTTGTAAGGGATAAATCGATTAACACTACGATACGTAAAGATTTACTTAACTATAAAACGTAAAATATGTTAGGATGTATTATACTCAGTTTTTTCATTGCCAACAGCCATGCAGAGCCCGAAAGTCTGACAACCAGTCATACTAAGGGATATCTCGTTGTACCCAGTACTAACTGGGTTGTGCAGTGTGCACTGTGTGCTGTGCAGGCCAAGAGAGCAGTCGTTCCATATAAAATTCCGGTTTTTACCTGCATCCAGTTAGATTGGAAGCCGACTACAACATACTCGTAGTTAGGATAACGTATGTGGATCTTTTAACGTGAATTTTTCACCAGCCTATAACACTAGGGATAGTGTAAACAATCTAAGGAACCTACCTACCAAAATCGGTTCAGGCGTTTAGAAGTTATGGTGGATTATAGAAAGTCACAAATAAACATAAGATGAACCCTAAAGACACTCTATTTTTTGGGCTGTTGTGTAAAATATATAATAAAAACATTACGTTTAACAATAATTTTAATTAGTGGTCCACCTAAGTCCTGAACCCAGCCCAGGGGGGGGGGTCATGACCCCCCTGACCCCCCCCTGGATCCGCGCCTGCTTCCGTCGCTCTTGTTTCGAGTACTTACTAAAAGTATATTTTTATGGTTCAAGTCGTGTTGAGCAATAAGTAGGAAGTATATACTGACACTGAGGCTGCGGTTCCACTGAAGCTGAGCGGAGACGAGCTGTGCCAATCACATGGCTTGAATGCACATCTGTCTGGAGAGATGTTTAGTTCAAAGCGTTATATTGTTGCTTGTAAATAATATACAGTCAGTTTAATTAATGATAAATAAATAATATATTTTCAATTTGACAACCACAATGGTTCCGCTGGTCAGTGGCAGCTAGCCTTAACTTGTCTTATCATAAAGTACAAAAGAAAAGAGTTTTACAACTAAGCAAAATCATTGAAATGCGGTAGTGGGAATCAGGAATTTATGATTCGCCACACCACCCCCCTACGGAGAAAACAAAGGTGTCACGCAAAATAAAATATAGGTAAAACTTGTAACTTAACAAAACAACTTAAAACATTAAACAATTAATAAACTATAAGTCTAATATATCCCTAAACTTGACCCGTCTGCCAGTTCTGGTGGTGACAGCAGTTGGAATGGGAGGGAGAGGATTAGTTGGATTAGGAGTAGTTGGCTGCAAGTGCTGCAACGAAGATTGCGGAGCAGGTGTCAGTGTAGGAGGAGAAACAGGAACTGTAATTGATTCTGAATGCTGGTTTAACACGGTCTATGCTGACCGTTGCCTCTCTTCCATGAATATCCAAGGTAAGGGTTTTGTCCCTTCTCCTCAGAATGCGGTATGGACCAGTGTAAGGAGGTTGCAAAGGCCGTCGAACGGTGTCGTCACGGAGCAGGGCATGAGTCGATATCGCTTTAGTGCAGGGCCCCTACTATGACGTCTTAAAACATTCCTAACTTACTCTTAATCCATTGTGGAAACGTGACAGAACTATGCAGGGTGTCTAGCGCCATCTCTTTTCCACACTGGATTAAGAATAAGTTAGGACTGTTTTAAGACGTCATAGTAGGGCCCCTGGTCTCGAAATAAAAGTTTCCAAATACGAGATGACTATTATGGATGTTTATTTCTTGAAAATTATATACAGGTTTTGGTAGAGGTGCACTAATTATTATAATATGGAAGGAGTAAAAGCAAATTGTAATGGTGAGGAATTTAGATGAATTAAATGTGGTAAATTAAATAACAGAGAAAATTTTTGCAATCGAGTCGTGTGTATTTCACGTCACTTCAAAACTTAATAAAAACTATATGGCATCTGACATGCGGCCGTCAAGTAAAAAGTATACATATCAAAATTCGGTTTGCTTGTCCGTCCGCATGTAAAGATTTAGTTAAAACAATAAATATCAAATCCTTAGAACTAAATAACATAAAATAATTATAAACCAATAACACTATATACACATCACATTTATTTACATGTAGCTACGCCACATCGCCAACTCTTTGAATACAAAGGTTGACGGTCGAGCGTGTCGTGACGCTGGTATGGGACGTAAAACTTCCATCCGGCTTCTAAGCTCCGTGACGAAATCCGTGATATCCTGTGGACTCCTGGGTTCTGCCGCTGGCATGATTAGTTCTCCAGGAAGACGGAGAGGTTCTCCATAGACCAGCTCAGCGGACGAAGAGTTTAAGTCCTCTTTGAGCGCAGTCCTCATGCCAAGGAGTACTAATGGAAGTGCCTTACTCCATGTTTGGGGGTGGCACATTAATGAAGCTTTTAGCTGGCGGTGCATACGTTCTACCATTGAAAGAACATACGTCGGGGTCACCAATTTAGGCGCATGCTTGCGTTCGTCGAAAACATCAAAGTAAACAATAAACACACCACCGGTATTGAGGAGACAACCGAAGTTCTATTAAATACGTTGATACCTGATGATTTGCCTGATAATGATAATGACTACCACAAGCAGATCAGGGCGTGGGCGGCTGTGCCACCTGAATCACCAGCGTCAGACCTTCCATCCATTGACGAATTCATTAAAGTTTGTCAGGAAACTCCCACTCAACAAATCGTCAGGTGAAGATAAAATATCTAATCGGATGATAATAGAAGCATGTAAAACAGCGGCCGACGCGATTTTAAGTGTTTACAACCGTTGTATCGCAGAAGGTGTTTTTCCTCGTATATGGCGACGCGGCTTTATACGAATAATTCCGAAAAGTGGCGACAAGCCTCCGGACGATCCTAAGTCTTACCGCCCTATAACACTGCTACCATCTTTGGGGAAACTCCTGGAGCGTCTTATCGTTCCACGTTTACTACCAGACGGACCGAAATTTCACAACAACCAATTCGGTTTTACCGTGGGAAAATCTACCGTAGACGCGGCACTTTCTGTCAGAAAAGTTGTCAATACATCCGAACATAAGTACGTAGTTGGGATCTTTCTAGATATTTCTGGGGCTTTTGATAACGCATGGTGGCCGATGCTACTCCTTAAACTGAAAATTCGTGGTTGCCCTAAAAACATATACAATCTTGTTTGCTCGTACTTCTTAAATGGTTCCGCGAAACTCAAACTCGGACATCATTCTATGTCAAAGTCCCTTACCATGGGATGCCCTCAGGGTTCGGTTATGGGTCCGTATGTATGGAACGTAGGCTTCGATGACTTCCTCGCGATTCCACTTCCATGCGGCTGTTCATTAACCGGTTACGCGGACGACGGCCTGCTGCTCATTCAGTCAAGTACTCGGGCTGGACTCGAAAATTTGGCTGACACTTGCCTAAAATTAATATCCCAGTGGGGTGATCGTAACCGTCTGACCTTTGCACCACATAAAACTTATCAACTTCTTTTAAAAGGTAATCTTAAATCATGGCCTAGTATTAAATTTAATAACGTTCCCGTGAAAAAGAAGGAGTCTGTATGCTACCTTGGGTTTGTCTTAGAGAGGAATTTTTCATTCATTGAACACATAAAAACAGTCGGTGAAAAAGCTAAAAAGAACTTTTATGCTTTAACGAGAATATCCAAATCTACATGGGGTTTATCATTTTTAACTCTAAAGACGATCTATGGGGCTACTTACTTGGGGTGTATGTGCTACGGGGCACCAGTTTGGGCCGATAGGGCCACCATTGGAGCGGTACGACGTAAATTACTTCAAAGCCAGCGGTTGGCTTTGATTTTCTTGTGTAAAGCGTATAGGACGGTTAGTACTGAAGCCTTACCGGTACTGGCAGGGGTACTTCCATCAGTCGATCTTGAAGTACAGCGCCGTGCTTCAATGTACTACTGCGCACGAGAGACCGCGGACACAGACTTTTTAACGCAACGTGACCGTGCTAAAATAGCTAGATTACTTAAACCACAGACTGACGTCTGGGAGGAACTTTTGTCTGAATGGCAATGTAGGTGGGATAATTCCATCAAGGGCCGACATCTTCACCAGTTCTTTCCATCCGTTCGTGAGCGGCTGGCCAGGACATGGCTGGAGGTGGATCACTGTGTCGCCCAATTTCTCACAGGTCATGGTAACTTTAAGAGTAAATTATTTTCCTTCAAGCTTGTTGAGTCGCCTTTTTGTCAATGTTCTACATCTGACTGCGAATTTGAACAAACTGCACATCACATTTTATGGGAGTGTAGTCTTTGGCAGAATGAACGTAATATTATGATAAATAGTGTACAGGTTACATCCGGAGTTATTTACTATACGGACCTTGTAGAAACTAGAACAAATTTCCGTGCGTTCAAGCAATTTTGTCATACCTATTATTGGAATCAAATATAACAGCTCACAACTTAGGACCCAGTAATATTAATGACAATAATATCCGTGGTGCTAGGCAACTGGGCTTAACTCAGTTGTATACGTCCCTGTGTGCCTATTGGCCTTGTTCTGTTCTGTCTCCTGCTGATATGGAGGGAAGTGGAAACTATGTTTTTTCCTACTCCTCCGCTATTATTTTCTGATTAATTTCGTTGCGGGATCCAAGACAGTTAAATCATTTCTCTGGGACTTCGTCGAGCTTCATTGTCTCGGCGCTTTTCTTGTAGTCGCCACTGTTGATTCTGGCTAACAGGAGTTACAGTGGTTTGGGAATAGTGTGGCGGGCTTGTCCCAATAAAAAAAAAAATGCTTGCGCCGTTTAGTTCAAAGCGTTATATTGTTGCTTGTAAATAATATACAGTCAGTTTAATTAATGATAAATAATATATTTTCAATTTGACAACCACAATGGTTCCGCTGGTCAGTGGCAGCTAGCCTTCACTTGTCTTATCATAAAGTACAAAGAAAACAACAGAGTAACAAGAAAAGAGTATTTACAACTAAGCAAACTCATTGAAATGCGGTAGTGGGAATCAGGAATTTATGATTCGCCACAATGTGATTGGTGAATCGCGCTCCGCTCCGCCTCAGTGGAACCTCAGTCTTATAGTTGTTTGTATTGAGGTTTATTTCTCAATTACCGACTTTTGAACGCGGTAAAAGTTCAGTTCATGAAACTGTAAATTTTGCAAGCGAATACAAACTACGCAACGAAAACTAACATACCTACAACGTTTGTAAAACGACAGAAAGAGCCCATAATTGAATCCATTTATTATGGAGTGGCAGAGGATGGCAGGATATTATAATATGGTAATACCATTAACCAATTTCTATGAGTCTGCCCCATCATTATTTACTTGCCCTTATCCCAATTCATTCATTCGCCATACAGGCTGTCACCGAATGGCGTCCAAGAACTGGAAAAAGAAGTCTGGGTGGTCCAGCGGCGAGATGGCCAGACGACATGTTACCATCGGGGGAAAAGCCTGGATGAGTCTGGCACAAGACCGTGTAGAATGGCACAAGACAAAGGAGGCCTATGCCCAGCAGTGGATGAATTCAGGCTGTGGATGTTGATGATGATGACCCCCATTCATTTTGGGTCGACGCAGCAACTTCTTCCACACTTTTCTATTGGTCGTCATCTTAACAAACACCTCCATAACTTGCCATATCATCTTTTACACAGTCCATCCATCCCTCCACATCCCTCCTCAAAACTTTCCCCATGAGGCCCGTAATCCACCAAAGCGGAGAGGAGACGAGAGGAGATGTGTTTGAATACGCCAATCCGATTTCGTTATTTCCACATCTCTTCTCCGCTTAGCTTTGGTGGAAATGGGTCAAGCAGAGAGGAGAGGAGATGTCTCATTTTTCTATAGAATTTTGTGCAGCGAGCGAGCAAGCGGCGCGGCAGAGCGGAGAAGTGTCTAGTCGGGCGGCCGGGCTTCACCCCGCTGCCTTCTCCGCGCGCCTCGCACGTTTTGTTTTGTTTTCGATCTCTCACAGCTCACATCTCTGCTACACACAGCTCACATCTCCTCTCCGCAACGCATCTCTTCTCCGCTTTGGTGGAAATAACCTGCCAGCTTCGCGGCACATCTCCTCTCGTCTCCTCTCCTCTCCTCTTTGGTGGATTACGGGCCTGACATTTGCCTCATTCCGCCGCATCACATGCCCATACCACGAGAACCGATTACCACACAACTATCGGCCGAAACTGTCAGAAGCTACCGTTTCAGCGTCGGCACACGGTGTGCAACCCACAAGCTTGATCAATCAATGGGGCCGAGGGCCCAGTCAAATCAAAATGGTAGAATATATAGTATCCTCTTGACTGTCAAGCAATATTTTCGCAATATGGTCGCATCTGTCACGGCCATCCGGGATGACGTCACGTGACGTCAAAATTGTTAGGAGCAGACGAATCTGTCTACCCTCTTTCTTTGTCTTTTATTACGCGCACTACTGGAACTCGACACTAAGTCACGGCAAAACACACTCACAGTATCACCAGGTTTACTATTAAATTGACATTAGGTATAAGGTATCGAAAATCCAAATTTACAACAGGCCTGTAATCCCCGAACGATTAAGCATAAGGGAACCTAATAGTACACCCACATTTCGTCAGTTACGAGTTTTTGAATCCAATGTAATAGGGAGCGAGCCTATTGCCATCGACCGGGCATACGAATCCCGACTCCATTGGCTGTTACCAAGAAATTCTTGACGGAAAAACCCAGTAACACTGCCATGCTCGTCCTGGAGAATCCAACCCAGGACCATATGCTCAATCGCCCTTGCGATTACTAGACCAACGAGGCAGCTATACTGGAATTTACCTGTTTTAATATTAAATAGGCCTTCTCTTGTTCTGGGGACAGAGATGAGAGGTCGAAGATGGCACGAACCAAAAGAAGCCTATATACTCAAAAATTGTTTAAGGATCACTGCTTATGACAGGCCTTTTGTCATACAAGGAGTAACAAGCATTGATCACCACGTTTGCTCACAAGTCACAGTCATCATCATTCTCCTGCACTTATCCCAATTTATTTGAGATTGCCTTGTATCGTCTTCTTCTATACCTACTTCTCTTTTTCTCGTCATCTCAGCAGTCACCTCCTTCCTAGCTATATCATCCGTCACACAGATGCTCATTAATAAACCACAAGAAACCAATTAAAACCAAAAAAGAATACCAATAAAAACATTGTATCTAACAAATACTAATTCCCTTGTTTCTCAGTAAAAGCATTTTCGAATAAGGATTTAATTTTAAAAGAGGCTTACATCGAACATTGTGTGCCTGATAAATGTTATAGAGCGTACTGTTAGGAGCTCCCACAGAATCTTGTTACGACTTAAAGTAATTGGGAGAAGGTATAGTGATAAGATGTAGCGATTTTATTAGGTAGCGCTCGAAGTCTCGAACACGGACGTGTTTCCACTGTGCATGTCACGAATTTTATTTGACCATAGCCGGTGCCAGTAAACTTTATGAGTTCGAAACCACTTGTAGTTGCTGGCTTTCCTAGTCAACGCTATTGACTAGGTACATGGACGAGGTTAGCATTCTGCAGTTATGCCAATTGGAAAACTGAACCAGATCCCGCCACAGAGATGGGACCGAGAAGAGTACATAATCAATAATAAAATTATCGTAGAATTTATGTTGAAGAAGACGGACCCGGACGATGTGCCAGACATCGTGGCGAAGGAGCTCAGTAAACTGCACCCCGTCACATTGGATCACGTCGACGTTTCTCAGCTGCTTAAGAACATCACTTCTTTAAAAGTGGAGATGACCGAGATCAGTCCAGAATGGAGGTATCGGAAATAGCCAATACTGAGCTACGTGCACAAATAGCATTGTTTCGCAAAGTAGGTTCAGTAATTGGTTCACCTGAGGCCTCCAAGGTCACCACATACACCGACTACATCAGCCCGCTATCTCTTATGATTTTTCGCTACCTCCATCACCGTTCCCTTGCCCGAAGCCTTGGTACGAGTGCTATTACAGCCCCCTTCCACTTGTGTACGGCAACCGCGGAACCACTCGTCCTGCAAACAATTTTATGAACACAGCATACCGTAACAAATAAGGTAGTCTGTAAAATCAACCAAGTTACTGCTTCGTTCTTCTGGGTTTTGAGAGAAGAAAATTTGATTTCAACGAATTAGTTTTTACCCGGCTGCTTGCCCTTTTTTTTTGTTGGGTGGAAGCTTGGGCAGAGCGGAAGGGAGTGTCGGACTTCTACTGACTAAAAACCACCCATGTTCCTTCTTCACCCTTGTGCCGAGGCCGCGTTATCTCTTTCGAAAATCCGCAGCCCCGACGGGAAATGGTAGGATAAGTATGTTTGTTTGTTCCCTCGTTACTCGTAAACGAATGAACGGATTTAGATAAATATTACACATTCTTAGATTCGTTTTGGTGGCGAGTGTCACGGTCACGGGCTACCTTAAAATTGAAATAGCCAAAAAAATTGCAGATTTTAGGCGTCATATTGGAGTGGGGTTTTTCTTTCAGTCAGGTCCACTCGGGTTTTTGGATTTTTCAACTATATTTTTCTTTAAATTACTTTGACGTAAGACAGTAAACCTACTTTTCCAAATTGCATTATTTAAATCGTCATTATCACCAGCCTATAATATTCTACAGGGACTCAGGTCTCCACTCTAGGAGAGGGACGGGCTTCACATCCACCATGAGGGCCCAGTGCGGGTGGTAGATGTCACATGTCTTCGAGTTTTTTGGTTCTAAGACATGCTGGTTTCCGCACGATGTTTTCCTTCACCGTTTTGGTTATTTAAATACTGCAAAAGAAATTTAAACCTTTTCTAAACTAAGTCTCTTATCCCAAATACCTCTACGAACCTTCTCACTTTACAAGTAGCTTCCTACCTACTTCAGAAGGCTTACAAAGGGCCAATGAATGGCCGAAACTTAGATTACTAAACATCACGTTCCTTGAATAAACTACTGGCAATGTGCACGTAGGTACTTCGGACCTTTTGACGGCCATCGAAGGGTGCTGATACTTTACTAAAGGCATTCGCTCACAGCGAGATTTTGTAGCGATGCTGTCGCGCGTTTCAAAACCGCGGTTCTGTAACGCTACTATAGCCCCCTATTACATGGGACTTTTTATTTTTTTTAATTTAAATGGGCTTACTCTTGACCTCAATCTTGCTCTAAGGGCAGAGATGAGGTCGACGATGGAACGAGTTTACCCAGAAGAAGCCTATTTACTCGCGACTTAAATAGATTGGGGTTATATGAACTCGGGAAGACCGACGCAGGCAGAGTGTTCCACTCCTTGGCTGTACGAATAATGAAAGATTTAGCAAAACGCTTCGTACGAATGTGTGGAACATCGATAAGGTATGGGTGAAAACCTGCAGTACGCCTAGTCTCTCGATAGAAGAAGGGAGATGGTGGAATAAGCTCGTGGAGCTCTTGCGCACACTCTCCGAAGTACAGTCTGTAGAAGACCGACAGACATGCAACTTTACGCCGGTGGGCCAGGCTATGTAGCTTGGCAACCAGCTTAGCGTCACCAATTAGTCTCCTGGCTCTGCGCTCTACTGAGTCGAGTGTGGCAAGTTGGTATTTGGCTGAGCCGTCCCAAAGGTGATAGCAGACTGAAATATAACTGGCTAAATGTGGTTCTCATGAGTAACCTTCTGTCTAACTCTTCGGGGATGACGGACGTGAGCCTATGCAATATTCTGTACGGCTGATATCGCGCGTTAGCTGAAGTTTCTGACGACATTCATCTTTGAACTATCATAATCTGCCTAGCTTTTTCGCAACTTAATTTCGGTCGGTTTTCAGTCTAAACAGATGCAGCTTAATAGGTACACACGGCTACACATCAAGCTATACAAAACCAGTTAATCTTGGCCTCACTTTACTAGATCTTTTCGCACAATGAACGATCAGATTATACTGGTTTTGTATAGCTTGATGTGTAGCCGTGTGTACCAGTAATTTACATGTAGCGACTGCCTATCTGATCACCACATGACCACATCCTAGTTAGTACTAGGTAGGTAATACGGTACTCCTTGTTATGACTGGTTGTCAGACTTTCTGAACATGTTTTTTTTTTTGGGACATGTCCGCCACACTATTCCCAAACCATTGTAACTCCTGTTAGCCAGAATCAACACTGGCGACTACAAGAAAAGCGCCGAGACAAGAAGTTCGACGTACTCCCAGAGAAACGATTTTAACTGTCTTGGATTCTGCAATGAAATAATCAGAAAAAAGTAGCGGGAAAAAGGGGAGTAGCGGGAAGCTTGTCCCAATTAAAAAATATAATATTTATTCTAAATCATGACATTATCACGATTGAAGCGCGAAAGGATCGTGATAGTATCGAATCTTGTTTGCCAGCGACAGCATCGCAGTTTTGGGTTCGTACCAATACATATCGCTGGAAATGGTCACTGTGGGCGAAGTCCCTAAAGTTCAGGTTGTAATCATATTGTACGAACTCGTAAACTATGAGCTTAGAGTTTGAAATTTGTTCAGTAAAGAAAAGATGTGTGTTGCGTTGCAGCCCGGCCACAGTCGATTTCATCATTTATAGACGTGTCAATAAAGTGTTCTCAAAGAGTTCTTGTAGTAGTACCTATGATTAGATTAATTGTACCACAAATACTTCTTGTTAAAAAAGCACTTATTTGTGGCCGGGCTGTACCGCATACGTTGCAGCCCGGCCACGTGTATATTTTCTGGTTGGATGCTCAGAATGTTCTTAAATTTAGACCAAATAAATGTTCCTTTTGTGTTATTTATTTTTTTCAATGAAATATACCAAGGGAAACGTTTATATAATATAAACAAAAAAAAATATTTCAAATAAAAATTTGCATTAAGCGCCTGTAGAAATAAAATAACACGTCTGCTTATTTGTACTTTGGACAATGGACAAATTGGGCCTAATGACCAATACACATGAGATATTATTTTTGTGATAGGTCATAACACACAACTAACGAGAAAAATAATAAAAAAAAAAAATGTACCGGGTTCTTGTACAGCTACGTCGAAAAGTTTTATTTAATTATGTCAAATATTTTTCAATGATTAAATGTTTTTCAATAGGACTGAAAGAATATTACTTTAAAATATTACTAAAGTCACTAATTCTAACCACATAGAGCCACATGGAATTATAATAACACAATATACCTGATACAAAAATAATAATGTGTATTTCGACTATTAGAGGGCGTAATAAAAGTTCTATGTACCTATGCGAGAGTGAATTGCAGACCGTTGCTTATTATATTGGCATTGTGTGCGATTAGTCCTCAAGCAAGATAACACACGACACGAATGCTAACGGGGCGCATGAAAGAGAGAGAGAGAAACCTGTTGACCTTGGACAAGCGCCCGCGCATAGCAGGTAAGTAAATCGTTTCGTTCAACTGTTTTATTCAGTGGTCAGTCGGTATTCTCCGCCTCTGACTGTGCAGTGCTCCTGTTATTCTTACTTTTAACGTATTTCTATTACGACGACCCTGCTTGTTTTTGGACTCTGGTGATATTCGTACATGAACTGACTTTGGCTACCTTTACGGACTTGAATTCTGTTCTTAAAAATGCAGGAAGAACGTTTGTGTGTTCTGTGTCCACGTTCTGTTCATAGACGTAGACAAAATCATGTTTTGCAAGCAAGCTTGTTACATACGCATCCTGCGCATGTTTCCTATATACAGGAAAACGCTATAAGACAGGTGAGTTTTATACTGTTTATTATTATTAATATCAGTTAATTAAATAATGTTTATCTAACGCATGTAAGTATATTTAATACATGTAAAACGCAGGCTAGGTATACATAAAGTGCGATCCATACGAAATCTACAAGGTGTTACAAAAAACCTAATTATAAGTTACACAACCCGTGTTGCCGATTACGGTGATGTGTGGTGCCAGTTTCGAATAGTACCACGATCTCTAATCCCTCTCTATTAACTTCTCTATGAACCGTATGTTCCTCGGTGGGAACTCGTTTAGGCTGCTTGCTTAGAATACCTTCTTAATCCTTTAGAAAGTGTGATAACAGGTAATCTAAGTTGTGAATTATTTTATTTGCAGGTATCATTCAACAGCACACAATCTGTCTGTCATCGTTGTTGGCAAAGAGTCGACCACAATGTTTTAAATCCAGTACAAAATCCAGTAGAACATGAACCAGAAGTTCCACCACCAGTACCAGTTCCAGTACCAGTTCCACCTTTGCAAAATGATGCACAGGGTTCCAATGATGGCGAACTTTATGTGCCTTCATATAAAAGAGCACCAAATACATCAAGCCACTGCATATTTGGCGCTTGTGTTAATGATAACCGCCGGCGTATACCGAAAACAATCAAGCTGTATATGATGACTACACATCAGTTGTATATTCCTCAGCATGCACGAGTATGCAGGGAACATTTAGAAAGTAATATGTGGGATGAATTGGAGAACCACTGCACAATTTCTCATTACTTTACAGCAGAACATTTCACAGACGTTTGTAACATCTTCACTGAAGGAATCATTACTAACAAGCAGTATGATTTCGAAACTATGGTCGGTCTCAATGACGACAGTCTTCATTTTTGGGTTGGACTCAATGGAAGTGAGTTTCACTCCATATTATTGGAAACACCATCGCTACGTGCATACAGCGATAATAGAACCATACTCGGTCTTTACCTCGCTAAGCTACGGACTGGTGAGAGCAATGAAAGGCTTGCGAACCTATTTAAAATGTCTCGACGAACATTAGAGAGGAAGCTGGCGATTGCAAGGCAATGTTTGATTGATGAATATGTTCCTCAGCATCTAGGTATTGACCACATCACCAGAGAAGATGCACTACAAAGAAATCTGGCAATACCTAAATATCTCTTCGGAAATCATGAAAACACGAAGTTGATTGTGATTTGCGATGGAACATATGTTTATATTCAAAAAAGTTCCAACTTCTTATTCCAGAGACTGACTTATAGCTTGCATAAGTTTTCCAATTTATTGAAACCGTTCATAATTACAACTAGTGATGGATACATAATAGATATTTTGGGTCCATATGCTGCAACAACAAGTGATGCGACCATATTGAATTCCATTTTGGAAAACGAAGAACACCCGCTGCACGTATTTCTTGTCCCGAACGATGTGTTCATTTTAGATAGAGGATTTCGTGATGCCATCGAGAATCTTGGAATGTATGACTATGAAGGTCATATGCCTCCTACAAAAGATAGAAGTGCCACACAATTAACGACTACCCAAGCCAACAAGTCTCGACAAGTAACAATTTGTCGTTGGGAAATCGAAGTAGTCAACAACGGGCGTTTTAAGCGTGACTATAAACTTTTACGCCAGGAATATTTCAACAAAGCACTTTTGCACATGTTTGATGATTTTAAGGTGTGCGGAGCATTAATTAACCATTTTCATCCTGTAATCAGTGATAATGAACGCTCTCCTGCGATAATAAACCGCATACAGGAAAGGGTACACACACCTAACATTTTGCACGAATATGTAGAGCGAAAGCATCTTAACAGACAAAGGATTTCTTTCGTGAGAATAGAAGACAATCAAATAGAGGGCTTTCCACATTTGACTGAGGAAGAAATAATCCTTTTCGCGCTGGGCACATATCAATTGAAACTGGCAAGGTCTTACTGCAGTGAACATTTACGGGATGGCATTTACATAATTGAGGTTTATCGAGACGAGCAATTAGAAGATTTGACAGATTTTAATATCTTTCAAACAAATGTATTTTTGATTAGAATTCATATCCAATCACGACATGCGAGGGCGCGCGTGTATCGTGGCTACATATTAATTGACAGAGACCAAACTGGCATCAGCTCTATTTTACAATATTATTGTACTTGTTTGACCGGAAGTCGTACGCTGGGAAGCTGTGCGCACATTTTATCCGTAGTTTGGTATATGGGCTTAGCTAGATACGAAGGATTTAACCCTCCAGCCGCATTTTTAGATTCTATTATTCTGGATATGGACTAATGTAAAGAAAAATAAACAAATGCGTAAAAGGAAACTTGTTGTTTCATTTATTGTATTTATTATTATACGTAGTTGTCGATGGATGTCGTAAGAGGCGTTTTAAATTGCAAATATTGCAATCAACAGCATTTGGGAGTGGCTCCAGTGCTATTTTAGGGTAATATTCCTTCATTCGTATTGAAAAACAATTATTAATTGCAAAATATTTAACATAAATAAATAAAACTTTTCGACGTGACTGTACAACAACCCGGTACATTTAATTTTTACACGACTGCCCCAAAAAAAAGAGTGTTATGTTTTTAGCGTTCATGTATGTATGTATGTTTGTGAGTTTCTTTATTCCACCATAACTTCTAAACGCCTGAACCGATTTTGATGTATGTGGTATCGTTAGGTTCTTTGCGTTATCCCGGGTGACATAGGCTATAGAAAAATTCAAAAAACACAATGGGGTGGCCATGGTTTAGAAATGAAACGAACTTTTAAATTGTTTTTATTGAAATTTCAATGAAAACTATAATCATCGTCTAGAACTTGTTAAGTAGATTACAAAAATATACCACAGTAGTATTCAATATCTATTGTTTACTAGTAATACTACTCAACAAATGATATGGTGACATTTTAAATTCGGTAATCGATACGAACAAGCTACATATCAGTAGATTCCTTGTAATGAAAGGAATAAAACTGGCTAGGTTACAACTCTCAAATCTATCCACGACGGCAGCTAAATGGTTTTAAAATTTGTATAAAAAATCAATATGCGTGAATCAATTTTCTTGAAACATGACAGGAGTATGAATTTAAGGTAATAATAATGTTTGCCATCATAGGTTTTTCAAAAACACCCTTTAAAGGGTGAAAAAAGAAGACCCTGGTTGAGTTTTGTATGAAAAATCTTACTACGAGATTCAACTTGAAACTTATTACTAACACAAATGAATAAAGAATTACGTGTGTTAAAAACAATATTTTAATAAAAAAAACCGGCCAAGTGCGAGTTGAACCCACGCACCAAGGGTTCTGTACAAGTTTTTTAGTAATTACCTACTATACATAAAACTGTTTGGCACTTCACTTTAATTTCTTTGAATGTTAACGAAATAATAGAGCGATCACATTGGGTCATTGGTTGTACGAGTTAGGAAATTAATATTTGTTTTCAAAAAATTAAGATCATCGGCGACTCTCTCTACACTTAAAACAGTCTACTATGCATTGGCAAACTCGATTTTAAACTATTGTATAACCGTATGGGGAAGTTCTGGAAAGTGCTTAATGCTACGTTTAGAAAGAGCGCAGCGCGCGGTTCTGAAAGTCATGTCACACAAACCAGTCCGTTTTCCGACCAATGAACTGTATGCTCTGTTGCAAATACCTAGGGTAAGGCACAGCTTTGTTCTGAACACAATAATACGAAAACATTCAGAACTTAGTTTCGACCAGTGTTTTTGCAACCAGAGTAAGCAGAAACGTAGGGGAAGTCAGCTCAAAGCGGCCATAGAAGGCAAAGCGGCCACGATTCATTTTTCGGATATTTGAAGTGAAATCGCGACTTTGCCATTCTGCACGCGTAATGAACCCCCCGCCCCGTGCCGATCAGTCATTCGGTAGCGGTGGGATGATCGGGTGGCTCTTAGTGACGAAAAATACGTTTTCGCGTCTTTTGTTAAAATAACACAAGGTAAGTTTAACCTGTTTTGGTCAAACCTGTTTAAGTTTAAATGCTTGCATTACACGTGTATTGTTACTTGTCTATTTGGCTTTGTTTCTTTAGTATTTGCTCCAAAATTTGATAAATAATGTGGGAGTAGTTAATTTTTATAACAAAATGGGCGATAAAGGCAAAGCGGCTCGGGCAAAGTGGCCAGGTGACCGCTTTGCCCATATTATTATTCGATTGAAAATGCTTATTTATTTTGTTTAGATGGTAAACAATTACAAACGTAAAACTACCCAGGCGTCTTGGGATGAAGTTACGATGGCCCGAGCAATCAAAGATATAAATGAAAAGCGCGGCTCAATTAAATTTATCGCAATAAAATACGGTATACCTAGGCTCGTACAACTCTCAGAAGATACTTGCAAACAGGATCTGCCATCAAGAAGCTTGGCAGATTTACAACAGTATTTACCCCAGAGCAAGAAGAGTATATGTTTCATATGGGCATATGTTTCTTAATAGTTCAGAAGTTTTCAAACTAAATAGGTACCTAATTATAACATTAAATTTAAGTCAAATTACTTTTAAGACTGATTGTGATTAAAACGGGTAGAAAATGTTGATTATTTTACTAAAAATATGTTTAATAATATTTTTTATATATTTTTTTTGTTTTTTATTTTGTCTATCACGATATATTTCAACAAAAAATAAACATTTCCGAAGAATTTTTGGGGTGGCCTCTATGCCCTTACCACTATGGCCGCTTTGGGCGACCCCTCGGGCAAAGCGGTTTTTTGACAAGTTTTTGTAATCTACAAATCTAAGGCTTGTATTTAAATTTGCGCGAAATTTAAATTGCAAATTTCAAAAATTAAATAATTTCTCTACCTATTAGTATAAAATTGTTTTCAAAAATGAATCGTTTTATAGGTTTTTTCTTAAATTAAAGTTAAGGTGGCCGCTTTGAGCTGACCTCCCCTAGACCTCTTACAGTTTGCCCTGTAATTCCGGCTAGCACCATAATAGTAAGAAGACAATACTACTTTATAAGCCCAATTCTTTATAACAAAATAAACGGGATCTTAAACATCTACCCCCTTACTTCACGCGAGTGTAAATCAGTGACTCATAAGTGGCTCGGTTCCCTATCCTATGAAGAGCTTGAAAATTTTGTAAAAACCTAAATATAAGTATAATTAATGTCCTTTTCGTTCCCAATGCCTTCCAATTCCAAACATACATACACCTACACATACTCACATTCACTCACACGCATACACATACATACACTACACTTACATAATTATTATTATATTCGCATGCATAAATAATAAAATTAGTGCTTAATATTTTATTAGTTCCTTTTGCTTTTTTGTATTGTATTCTAAAAAATGTAAAACATACATAAATTATCTTTTCTTAACTTGTTTCACCTGGAACACTGTCGTTTCCACTCCTGGAGGTGGACGCTAATGGCCGCGACACAGTATTGTGGCGGTGTGGGGCGGTTGTTAACGAACTCAAACTTTTGTAAATCTGTTTTTTGTTCCAATAAAATTTTTGAATTTTTTGAATTTTTGAATTCATAGTCCTTATCATTTGTATGTAAATTGCATGTATATTAAATTCAGCGTAATTGTTTACAAATAGATTCATGAAATGAAAATTGTTTGTAGGTATAAATTACGCAATTAAGTCATTCAGATCTTTTAACACGTTCCTGAGGAACAGGGTGTTTGAGTGTCAAGCTCCAGTTGTGATGCTGGTGGTCTCGACTAAATAAAAGTTCTGTTTTGCGATATGAAGACTGTATATTCTGGTTTAGGTAGTGGTTACAAAAAAAAGTAAATGGCCGATGTATGCGCACGGTAAGAGACGGCGAGCGAGTGTGTCGTGTGTGCCCACATATCGTCCCCGTAGAGGGAAAATTAAATAACTCTGATTTTGTAGTTTTGAGATAAACGCGATTTAGTGTTTTTTTTTCAGTTAATTTACATTTGTTAAAAAATGTGAGACAAATTTACTGTCGGTAATTTTATATTTGGTGGACCTGATTACGTTTTATATTATGCTTTAACGAACTGAACTCTGTCTTTATCTATAATTTAATAAAAAATAAAAAATCAAGTTATTTAATTTTCCCACAACTGTTATTTATAACGTCACTACAGTTAGCTACTTATTTCGGCTATTTATTTAGTTTTCCTACAAGCTAAATATATTGGTAGAGTAAAATTTGGTGAAATAAATGCAGTTATTGAATTTATCAAACTCGAAATATTTTAAAATGTAAAATTTTGTGGCTTTGTATGTTATTATTACTTTGATATTTTTTTAACTATTATTGGTCTCATATAAAATAAAAGCTGTATTATGATATTAATAAAGTTATTTTAAGGAAGAAATAGAAAAGTAGAATAAAATTAAGCAAAAGTGTATTGTAATTAGATACTTATCGTACCACAAACTTAAAAAAATAAACAAAATTACACCAATTATAACAAGTGGAAACAAATTAACTTAAAGTATTCTTTCAAATCAAAACAGAAAATAATTTGAACCCAAATAATAACATTATAGCTCTAAAATCAGAGACCTAATTACGTAGGGCATACTTAAGTAGTAAGTGAAACTATGAAAAACTTAAAATACTTAGGTATCAATTAGAACTAAAAAATATAAGTTTGTATCAAATTAAAACTTAATTAAAACAGTACTATAATCCTATTCTGTGTTAAATTAAAACTCAAAAAATTAAGATTGTTTGTACCTAAGCCATAGGGTCAGTACTCAACTAAAAAATGAACAGCAAAACAAAGGTACAACAATCATTATAAAACTTTAAAACGACTCAATTCAACTAAAAATATTTCGTAATAAGGTAAGTAAAATACAATTTAAATAAAACTCAAAAAAGAATCCTGCCAACAAGCAAACAGGGTAAGGAAAATACTAGCACAGCAAAACTCTGCTGGACCTGCAGTGCTCCGAAAACCTGACAACACGCTTACCACTACTCCAGAAGAGGCGATGCGCGTCCTTATTGATACTCACTTCCCAGGTTGCGTTTTCACACCCACAATTGACTGGACTGAGGTAAACCAAACTTCAACAGGAAACGACTGGAATTATGCTCACATGATGATCACGCTGGAGGAATTCCAGTGGGCGATCGGGTGCTTCCATCCTTTCAAGGCGTCCAGTCCGGACGAGGTGTTCCCTGCATTACTGCAATGGGGGTGTGCTCTCCGTTGCTGAAAGACTGGTGCGCATATTGTGGGCGTGCCTGACCTTTCGGTACATCCCGAAAGGATGGAGGCAAGTGAAAGTCATATTCATCCCTAAGCCAGATCAGCCTGACCTCCTTTCTCCTGAAAGCCATGGAGAAGATAAATGCGAGAGAGAGAGCTGAGGTATGGAGTTTTAAAAGCAATACCTTTTCCCGCAAATCAACACGCATATACAGCGCGGGTAAATCTACTGAATCCGCTCTTCATGTAGTGGTTGGCCGGATAGAAAAAGCGATACATCAGAAGGGCACCTGCCTGAGTACTTTCATAGATATCGAAGGAGCCTTCGGCAAAACAATCTTCCCCAGCATCAGCGCCGCTCTCTCCCGACACCGGGTGGAACAGGTACTGATAGACTAGATTACCAATATGCTTAGCAAACGAGTCGTCCGCCTTGGTGCAAGCAGCAGTCAGCAGTGATATCCAGGGGCTTTCTCCAAGGAGGAGTGCTGTCGCCCCTCCGGTCATTAATCTGGTGATTAATGACCTAATGGCGAAGCTCAATGTTAACCACTTTTATACTAATGGGTACGCAGACGATCTCGCCATCCTCATCTCGGAAAAGGTGACAGGGAGAATCTGCAACCAGTCAGCAGGCGCTACGCATAGTTGAGCGATGGTGTGCTGAGTTCGACCTCTCAGCGAAATCCACAAAAACTGACCTTGTCATGTTTACCCGAAAACGAATGCTAGGCCCTCATCGCCAACGTAAGCTATTCGATACTGAGCTTCAGGTAACCAACGAGGTCAAATACCTGGGAGCTATCCTGGACAATAAGTTAAATCAGAGCAGCCATCTTGATAACTAGCTAAAGAGGGCCTGCATCACCTTTTGGCAGTGCAGGAGGATGTTGGTAAGAAGTGTGGCCTATCCCCTAAAATTATACTTTGGCTTTACTGCGTGTTAATTCGACCCATGATCACCTACGGGGCAGTGGTCTGGTGGCCCCGCACCAACTTAATAACAGCCATAAGCAAGCTGCAACGTATGCAAAGGCTCGCCTGCATGGCGATCACACGTTGCATGAGTATTACTCCGACCGCAGCCCTCGTAGCCATCCTGGGGCTTCCGCCGTTCCACCTGTTCATTTTGCTGAAAGCAACGATGACGGCGGCGGCGGTGCGCCTCAATACGCTAAGACTCTGGGGTAAAAAGTACACGCAGCATACTGTGGCAATAGAGGGAAACCAAAGTGAGCTCCCCCTGGTGAAAGCTGTTAACGATCGAGTACACAAACAGTACGTATTCGTTATGAAATACAAAATAAGCTCCATGAGGACCACCGCTGCGAGGGACTTAACCCTGCAGAATTGAAAATTACACTATTACTACAGAAAATTATTCGCTAATTGATTTTAACGTTCCGTATGTGGTTTCACTATTAAAAAAATGTTTAACGAAAATACCTAACAAAAAACAATTTGTGTGACAAGCTAAAAGTAACCTTAATTCTTCAACGTAAGAGTCAAAATTCAAATGAAAGCAGAAGAGTTATCAACTTTTCTCAGGTGCATTTTGGGTTATGGTAATTATAAACAACTTAATTTAATTAATTTTATTTGCCTAGTATCTTATAATTAATCATTATCTAGTTGTAGAAGAAATAGATAACATCAAGTATTTATAAATTAGGTACGTTATATCAAAATTCTGAATAGCAGAATTAAATAAGTAGAGTTATTTAGTTTTCCTAGAACTTAGTTAGTTTTGTGAAAGAATTTTTAAGTTGAGAAAAAATTCAACAACTCATGTTATTTAATTTATTTGACATTCAAATTGTCACTGACCACAGTTATTGATTTATTTACTGAGTTATTTATTTTTCCTTTAAAAAAATAGTGTTAGTCTGAAGATATTTATTATTCCATCTTTCCGACAAAAATGACTATATTTTTGGAACGGAATAAGATACGAAAATGCCTGTAAGGCTAAAATATGCGGCATGTTTTAGGTGTTTTGAAAATAGGAAAAAGTCAATATCGCCAAAATCGGAGTTATTTAATTTTCCCTCTACGGGGACGATATGGTCAACGACCTAGCGGTAGGTGGGGCGCTGCGGTGACGTAGGATCATGTGTCGCGATCCTACTGGCCGGCGCGATGTGACGATCCGGAACACAGGGTCTTGACTGACGTATAGGCAAACGGAAAACTTAGGCATCGTTCACACCAAACGTATTGTCCGCCGCTGACTGACTGACGTTTGGTGTGAACGATGCCTTAGTGAACTGTATATAAGGGTTCTGATTTTGCTAATTTCGCGCTCGCTTCGCTCGCGCATCCATTCATTTTCCTTTCTGGGGGCCTGAACAGGAATGACCCAAGTCCCTTTTGTCTCAGATTACTTTAATAAATTACTCGTTGTTGAGCTTCGTAAAGCTAAAATGAGGTTTATCAATTCGCATTTTAGATCCACGTTATCTCAACTATGTTGCCCCCCCCCCCCCTCAATTCTTAACCTATAAAAGGTTTACAAAAATTGCCGTCTGTTCTCTCTGCGTTCTATTTCGCTTAAAACGCTCATCTACTTCTATTTCTAAATTGTCCATCCAGAAAAACATGTCCAACGGCTTATTGCACTGGCTAGCACCTAATAAAACAGAACGATTAACGAAGAAGGTAATATCAAGCAGCGCAAGCTACCTCTCATAATATTATGTTGACCTGTAACAGTGCACATAGTACACACAGTACACAAGCTGCAAAAGTTAAAACATTGGACAGGAGCATAGTAAATCGAGACGCCTGACACAGCTAAGAGGTTTCTAATTTACGTGTGACTACAAGAACTAAATCACCTCAGATCTCAAAGTTATTGTCCATAAAAAATAATCGATTTAGTATCGCATTATACTTAGCGCGATATTGCTTTCCTGAAAAATAAACTGATATATCGTGGCATATTGGTAATAGGTCAAAATACCGATATATCACAAAAAAATATGAAATAAAAAATCAAATAATTGAAAAAATTAAAAAACACGCCTGCCATGACAAAAAGAAAACTAAAAACGATAAAACAAGTCAAACAATTTCAGTGATGAATGAGAGCAAGGTCCCGTAAATGGAAAACTGAAAACTAAAACTTTTCTTGCAGTCGGGGGACAGTTCGGTGGAACAATTCTTTACTGTACAGGTCCCCCGACTGCAAGAAAAGTTTTAGTTTTCAGTTTTCCATTTACGGGACCTTGCTCTCATTCATCACTGAAATTGTTTGACTTGTTTTATCGTTTTTAGTTTTCTTTTTGTCATGGCAGGCGTGTTTTTTAATTTTTTCAATTATTTGATTTTTTTATTTTTTATTTTTCTCGTTAGTTTTGTGTTATGACCTATCACAAAAACAATATCTCATGTGTATTGGTCAGCAGGCCCAACTCCCATAGTGTTTTGCCCATTGTCCTTTGCTAATGCATTTCTTTAGGACCAACGCCTGTAGGAGGTTGAAATATTTTTTTTGTTTAAAAAAGCGGTTTCCTTGGTATTTCATTGAAAAAAATAAATTACACAAAAGGAACATTTATTTGGTCTAAATTTTAGAACATTCTGAGCATCCCAGAAAATATACACGTGGCCGGGCTGCAACGTATGCGGTACAGCCCGGCCACAAATAAGTGCTTTTTTAACAAGAAATATTTGTGGTACAATTAATCTAATCATAGGTACTATAAGAACTCTTTAAGAACACTTTATTGATACGTCTATAAATGATGAAATCGACTGTGGCCGGGCTGCAACGCAACACACGAAAAGATATTGATGTCAGAATTTTTTGGAAACTTTTTTAATGAAAATTTTCTGTTTCAGGGTTGTTGTTTTGTTGATTTTTGACCTTATTTATTTATTTAATTTTAAAGAAAGCTTACAGACTAATAATATAATTATAAATATCATGTATAAGTAGCGACATTTGCTAATTACAAGCTTCCACATTTAAAAATCTAATTAGTTACAAGTTACTTGCGTTGACCAAATAAAGTGTTTAGAATAAATTAAAGAATACATTGTGAGTAAACATACCAAATTATATGGGTGGATTTAGATAGATACTTTGCAGATGAGGTTATTTACGAACTCGATCTCATTTTGTCAAAACGTAGACGTGACCTTTACTCTACGTCATGGTCTAATTATCATTTTCGTGATTCACAAAACTGTACGAAAATCTAACCCTTCTTTTATTTCACTCAAGTCCAAAACAGATTCAATGGAACACACGAAGAGAAATGCTCAAGATGACATGAGAGTTATAGGTATCTACTGTAGCGGAAGTTACGTAAGCCCGCAGTTTATGTCAGAAAATAGAGTCTGGCAAACGAAAGTAGACACTGAAAAAACGTGGCAAATTTAAAAAATCTCAGCCTAGTAACCCCAAAATTTGTAGGACGTATATTCAATAACCTGACTTGATACTTTAGAGTTATTTTTTTTGTGTTAAAAAAATATTTGTACACCACTTATGTGGACACGTCCAAAAATTAATGAATCTATGGTAGGTACCTGTTGTGCGTAGTCTTAATTTTTTAATTAGACGAAGTAAACTGAAGTTTCGAGTTGTAAAATCTGTCCACACATTAATTATATTATGATCTAAACTAAAGAGGCATTTCGTGCGTAAATCAGTTTACTTTGTTCGAATATAAAGACGACTAGGTATTAAGTGATATTATTTGAATAAAAAAGCAACAATCTAATAGTTTTTATTTATTCACTACCATAATCAAAATCTGAATCTAGGAGTTCCATTTCGAAATTTACCAGTTATTGAAGCTATTTCATCCAAGTACTGGTTCTGGGTTCTTATTCTGTCTTTCTGCTCTAAATCATTCAGTTTTTCAATAAATTTCACTACATCATCAACCCCTTTCACATTCTCGAGATTTCCTGTAAAAGAAAACAATTTATCTTACAATTGCAATACAACAGAATGCACAATAAAACAATGCATGATGATTTTTAACAGAATATGAACCAAACATAGAAATAGTTTTATAAAATCATAAATTAATGATTATTTTACTACGAATACAACCAAAGTATCAAAATCAAGGCATCATACTACCTAAGAAATCCAACACCACACGTAAACAATATTGTTCCTGATTGAATTGGGCGTCTTTCTCCTGTTGTCTTTCTTCGTACTTTGATATCATGCGAAACAGCATCTCCCGTTTTCCACTTTTAATCGTTTCATTCATGTTTACGTTGAAAAAATGCTATAAAAAGGTCACATTCAATCAACAACAACACGCCATCTTGTTTTGACAATACGAGATTGACATAAATAAAAAGTTGCCATATGAAAAGTTTGCAAATAATTCGAGTGTCTACTTTCATTTGCCAGACTCTATAACTTCTTTATTTATTTTATATCTGCGTGCGTTTTATCACCAGATGTTACCTGTTAGTCTGGTAAAGTTGCTCAGGCGAGCAATGTTCAAAAACATAAGTATAAGTAGATAATGTATAATATGTATCTACTATCTACTGACATCGTAAGAGGTACTTTGGGGCAGGATAAAAATAATTTTGAAAGAATAAAATAATGTTACTTACTTCTTTGAAATGGAATCTACAAACATACATAAAATTAAAATGTCTGTTTGTAATCAAGGGCGGATCCAGCTTTGGAGCCAGGGGGGGGTCACAGTCGTTGTCAAGTTACAAGAGGTTATAATTTAATTTTCACTCCTCTTGCTCAAAAAGAACGTCATTAGAGCATACCAGAGCGGGCGTAAAATTGCATATATTGCCCTAGGGCTAAAATTAAATCTCGTAGGTACGACAAATTTTTCAGCCAGCTGGTGCGTGATTTAGTTTCAAGTAAAAAAAAATGTTTTATTTTTAAAAATGGAACTAAACGCGCTGAATTCCGAACTCTTTGGTAGAATGTGTGCGTTGCATTGCAGCTACAGAAGAAATAAAAAAAAAGGCATTGGCGCGAAATTTTTGGAATTTTATCATTAAATTGAATTTAATTTTTAATAAAATAAACTCATATTGAACATGGTTATTTTATTTTCTCGCAATCGTAGTGAAAAGTACAGTGTAACACACGGCGCTAAAATCCCATTATAACTCGGTTCCTATTTACTACCTCGTTTAAAATGGGTCATTTTAGGCCGGTTTACAATGTACTATTTTATAATCATAAAAACAAGTAAAAAGGGTGGGTATTTTTAATGTTTATAACAGGTTTATAACTATAAGGTACCTACTTACTGTACTTAAAAATACTAATTACGGTAGGTACTCAAAAATACCTATATTTAAATAACAAAATCAATTTTTCTTTTACGTCTTCTCCCGAAACGCGTTATCACTTTATCTACTTCAATGGGTACGTTTTATTTGGACGTGGAGAAGTGTCAGTCCGGTGTGACGTTCTCCAGCCATTGAAGCTCTTCGCCACGATTCTTCGAATTGCTGAGCCTTATCCAGGGGATATAGCGTTGAACAATTTTCCCTGGATGGACGATTTAGAAATAGAAATGAGAATTGAAGTCGAGCGCTTCAAGCGAAACGAACGCAGAAAAAGCAAGAGGTAGGCGCAAGCGAAGCGAGCGCGAAATTTTTTGTATTATTTTATAGATTTTGGAGGGTGGCAAAGGTATTGTCATTGGGAGGGAACTTGAACGTGTCCTTTGTTTATTGCCTTCACATCACAGCCAAAGCATTGATTTGTACATCTTCGACAGTCGTTGAGTCGTCACACGTAGTCAGTTGCCCGAAAGTCTGACAACCAGTCTTACTAAGGGATATCTCATCGTACCCGGTACTAATAACAGGTCAAAAAAGCAATCGTTCCATGTAAAATTCTGGGTTTTAGCTGCATCCAGTTAGACTGAAAGCCAACTACAACATACATAATTATTTGCGATAACGTAAGTGGATCTTTTAGCGTGGAATTTTCACTAGCCTATAAACACTGGGGATAATGCAAAGAATCTAACGATAGTATCAAACGGTTCAGGCGTTTAGAAGTTATGGTGAAATAAAGAAACTCACAAATAAACATACATGCATACAGGAACCCTTAAACACTCATTTTGGGTAGTTGTGTTAAAACATAATTAAAACATTATGTTTAACAATTTTAATTAGTGGTCCACCTATATCGGCCCAGGGGGGGGTCATGACCCCCCTGACCCCCCCCCTGGATCCGCGCTTGTTTGTAATTATAACAGCTTTTTGGTGAATGACTATAGTGGTATATACGGTAGGTACTTACTTAAATAACAAACGGAAAAATAAATACCTATACAAACCACTGTATTTTTGTATGATACCAGGCAGAATGTAGATACTGGGAATATTCCTGGATCTAACACCTGCATTCTATACAAATTAAGAATTATTATTATTATGTTTTTTATTTCAACATTTAAAATATTAAAATAGTCGTCCACCGATGACGGGAGCAGGGTCCAAGCTACCGGTGGTTAAGGCTCCAGAGACAGAAACCTCCTCACAATGCGAGCCGTATCGAGGAGTAATAATTGTATTAATTATTACGGATGTAACGATTTTGATGGGACTATGGAGTAAAGGGTTCAATGCAAAAAAATATCTCCTTCTCTCAGTTCAGTCCTTCTCTCTGCTCAGTTCGTCACAAAGTCTAACAAGAACCTAACTGGCAATATACCGTTGATTACCTTCAAAGCGAACTTCAGCTCTCTGTTCCAAAGTTCCAACAACAGTGACTGATTTCGCTGGCTCGTTGCTCCAATCAAGTCCGTCTATTGCAGGCTATTGTTGGACGTAGGCCTACGTCAAAGCTAGCTAGCTACGATTGTTAGGGCTTGATTGAGAGAAATTAGTCAGAACTGGCTTATAGTTGTCTTTGAAATTAACCACGGCGGCCGTTTTCAAAGATTATTTTTCCATTTGTTGGTCCCATATTAATTTGGTCAAGTTTCGATGATTGATTTTTGGGTTAACATTTTGTAAATACGTACCTATTTGATATTGATCTACGTTGATGATGCTCTTTTTATAATAAACAAATTTTTTTTTTATTTATTCCGCATTTCACGGTCAACAGCTTGGAGCTCGAAAATTGAGATTATTGGCAATAAATAACTGAAAAAAAATCAACGTGGTCTCCAAAAATGCTCCTTTTCACAGCATCAACCAAAATATCTTTCCAGTTTCTAACCTGCAAAAACATACAATTGTCCAATATCACTTCCTCCGAGCCTTTGGTACGTACCCATAAAACGAAACTGCATAGCCCATTATGGAACAGACCCATTGTATAGGGACGTGCCGTTCGTAGCGATTATACGGGCAATACTGGCCGATGTTGGACGATGCTGGACCATTGAAATCAACCCTTTGTAAACCGTGAGTGCGGCCTTACTCTGAGAACTATTATTTCCTATAGTAGAGATTGTTTGCTCGATTGTTCAGCTTGTAGGGTTTCAATTTGCCAGGCACCTAGTTTTCTTTTTTCTGCTTTGAAAGGTAGACCTTTTGCTAGCTTTGTAAGGATCGTTTTTTTGTTGGTTTGTAATGAGATGCATTTTGAAATATATCAGTCTATCAGTGTTCTGATCAGCATTAAGCTGCTAAAGTAACTTGTATTCTTAGAGTTATGCTAGTGCTCAGTACAGATTGGTGCAAAAGTTGCATGAAATGAAACAAATTCGTTGAAACTTTGCCTAGTTGCTGTTATTTATTTGAAGAGACGCAGATGTTTCCTTACGAACCTTACATAAATACTTTAAATCAATCGACTAAAGTGTGTTATGGATAGCTACTGTAATTTGATTTGTATGAAATTTGAAATTCATGCATCATTCAATGATTTAATATCTGCATGGCTATCTAGGCTGATAATTTATAATCGATCACGTGCAAATTGTATATAGCATTGTCAGATATTCACATATTGTTTGTACCGAGGACAGTTAGTTATGTATCGAAATACCTCGCGAATGAATCGAATACTGTAATTTGATTTAATTTATTCACAATAATCGCATTTTCATATTAGAATAGAATAATATTTATTTCTGAGTTATGGCACAGTCGAACAAGCTATATAGTACAAAGCAAAACACACAAGGCACAAGGTAAAGCGTTTGGCATTAAGCGACTGATGTCAAACGCTGTATCGTTTGACATCAGTCTCTAAATGTATCTGTGTAATCCTAAAAGCGAATGCTAGTTAGAATACCTGGCTGTATACGTATTACCTTGTTCGACCGTACATAGATCTTAATATGAAACCCAGAATAGAAAAGCTATTTTACGTCGGTAACCGTTTTCACGTCGTCGTCCCTTCCGTCCTGAATATTTCCCAACAAAAGTGTTAAACTGAACTACAAAAGTCACAGCGTGACATTAGCAAGCAGATCACGAACGAGCCTACAGATTGAAACCCTTACTACTTACCCTGGCCTTAGCTAGGTCGGTCGGTCCTATGTACGGTCAGCAACAGAAGTAGCTTAACATTTCGGAATTATAATTATTTAGTGAACTGGACTCCAGGTAATATTTTTAATTTATCAGTAGATTATTCTTTAAAATATTCCTTACTCTTCAATAACTTGTTGATAGATGATTCTGCCCTGGAGTGTAAATGTGGTCTTATCCCAAAGACTATGGGGCACTTGATATCGTTTCCCGCCTGTCCTGTTACTTGCACATCACAGGAGCTGATGGAGGCTGCTGAAAGGAAAGTGCCAAACTCGTCGTCAAATTTTCGGCCGACTCAATTTAAATTTTTAATTGTCATCGACACGCTAATAAGAATAACTTGTTAGTAACGAGTAATTTCTAAAGATTTGAAAACAAAACCGCTTTGAAACTTTGGGTAGTGTTAATCTATTTCTGATAGAATAGCCCATCCCTCTCCTATAGAGGAGGCCTGTGTCCCTGCAGTGGGAAACTGGGAACATTATAGGCTGATGATTATGATGACTTCTGTTACTAACTGTACCTCTAACAAAGTGACAATCTGTTTACGAATTGAATGTTGTTGGTTGTGGAACCTTTTTAGATTAGCTTTTGGACTTTCACTTGTTAGAAACATAACATCACGGCTGTAGTCCCCAAAGGGTTAGGCTAAGGTGTACCTAATAGTAGGTACACCCACGGTGCGGAATAAGAGTTTGTGAATCCCATTTAAGCGTAAGGCGGGGCGTGACAATCATCGCAGGGGGAGGATGAGAGTTGCCGAGACTGACCCCTGGGATACCCAAGTGAGGGGCATTGTTTCATCATCAGCCTATAATGTTCCCACTGAGGGCCTAAGGCCTCCTCTATAGGAGAGGGGATGGGCTATACTCCCCCACGTGTGGCCAGTGCGGGTTGGTAGATGTCACATGTCTTTGAGTCTTTTGATTCTAAGACATGCCGTTTCCTCACGATTTTCCTTCACCGTTTTGAGAGCAGTGGTGATGAAATAAATTACATAAAGTAATGTGCCTGCCTGGGTTACTGTTTGTAAGTCGAGGCCGCAATCAATGGGCCACCACTGCTCCCTGTTGCTGCTCATTGCTTGATTTATCCAATAATACCCCACTTTGCCAGATTATGTTTGCAGCGGCCTAAAAAATGACCCAACATCATTCATACGATATTACAAAACTCTCCCTTCCTAACCGTTAGCACGTCAGTCTACCTGTCACTATGAAATATCGAAACAATAACAAACGTGAACAGTGACAGTGGTGACAGTGTCATCAATTTATTATACGGTTGACAGCCTGATGAGCCATTACAAATAACGTGAGGGATAGTTCAAAAGAATATTTTGGACAGAATCATTATTGACATTTAGGAGGTGATTAATTAATTATGGTTAGTTAGGTCTCATTAGTGGTTACTTTTTATTACAATTTTGCATTGTAAATAAATTAATTAAATATGTATCTGCATTTGACAAGACGACACAATCAATGGCATTCGAGATCATTACGAACAAAAAACACAAATGTGGCTTCAGAAAACAACATCAGCCAGATTTGAGACTGATTCATTTTTAATGCGATTCAGCTCACTTCGAAGTTTGACAGCAATCTATGTGAAATGTTGTATCAAGTTTTTTATTAGAGTGATTTGCTTTTTAGAGGCTCGTTGTTTCAGCTGAAATATTTCCGAACATCACTATAGGTTTCTTAAAACTTTCCAGACATCAATTCTCTGGACCTACTCATGTGGAATGTACTAAAATTTGACCAACTTCTGATTATGGCCGTAACAGCTGCTGAAAAAGGTAAACTGAGTCTGATTCCGAGGTCGAAGAAAGGGTTACACTTGGTTGATATCCCAACGCTTCTCCACGTTTATTATGCGCACAGCAGTTTGGAACTCTCTGCCGGATCTGTGCTCCTATCCCGTCTGCCTTCAAAGGAAGAATGAACAGGTATCTGCTGAGCACGCTCGTTCCAGCATTCCTCATCAGGATTTTAAATAAAAAAAACTGGCCAAGTGCAAGTCAGACTTATACTTATACTTCCGTACCAAGATTTCTTATAGGTTTTCCTCTAATTTAAAAACAATAGGTTCACTTCCTACTTTGAAATGTGAGTCGCTACCACAGGCATGTCGTTTTGTTAAATGAGTAGGTACTAGAGTAACCCAATGGAGTCTTATTTACTTTTGTTTCTATAAATCTAGAAATTCTGCTCAGTAGTTCTGATAAGCAAATAAAACCCGAAGTAAACATGGACCAGAATTCTTGAAAGATCCTCCTTTCTAGTAAACCCACTATACAACGAAAGAGACCTTACGAAAATATAATATTGAAGTCATATAAAATATTCCAGTTTGATTCATTTCTAATGCCGCCTCAGTCTATAATTGTCCATTGAGTTCGACGATACCCTTTGTGTTTGCAGACTTTAGTTTATAGAAATACTAGCTGACCCCGGCAAACGTTGTTTTGCCATATAAAAAATTTCAGAAAAAAAAAAAAAAAAGATGAAAAATAGATGTTGGCCGATTCTCATAGATACCCGATACGCACAAAAAATTTCATCAAAATCGGTCAAGCCGTTTCGGAGGAGTTTGGCATCGAAAACTGTGACACGAGAATTTTATATATTAGATAGACAGAAGGTCTAAACTTCTTTGATATTCAGCTGCACGAGATACTGATTATTGGAGATACAACTGCTTGAGTAAATACAGCTGCACTGTCTCTTCCTTTACTCACATAATCCGAAGTGACGACAGACGGAGACTTCCGAGATGAGATTAGGCGCAGAACAAACGGCTTAGTGTCCTTTCTAAGAGGGGTTGCAGACCACCAATCTCCAACAGGGTGCTACTGACAAATGTCTAATGGAAAACTCAATTACACTTTCCTTGCTTGAAAATCGGTATCAGAACCCTACGGTCAGTTTGCAATTTCATTTAATTTATTCAATAACAATTTACATTGTCTGAATGTGTTAGTCCCTGCAGTGGGAACATTATAGGCTGATGACGATGATGAATGTGTTACAAAATAAAAATGGTTGTATAAACAACAAAAAAATAAGAGACAGTATTAAAAAATTGAAAAAAGACAAATTAATACACTAATGAAATTAAAAAAAAACACATATTATTAAAAACCACGAGACCACATTATTCCTTGAGAACAACTTTGTATGCCACAGCTGCCTAGCTGGTTAGAAAAAGTTGTGGTAAATAGCTAACGATGATGAAGATCATGTATATTGTTGTTACTAAGTCGTTTAGACTGCCTCGTTAGTCTGGTCCTTGGGTTATTCCATCAAGAATTTCTCAGTAGCAGCAACGGTGCCTGAATTTGTGCCAATTGATGGCAATAGGCTCGCCCCGTATTACTAGGAACCATGGAGCACAATAAAGGAACCTATACATAATTGGCGAAATGTGGGTGCACTACTAGTTAAATCTCTCTGCCTAACCTTAATAGAAGCTGTTATGTTGAACTGCTTCCTCAAATGAACCTTCTAACTTTCCTATCCCTTGGTCTGATGTCCTATTCTACAAAATCGAGAGCTTATTGATCCTTACCGGATAAAAGAAAATGTAAGGGTGCTTATTTTTGTGCAAGTTGTAAGAACCGGGGATATCCTATTGTGGTGCTTGGCAGACGGCTTAAGAGTTATTGACCCGGGATAAACAGATAATATTAAGGAGAAAATTGTGAGAATAGGTAAGCTCATTTGTAGATTTTTGGTATATTATAGTGGTGTTTTAACAGGAATAAGAGGAAACCGGCAAGTCTTAGAACCGAAAAATTCGAAGACATGGGACATCTACCAATTCGCACTGGGCCGGTTGGTAGAATATCCCATTACCCCTCAAAGAGAGGAGGCCTGTTTCCCAGCAGTGGGAACATTAATAGGCTGTTGATGATGATGATGAGGAATAAGGATGTGATTGGATTAGATTATGGATTAAAAATATCTATAAAAATCTGCGACGTACATGAGCAGCGGCTTCCGTCGAAAGAGAGACTCCTCCAACAAGACAGGTGTTGTGTTTGATAAGGTTGCTGCCAGATGGTTGCGGTCGGGTTTTTGAACGACCTACGATTCTTCGCGCCGTCAATTACTTATGATCTTTTTAACAAGTAAAAAAAGAATAAGTTCTAGTTTTAATTATCATTATCAGCCTATAATGTTCCCACTGCAGGGAGACCTCCTCTCTATGTGCCCTCTCCAAGAGGGGAGTCCTCCCCATATCATAACCCATGCCTATGGGCTATAATAGTTTTTAAAGTTCCAAGTTTATTTTTCAATAGGTGCCGACCCTTCAATGCATTCATCAAAACAGTGCTGTTTGATGAATGCATTGAAGGTCCCACGGTAAAATAAGATTTAAGAAAGAAAGTCGTTTCCCAGCAATATTTTTTGCGTAAAGTTGCTTAGTTTGTTGTACAGAATGTTTGGTTGATGACTGACGTAGTTTTTCTCCCCATGTATAGTATTCCATCAACGAACTTCCTTAGCTACTTACAGTTTGCATGCACTCTTAAATTGTTGCTATTGCATTACAACGAAACGTACCTTTGTAGTTTTTTTTTGAGAGTGGGAAATCATTAAATGACTCCTCTGGGCAGAGCGATAGGGAGTGCCAAACTTCTACTGACTAAAAACCACCCATGTTCCTTCTTAGCCCTCTGCCCAAACCGTGTAACATCTATATACATATATAAAAGGCTTTGTCCTGAATGACTGACGGATCAACGCACAGCCTAAACCGCTGATCGTAGAGACCTGAAACTTGGAGGGTGTGTTCTTTGTATGATGTAGGCATCCGATAAGAAAGGATTTTTCGAAATTCTACCCCTAAGGGGGTGAAAACGGGGGGCAAAGTTTGTATAGGACAAAGTGATTCCTTGGTCCAATCTACTTCAAATTTTGCATAAACCTTTTTTAACAGAATTGATGGAAGACGTGTTTCGTATTTTATTGAAATTCATCCCCTAAAGGGGTTAAAAAGGGGTAGAAACTTATTTTGGCGGTGAATTGCTTCGAAAATGATATCAATACTCCTTAGTGATTTTGATTTAAATTACTTCTTTTTATTTTGACACATGTCTAAAACTCAAATTCGAATTTATTCAAAAAAGGTTGAACTCACATAAATAAACTTTTAATTGTAAAACTATCTGTGTTTGATTTGTTGTGTATATTATTACCTATAGTTTTCTTTTAGTTTGTCTTAGAAGTGTCTGTGTCTATTTTTAAAAATGGGAGCAGAGTTGGTTAACATCAATAGGAAATTAATATGGTTTTTTTGTGTATAGATATTAAGTCTGGCCAACATATAGGCTACTAGCTTTTGCCCGCGACTTCGTTCGCGTGGAATAGTGACTTCCGGCAGATTTTTGGTTTATCTTGCGAAAAAAAAAAAACAAACAAACTAAGTATCCTATGTCCTTTCTCAAGTTCCAAACTATGTCTGTACCAAATTTCATCAAAATCCGTTTAGGCGTGAAAGAGTAACAGACAGACAGACAGACTGAGTTACTTTCGCATATATATTAGTATGGATAATGGATAATTTATCTTGAAAACTTGAATACCTGATGCAGAACCGCAAAAGACCAGCTTAACTATAAGAGATACAAAAATGGTACCATAGCAAAAATTGTTCCACGTGATGAGCATTTTCAGCAAAGAGAATAAATTCGAAGATCTGGAACACCAGATGTGGAACTCCAAGAGCCCAGCTACACTATAACATATATAGGAATGACGTCTTAGCAAGAATTGTTCAGCCTGATGAGCACTCTCTGTTGTCGTATAAAATTTGAAGATCTGGAACAGCTGATGTGGAAATCAAAGCTATCACTAATTTCACTGTCACTCAATCAACGAGACAGTCACTCATCAAAATTTCCACGTGAACGAAGTCGCGGGCATCAGCTAGTGGAAGTATATAATCGAAACGAAAAGAAGAAGAAGAAGAAGCCCTCTGTGCCGAGGCCGGCCTTTGTAGTCTTACAGGAAAACTCGCTTTCTTACACACAATGCAAGGTAGCAATCTTGTGACACACTGAAAATTGCACTGTCATGCGAAGAGTCTGAATGTGACTGATAAAGTGGTTTGGGCCGTCTACGAAACCGTAGTTTCGTAACTGTACTCCTAGTTGACAAAACGTTAGTCTGTTCTTACTTGTGAACACTGAATACCTACCAACCTAGATACCGCAAGCCTTGTTATTGCATTTTTTGCGGGTAGGAAATCACCAAATAACCCCTCCCGCTCTTGGGCAGAGCGAAAGGGAACGTCAGATTTCTACTGACTAAAAATCACCCAAGTTCCTTCTTAGCCCTTTATGTCAAGGCCGCGGTATCTCTTGGAAACAAACCGCAGTCCCGACGGGTCTTGTTATTGCCTAACCTGGTGTCAGAATTTAATGATGCCAAAGACATCTGACTTGGCTCTAACTGCCGTCGAGAAATATTACTCAGGCATACTGGTTTACTCTCGATGTTTTCTGTCACTGAAGCAAGTGATAATTATACAATACGCACATGAATTCGAAAAATCTGAGGTGTCTGTCTTAGGGTCGAACTTGAAATCTATGACTTTGCAATGGTACAGTCGAACTAGTTAATAAGTATACAGCCAGCTAACTTGCATTTACTTTTAAGATTACAGATCCATTTAGAGACTGATGTGAAGTGATACAGCGTTTGACACCAATCGCTTAATGCAAAGCGCTTTAAAAAACAAAATAGCAATCAATATTTTCAGTATACTAGAATTATAAAGAGCTCTATCTCTAGCTTATTCGACATAAGGATCGTATTATGGCGTTACGTAGCTTACCCCCAAAAGGAAAAGCGTAGGTTTACTTTTTTTCTGCGTCGACCTATGAATGTATTAATGTAATCTCTTACTGAAATATATTTGATATTGTAAAGTAGGTGTTCAATTTACATCTAAAAATAAGTCTTGAAATCGTATTGAGGTCTTTGAGATAAAGTTGTGTCCACACAATACAGTAGATATTGTAACCAAAGAAAAAAAAAAAAAAACAAAAGTATAAAACGATTATTAACAAGCCATTTATTATGTTGGTTTTTTTAGTTATTTTGGTAAATTGTTAAAAATTAGATATTTAAACGTAAACCGACATTTCTAAAACCCTCCACACTAATTATTATATTATTCCCTACTCATAGAAACAGTAAGAGAACACTGCAAGTATAAAGTGAGGAACTTTGTCAAGTTTTTTTACAGGCTTACACAATTTCCCTCTCACAGAGAGGGAACATTATAAGCGGTTAAGCTATATGCTTTCACAATTCCTACCTCGATGTAGAAAATGTGACCAGAAACGATTTATGTTATGGATAAACAAATTGACCATCGTCCGACGTCTGGTCAAGCGAGGAAATTGTGTTACGAGCCAATTTTCTAACCTTACCTTAAAATACTAGTCATCAATTTAGTTTCAAAGGCTTATTTATCTATCTATCTAAATAAAAAGAGAAGTCCTGACTGACTGACTGACTCATCAACGCCCAGCCCAAACCCTTGGACCTAGAAAGCTGAAATTTTGCACAGAGGTTCCCTTTATAATGTAGACAAGGAACAAGGAAGGATATTTTGAAATTCAACCCCTAAGGGAGTTAAATAGGGGATGAAAGTTTGTATGGAAAATCGTCATTTTCACACGGGCGAAGCCGCTGGCAAAAGCTAGTACTGTATAAGAAAATGCTGTATAAATAAATAAATAGACAATGCTTTTTTTAATGCAACCATCATTTTTTTGGAGTTTGGTACACCATCAAATGAGGAGTCAGTTTCTACTTACTAAAAACCACCAATGTTCCTTTCTTAGCTCTTTGTGTCCGCGGTATCTCTTTCGAACAAACCGCAGCCCCGACGGGCAGCTTTAGACCCTATGTTAAGCTATTCGCATCGCCCGAGGCTGTGAACGAGGCATTGGCGAGTCCATCTCAGGGTCTTTAAATCCAATCCACATGGAGGACGTACTTTATACGAGGTCTGACGTCATATGGTAATGAAATTGGAGCCAGTAACACGTGTAACCACCACACGCGTGTGCTTAGATTTTCTAAGAAATATAATATTACTTAGATACTTTTTGGAATATTTTTGTAGCCACTTGGGAAAGTTTAGATGTTTGTTAGATGCTAGAGTGGGCTGAATTGTTTTGTAAACATTTTTTTTTTATTAAGAAAGCAGAATTGTTCTGCTTTTATCATATCGGTAAGAACAAAGAAATATGAGAATAGCTCAGAACATAATAAATTATGTCTGTAATACCCGAAGGGTCATAGGTGTATCAATTAGTATACCCACCTTTCACCGTTATATGTTTAAGTCCTATATAATAGGGGGCGAGCCCATTCCCATCAACCGGCCACAAACCCAGTCTCCGTTTTTTTTTTTTTTTTTTTAAAGAAATTCCTAGAGTGGGGCAACCCACTCTAGGAATTTCTCCTGTATCGTGGGTGCGTTTACAAACATTGAAAACCACATACACAAACACGCCCAGACCCGAAACAATTATCTGTAGGCCATACAGATACTTGTTCCGTGCGGGGATCGAACCCGCGACACCGAGCGCAGCAGTCCAATCGCTTAGCCACTGCGCCAACCGTGTCGTCAAAAAAAATACCAATGACACTTTGCCAGACTTGGGAATTCGACACAGGACCTCATGCATAGAAGTTGCGCATTATAAGAACAACTCACGCGTGGGTAAAATACTTGCCAGCCACCAGATGCTTCTGGGCTTACCACCTAGTGTGCGAAGGATCTACATAAAGGTATCATTGCCAAGGGGTATGGTGTTGGGCTGCGGGTTGTTCGAAAGAGATACCACGGCCCCGGCACAAGAAGGAACATGGGTGGATTTTAGTCAGTAGAAGTCTGAAACTCCCTTCCGCTCTACCCAGAGCGGGCGGGATTGATGATATTCCAACTCCCCAAAAAAAAGGGTATGGTGTTAGCCAGATCGGCGATCAGATAGACTATCGCTCTATGTAAAGTACTGGTATTCGGTAGTTAAGCTGACCACAACATAGTTGGAGGTTGGAGCTTAGAGAGACCTGAGCCCCACCAGTGGGAATATTAGAGCTTGATTATGCACTGTAACCTCCAAATAAGTTATCATCAAGTTTCCACTAAATGCCACTGAACACAACTATCCCACACACGTTACTCAAGTAGTCTATCTCCCGAACAACAACACGAATAGTGGGATACTTACTGACAGCTAATAAAAACAGAGTCGACTTGTTTGTTGATACAAACGCATGTTTGTGTCACGTACTGTGTGCTTCGTTGCTTATTTTACGTGTTGCGAATGTTTGTAACGCAGTTCATTCTAGGAAGTAGGTTCATATACATTGATGGTGCGCCACACTATTTCCAAACCACTGCAGCTCCTGAAAACCAGAATCAACAGTGGTGACCACCAGAAGAGCGCCGAGCCAATGAAACTCGACGAAGTCACAGAGAAACAATGTAACTGTATTGGATCCAGCAACGAAATTAATCAGAAAAGAATGGCGGAGGAGCAGAAAAAACATAATTTCAACTTCGTTCTAATTTGCACTTATGCATAGCATCACACTTCAAACACAAAAATGTATTAAAATTATCTATAATACGCGAGACACCCAACACAACTTTAAGAATGTCTAAACAAACCCAGGAAAGTCATTACCCGCTGTGACACTTTGAAATGAACCGCCGCTGCAGCGTCACCCTGACACGCAGTACCTGACCCTATTACCTGAATGTCTACTAACGGATAAAATACAAGACGTGACTATAATATGACAGGTTATTCCAGGGACTTACAGGAAGGACTGACGCATTATGTTATCAAGAAATGAGGTTATTATTTTGCGAAAACTAGTCTGGTAGGAACATGACCTAACATCACGCTTGTAATCCCCGAAGGGTTAAACAGAGGTGTATCTAATAGTACAACATATTTCAGCAGTTATGCATACATCTTGTGTAACAGGGGGCGAGCCTATTGCCAACAAGAGGGCAACAAAACGAAACTCCGTGGCTGCTACTGACAATTTTCTGATGGAAAAGCCATATAACTTTGCCCGACTCGGATATCGAACCAAGGATCTCATTCTCAACAGTCCACTAGACCAACGAGGCACAAGAGGCTAAAAAATACTTTTTTTTTTCAAGTAGCTACTTAATTTATTATAACTTTCAATGACCTACAAATTGAAGGTATTTTTACCCGACTACGGCGAAGCCAAAAGGAAGGGTTATGATTTTGGCAGTCTATGTATGTATGTATGTATGTATGTTCCACCGTAGCGCCTAAACTACTGAACAGATTTTAATAAATTAGGTGTCAATAGATTCGTAAGAATAGCCCGGGTGACATATGCTATATAAATTTTATAAATTCTTTTTATGACGGAATTTAAATGACAAAAACTTACCTCAAAAAATATTAAATTGAGATAATCATAGCAAGTTTGGTATCAAATGAAAGGTCTTTCGCGAGCACATTACAAATATGTATATAATATATATTATAGTTTAAGTACACACAAAAATAAAATTCAAATTAAAAAATTAAGTTCAAAAATCTAAAACCCGACTACTAACAAAATCGCGGTCTTAAAAGTAGAAAACAAGAAAATAAATCTTGTCTGATATTCTTCGTAGTCGCATGCCACCTTGCTAATGGCAATTAGCAGCTGACTTCTGTATCAATGAGAACGCCATGAAGGAGCATCAGTTATGAGTGGCATGCGACTACTACTTAGTTTTATCAAATCTTTACTTAGTTTTATCAAATCAAGCTTAAGGCCTATCAATCTGGAAAAAAAAACATCATAATTATGAGCTCAATTGACTAGATAATAAATAATAAATAATAATAGCTTAATTTATTTTTTCTATCTGACTTGACTTTACAACTTTTGACTTAGCTATGCTTTTAATATTGGCATTTAATAAACCTTTGTAAGTTAAAAGACATTTCAATTGTCAACTGTACTGAACTGACAGCTTGTCATACGAGCATCTTATTATATTATTTTCCATCGATTCTCCGTGATTTTCTAATTCATCGACTAGTTCTGCTTATGAACTCTGATATTCTCTTTTTATTTTTTATTTTTTTTTCTTTCTTTTCTTTCTTTCTTTCTTTCTTTCTATATTTACTGTTCCCTGTGTGACTTGCCTAAGGATGACTCTGGATTCCGATTCTGCCTCTTTACTTTGGACTTTATTGTGTGTACATCGAATTGAATATCACGATGGGTAGCCGTGTAAGGCCTACAAGCATTATACAACGTGTTTGTCATGCGTGCTGGTTACGCACAAGAAGAGAAGTCCTACGTATGAATAGTCAAGATGAAAGTAGTCCTCAGCTAGACACAACTGACGATGTGCAACCACAAGAAAATGTAATCCAGCCTGATGCTGATGCATCAACCCAACCTGAGCCAACACAAGTTGTGGAGTTAGTCATTTATAGACGAATAGCAAAGATGTTTAGTTTTCTATTACACATTTTATTTCTATAACTTTACGATGATATAGCTTTATTGTACTTAGGAGAGTTATGCAATTGATACCTGCGTGATATAGCTTTATTGTACTTAGGAGAGTTATGTAATTGATAAGCGTGCTCCATCGTAGACCGCATCATCACTTTCCATCAGGTGAGATAGTGGTCAAACGCGAACCTATCAATAATAAAAAAAAAAACCTTAACATCCCTAGCCTGCATATTGTCATGAATGGTTGTGAAATGTGCATACTATTGGTGTACCTATTCTAAATAAATAAATTGTGTTAAACGTGTTTTTCTGTATCTATTAAAATGGTAAGGGTAGGTAAACCTTTTTTTTTTGGGGTGGTCGGGAAATCAACAAATAACCCCTCCCGCTCTTGGACAGCGAAAAGGAGTGTCAGACTTCTACTGACTAAAAACCACCCATGTTCCTTCTTAGCCCTTTATGTCGAGGCCGCGGTATCTTGCATCGGTTGGACTTAGTATTCTGAATACGGTAGTCCGTAGTTTATAATGTGTAAATGCATTTCTATCTATATTTAAAGGGTAAGTAGGGTGATTAGTCCGTTGTTTGTACGACATAACCTCTAAAACTTTAAACAGGAATATCTTTAATTCTGGCTTAGCAGAACAAGCTTATTTTTACTCGTTTCCGCTCGACTCTTTGTTGGTGTTTCGTTGGTATTTGTGGAAACACACACACGACCAGCAGTTTTCTATTGCGAGGTAGGTAAAAGAAGTCATTAATGGGTCCGCTCAGCTTGCGACCGACACCGGGCTTTAACATTCTGAAAACGTCCGTAGTTTATTTTGTATTTCTATAGTTCTTTTTCGATTAGTCCATTGTTAATACAACATAACCTCTAAAACTTTAAACAGGAATATCTTTAATTCTGGAGTACCTATAAAAATATAACTGAAGACAAAACTGTTCAGGAATTCAAACTCTATACAAATATATTTTTTCCATAGGCTGACGCAAAAAAAAAATGTCAACAAAAATTTGTTCGAGTGTTTGCCACTATTCTTTATAACACGCTAGTATTTTTTATGGATGTAAAAAGAAAAGCTTTTTTTCGTGTCCTTAAAAAAAGAAAAGTCTAAGTATGTATTCGACCAGTATTCTTTAACCTGTATTAATCATTGTATCCGTATAGTTCTACTGTTCAGTTCAACTAGTAGGACTAAACGGAGAAAAAAATCCATTTAGTTCTACTATCTGCTGTCTGAATTTTAATTGAACTAAACGGACAAAAAAGTTCTTTTAGTACTACTAATTTCCGGAATTATGTCCAACTGGTTGGACCACGGGGATAGGATGATCGTGTAAAACAAACATACATGCAACGCATGTTGTACTCCATGACGCGCGCTCGCTTCGCTCGCATATTACATAACACTATTGTCTTCTGTCCCCGAAGTGCCGGGCCTCCGCCGGCCTCCTTCGTCGGCCTACGGCCCGGTGCCCATGCCGCCCATAAAGGATACTGTCGCGAGACGGTCGTATTATAATTTTGGTTAAAAGAGGAGGTAGTAATTGCATTGCACTTCAGCATTAATAGATAACCTTTTCCTGTTTATTACCAGTAGTTGTTCCATAGATCATACATTCAATTCCCAGAAGTACAACTAGTTGGACCAAGGAAAGAACAACTCACTGTAATTGAACCATTTGGTAAAGATATTTCCCCATAGAACAACCAGTTGAACCCAGTTGAACCATGGGTAAATTTACTTCTCCGTAGTACAACCCATTGTATCCGTATAGTTCTAATACAATGGAAATTAGTAGTACTAAAAGAACTTTTTTGTCCGTTTAGTTCAATTAAAATTCATACAGCAGATAGTAGAACTAAATGGATTTTTTTCTCCGTTTAGTCCTACTAGTTGAACTGAACAGTAGAACTATACGGATACAAGTGTATTAATTGTATGCCAACTAATTTGACTGCTGAAAACTCTATTATTTGCGAGTACCTCATTTCAGAATAATTAATCAAGTACTTATTGTTACAGAATATATAATGACACGGGCAGCCATATTTAATTTTGACCTCAAACAATAAATGTAGGTTAGTAATAATTACCTATGTAAATTTTTATTTATTATTAATGTAAGACTATACTAAATATATAAACTAAACTAACCTAAAAACAAACTAACTATAAAAGAGCAATGAAAAACTCCTCCTCAACGCTGTCAGCAGGTAAAGTACCCAAGAGACTGGCAGCGTTGCTGCGTTGTATGGCAACACTTATCCTCTGGCCAAAGAATAAGCCAGCCCTTGGGTCGGAGGAAGCGTCAACAAAGCGTTTGGAAATATCCTTAAAAAGGCTGTGTGCACTAGGACCCCACGGCCCTAAAGTTTCAACCCCATTACCGATGTTACAAATGTTTACCTGGATGAAGTATTAAAATATCTGTGCCTGGATTAATACATAAGATCCTTTTTATCTCTATAGTACGATTCCTTGGGTCAATTACCGAACTCCGCGGGGGGGAAGCCGCAAGCATAAGGTAGTTATTTACATAAGTTTAATTTCGTATGTATAAAGACCATTAAGTATCAAAATTCATGAAAAGAACAAACAGTAAAACAGTCCCACCGACATCAACTTCCTGCCGCTAGGTGGCGCTGATTTCCCTTTGTTCTAAATTCAAGCGCTTGTCTTCCGGTGGCGGGGTGCTACCCAATATCCGGTGTGAGAGTGAGATAGCGATACTTATTGTAATATTACATTTTGTGATAGATGTTCGACTCAACGATTGAATATGAATTGTATGTTGAAGAATATATCAGATGGTGGAAGAATTTTCTAAGAGTTCTTTTGTGTGGATACATATTTAATATTGGTACGAGTGACAGATGGAAAAAGTAACAAAGAAATAGGTTAACACATTTTCTAAAGGATGTGAACGGATGGCCGATGGGGCCGAAAAGTTCTGGAATGGCGACCGCGAACCGGAAGACGTTGCGTTGGAAGGCCTCCCACTAGGTGGACCGATGACCTGGTCAAGGTTGCAGGAACCCGCTGGATGAGAGACGCACGGGACCGGTCAATGTGGCGACGCCTGGGGGAGGCCTATGTTCAGCAGTGGACGTCTTTTGGCTGAAATGATGATGATGATTTTCTAAAGATAGAAAGAGATTTATAAATGAAAAGTTTACGATTGATTAAATTAACACCACGCGGGCCCAGTGCAGGTTGGTAGATGTCATGTATCTCAGATTTTTTTTATTCTAAGACAATTACTTCTCCGTTTTCCTCACGATGTTTTCCTTCACTGTTTTGAGAGCAGTGGTGATGAAATAAATTACACAAAGTAATGCGCCTGCCTGGGTTCGAACATGGCTCGAACTCACGACTTACAGTTCGTAAGTCTTTTCCTTTTCTAACCTAACTCTAAAGAAATTCCTTGAACGGATATCTAGTTTAAAATACGGTCAAAGGAAATATATTTTCCCGATACAAACTCTTTGACTTTGATATTATTTCTTCAAAAGCAATAAAGCTTTGAAGGGAATACGTCACTAGTTTTTACCCTCGACTTCGCTTGTGTTGGGGTCGGGAATTGTGCCACCGGTTGACCGGTGGTACTTATTATCAGGATATAAAAAATATTTTATGCCCACACAGATCATGATCCATAGTGCCAAAATTCTTTCAAATACGTATAACTAGTCACCTACAGAAGATATACAGTTTAGTCTAGTCTAGAATGACGTATGATCAGCGGCCACGGGAACTCCGTTATACGGTCAAAATAACAACATTTATTTCAAGTAGACCAGTTAAAGTCGCATTCACATTTGTCTGACGTGTTGTGTTGTGATGCATCAGAAAGGTATCGGTTTCATACAATTAAGAGTGTTATCGGTAAAAAGTGTCGATTTTCATAAAATCGGGGTTTTTTAAAGTTAAATTACTGGAAGTTGGCACGAAATTATTAAAAACTAATTTTAGTACCGCATTAAGCATATCTTTACATTGTATTTGTAAAGAATAAAAATTGAAAAACGTTATTAAATATCAAAATGAAAGCTTATTTTGAACTCATATTTCTGAGATTATACGGGAAGACTGAATTTCGGAATGAAATTATGAATCAACAATGAGTCGTAGAAGCCTGGAAAAAATACGTGGAAAAAGGAAAGATACCGTAATTGTTATTGTATAAAATAAAAAAGTAATTTTAATTCACTAAGTACCTAAAAAAAATATATTTTCTTAACCTAAATTTTACAAAATAAAACATCATTTTTATTTAATATTAAGGCTGAAGTAACTTTTAAAAAATACACTGTTTGTAAGTGGAGTTCATGCAAAAAAAAAATCAGTAAAAAAAAAATTACATAAAGTTATTTTATCGACAATATAAAATTTCAAAGTTACTAATAAATTACGCAGCGCCGAGCTGTGTCGGCCAGTCGCGTACAAATACAATGTAAAGATATGCTTAATGCGGTACTAAAATTGGTTTTTAATGGTTTCGTGCCAGTTTCTAGTAATTTAACTTTAAAAAACCCCGATTTTATGAAAATTGACATTTTTTACCGATAACACTCTTAATATGGTTGCGTTCACATTTCTCTGTCGCAGTGTGTTGTGATGGCTTGTGTTGTGTCGCATCAGAAGCGATCCCGATCTGCGTCAGAATGGGTGAGGTGCGGGAGGCGGTGAAGCGACACGTCACAACGGGTCGGACTAGTGTGCACGCGCCAGTGTTGTGTTGTGACGCGTCAGATGCGCGTCAGCAAGTATGGACGAGAGAACGACGACGGAACAGATTAAAAAATCGTCATAACGCGTCATATAGATGTGATCAGTAGCCATCATGACAGAGAGCATCACGACACAACACAGCACTTTTGAATAGTCGAAACAAATACAAATTAATAGGAAGCTACAGTCCCAGCCACAAGACATAATAACTGTGACTGTACTGGAGTTGTCCATTCTCTAGCGTAGATCTCGAAAGAAGGTTGCCGTTGGGTGGCTGCTTTAGGGGTATAATAAGAACATAGTATAAAGTTCCTCATACCCCATTGAAAAGGGAGAATCCTACAACCAGACGGGTGTTGTGTCTGGTAGGCTCCCTAGATCGACCAAAATAAATGACTAAATTAATACCGAAATACTAAAATAAGAGGTCGTAGGAGGTGTTATTTAAGTTCCTCTCTACGTGGGAGTTCTATTATTTTGAGTCGAACTGAGGTCGATTCTATTTTTGTTTCCTCGTGCGACTATTTTAGAACCAAAGAATTTTACTGACCCCGGCCTGTGTACAGTTACCTACGTAGGTTGGTATTTTGATTCGTTCTATCTCCTAATTTTTTACACGACTGCCCCAAAAAAAAGAGTGTTATGTTTTTAGCGTTCATGTATGTATGTCTGTGAGTTTCTTTATTCCACCATAACTTCTAAACGCCTGAACCGATTTTGATGTGTGTGGTATCATTAGATTCTTTGCGTTATCCCGGGTGACATAGGCTAGTTAAATTTTTGAAAAATATGATAGGGTGGCCATGGTTGAGGAATAAAAACAACTTTAGATTTTTTTTATAAAAGTTTCAATGAAAACTATAATCATCGTCTAGAACTTGTTAAGTAGATTACAAAAATATACCACAGTACTATTCAATATCTATTGTTTACTAGTAATACTACTCAACAAATGATACGGTGACATTTTAAATTCGGTAATCGATACGAACAAGCTACTTATCAGTAGATTCCTTGTAACGAAAGGAATAAAACTGGCTAAGTTACAACTCCCAAATCTATCCACGACGGCAGCTAAATGGTTTTAAAGTTTGTATGAAAAATCAATATGCGTGAATCAATTTTCTTGAAACATGACAGGAGTATGAATTTAAGGTAATAATAATGTTTGCCATCATAGGTTTTTCAAAAGCACCCCTTACGGGGAAAAAATCTTACTACGAGATTCAACTTGAAACTTGTTACTAACACAAATTAATAAAGAATTACGTGTGTTAAAAAAACAATATTTTAATAAAAAAAACCGGTCAAGTGCGAGTTGAACCCATGCACCAGGGGTTCTGTACAAGTTTTTTAGTACTACTACTAATACTTAAAACTGTTTGGCACTTCACTTGAATTTCTTTGAATGTTAACGAAATAATTCATAGTCCCTTATCATTTGTATGTAAATTGCATGTATATTAAATTCAGCGTATTTGTTTACAAATAGATTCATGAAATGAAAATTGTTTGTAGGTATAAATTACGCAATTAAGTCATTCAGATCTTTTTACACGTTTCTGAGGAACAGGGTCTTGACTGACGTAAGTATAGGCATACGGAAAACTTAGGCATCGTTCACACCAAACGTATTGTCCGCCGCTGACTGACTGACGTTTGGTGTGAACGATGCATTAGTGTACTGTTTATAAGAGTTCCGATTTTGCAGATCGCAATCCTAAGAAATTAAAAAGAAACAAATTTTATTACGTACAACAAATTCAGTAACCTATATGAACAATTCCCCCCCCCCCCCCCAATGTAAAAAACCATAAAAAAAATTCTCGCTCGCTTCGCTCGCGCATCCATTCATTTTCCTTTCTGGGGGCCGGCCTGAACAGGAATGACCCAAGTCCCTCTTGACTCGGATTACTTTAATAAATTACTCGTCGCTGAGCTTCGTAAAGCTAAAATGAGGTTTGTCAATTCGCATTTCAGATCCACGTTATCCCAACTATATTACCCCCCCCCCCCCTCCAATTCTTAACCTATAAAAGGTTTACAAAAATTGCCGCGCTCGCTTCGCTCGCGCATCCATCCTGTTCTTTCTGCGTTCTATTTCGCTTAAAACGCTCATCTACTTCTATTTCTAAAATGTCCATCCAGAAAAACATGTCCAGCGGCTTATTGCACTGGGCAGCACCTAATAAAACAGAACGATTAGCGGAGAAGGTAATATCAAGCGGCGCAAGCTACCACTCATAATATGTGACAGTGCACATATGATAGTACACACAGTACACAAGCTGCAAAAGTTAAAACATTGGACAGAAGCATAGTAAATCGAGACGCCTGACACAGTTAAGAGGTTTCTAATTTACGTGTCACTACAAGAACTAAATCACCTCAGATCTCAAAGTTATTGTCCATAAAAAATAATCGATTTAGTATCGCATTATACTTAGCGCGATATTGCTTTCCTGAAAAATAAACTTATATATCGTGGCATATTGGTTATAGGTCAAAATACCGATATATCACAAAAAAATATGAAATAAAAATCAAATAATTTAAAAAATTAAAAAACACGGCTGCCATGACTAAAAGAAAACTAAAAACGAAAAAACAAGTCAAACAATTTCAGTGATGAATGAGAGCAAGGTCCCGTAAATGGAAAACTGAAAACTAAAACTTTTCTTGCAGTCGGGGGACAGTTCGGTGGAACAATTCTTTACAGGTCCCCCGACTGCAAGAAAAGTTTTAGTTTTCAGTTTTCCATTTACGGGACCTTGCTCTCATTCATCACTGAAATTGTTTGACTTGTTTTTTCGTTTTTAGTTTTCTTTTAGTCATGGCAGCCGTGTTTTTTAATTTTTTAAATTATTTGATTTTTTTTCCTATCTGGAAAAGCCTATTTCTGCTTAGGTTAAATTACGTTAGTTAATACGATATTGCTATGGATGTAAGACAAATATTGACGACTAAAATTCGAGAAGATCCAAAAACATTGTGATTGTGTGTTGCAATTTACATGTCATTACATCGCCGTCCCCGGAGAATAAAATGGTAATTGCAAAAACACTACTTTTCAGGAAAAATAAAAAACCAATTTTTGACTATAACCGGGCAAGCAATAGACATAGAGAGATCAAAAAAAGCTCAATGGTAGCTAATTTTTTATCCTTTTATAATGTTTTGGAAGAGTTTTACTTAGGTTAGCCGAACTGAAGATATTTAATATTAAAAAAGATACTAAAATTTGACTGCAATCTTAATTTATTAATATACACTTATCATTTTATTCTCGTTAATTCCGAGAGACTATGAATATTGCTTTATTGTTTTACAATAATATTCCACGAATGATAGAAGCCAAATATACGGAAAACAAAATCATTTACCATTTTATTCTGGTTAGTATTGAATATGCAATATACGGTAATTGTTTATAATCTACCTTCAGATTTTTGATTTTCTCCGCCTCGGTGCGACAGAGGCGAAGGGGCGGAGGTAGAGGTCGAGCGCTGGGCTCGGCGTGAATAGTAGTTCGTATTGAGTCGCGCTGGGCGTCGAACGAATATTATAGTAGCCATCGGAGAACGGGTGAAAGCGCACGCGCATTGATTAAATCGACTTGTGGAGTCATTTCGCGGCACCCAATTATACTAGTTAAGCAGTACGGTTAGCGACGCTGTGAATGTCGAACGGGTTATTGATAATATCATTGGTTTGCCTTGTCACGGGAGTGCTATCGGGAAAGCACCGAGGCTTTTGTGGTTAGACTAATACGGAGTGAGTGTGGTGGCTCGCGTTAACGGTGTGGCTTGCAGCGACGTGGAAGAATCGTCCGGAACTACCAGCAAACCATCGCAAGGTCATATACACTCATTATACACATACACAGTTACACAACTTGCGAGGGGTCAAGGAAGTGAGACCGGCTCGAAGAAATGAGGTAAGGGTAGCTTTAAGTTCAGAAATTGTAATATTGTTCGGAGGCGCGTATCGCGTCTATTTGATCCCGTTAGGACGGCGGCTGTTCTGAGACCTGTCTCCCATGGGCCCGAGATAAGGTTCGGCTGAGTCCTGGCGCGATCAAATTCTGGTAGCAGAGCAGTGGTTATACCCACTTGTAAAAATTAGTAGGTACTTGGTACCAATTTACTTGTAAAAATTGTGTTCATGTACAAATTCAACTTGTAGGTAGTAGTACATTGACCTACATACCAGTGTACGCCTCAAGTTGAGTTTGGCGTTATTAATAATAAGTACATGGAATGTGAATATTCGTTGATAAAATAATTTGTTATTTACGTTCGGTTACGCACAAATATAACCTCATCACAAATCGTGTTATGATTGTCAACATTTGAGACATAGAGGAATAACCTCTAGAGCACGTAGAGGAATAAGTTCAAGAGTTGGCATAGCGTCGTAGATTTATTCACTCAACGAATATATTATTATTGTTAATTCCGGATACAATAATTGTTATTTTTTTTGGTTATTGTTATTTATTATTGCATAATCGCGTATTGAAGTTGGTACTATGGCTCCGTCAGTAACGAAAACTATCGCAGCCAGAATCGAAGCTGAATTGAGATGGTTTTCATCGGTTGTTACGTTGGTAGGTCGCACCGATCGTGAAGATGCGTTATTGTCACGCGCTCGGCAAGTTGACGAACGATATGACGCCGTGTTAAAGTGTCACGCTGAGTATTTAGCATGTCTCGAATCGACGGATCTGTCGTCGGTGGACAAGGATGCTCAGGTGGTACGGGGCAATGTGGACCAGTGTGGGGAAATGTCCATGAGCATAATCCAGGCGGCGGCCGACATTGAGCGATCGCGCATGGGTGACGTCAGGGAATCATGTCGGCCAGCAGGCGTAGGAATTCAGGCGCCGTTGCCACCAGTACATGTACCCGAGTTTAGCGGCGAGTATGCCGATTGGCCGCGATTCCGCGATATTTTTAATAGTGTCGTGCATTCGCGTACGGATCTCTCGCCCGCCTACAAGATGGCTCAATTAATGGGTAGGCTTAACGGTGAGCCGCACGACATCTTGACCCACCTGGAGATTACGGACGCCAGTTATGAGACGGCATGGGGCCTATTAATCGACCGATATGATAATCGGCGATTAATAGTTGATGGCCTCATCGATAAGATTTTTGAAATCCCGAAGGTGTCTAACGTGTACGAAATAAGGGCGAAAATCCTTAATCCGGTCACGGTTGCGGTGAACACGTTAGATCGACTTAAGTTGTCGTTAGGGGACAATAAATATATCATCGTCAATAGGGTTTTACGGAAGTTGCCGATCGACGTGGTGGCGCGCTTTGAGCAGTCACATGGTGGCGAATCGACGGACCACCTCCCAAGTTACGATGACTTGAGGGTGTTTTTAGAAGGCGAGTGCCGGCGGGCGGATTGCCAAGGGGCATCCACGTCGCACCCTCCTCCGTCAACCCGACGTACGAGCGGGCCCAAGCCGGTTGAGCCCCGTCGGGGGGGGAAGAAATACCACGCCCTCCAATCGGAAGTGTGCGCCTTCTGTCGGAAGGAAGGGCACGGTCTCGCCGCATGCGCGGACTTTAAGGCGCAGCGGGTGCATAGACGAAGAGGGGTGGTCAAGCAGCGCTATTTGTGCTTCCGCTGCTTGGGGACTCACTTTGTACGTGAGTGCCACAGGACCACTAACTGTGGAACCTGCGGAGGAGCCCATCACGAGTTGCTATGCCTGGCGGAGAGTAGGGAGGTGCACGGAGCCTCGCCGGGAGGTCACCCCCCCTCTCCTAAGCCAGATTCGGGTGGTCGGTCACCCCCCCCTAGGGGGGGTGGGTCGGCCAGGAATCAGCGGTCGCCGCCCCCTCGGGGGGGTGGGCCAAGGGCTGATCCAGAGCACAACCCGATACCGTCGTCTTCCCCGCGGGGGGGGGATAGGCACCGAGACTCGGGCAGGGGCCCGGAGGTAGTACAGACGGGTTACGCGGCGTACTCGAATGCGTTGGGGGGCATGTTGCCACCCCCGAGTAGTCGCTTCTCCCCGCCTCTCGCAGAACGCCCTCGGCTGACGGCGCGCCCGCCACCGTTCGGAAGGATGCCAGTAGGCTACTTCCGACCGGCACGGATGTCACCGATGGGTCGGGAGGGTTACTACCCGGGTTGGGACCCGTATACTGGGACAGTATTTACTCCCCCTCCGGCAGGGGAGGAGGGAGGTGCCTCCTATTAGCAACTAGCAGCCTGTTCGTCAGTGGTGCCCACCCCGACAGTAACGGTATTATTACCGACGGCTAGGATTACTGTCAGGGGTACTGACGGACAGCCGGTGCACGTGCGAGCACTGTTAGATTCAGGGGCACAAGGTTGTATTGTGTCCAGCTGTTTAGTGAAAAAGCTGGGCCTTACATTAGAGCCATCACGGGATGGCGCCGTAGGTATAGGTGGCAATCGGGTGCCTCACCTCAGGGGTCAGACGACATTCCTGTTCGAGATGGGTGACACGGCATCGGTCACGCGGGTGAATGCCACGGCGATCGTTTTGGACGAAGTGGTTGGGGTCCTCCCTCAGACTCGGTTACCGTCTGCGGTAAAAGGGTTGACCAATGGATTGGAGTTAGCCGATCCCCACTTCGCGATCCCCGGACGGGTGGACGTCTTGCTTGGGTCTGACGTCCTCGGGAAGCTGCCCCGAAGCGGCAAACGGGAGCTGCAACCAAACGGGGTTGTGGCCATGCGTACCGCAGGTGGTTACGCGTTATTGGGCCCAGTACGGGAACCACAGCACTCAACGGATTATAGCTCCATATATTATGGCAGCGTGTTATCCGACGTCCTGCAACGGTTCTGGGCAACGGAAGAGCCACCCACCGCTCTTAGAAATAACCCACGTGATGAGGAGTGCGAAACATTCTATCGATGTAACACGGTGCGCCTCCCATCGGGTAGATTTATGACAAGGTTGCCATTTCTGTCAACTCGACCTCCGCTGGGGAGCTCATGGAGTCTGGCAGAAAAGCGGTTAGTGGCAATGGAAAGGCGCATGAAGCGGGACTCCAACTTCCGACAGAAGTATGTGGAGTTCATGCGCGAATACCTGACGTTGGGTCACATGTCGGTGTCCAGGGTTGACTATCGTCATGAGGAGCATTATGTGTTGCCTCATCATGCTGTTTTGAAGACACCTGACTCAAAGATTAGGGTCGTGTTCGACGGGAGCGCGGAGACGTCTAGCGGGGTGTCCCTGAATCAATGTCTCCATGCTGGTCCTAAGCTGACCAGAGACATTGCAGACATTCTCACGGACTTCAGGAGACACCAGGTTGTCTTCGTTACGGACGTACGGATGATGTTTCGTCAAACTGAGATTCATCCAGACGACCGTCGGTTCCAGCTGATATTGTGGCGAGAGAGCCCAGAGGAACCGATGGTCACGTACGAGCTCAACACAAACACGTACGGATTAAAGCCCAGCCCATATGTAGCCATGCGTACGCTACGAGAACTGGCTGATCAAGAACGGCTCCGCTTTCCCCGCGCGGCTGCTGTCATTGATAGGGACGTCTATGTAGACGACATTTGTACGGGCTCAGACAGTATTGAGCAGGCGCTCATCTTAAGGGATGAATTGGTGGCGCTCATGGCCTCCGGTGGCTATGAACTCAGGAAATGGCTGTCGAACTGCCCAGAGGTACTGGCAGGACTGCCAACTGAGTATCAACAAGACCCGCATTTGTTTGAGGATTCGGAGAATCTTCATGCGTTGGCCATTTTAGGGGTCCAGTATCGACCGAGTCAGGATGCCTTCACATACAGTTGTGAGGCCGAGTTGCTGTCGAAGACCTGGACCACGCGATCGGTCCTTTCGACTATCGCACGAACGTTCGATCCAACCGGTTGGATCGCGCCGGTCACGTTCATGGGAAAGTGCTTCATTCAGGAGCTTTGGTGGAGTTGTTGGTTAGGGACCGTCACACCAAGAATTCACACGCAGGCTGTAACACCCTTCTGGGCATTTTGCAGCGTGAATTTTGGATTTTATCGGCCCGCAGAATCATACGGAGCGTTGTGTTTCGTTGCTTGCCTTGTTACCGACTCAAGGCAGCCACAATGCAGCCACAAATGGGAGATCTCCCGGCCGACCGAGTCACGGAGGCTCGGCCATTTGCTGGCGTAGGGACAGATTTCGCGGGGCCCTTCATGGTCAAGACATCGCACCTTCGCAACGCGAAGTCGGTTAAGGCATATCTGTGTGTCTTCGTGTGTCTGGCGACCAAGGCCGTTCATTTGGAACTGGTGGCCGATCTCTCTACGGAGGCCTTTCTGGCGGCGTTAGATCGATTTGTTTCTAGAAGGGGAGTACCGTCACTGATTCGGTCGGACTGTGGTACCAACTTCAAGGGCGCCGACCGGTGCTTAAAGGAAATTGTATTGTTTTTAAGTCAGAATGAGCGAGAGATTGGCACGGGCCTCGCCAGTCGGGGCATTTCGTGGTATTTTAGTCCACCTGGATGCCCCCACTGGGGTGGAATTTTCGAGGCAGTAGTTAAGTCTTCTAAGACTCACTTGTATCGGGTCATCGGCTCAACGATTCTCACCTTTGAGGAGTTGTCAACGGTGTTTTGCAGAATTGAGGCGGTCTTAAACTCGCGACCTTTGTGCCCGTTGAGCGCTGACCCGAATGACCTTGAGGCCATTACCCCAGGTCATTTTTTGATTGGCCAACCACTTAGCGCCTTGCCGGAATATCCATATGCTGATGTCGCGGTATCAGATGTTACGGCAAATGAGCCAAAATTTTTGGAAGCGATGGTCGCTGGAGTATTTGCATATTCTACAGCAACGCGTTAAGTGGACGGACAGGACGACCCCACCCTGCGTTGGAGACCTCGTTCTGGTTAAGGATGCTAACCTATCACCGTTGTGTTGGCGACGGGGGCGCATTGTTAACCTGATTACGGGCAAGGATGGGTTTCCAAGGATCGCAGACGTCCAGGTGAGGGACTCGATCCTTAGACGGGCAGTTTCAACTTTATCTCGACTCCCGGGAGTTTGAGCGGACCGACAACGGGTCGGTCCGGGGGGGGTGATTGTTTATAATCTACCTTCAGATTTTTGATTTTCTCCGCCTCGGTGCGACAGAGGCGAAGGGGCGGAGGTAGAGGTCGAGCGCTGGGCTCGGCGTGAATAGTAGTTCGTATTGAGTCGCGCTGGGCGTCGAACGAATATTATAGTAGCCATCGGAGAACGGGTGAAAGCGCACGCGCATTGATTAAATCGACTTGTGGAGTCATTTCGCGGCACCCAATTATACTAGTTAAGCAGTACGGTTAGCGACGCTGTGAATGTCGAACGGGTTATTGATAATATCATTGGTTTGCCTTGTCACGGGAGTGCTATCGGGAAAGCACCGAGGCTTTTGTGGTTAGACTAATACGGAGTGAGTGTGGTGGCTCGCGTTAACGGTGTGGCTTGCAGCGACGTGGAAGAATCGTCCGGAACTACCAGCAAACCATCGCAAGGTCATATACACTCATTATACACATACACAGTTACACAACTTGCGAGGGGTCAAGGAAGTGAGACCGGCTCGAAGAAATGAGGTAAGGGTAGCTTTAAGTTCAGAAATTGTAATATTGTTCGGAGGCGCGTATCGCGTCTATTTGATCCCGTTAGGACGGCGGCTGTTCTGAGACCTGTCTCCCATGGGCCCGAGATAAGGTTCGGCTGAGTCCTGGCGCGATCAGTAATAGAACCTTGAACATTTATTCTAGGGTATTTAATAAAACAATGTTAAAGTAATCAGCTGTAACTTTATTGAAAATGGACACAATAAACATTAAAAAAAATTAGTCTTCCTGATCTTCGTCGTAATCATCATGTAAATGGTCTTCCAGAACTATTGATAAAAGTGAGAGAATTGTAAAAGCCACGATAGTACGTCGGAATTGCTTCTGTCCTACAAAGACTCATAAGGTCGACGTGTAAAGCCTTGCTTAGTGGTAAAGGTCTGTTGTAAGCAAGTTTCAATTGGGGGTCAGTAATAGAGACTGAAGTATTGTTTGCTGTTTGCCTGGAGCCTCGCTTGCTTCTTGGTGTGATTTTTTGAAGCGGTTCGACATTCAACTTGGAATAATTGGCATCAAAATCATATTTAAAACGTAGAATTGATGGCTGTGAATGCGAGACGCTTACTTCCATTACTTTAGACCGTGACATTTTCTGTCCTTCTTCATCTTTCACCCAGTTCTTGTTTGTTATTAAATCTTTTATATCCATAAACTCATTTTGTAACATTTCCTTCACATTGTACTTCTCACCATTAACTTTAGCATTCATAATTATAGCGTACATCTGTTCAGGAGTATATAATATGTACAACTCAATTTTTTAATTCGCGTTCAACATTAGAGTGCATGAATGGAGTCACCTTCGCTTTGACCATGGCCGGTTTCAAAAAATCGGTGAGTAATATTGATGTAGGAAACAATTGAATATGCTGGATATTTTGTTCTGTTTCAATAGACATTTTACGTGGTCTATTAGCATGGTGGCCTCTGTTATCAATTAAGTCTTCGCCAGATTTGGTCTTTTCCAACGCTGATATACTGTTTGGTGTGATATACTTAAAGTATTGATGAAAAATGTTTTACACACTTTCACTTTCTCCGCGTCTAAATTAATACAAGTAGTATTTAATATACTGAGTACGATTGTTTTTCCGAACTAAAGTACCTAACTCTTTTTATGTCTTCAGCTATTGTGTGGTTAACGATGTTTTTTTTTTTATATGGGCTTGCTCTTGACTTCAATCTTCCCATAAGGGCAAAGATGATGTCGACGATGGAGCGAGCTTACCCTGAAGAAGCCTGTTTACTCGCGACTTAAACAGATTAGGGTTATATGAACTCGGAAAAACCGACGCAGGCAGGGAATTCCACTCCTTGGCTGTGCGCATACTAAAGGACTTAGCAAAGCACTTCGTTCGAATGCGTGGAACGTCGACTAGGTACCGGTGATAACCTGCAGTACGTCTAGTCTCCCGATGGAAGAAGGGAGATGGTGGAATCAGCTCGTGGAGCTCCTGCGCACACTCTCCGAAGTACAGTCTGTAGAAGACCGACAGACATGCGTCTTTGCGACGGTGGGCCAGGCTATGTAGCTTGACAACCAGCTTATCGTCACCAATTAGCCTCCTGGCTCTGCGCTCTACAGAGTCAAGTGTGGCAAGCTGGTATTTGGCTGAGTCATCCCAAAGGTGACAGCAATACTCCATCCCGGACCGGACTTGAGCTTTATATAATACTGAAAGCTGTCCAGGTTTGAAGTACCGCTTAACCTTGTTTAGGATGCCCAGCTTTTTCGCCGCAGTTTGAGCTTTCGACTCGATGTAGGCGCCGAAGTTCAGATTCGCACTCAACTTCGTGCCAAGAAGCTCGAGACTGTCAGTAACTTGTACAGACGCACTCCGGAAAGTAGGGGCCAGATTAAACGGACTCCTTTTTGCGGTGAACAAGACACACTTGCGTTTTGGTGGCGTTGAAATCAACCAGATTCTCGTCAACGCACTCGGAGACAAGTCTTAAGGCTGAATTCGTTCGCTCTACCATGGCCTCTCTTAATGAACGTACTTCATCACCACCGGCTTTTGCGCTGGATGTATAACTCTCCATGACAGTGCTGTTATCTGCGTACCCAACAATACCAGGAACAAGGAGGTCATTGATGTGCAGCAGGAAAAGAGTCGCGGAGAGAACAGACCACTGAGGAACTTCGGCATCGATAGCCATAAGGTCAGAGGAGCAGCCATCAATGACCACTCGGATCGACCGTTCACTCAGGAAGTCAGATATCCAGCAGCAAAAGTCAGCGGGAATGCCGTATGCCGGAAGTTTGCTCAACAAACTTGCGTGCCAAACCCTGTTGAAAGCCTTCGAGATGTCCAGCGACACGGCAAGGGCCTCGCCGTGTTTCTCGATGGCCACGCTCCAGTAGCGCGTAGCTAACACCAGAAGATCCCCAGTTGACCGTCCCCGGCGAAAACCATACTGACGGTCGCTAAGTAGGCCGTTCGCTTCAAGGTGCGCCAGCAGCTTACCGTTGAGTACCCTTTCCATTACTTTACAAAGTATCGAGGTGATGGCGATTGGTTGATAATTACAGGGGTCGGCACGACGACCCTTCTTGGGTACTGGTTGTACATTAGCAACCTTCCAGGAGTTCGGCACCGTTCTGGTTTTGAGAGAGAGGCGGTACAAGCGTGTCAACACAGGTGACAACTCAGGCGCACAGTTCCTTAAGACCCTTACTGGTATGCCGTCCGGACCGCTAGCCTTATTCACGTCTAGGCACTGAAGTACTCTACGAACCTCTTTCAAGTTCAACACGATTATCACCAAAAAAAATTAAAATGTACACGCAAGGACAGCTTAGAAAGCACTGACCTAAGTAAACAAACATTGCCACGTGCTGGGAGTCTCACGAACCGACCCATTGTGCTATTACTCTCTAACGTGACCTTACTCTTATGACAGAAAAGAACGGCAATATATTTTATTGTACCGTTTTATTAGTACTATTTTACTAAGGACATGTTAGTCGCCGAGCCTAGAAGTAAATAATAAAAATAATGATAATAATAATAATAATTTGGTGTACATAATAAAGAGTATTCTATCTATCTATCTATCTATCTATTTTTAGGAGAACATAATGATAATGGCGTTCGTAATATTATTTCGCCGATTTGTTTTCCGAGAATATTATTGCAAAAGTTTTTGTCCTATGTTTAGTGATGAAACTGTTCCACTAATATTATAATACATTTTTTTTCTAGTAAACATATGTTCTAGGAAAAGTGTTGAATATTAATGCATTATCTCATAACTTTTTTGAATAGGGAAGAAAAATCACGAAAAAAATTGAGTAGATGTATTAGGCATCGTAGACTTCAAATATGGCATAACACTAAAACTATGGTAATATCAGTTGTCATTTTATTCTCCGGGGACGGCGACATGTCAACCTTTGGTATTCTCCGAAAGATCTTTGGCAGAGGCGTGTAAATAATAGTACCTACACATATTTACACACACACCAACAGACTAAATAGAAATAATAAATTCATAAACTTTTAACTTTAATTTCTGTTTAATAACATGTTACATTATTAGTAAGATATAAAAGAGCGGCGCCTCCTGGCACAGGCATCTTTATGCTTAAAAGGAAACGCCACCAACTGTATAATATAATATGTACAACGTGTAATATGAAATAAAACATTTTTGTATTTGTATTTTGTACCTACACCCACATACAGTCCATTCATTACGAACCTATTGCTAACTGGGCAGTTTCACACGACACTGTTGCTTCATCATCAGCCTATAATGAATGTTCCCACTCAAACTCAAAACTCAAATATTTTATTTCAATTAAGCCATTACAGGCACTTTTGAATGTCAGAAGGACGGAAGAAGAACGAAACTACGAGTGCAATACGTCATTCCGAAAGCCACCACGCCGAACCACACGCCACCGAATGCCCGCAACAACGAACACTGCGAGCACGAAAGCACGCAGCGACGCAAACCGCAACAACGAATGCTCGAGACCCCGAAACACGGAACAACGAATGCACGCCGCAACGTGCAACCGCCGCCCCGCGACCCGGAGCCCCGCACACCCGCCGCCACGGCACACGCCGCCGCGCGCCCCCGCACCCACAGCAATCGCCGCCGGTAACATCCGGCGCCGCGCAGCCCGACGCAGCAACTCCCGAAACGACGCATTGCACTCCTACGCTACAGTCACAATCACAAGGCATAATAACTTGTGAAAGTACTGTAGTTGCTAGTTCCCTAACGTAGATCTCATGAAGAAGAACGGGCAAGAAACTCCATGGACACTCTTTTAAATCAGAATTTGTTACAAAATCTTGGTACATTACATCATTCATGTTGAGATGGTATATTATGTGAGAACTATGTAGCAAGACGTGCAAGTTAAGAGCGTCCAGAGTAAAAAGATATAAAAAAACAAATCAAAGAAAAATATATAAACCATGGCAGCTAAGAGATGACCAGTCTCCACTGACAGCACTGCAGGGACTCAGGAATCCTCTCTAGGAGGGGGATGGGCTATAATCCACCACGCGGGCCCAGTGCGGGTTGGTAGATGTCACATGTCTTCGAATTTATTGGTTCTAAGGCATGACGGTTTCCTCACGAAGTTTTCCTTCACCGTTTTGAGAGCAGTGGTGATGAAATAAATTACACAAAGTAATGCGCCTGCCTGGGTTCGAACCCACGACTTACTGTTCGTAAGTCGGGGCCGCCACCACTGGGCCACCACTGCTCTCCGGCCGTTGCTTAGAAATTCTTAATGAAGCCAAATTACTTTTCTCATAGTGGGAATCAAACTATAAGTACATTGCATTCATGTTTGCATGCACTATTTAGTTGGCGAAGTATTGTAGGTATGAATTCGCAGGCAAAAGTAAAAAATAGTTTATACGGATTTCTAAAAACAGTAAATACAGTAGAAAACTGCCTTACTAACAGTTCTGTCGATAATAATAATATCTTAGAAGTACTTTCTTCATGGCTGCAGTTCTTTGAAAGGAAAGTTGTTGGAAAAAAAAAAAAAAAAAATGTTATAAAGGTAGTAAGGAAACAGACCACTCAAGATGCTAGAAGTTTTCCCTTTGTTTATTAGTGAGGTTCAAACTTTTGATGCAATATCGATGTTGTATGCTCGCTCTCCTAGAACTTAGTGATGGTTCTTGGTAGTAAGTATTTTCTTTTGAAAATATTGTAAGTAATTCTACTTCTTCATCGTGTGACTAATGCTAGTGGCTAGAATTCGAGTTCGTTTACGATTCCGAAAAATTAGAGGTTCTTGGGTTATGTAACTCTAGCCAGTTCTATGCCGATCCATAGTTCAATATTTGGGAACAGAACCGGTTTGCGAGTGACAGTGTTAGCGGTACCGAGAACAAGAGTGCAAAATTGCACAAGAAAGAGGTTAGACCGATTAGTCGGCTCTTAAACACCCACCCTTAATTACGTCAGTTTTTCCGTGTATTAATTGTGAATTATTGGGAACTAAAAACAAACAGTCAACCTGCTCGTTTTCAGAGTTTATGGACCATGTCATATCAATAAGAACTTAATTATGTCAATGTTCTGGACATATACAAGCAGACTTCAGTTTATCACGTCATGGTGCTTGTAACAGCGCCGAAATATCGGGAACTCGAAAATAAAAGTAAACATGTTAAATATCTCGTTTTCAATATCAATAATAGTGTTAGTCTTCTTCTTCTTAGCGTGTCGATGACAATTTAAATTGAGTCGGCCCAAAATTTGGCGACGAGTTCGGCACTTTCAGTAGCCTCCATCAACTCCTGTGATGTGCAAGTAGCAGGACAGGCTGGACACGATATCAAGTGCTCCATAGTCTGTGGGGCAAGACCACATTTACACTCCAGGGCAGAGTCGTCTATGAATCTCCACCTGAACAGGTTTTCCTTGCTTCGGCCTACCTGTGTCCGGAGTCTGTTTAGAGACTTCCAGGTTAACCATGGCAACTCGTGTCCAGGTGGAAGATTTTCGGCAAGTGGCACAAATGGGTTGGGTAAGGCAACACTATCTCGCCACAACTTAAGTCTTTCCTTAGGGCGTTCGCCAGTGAGCCGAGAATTTTGGGCCGACTCAATTTAAATTGTCATCGACACGCTAAGAAGAAGATAGTGTTAGTGACCATATCATGTTAAAAACTTATATTAGTTGATGACATTTCTGCTATTCTTGGAATAAAATCACTGTGATTAAGTTTCACATCACATTTTCCCTTCTCCAATAACAACACAAATCTTAAGGTATTACTTTTCATTAGTTTCCCTACATGATGTAAACGGCTCGTAGTAAATCTTATTTGATTGCCCCTGACTCGACAAATACCCCTTATTACCTAATATATTGACCATTACGTTTATATGGTAGCTGGTCGTATATTACGTGTTTAAAAATGATGAATGAGTAGGTATTTTGAGCTTGGAGCTCGTGGCTAGATAAAAAATTGGTTGCCTGTAAAGTCGGTTTACGGACGATAGTTTAACGTGACAACGTCATAACAATACATACATTCATCGGCCAATCGAGTGGAAGAGAGATAGATGCGGCGCAAGCGTACAATGAGCGTAACGGGACAATGAGCGTAACGGGACACTGCGCGTAACGGGACAATGAGTCATCCTTTTTCGTGCATGTAGCTGGCGTTCATCGATTTATTGCACTTACCTAGGTTTGTCGGGAATGACGGATCCATTACATACCGAGTTCCCACCGAAATTCATCTTATTTACACATAAAGTCGGGTCTCAAATTATAATCTTCAAAGAACACCTCTCATTCACATTACACATCTTTACACATAAAAGCAAATTCCACAAACGGATACTGTCTCAAAGAAACACTTTACATTCGTCGTCGCGATTCGTTTTTAGAGCGTTCTAAGGGTGCTTTTCCACCAGAAATGTGCTATGCTACGTTTCTATGGATTCGTTTGATATCCACTAATCATATTCGTTGGTTCAGATAGCTTAGCACTGGTGGAAATGGATTCAACTAAGATATATTTTTTGGGTCCATACTGGCTCACCTAAAGTTCTTTACCCGAAATTGTTCTTCCTAACGATTTGTAATCCCAATGATCACTCTTCCTAAAATTTTTCATCCTAAAGTTTTCATTTATACTATTTGTAGTCCTACCAGCGATGTTCATAACACTCATGTTTCCGAAAATTGTAATTCATAATATCATTATTGTAAATATATCTAAACTCCTACTGTTTTTTATCCTAACGCTGTTATTCCTAAACATAATTACCATAATATTTTCACTCATACAACTTTTCAGAATGATTATAGGTCGTTTCACTCCTCGCGCAGCTACTTTGCGGCGGCGTATCTTCATAGCACATCTTACTCGCACCGCTACATAGCTTAGTATTAGTGGAATCGGTCACATAGTTTCACAGCTTAGCTATTACACCCTCGTAGCATAGCTGATAGCACAACTCTGGTTGGTGCTGCATCTTAGGATGTCATTATGTCATACAGGTCTTCTACCTTCTATGTAGCGTTATTTCTTGGTTACAGCTTTTCTAGCTACAGATTTTAGTACTTAACTAAGTAGTACTTTAGTACTTAAGTTAAATATCATATTTTTCTAACTTAAAATCATGAACTACCTTCTCAATTTCTCATTCATCATCATCATCTGCCCAACGTTTTCCCAACTATGTTGGTATCTGCTTCCAGTCTAACCGGGTGCAGTTGAATACCAGTATTTTATATGGAGCGATAGTAGACGATTATGTCTACCTGGGACAAACAGTCCAGTCTTCTTCTTAGCGTGTCGATGACAATTTAAATTGAGTCTGCCCAAAATTTAGCGACGAGTTTGGCATTTTCAGTTCCAATCATTAGCTCCTGTGATGTGCAAGAAGCTGGACAGGCAGGACACGATGTCAAGTGTATCATCGTCTGTGGGTAACACCACATTTGCAGTCCACGGCAGAGTCATCTATGAATTTCCACTTGAACAGGTTTTCCTTGCTTCGACCGACCTGTGTCCGGAGTCTATTTAAGGACTTCCAGGTCAGCCATGGCAACTCGTGTCCAGGTGGGAGATGTTCGGCAAGTGGCACAAATGGGTTGGGTAGGAAAACACTTTCGCGCCACAGCTTGAGTCTTTCCTTAGAGCGTTCGCCAGAGAGCGGGGGCACACACTTCAAAAGTCGAGTTAGGTAGGTCCAACTTCAAAGAAAGAGGTCAATCGTCGAATCCGACTCGGCTGGGCAGCGTTTGGGAGGCTGAGAAGTATCTTCTCGTCCAACTTACCCCAGTGTCTCAAGACGAAAGTCTATGACCAGTGTGTGTTGCCAGTGATTACATACGGGACCGAAACGTGGTCGCTCACAATGGGCCACATCAGAAGGCTTAAAGTCACCCAAAGGGCAATGGAGAGGGCTATGCTCGGAGTTTCCTTGCGCGATCAAATCAGAAATGAGAACATCCGCATGAGAACCAAGGTTACCGACATAGTCCGAAGAATTGCCTAAGTTAAGTGGCAGTGGGCAGGGCACATTGCTCGCAGAACGGATGCCCGATGTGGCCGGAAAGTTCTGGAGTGGCGACCGCGAACCGGAAGACGTTTCGTTGGCAGGCCTCCCACTAGGTGGACCGATGACCTGGTGAAGGTTGCGGGGATTCGCTGGATGCGAGACGCACGGGACCGGTCAATGTGGCGACACTTAGGGGAGGCCTATGTCCAGCAGTGGACGTCTTTCGGTTGAAATGATGATATGGAGCGATATCCTATCTGATCTTCACAAGCCATTTAGTCCTGGGTAATAATATTATGTTAGCTCTTGTTGGGACTGTCAAATATCTACAAAAGAAAGACAAGACCGTGGAATGGCTGAACGTGCTTTCCGAGAGGCTCAGAGGAATCTCTAATGTTCTCTAATGTTTAACCTGAAGATCGAACCGAGCGGCTGTTACTATTTAGGCACGAGCTCCTCTTCCCAAATCAACACACAAGTACTTAGCCGTACTGATGAATACCGAATAACTTAAAAAAAAAGGGATTAAAAAGCTCAAACCCGCCTCATCCAAAAGAAATGATCTGTAATCGGGCATTCCATTCGATAACGAAATCCCGAATGTTCCTTCTTCACCTTTCAAGCATCACTTGACAAATTCATTTTACCTGAAAATCGCATTTTGTCCGAGCCATTCGCTTCGGCCGATTGTCTGTGAAAATAAAGAACTTCTCGATGTCTTTTCATAAAGTTATGAAATTCTTTTGTGTTTCTTTTTCTTGGGATATCATTGTGTCTAGTTGTTGAAGTAAAGGTATATTGTTAATTGATTGTGAGGGATTATCATTTTCACTGTATTGTTGAGGGTTTTAGAATCCATTGATTAGTTAGAGAAAGGTGGTGGCGGCCCCGACTTACGAACAGTAAGTCGTGGGTTCGAACCCAGACAGGTGCATTAATTTGTGTAATTTATTTCATCACTACTGCTCTCAAAAACGGTGAAGGAAAACTTAGTGAGGTCTTAGAACCAAAAAAAATTGAAACATATGACCTCACCAACCCGCACACATACTGGGTCCTCGTGGTAGATTATAGCCCATTTTCTCTCAAAGAGAAGAGGCCTGAGTCAGAGTCCCTGCAGTGGGAACATTACAGGCTGTTGATGATGATACTGTTACTAACGGGACATCTTCCGTGACTATGCATTATTAGCGCTCAGGATTGGTGCCCCGAAACAGTGACAAGTGAACTTGATGTCTACCTTAAGACTTGGAAAGAAGTTTAACAGAATCGTTGAATAGAATGGAAGGAGGCATTTTCCCAGCAGTGAGACAATATGGGCTATAAGCTGTAATCATTCATCATCATCATTTCAGCCAAAAGACGTCCACTGCTGGACATGGGCCTCCCCGCAGGTGTCGCCACATTGACCGGTCCCGTGCATCTCTCATCCAGCGGGTTCCTGCAACCTTGACCAGGTAATCGGTCCACCTAGTGGGAGGCCTTCCAACGCAACGTCTTCCGGTTCGCGGTCGCCATTCCAGAACTTTTCGGCCCCATCGGCCATCCGTTCTGCGAGCAATGTAATAATATTAATATTTTTAAAAACATTCCTCTAAGAAGCGTCAATACAAAAAAAACAATAAAAAAAAATAAGCGTATAATGAAAAATGAGCGTTTAATATAAAATTATAAAATTTTCAAGAAAATTCCAACTTGATTGATTCAGATGTTACTAAGAAAAGAAGTTCATTGAATGATAATTTATTTTTCATAAAAGAAACGTGGTTCGAATATTAAATTACAATAGCTAAAGGATCATTGATAGCACTATGTATTCTTATTGGTACTAGCAGGCTTCATAATTTAATTATACTCGAAGCTAAATTGCATCGTCCGGAGCTTGATTAAAAGATTCAATATTCTGCAAGAGCAATTTCTGATCAAAGGAAAGCTACAAATTGTTGAGAATTTGATGAGTGTTATTATATCTATTTATTAGATATCGTATTGTTTCATTTAAGTATTCAGCAGTTTTAAGCTTATCTTTTTTCTTCTTTGTCGTTTAGTTAGTGCTAGATTTATTTTAATGTCGTCCAAGATCCTCTGACTTGGCTTAACATGTCGTCGAGAAATATCTCTCCGGCATGCACAACACGAGGCACCAATATCGTGAAGAAACCACCGTTTCTTATATATGTTTTATGCTTATAACTGGGCTAGACAGAAGTCTTATATTATGAATGTACTTTTACCAGACGGTTTTTGGCTAAACTGCATTTGCTCATCGTATTCTGTCATAATAGTCTTAGGATGAATATTTAACGTAGTCGCAAGACTCACAAGCAGTCCGAACTAATATCCATAAGCTCAAACTTGAAGAATTTATTTCAATTACAGGCACATTTATTTGTCCAAAACTGAAAATGAAGCTAAAGTCCCAAGGCATAATAACTTTTGAAAGTACTGTAGTTGCCCATTCCAAAGCGTAGATCTTTTTGGAGCAGAAGGGGTAAAAAACTCCATGGACACTCCTTTAAATCAATATATCGTTATAAACCGAAGAGGCAGAACTGAAACCTACATTTCTTTAAGTGACAAAGTCCTCATGGATTCCCTACAAAAGCCAAACAGTTCAGGTCAATAACAAAATCGAAATAAATACCCGAGACAAGAGCCAGTAAACACCAAACTTAACCCCGCAGTTATTTCTCCAAGCGACCATTGATTCAATTACCGATCCCCTCCCTTCTGAAGTTATTTGTTAAACTTCTACTAACACTAATTGTGAACAAACTCAACTTCGCCTGCTTTTATACTAGTAGCGTTAGTCATAGACTGAACTTGACACGCCAACACTCCGCCATATTAAACATAAAAGGAGGGCTATTTACAAACTGTCAAAGTTTGTAAATAGCCCTCCTTTTGGGGCTTCTCCGCAGTCGGGTAAAAATTTACATAAACGCCTACTTTTCAATATAGAATGACATTAGAGACATCTTTAACATTGATTAAACTGACATAGTAATATGTCATCTGTAGCATTGATTATAGCAGAATGTTTATTTATTTACAATAGATTTGACAAGGGTGGCTGATGTATGAGGCAACGTACTTAGTCTGAGGAGGTACCATAATCGAAGATCCGCTACTTGCGGCCAAGAAATTCTAGGATTGATTTGGTGAGCGATGTCTCCTTGTTGTCATGAGAAATGACAGTCGACCCAAGTTCAAAAATGGACTTCAGTCAGCACTATAAATATGGGTGTTAGTCTCCTGGGTGATTCCAGAGGAGTTTTAATTTAGTTTGGTTTACTGATGAAATTATTATGAAGCGTTATTGTGTCTGGTCAAGAGCTCTTGTTTGGGAGAGACTTGTCCAGACTTCACTCGGGTGCAATTTAATAATAAAGAAAATTACAAATTGCCAGTGCAGGATATACGTCATACAGGATCCTGCCCATCCTGCACAATCACGTGCACCTTTCAGGATTTACTCAAAGCATCGTTTGCTTTGAGTGTGAGCTGTGCAGGTGGCTGCATACTGGTCTCACACGATTTAAGATCATCGACACGTAAAGAAGAAGAAGAAGAAGAGTTTAACCGAGTTCCAAAATACAGAGCATATCAATTCGTTTGTGTATTATGAAAAAAAAAAATGAGAAACAACAAAATGATGCCATTGAAATCCGATTCAAGTAGGTAAGTGATATTTTTATTATTATAATAATTTAACGCAAACGTAGGTCGCGGGCAACAGCAAGTAACTTTATAAAATACAACTAATGTGTTATTCTGACATATGTGTCAGAGTAACACATATAATGTAACACGATGAAAAAAATGTCGCAAACGTCCGTATTTATATTGTCAAATTGTGTCTATATAACTCCTAACCCTCCTATTCCAATTCAACAAATCCTTTGGCAGCAATAGTAATGCTCAAAGGTTCTTGGTTCCTCGAACCAAGTAGGTTCATAACTTCTTTGAAAGTCGACAAAAATCTCAGAAGCGGCAAACGGTAGCAAAAACATCATAAAAGAAACATTCAAGCAGACATTGGATTTGTTATAATCATATTTCTACGTAGATTTATCAAAAGAAAGCTTTACAAAATAAACATGTCGTGCATGTAAACGTGGAATCTATTTTCGATACGCCAATATAATATAACTGAATCAATATCTGTTTACTACCTTATTTCGCGATGTAAAGGGCGTATTTATTTACTTTAATATCTTTAGACTGCTTCAATGTTTCGTTAGTTGTAAGTAAGAGGTCTTGAGTTCAATTCCCAGGTTAGGCGAAGTGTTATTTCGTTTTTTCCTCAAGAATTCATCAGTCTAGGTCGTCGAATTCAATTAGGCAGTCCTCCATGTAAAATACTGGTAATATTCAGGTGCATGCGGTAAGACTTGAAGCCGACCTTAACATACATAGTTGGGAAAAGGCTAGACATCAAATGACTCCTCCTGCTGTGGGCAGAGCGGTAGGGAGTGTCAGACTTCTACTGACTAAAAACCACCCATGTTCCTTCTTAACCCTCTTGCCGAGGCCGCGGTATCTCTTTCGAACAACCCGCAGCATCGACGGGAGACATGATGACCCCTTCGTTGAAGGAGAACACAACACCAATTATTCAACCATTCATCCGTTTACTAACCTGCACAGGAAAAGAAGAAACATCCTCGGGAGCAAAAATACGCTAGTTTGCACTTCTTAGGATTAACTCTTTCTCAGAGCTGCTATTAATACCTACTAATTAATACTTTCTAGGAACAACTGTCTCTCAAACAGTTCCACTAAAACTAATTAAAGCATTGCTTTTCTACGAAGAAGTGCTGTAATGAGAAGCCTTTTGCATCGCAGTTGAACGAGGGTACAGTCATTGTCAAAAATATGTATGAGACTCACCTACTACTCCGCTTCTAAACATAATCTATCTTAAGACGATTAACAGTAAAATGTTCAAACTCGTTTCGGTCCTTCTTGCATCCTATGTGGGCCCCATCATCCTAAAACGAATATGGCCTCCAATATGTTAAAGAAGACTCTGTTTAGGGAGAAAATCGTAGTCAAGCATTAAGTTAGATGATGATTTCATGATATAGACGCGTACCACGAGGGCTAGTTCGAGGCGGCACAGGAAAAGATATCTTGGAAGGAATTGAGGGAGGTCTTTGCCCAGCAGTGTAACAGTGCAGGCTGATAAAAAAAAAGTACAAACCCAGAGCCACACAACTTGCTACAGACGCATATCAAACTACCTGAAACTATAAAATTTTCCTTGAACCTAATGCTTTAGCGCTATAGTTCAAAATCTATTAAAGAAAGACAGATTTTAGCACCAATGGCCCGCAGCGTAATCAAACAAGTGAGCGCATAACTCTACAGCCTGCCTACACGTAAAGTACGGGGGAGGACACAAGTGTCTCGGGTTGATAAAGTCAACAATTAGATGGTGTTTTGTTTGACTTCCTTATTGTCGCTGTAATCTTGAGCGGTACGAGTGAAAGGTAGTGATGGGAACTTTTGTGTTTGCCTTCGATTTTAATACAGTTTAATCCTTATGAGCGTATGCTACCTCAGATTAGCAACCCTATTTGTGGTGGTTCAAACTTCGCTCGAAACACTGTTAGAATAAAGTTCTAATCAGCTTGCACTACAAAGCGGTTGTTACGTCTTTCGCTGCGGCCGAATAGTGCGAAATTAGTGGTATTTTGCGATTTACAAAAAAACTATTGATTGAACTAAAAAAGTAAAACACTATGACTTTAGTATGTTGCTTGTGGAATTATTTGGCAAAAAAATCAGAACGATAACATGTATTTTAGTATGGTTTTTACTCGTTAAAAGAAATTTTTAGAGGTATCTTCGCGATTTTTTTCTATCGAGCAAAGTTAATTGTATTATGTTTTCACAACACTATGGCACTAGCATATATCCTGAAGAATATCATATATTTTTCTGATGTTGATTACTGCAGTGAATCTTATACTTTTACTCATTATAAAACTTGCGTTTGAGGTACCATACGCTCTTAATATGTAGAATACTAGCTTTTGCCAGCGGCCTCGCCCGCGTGAAAATGACGATTTTACATAAAAACTATCATCTATGTAAGTCCCTTAGGGGTTGAATTTCGAAAAATCATTCCTTATTCCTTGTCTACATTATAAAGGGAACCTCTGTGCAAAATTTCAGCTTTCTAGGTCCAAGGGTTTGGGCTGGGCGTTGATGAGTCAGTCAGTCAGTCAGTCAGGACTTCTCTTTTTATTTATAATAATAGATAGATATATTTTTACAGCGCAGAGAAGGAAAAATAGGGTATTAAAATCAAGCGTTAGCAAAAAGTGAAGGTCTTATCTGTAATGTTAGTAAGCTTAACTTAACCTCACACCTGTAATTCCCGAAGGTTGATAGGTGTACTAATAAGGTGTAGTACACCTACATTTCGCCAGTAATTGTGTTTATAGGGGGCAGGCCTATGGAAATCAACCTAGCACAAATCCAAACTCCCCGTGGCTGCTACTGAGATATTCCTGATGGTAAAACCCAATGTTATCTACTGAAAATTCTTTCAATAAAACATTGTTTTTCATAGAATATACGCAAAACACGAAGAAAAGAAGACGACAGGAAGACGTTGCGTTACAAGACGTCCCACTAGGTGGACCGACGACCTGGTCAAGGTTGCGGGTACCCGCTGGATGAGAGACGCACGGGACCGGTCAATGTGGCGACGCCTGGGGGAGGCCTATGTCCAGCAGTGGACGTCTTTTCGCTGAAATTATGATGATACGCAAAACATTAATTAAAGATTTCTCTCTTTCCACAAGATTACATTGAAGTCACAGTCCGTAAGCACATCACTACTCCTTTTTCTACGAACGTACGTACCGCTCCTCATTTATTTTCGTTCTCGATTTCCAAGTAGAGATGGCTCAAATTAACTTAAACGAACCGTTATTGGTAGAATTCGAGGAAACAAGCCATGCATCGATGTTCAGTCGATACTACTGCTTTTGATACCAAGGTATAATGTTTGGTTAAGGTTCAGATTGTCTTTTATTTATAGGTTGTTCTTTGTATTACAGACAATAGTTATTTTGCAGCGTCACGAGCACTAATATACATATACCTACCAAAATTTGAGAACGATTTACTTGGGAATAACGTTTGAACTTTGACTGACTAAAGGTCTATTTTATAATTGTACGGGATCCAAAATAGTATGTTATTTACAGCATAATATTGCAACCAATAATTAGGTAATAGTTGCTACATGTAAGCGCTCGAGACTGTACCATAATGGTGTGATCATATTTCATAGACAGTCGCACAACTTTCTCCAAGGGACCACCATCGTTATCGGGAATACAAAATCTGCTGTCCTTTATAAAACTTCAATACCCACTCGACCCAAATGTATGGGGCGTCTGACTTTGTTACAATTGTTACAGAAGCACGTGTCTTAATAATATCAGTCGATCGGGTCGATCTTTACAGTCGCGCTTGCATCGGAACAACCTTCCTATCCTGCCCATCCTGCACAACCACTTGCACCTTTCAATACTTACTAGAAGCAAATGATAGAGGTATGCAGGTGGCTACATACTACTAATACGATTTGAGCTCATCGACACGTAAACAGTGCGGGGCAGTGGTCCAACTGCTGTGTCCTTAGTTGGACCATGGGTCTTTACTGGGGGCAGTTGTTCAACTTTAAAAATAGTTGGACCACTGCACCTTTTGAGAGTTCCGTGGTCCATTTCATTTAAAAATAACTTACCTACCCTAAAAGGATTGAATTAGATAGTTAATTAATTTAATCCCAATCGATCAAACTACCAGGAGAACAAAAACATTAGGAGGTATTGGAAATTGGAATCTTTAAAGAAGAAGATCGGAACAAGCTAGCTCTGTGGATGGGTGACCACCAAAGCATACAAAGTTTCCTCAATTTATTATTATTAAGCTGTTGGTCCCGGCTGTCATTTCATCATTCATCATCATTCAGTCTTTTTTTTCTTTTCTTTGAGAAATAATTAGTTTTCCTTTCTTCATTGAATTCTTAAAACAAAATAAACAGTAGTTCTTCAACTGGTGCTCACAGCTTGAAGATCAATTTATCTTTCATTAAAAGTAGAGACGGAACCAACTGCACTTTTCCTCAAACGATGAAAGTTGAATTAAATACTGGCCACCTGGAGAGTGCCAAGTTTTCTTATGTTGTAGACAAGCTTGCTTTTTAGTAAAGCGTTGTATTCACTAGCCTTTGTAACCTGTATTTTTACCCGACTGCGGCGAAGCCCAAAAGGAGGGTTATGTGTTTGTTTTTCGAGTTTTTCTTAGTTTGTCAGGTGTCCCACTGATAGGCAAAAGCCTCCCCTTTCTCTTTCAAACTTCAGATCATCCTCTCACGTTTTCATCAGTCTTCCTCTACGTCTTTGCTCATATCTTGGGTACCATTCTGTGACCTTTTTGTCCAGTTTTCCGTCTTGGCTCTCATCATAATCATAATTATCTTGCCCTTATCACAATTCATTAGGAGTCGACGCAGCATGTCTTTCTCTTCCATGCGTTTCAATTACTTTTTAATTATCTCAGCATACACTTCCTCTCTTGCCATGTCATCCTTTACACCGTCAATTCATCGTTTTACCCCTCCACATTCATACTCAAAACATTTCCTCACGATCATCATCATCATCATCATTTCAGCCGAAAGACGTCCACTGCTGGACATAGGCCTCCCTTAAGTGTCGCCACATTGACCGGTCCCGTGCGTCTCGCATCCAGCGGATCCCCGCAACCTTCACCAGGTCATCGGTCCACCTAGTGGGAGGCCTTCCAACGCAACGTCTTCCGGTTCGCGGTCGCTACTCCAGAACTTTCCGGCCCCATCGGGCGTCCGTTCTGCGAGCAATGTGCCCTGCCCACTGCCACTTAAGTTTGGCAATTCTTCGGGCTATGTCGGTAACTTTGGTTCTCATGCGGATGTCCTCATTTCTGATTCGATGTTTCCTCACGATACATTCTTCTTTTCTCCGCATCAAATGCCAATACCACGAAAAAAGATTACCACACAACTTTTCAGTCACTTTTGGCTCTCAACGTAACGATCTGACCATTTCCATTTTAGTTTTCTGGTTTTAACACTGACGTCTAGAGCTGTTTCTTTAGTGATGTACTGATATCTCATCCTACTGTCTGTCTTATGTAATTTTCATGGCTTACTCGTGCTGACACAAGATTCTATATAATAATAAATAATTCAAACTTTCCCAATCACAAACTTATAATTACAAGCCCCGATAGACAAGCTGACATAGTATTAAACAAAATAATTAACTCTATATGTTTATGTTTGACAAAGTGATGAGTCAAACTCTTCTTGCGTACTTTGGTTAACTTTAGCGATTACTTGACTCGAGTGCTTTTTACCTTTGAAAGTTAAACGATTTAAAGTTATTCAAAGGTGTGTCAATATTATTAATTGATGGAGAAACAAAAAGCGTTGATCGAAGTTTGATGTTTGGGACATAGAGATTTACTTGTTTTCCTTATGAATAAAGAATAAGACGGATAAGGATTTTTTTATGTTGATTTAAAAAACCTTTGATATGATAACTAAACTCTTTCTTTTGCTGCATCCACGCCGGTTGCGAGTTCTGAAGAAAATAAAATCAGTGAGTATTTTTTTTCTAATGGAATAAGTAAGTAGGTATATTGATGGCAGGAAGCAATCAGCAGCAAATTATTATTATTATTATCCCGAATGAGGCTGGTACAAGAACGGTGAGTTTGGCATAATCAAAGAGAGGCCTATACCCAGCATTAGCTTTTTTTTAATTATATATGGGCTTACTCTTGACTTCAATCTTGCCCTAAGGGCAGAGATGAGGTCGACGATGGAACGAGTTTACCCAGAAGAAGCCTATTTACTCGCGACTTAAATAGATTGGGGTTATATGAACTCGGGAAAACCGACGCAGGCAGGGTGTTCCACTCCTTGGCTGTACGAATAATGAAAGTCTTAGCAAAACGCTTCGTACGAATGTGTGGAACATCGATAAGGTATGGGTGATAAACCCGCAGTACGTCTAGTCTCTCGATGGAGACTAGACGTTAAGGTCAGGCTGTGGCTGATTAAGAAAGTATTGTAGGAAATAGGAAGAGTGTTTATAATAATATCATGTTACAATCCACTTTCTGCTACGTTCGGTAAATTGTACCTACAAGAAAATAATATCTCTACCAAAACTATTGATATTTTCTGTCCATACAAAATGTTGCATTGAATGTCTGCTTAGGCCTACTACAGCAACTAGTTTAATATTTTTATGCAAAACACAAGTTCACAGTCCACTGCTTTCAAAAAATTATTTATGAAAATGTCAGAAACTTACATCTGCCCGTAACATAGCAAGTTAAACATGAAAACGACTAGTGTCTGCAACTTATAGCATTAAACTGTCATAGCCAGTTATACTGAAGAAAGACAGAAGGTCGACATTACAGAGTAAAAAACCCGCATCATCTTCACCATCATCATCTTATTAATGTTCCCACTGCTGGGACACAGGCCTCCTCTCTTTGAGAGGGAGTGGGCTATAATCTACCACGCGGGCCCAGTTCAGATTGGTAGAATACACAAGTCTTCGAATTTTTTGTTCTAGGACATGCCAGTTTCCTCACGATGTTTTCCTTCACCGTTTTTGAGAGTTGTCGTGATAAAATAAATTACACAAAGTAATGCGCGTGCCCGGGTTCCACCAATGAGCCAACGCTGGTCTCGTCCACCGCTGCTCTCATTCAAGTATTATTATGGACTGTAGAAGGGACTCTGCTTACGCTCTGTTCATGAATATATATATATATTTTTTGGGACAAGCCCGCCACACTATTCCCAAACCACTGTAACTCGTGTTAGCCAGAATCAACAGTGGCAACCACAAGAAAAGTGCCGAGACAATGAAGCTCGACGAAGTCCCAGAGAAATGATTTAACTGTCTTGGATCCCGCAACGAAATTAATCAGAAAAGAATAGCGGAGGAGTAGGAAAAAACATAATTTCCACTTTCCTCCATATCAGCAGGAGACAGAACAGAACAAGGTTATTAGGCACACAGGGACGTATACAACTGAGTTAAGACCAGTTGCCTAGCATGAATGAATATCATGAACACTTGTGACAAGTGGTTGAGAATTTCAACTTTTTCATTACTCTAGAGCTCGAGGTCCTGGGTTTGACTCCCGGGTTGGGTAAATTTTCATTATGATTTTCCGTTAGGAATCTCACTATCACAGCCACAGAGTCTGTACCAGATTGATGGCGATAGACTCACACTGGACTAAAACAAAATCGAAATGTAGGTGTACTTTTAGGTTAGGTACAGGTTCTGCCTAACCCTTCCGGGATTCCAGTCGATCAATTTGTTCAGACTGGGTTTACTTTCATTTAACTCTGTGCTGACAGTCTGCATGATGTAATTAAAATGTGCAACTGTGCAGTCTGGTTGAATTAAATGCTAAGTACTGAAGGTGCGGTAAGCTTAGGGCTTGGAATTATATTAATAAAAACTTTTAATATGTAAAAGCTGAAGATTTATTGTTCCCTTGGATTCAGGATTAGGATTTAAAACATGGAGGGGCCCGCCGGGGCTGCGGATTATCGAAAGAGATGACGTGGCCTCGGCACATGGGCAAAGAAGGAACATAGGTTAATTTTTAGTCAGTAGAAGTCTGACACTCCCCTTCGCTCTGCCCAAGAGCGGAGGGGGGGGGGGGGCGTCATTTGATGATTTTCCACCCACCAAAAAAAAAAAGTATTTATGAAATAATATCTTTATAGGTACATGCATTGTGACATCTTGTATTCCAGAGATCCAGAAGTAAACAAATGACAGTCTAGCTAGAGTCAGCTAGACTATCATTTGTCGTCAAGATTTGTCATGCAATGCTTCATGAGATTATTGACACGTGCAACAAACAACTGTATTCGTAACAAAACAGGAACTATATAATATATATATAATAGTGAATTGACTATATAATTGACTATATATAATTGACTATATAACTATATATAATAGTGAATCACGAATCATGGAACAAAGAAAACTCTAAGATCGGAAACTATCCAGCAACTATAATTATACTTAAACCTAGAAAATCGATAACTACTGCCAGACTTTTTAACTCTCCAAAAGTCAGGGGTAAAGCACACAATACGTTAACATAACAAAGAGGCCGTAATGGCAGGTGAGGCAGGAGTGAGCAACATTTGGGACGCATGGCTTTACGATCGACAAAATGCTCGCCTCAACGGAGACGCGGGCTCAATGGCTCGAGAAATTATGCCGTGGATGTAGGAAGGAAGATTTTGAGTGTACGTTTTGCGACGCTTTGAATTTTATGTGGGGAATATGGTAAAATAGTACTTTATAGTTTCTCTTGGAATAAGGGAGTTCGCTAATAGTGTGAGCTGGCATAAGTACTGTTGACAGACGAAAGGTTTGTCAATAACCGTGTACTGACTGAGCGCGCAGCCTCACGAGGCAGCCTCGGGCGTATGCCACGCGACACGTTTTTTCATTGTTTTTCTCGGGCGAGGCGCGTCATGACAGACCGTATGAATTACCTGGCGCGCATGCCTCGCAAGGCTGCGCGCTCAGTCAGTATACGGCTTTCGGAGAAAAAAGTGAGGGGATATACCTTATTAAGGCCAGCGCAGGGCGAGCACGGCAGGGTGCGAAGCCAGTGGTAACAAGATACAGTTTCCAAAATACATTTTTAAAATGACATGACGTGGTCACTAATATTATCCTTAACACATGATAACGGTATATTTATCATTTTTACTGTTTGTATAGCCAACCCGCACTGAGCCCGCGTGGTGGATTATATAATTACTAGCTTTTGCCAGCGGCTTCGCCCGCGTGAAAATGACGATTTTTCATACAAACTTTCATCCCCTATTTAACTCCCTTAGGGGTTGAATTTCGAAAAATCCTTCCTTATTCCTTGTCTACATTTTAAAGGGAACCTCTGTGCAAAATTTCAGCTTTCTAGGTCCAAGGGTTTGGGCTGGGCGTCGATAAGCCCATCCCTCTCTTAGAGAGCAGGCCTGAGTCTCTGCAGTGGGAACATGATAGGCTGATGATGATGATGACTGTTTGTTTCGAGTTTATGGTATTTCAACGCTGTCGCGGCCATGATAACGGATTATCTGAAATTATGCGGGATGTTTATGTGCAGACGAATCGGTCTACTCTCCTTCTTGTTCGTTTTATTGCGCTCTTTTTGATTGCTCATAAACATCCACCCGTAAAACACCCAGTCATTCCATGTAAAATACTGGTATTCAGATGCATCCGGTTAGACTGGAAGCTGACCCAAACATAATTGAGAAAAGGCTATAGGCAGGTGATGAGTTACACATGTCTCATTTCATCATCAACAGCCTATTAATGCTCCCACTGCTGGGACACAGGCCTCCTCTCTTTTTGAGAGGGAATTGGCTATAATCTACCACGTGGGCCCAGTGCGGATTGGTAGATGTCACATGTCTTCGAATTTTTGGTTCTAAGACATGCCGGTTTCCTCACGATGTTTTCCTTCACCGTTTCACCGTTTTGAGAGCAGCGGTGATGAAATAAATTACACAAAGTAATGTGCTTGCCTGGGTTTGAACCCACGACCTACTGTTCGTAAGTCGGGGCCTTACGAACAGTAGGTCGTGCACGTGCGAACACTTGGCCACCGCTGCTCCTCCGCAGGTCTCATTTACCTACAACTAAAGTTTGCCTCATCATTCTCCTGCCCTTATCCCAATCTATTTGGGGTCGGCACAACATGTCTTCTTCTTCCATACTTCCCTATTTCTCGTCATCTCAGCAGTCACCTCCTTTCTAGCCATATCATCCTTCACACAGTCCATCCATCTGGTCTTCCTCTCTAAAGTTTGCCTGTTTGACAAAATAAGGTTAAGATAATTCTATTCAAAATTCCCTTCGTAGTTCTCAGTTCAAGATAGAATTAGTATCATTATAATACACACTCATGTACGGTATACGTATGTTAGCTGGTCCCTAATGACATCCACATTGTAAAGTGTCTGCGAGCGGTCGTCTGATGATATCATATTCTTAGGAAAATAGGTAAGATGGGTAAAGAAATACCTAGATGTGAGGTTTCTTGATAACTTTTTTTGACAAATACATGCTTCAAACAGGCTCAATGGTTGTGCCTTACAAAACATGGCAATTAAAACATAATTAGCGATACCTTGGTTTATTTGATACTAATTGGTCTAGTGGTCGCAAGCGTCACTACTTAGCATGAGGTCCTGGGTTCGATTCCCGGGTCGGTCAAAGTGTTATTGGGTTTTTCCATTAGGAATTACTCAGTAGCAGCCACTGAGTCTGAATTTGAGCCCGATTGATGGCAATAGGCCAACTCCCATTTACATGGGACTTAAATAATATAACTAGCGAAATGTGGACGTAGGTACTGTTAGGTACACCTCGGCATATCCCTTCGATGGGCGTGATGCTATGTATGTTAAATTAAGGATCACTCCAATATTGTGCAGTTACCTGGGAATGCCTGGGATTTACAGGAAATGTTGGATTTAATGAAAATCTTTTTAGTATTTCATTATTTTTATCTTTCGCAGGCATTAGTGTAATAAAGTCTACTTTAGTCATTTATTTTCTACAACATTTTCTCTTCATAATCCTGGCTGAAATTAAATTAAAAAAACATTAATTAGAGCTCAGTCCTAACAAAGTCAGTGTTTTATTTAAAAGAGTTTTTAAAAGGGCTAGTCGGAATCGTTCTTGTTTCATTATTTTATTCTGTCTAGACTGGTAATATAATCTAGATTAAACTTCAGTGCATATCAAATTGACTTTATAGTGTTGTGCAGTTAACACTGAAGTCAAATTGTTTGAGTTTCTAAACGACTGTGGGACTATTTCATTTAGTTTAACTTTGAGAATTATGTTACAGTGTAAATATGAACTTTCCTTGGACTTCGTTTATTTACATGTAACGTCTGATCCCTTATAATTGACTTATTAAATTATCTACGTTCTTAAAACTACTTACCTATTTTGATGACCAGTACGTCTGTTGTCTGGGGATGAAGAGAAGGAGAAGAAGGGTAGGAAGACGATGATGGCTGCAGTCATGTAGTCATCACCAACTTCCTAACCTTTGCAAAATTTCAGCTTTCTATATCCAAGGGTTTGGGCCGGGCGTTGATGAGTCAGTCAGTCAGTCAGGACTTCTCTTTTTACACGACTGCCCCAAAAAAAGAGTGTTATGTTTTTAGCGTTCATGTATGTATGTATGTTTGTCTGTGAGTTTCTTTATTCCACCATAACTTCTAAAAGCCTTAACCGATTTTGATGTATGTGGTATCGTTAGATTCTTTGCGTTATCCCGGGTGACATAGGCTAGTTAAAATTTTGAAAAATATGATAGGGTGGCCATGGTTTAGAAATAAAAACAACTTTAGTTTTTTTTTTATTAAAGTTTCAATGAAAACTATAATCATCGTCTAGAACTTGTTAAGTAGATTACAAAAATATACCACAGTAGTATTCAATATCTATTGTTTACTAGTAATACTACTCAACAAATGATATGGTGACATTTTAAACCCGGCTTTCGATGCGAATAAACTACATATCAATAGATTTCTTGTAGTGAAAGAAATAAAACTGGCTAGGTTACAACTCCCAAATCTATCCTTGACGGCAGCTAAATGGTTTTAAAGTTAGTATGAAAAATCAATAATACTTATTATGCGTGAATCAATTTTCTTGAAACATGACAGGAGTATGAATTTAAGGGAATAATAATAACAATAATAATAATAATATTCCACAACTATCACACAACGCCATCTAGTCCCAAGCTAAGCAGAGCTTGTGTTATGGGTACTAGACAACTGATAAACATACTTATATATTTCTAAATACATACATATTATAGATATATTACACCCAGACACAGAACAAATGATCGTGCTCATCACACAAACATTTGTCCTGGGTGGGAATCGAACCCACGACCTCCGGCATAGCAGTTAGGGTCACTAACCACTAGACCAACAGGCCAGTCAAATGTTTGCCATCATAGGTTTTTCAAAAGCACCCCATATAGAGTGGAAAAAGAAGACCATGGTTGAATTTTGTATGGAAAAATCTTACTACGAGATTCAACTTGAAACTCATTACTAACACAAATGAATAAAGCATTACGTGTGTTAAAAAACAATATTTAAAAAAAACCGGCCAAGTGCGAGTTGAACCCACGCACCAAGGGTTCTGTACAAGTTTTTTAGTACTTACTGTACTTAAAACTGTTTGGCACGTCACTTGCATTTCTTAGAATGTTAACAAAATAATTCATAGTCCTTATCGTTTGTAAATTCAGCGTAATTGTACACAAATAGATTCATGAAATGGAAATTGTTTGTAGGTATAAATTACGCAATTAAGTCATTCAGATCTTTTTACACGTTCCTGAGAAACAGGGTCTTGACTGACGTGTAAGCATACGGATAACTTAGGCATCGTTCACACCAACCGCCGCTAACTGTGAGCACGCGTTACGCAGTTTATCGCTTTTCAATATTATATAAATAACTTCTTGTTCACACCGAACCGACTATACGCTATTACGTAGATCTATAGAGACAGTGAGCATACTCACAGTCGGCAGCAGACAAAACGTTTGGTGTGAACGATGCCTTAGTGTACTGTATATAAGGGTTCCGATTTTGTAGATCGCAATCCAAAGATTAAAAAAAAACACATCTTATTATGTACAACAAATTCAGTAACCTTTAGGAACAATTCACCCCCCCCCCCCCCAATCTATAAAAACACTAAAAAAAATTCGCGCTCGCTTCGCTCGCGCATCCATTCAATCTCATTTCTGGTTGCCTGAACAGGAATAACCCGAGTCCCTTCTGACTCAGATTACTTTCATAAATAACTCGTCGCTGAGCTTCGTAAAGCTAAAATGAGGTTTGTCAATTCACATTTTTACCCACGACAGAACGCAGCAGGTATATGCGTTTATGGTGAGAGCTGTTTTAGATCCACGTTATCCCAACTATGTTGGAGTCCGCTTCCAGTCTAACTACTAGATGCAGCTGAAAACCGGTATTTTACATGGACTACTTAACTGCACACTAAACAACCCAGTTAGTACCGGGTAATACGATACTCCTTGGTAAGACTGGTTGTCAGACTTTCGAACCACTGACTACGAGTGACGACTGTCAAAGATGTATAGTGTGTAGAAAGGTCACATTTACAGACCAAAATCCACTACAAACACACATTAACAAAGTACACACAAATATTTTTTTCATAATAATCAATCATTATTGATCGATGTCGAGAAGGTATCAGTCACACATCTTCCAAACCTACGTCTTAGGCGCTTGATCCCGAAAGTGGAGGATTAATGTTAATCATGATAAGAGTAAGCAGTTCTCTTCTTGAAACCAAGTAAAACAGTCCGTTAATCGTCCAGTAATCTATAAAAGGTATACAAAAATTGCCGAGCTCGCTTCGCTCGCACATCCATCCTATTCTTTCTGCTTTCTATTTCGCTTAAAACGCTTATCTACTTCTATTTCTAAATTGTCCATCCAGTTAAAAATGTCCAACGGTTTATTGCCCTGGCCAACACCTAATAAAACAGAACGATTAACGGAGAAGGTAATATCAAGCGGCTCATGCTACAACTCATAATTATTATGTTGACCTGTGACAGTGCACTTAGTACACACAGTAGACAAGCTGCAAAAGTTAAAAAATTGGACAGAAGCATAGTAAATCAAGACACCTGACACAGTTAAGAGGTTTCTAATTTACGTGTCACTACAAGAACTAAATCACCTCAGATCTCAAAGTTATTGTCCATAAAAAATAATCGATTTAGAATCGCATATACTTAGCGCGATATTGCTTTCCTGAAAAATAAACTTATATATCGTGGCATATTGGTTATAGGTCAAAATACCGATATATCACTAAAAAATATGAAATAAAAATCAAATAATTAAAAAAATTAAAAAACACGCCTGCCATGACAAAAAGAAAACTAAAAACGAAAAAACAAGTCAAACGATTTTAGTGATGAATGAAAGCAAGGTCCCGTAAATGGAAAACTAAAAACTAAAACTTTTCTTGCAGTCGGGGGACAGTTTGGTGGAACAATTCTTTACAGATCCCCCGACTGCAAGAAAAGTTTTAGTTTTTAGTTTTCCATTTACGGGACCTTGCTCTCATTCATCACTGAAATCGTTTGACTTGTTTTTTCGTTTTTAGTTTTCTTTTTGTCATGGCAGGCGTGTTTTTTAATTTTTTTAATTATTTGATTTTTTATTTATATAGATTGTATGTTTCTGTAAAGCAATTACCCCACAGTAGTATAAAATATGATACGCAACATTCAGAACTTTTGTTCTGAATGTTGCTATTAGTCTTTAGAAAATCCTTTCTTCCCTGAAGTCATTAAAATAGGTTTTAAAGAAATCTTCCCACGGAAGCACTGTCACAGTGGGAGTATATTCAAAGAATGAAATATAGGTTTTGAAGAAATGTTACTACAAGACCACAGTGGGAGTTATATCCTAAGAAAGAAATAAGACAATACTTACACCTCCATTGTAAAACAAAGTCACAGTGGGCGGACTACAAACGAGTATTAAACATCCAAAGCTTTTCTCATTACTCGAAATCTCAGCGACCAAGATAAACAGCGGCCATAATTACGACATTTCGAACTGTGAACGAGAAAAGATACCAAAGTCAAATGAAATACAAGTCGCCCACTTCCTCTTGTAACTCACCGACTTTCTGTAGAAATACACCCACTTCGCTTTAACACGGAATATAAAGATACAGAGAGCCAGAGTGACTCTAATGATGCGATCTCTAATGCCGGTGAAAAATTACGGTTTAGGTACGTTAGGATTCCAGGTATGTGATGATGAAGATGAATCCATTGACTATTTAATGCATCCATCTGTACTATCACAGAAATGAAGGTATTTAAAGTAAAGTGAATGAAACTAGATTGTTTTAGCAGTATTTCTTCGCCTTACGGTCGCATGCCAATAGTCATAAACTTCCATCACGATCAGTAGTAGAGAGTTTCGATCATATGGCCCCCTCTCTTTTCCCTGCCTGCGTCGGTTTTTCCGAGTTCATATAACCCTAATCTGTTTAAGTCGCGAGTAAACAGGCTTCTACTGGGTAAGCTCGTTCCACCGTCGACATAATCTCTGCCCTTAGGGCAAGATTGAAGTCAAGAGCAAGCCCATTTATAATAATAAAAAATAAAAAAAAAACTGGTCAGAGCTTAAATTATGATCAAAGACCTCACGAACTTACCTCATTTTATAAACGCTGAAACTGTACCCCAACCTCACTGTAATTAAGAACAAATCAATATTATCTATGAAAAGCCGGTCGTGGTGGCTTTGGCAGATATCAGGTAACAAAAGTGTGCTAAATTCGGTATGTAAAGTAAAAATTAACCTACGCTGATTCCAAAACCATTTGGAGATTTTGAGTTCTTATGTCTTATTTTTCTACTTTTAGCTCTCTATATCACAAGATTGTGTTTATTTTCACAATAATACTTGTAACGATTTGACTTTCATTTGACCTCTAAATGACGTCATAAAGTTTCCTGAATAGACTACTTCCTGTGCTTTTCAAGAAAAAATTTAAAAAAACTGTTGTTGTCAGTCCGTCATTGTCAGTGTCAATACTAGATGCTAGATATGGACGGATCGCGCGCTGCCTTAATTTCTCTTTCTCTACGTTTATTCTTTGTACACGACAGACCTTGCTTTCCCGTTGGACTTTGATACTTACTGCACCATTGATCGACCATTGCACGCTTTACGGAACTGCCTGCCTATTGTTTGGATTAGTTAAATATGGATCAATTTGTACGCAGCGACTCCAATAACTTGCCCAAATTGGATAATGTTATGATCCTGGAGATCATGAAAAATGATAATAAATATAACATCGCTGAAATCCGAGGAACTAAAGCTCTAATGTAAGTTACAATGTAACTACTGCTGTACCTACCTATATTTATAAATACCTTGCACCCATTTACATTAGTAATTTTACTGCTTAACTAATATATTTTTGGTAATCCAGGTCGTCTCGCGCTTCCTATGTGGACTCTGCTGTTGGCTATGTTGAAGTCAAAAGAGACCAAGTCAAGTGCATCGTGAGGGTCAAAGTAGTTCCAGAACACCGAGTGTCAAATAAGCAGTACATGGTAACTGTAACTCTCAACGAAAAGGATGAAGTCATATTGCAAGCAACTTGTGATGGCTGTGCTGCTTCTGCCGGTGGATGCAAACATACACTGGTGTTTTTATTTTGGTTGGAAAAAAGGAGCAGTGAACCATCATCAATACAATAGGGACCTGATTGATAAAGCGTTGATATTTTGGAAAATGTTTATATACAAAAAGATTAAATCATGACTGACAGGACTATTCATGACAGAACGAGAACCTCGTGAAAGCTGAGAAGGAGAAGCAAATAAAATGTCTGGACTTAGCACACGAGGTTGTCGATATGTGGTATGTGAACTCGGCTAGCTTTGTGCCGATAGTCGTAACGGCCAATGAGAAAAGAAATGTTAAAAAATGTAATCTATTATGTAAGTGAAACAAATAAAGAGAATATAATAAAAGGTGTAAAATAAGGTATTGTAATTTGTACAGGTCTATTAACTGCTCGTTTCTTGTAAATTCAACAGTATTTAGTGCTTGGCCAGACTGCAAACTTCAAACGGTCCACTGCGGACAGGCAAATCGCGCGCGTTCCCGCACCCGCGCCACTCCCCGCACCGCGCTGCCAGTCTGGCCAAGCACTTACTGTTTAGTGCTTATTACAAATAAAACGATAATGTTATTTAATCAGTCTTTATTATTTCACTTTGTAAATTATTAAACCACATGCAATTAACACTACAGCATCTACATATGTATCCAACATGTTTGTGGCTGACTACTGAATGAGTAGGTACAGGTCTTCCTTTCATTAATTTGTATTATTGGTAGTTTTCTAGATCTTCCAACTGCAAAAAGATTGAATGTTAAACATGGCTTGAAGTAAATTGAAAGCTGAAATTGTTCTAATATAAAAGTAGTTCACGAGATTTAATTTTCATTTCGAGAGCCCTGACCACCCGACATGGTTCTCTGAATTTTTTGGTAGGATTCTATTACCTACTTTTCGCCTTCGTTTTTCCATAGGTACTTTTTTTTGTAATATTTACGTTCAAATGATCTTCGCAACAAAAAAGACGACGCCCAGGCTTGTATTCCTTACCTCGTCGCACCACTTCTTTTTTAGCGTTTCTTTCACATTTACAAACAATTTGTGTCGGCTTTTTGTTGTAGTGTTTCTACATGATGGTACGAAGCGTTTAGCAGTAGTTATCGATGACCGATTCATTGCACGGATACGCAGCACGGCTAATTATTGGAAATTAAAGCTAAAAATCGTAGGAAATCACAGCCACGATCACAGCATTTTTTATTTTTTATTTTGTTGTGAAATGTTAACATTTCACAACAAAATAAAATATCGTAGGTAAGGTATCTGTCAAGTGTTAACTGTTGGCAATGTCAAGTTTGAAGTTCTAAGTGTTTTTTGTATGTACTGAAAACGTGGCAAAGACATAAAGCTATTCAGGATACGAAATGACGTCATCACGAATATTACTTTAAAAAATCATAAAAAAATAACTGTTAATGGGAAAACAAAATGCTTAAAATTAGTTGCTTAAAATTAACTGTTTTACGAAATAAAAATAAAAAAAAAATACCTAAAAAATACTTTACATACCGAATTGCTGCAAAGTAACGTCATATCATACGTGAAGCGTGTCTCTGTCTGCATTTGGTTTTGCACGACCGCGTCGCATGAAGCTGGCATTCTCTACAATCTATCTATTCTATGGCCCCATCTTTTCTTTACCGACAGGCATCCCTTTGATATCGCTACTAGACTACCTATCAACTTTAATTAACGACGCCTTATCTCGTGGAAACAAAGTTCGTTTTAGTAACTTATATATACGTTTAATATTTATTTGTTTGTTTCCGGGGGTTTATTTTGTTGATTGGAAAACTTTTTTTTGTGAATTCATCATCATCGACAACCTGAATTCATCCACTGGTGGGTTTAGGCCTCGTTTTTCTTGTGCCATTTATAAATTACCAAAGGTAGTAACAAAACCATAACATACTTTATGTTACGTTTTTATTTATTTAAGGGGTATACAGATTTGTCTAATGTTAGTCTTAGATTTATGGAAATCCGCCGGGGCTGCGAGTTGTTATAGTTAATATTTTTTTGAAATCGTAGCAAATGTCACCCCCCCGGTGACAACTGAGAAACAGACTTCCCATTTGTCCCCTCTAGTCAGTTTTCAAAGGGAACAGTCGGCACAAATTGTCACCCCGGTGACAACTGGGAAGACAATTCCCAGCGGTCACCCCGGAGGACAGGGCTAGAGGGGACTGTTGGGAATAATCCGTTCGAAAGAGATACCACGGCCCCGGACACAAAGGGCTAAGAAGGAACATAGATGGTTTTTGGTTAGTAGCAGTCTGACACTAACTTCTGCTCCACCTAGAGTGGAAAGAGTCGTCTGATGATTTCCCACCGTCAAAAAAAAAGAGATATATGTATATAAAAGATGTTTCATTTACCTAGCGAATGCAGAATTGTATGATATGAAAATATGACTGTTGCTTCTAGCTGCCCGGCGAGCACGGCCTACAGTGACATGGCATGAGTCACACATTTTATCACAGTTTGGGCGATAAAACCGTTTTGTCTTAAATGCTAGCACGGCGGCGTAAGATAATTTCTTGATATGTGATACAACTTCTTGACGTCTAGTTGGGACTCCTATGTCGTATTTGCTAATATGGGCGCACCCATTTTGTAACAAATGTCACATTTTGACAGATGAATATGCTCGTTTATATCACGTTCGTTCGGAGGTGGTGATAAAAGTAAATTAAAAATATAAGTATATTTTTCTGCTTACTACTGCATCAAATGGCAGTAAATTATTATAATTATGTTCTTGCCCGAAGGCAAGAGGTCCAAAGTAGGAAAATATTCCGAAGAAACATTTGGGACTCCTCTAATCCGTTCGAGTTATTTCACTTCAAAAATTTCACAATATATTTCAAAACAAATCACATCAAACTTTTAAAGGAAAAACAGAACTTTTAGTTAGTAGCAAGTTATCAAATAATAAATAAAAAAAGAAAATGAAAGACGTGCCGCGTACCAGTGTTGCCATCGAAGTTTCAAGCTCCCCACCAGAATCGACCTCTAAAACCACCAGAAATCCACTAAAAAAATCGCACCTTCTTAAAAAATCGCTAAATTTTCCACTAACTTTATTTCTGGCAGATTTTTGGTCTTTACTAAAGGAAATAATATTTTTTTGAAACGTTTATTAAAGCAATAACATGAAAATTACATATAGGTAATGTAACAAAATACTTCAACTTCAACTCTCTATTAATTCATGGCTTTTGTGGAAGAACAAAATACTTAATAAAACCTATTTTTTAAAAGAGGTCAATCAAATTATATTATTAAGTTATCTTCAGATGAGTCGTTTCCGTCCGTATCATCATCGTTAATCTCGGACTGATACGACTGTTTGGTACCAAATAATTCCACTAGAAAAATCCACTAGCCACTAAAACCGATATTTGTCCGCTAAAAGGTAAGTCAAAACCACCAGATTTAGTGGAAAATCCACTAAGTTGGCAACACTGCGCGTACGTGTCATGTCAAAAATGAATTAGTACCCAAGAAAATTAAAAAGTTGTTTAACTGTATGAACTGTGCTCTTATACACGTACTTTTTTATTTGGTCGCCTATTCAGATGGTCATAGACATTTTTATTTTTTTAATATACTAGGTCACACTATGAAGTCAGCAACAAGAAAGACAAGTCGCGTCTTAAATTATATCACATGTGGTACCCGTGCTAGCATTTAAGACAAATTCTAAGACATGACATAATTTATAACGTCTTGTCACCAACGTCTTGGGTACGCCCGTGCTCGCCCCGCTGTTTAACATCACTGGGCTTCAAAATAACGTGACCAAAAACATGGATTCACATCTAGGCACATCATTTCCTTGAATGCTGCCATGCGTAATTCACCATAACAAATTTTAATCCATGAAAATAAACATCTTTATCTTTGAAAACCAAACCATTTTAATGTGTTATTTCATTATTCTACATACACACATAAAATTCCATTAAAACAAAGCCCGCATACGGAAAAAAAACCACCGTATTTTAAACATCCCATTTTAAAATCCAAACATTCGAAAATACGGTCCGAAGTCTCTGAAAGCTGGGCTTATATCTGAAGCACGATTTTTCGGCCCATCAAACCTTACAAACAATGGACAAAATACCAAGTTAAATACACAGTCATCTCCCACCTTATGTACACAAAAACAAGGTTTGTTATTCAGTGTTTTTGGTGTTGTTTAAGTTTGTTAAGTAGATACAGGTGATCATTGTTTGCGAAGCCATTGACGGTGGCTTGTATGAGCGCTCGATATTGAAGCTGAAGTGAAATGTACGTGATTTTCTTCAGATTTGTGTTGTTTGTTCGTATATTATTGTAAATTGTGAAATTATTGAGGAATAGCTGTTGTGCGCAGCTTCGCTCCCGTTATCTACGGAATCACGGGAACGCTTTAAGTATTAAGCTTATGTCTCTCGGGGATAATGAAGAATAGATGACGAATTTTAGGAATCGAATCAGTAGTTATGACAATGACATAGAAACTTACAAACAAATTATATGAATCCTGCCTCCTTGGTCTAGTGGTCGCCAACTGAGTGCAAGGTCCTGTGTTCAATTCCCAGGTCAAACAGTGTCCGCGGGAGACGCTCCGGGCGTCGGGGGCCACGTGATGGCTTCCGGCCACCGAAGATGTCGGTGACGGGCCTGTGGACGGTGAGTAATGGGCTAGCTCACCGTCCGGCCGTCTTATGACGGCAACAGACCGTGTCGATGGCGCGTTTGTGTTCCACGCGCGCCTACAACAGCAACAGTAAAATAGTGAATAAAAGATCAATAATTTGAAACAAGAAAATAATACTATCCACAAAACCAATGAAATAAACACAGAAACACAATCCCATTTGTACATACAGTGCATCGGCTGCGTTCCTATTTCTTTGTAATATCCTATTGAGACGTCTAACTTCCTCGCTTGTATGAGCATGAGATTCCAAGGAAAAGTGTAGCTATTGTTGACTATTATACCATGTTTAGAGGGTTGTTGTGTATGTGGCTGCTTTTGTATGATAGTTGTTAAAGTTAATGGTACGATATTGATATTGTTATCACAATAGCAACAGAAACAAATTCAGTGACGAGGGCTAATATGAATACACGCAGTAAATTCGAAACCCCATTTTGTCGTGAAACTACAGTTGCTCCTATCCTATTTCGTAATAGTATGCTTTCTGAAAAGTTATGTCCGTACATTACAATATTGGAGCTCGTGGCTTATAATAATAACTGCCACTCGGGTCGATCTTTAGGTTAATTTGCGCTTGCCTAGTCTGTGGATGAATGATCACCCATTAAATACCGAGTTTCCTCCGGCCTCAGAAAGCACGATAAGCTGTTGGTCTCGGCTGCTATATAAACATCTTTGGTAGTCGTTACCGGAACTCATCGTGATATTTTATGCACCTACTGAAACTTGAACTTTTCGCAAAGTATTTTATCCGTTTTCAAATGAGAAACTGAACTCAGAAACTTTAGTTTTTTTTTTTTTTTTTTTTTAAAAGAACGTTGCCCCACACTAGGAATTTCTCCTGTATCGTGGGTGCGTTCACAAACATTTAAACTCACATACACAAATACCCAGACCCGGAACAACTATAATTATGTAGGTCATACAAATATTTGTTCCATGCGGGGATCGAACCCGCGACACGCAGCGCAGCAGTTCATTGCTTGAGCCACTGCGCCAACCGTGCCGTCAAATAAAGTAAAGTCAAGTTAGAAATAAGCTGTCGAGTGTACTTTAAAGTACCTCGGACTCGTCCTCGACAGCCGGTGGAACTTCGTGGAGCACTTCCGACGTTTGGCTCCCAGACTGGAGCGGGCCGCGGCTGCCTTTAGGTGGCTCCTGCCCAATCTGGGGGGGCCAAACGCCTCCTGCCGTAGGCTCTATGCGGGGATCGTGCGGTCCATGGCCCTTTACGGGGCCCCGGTGTGGGCGCGTGCCGTGAAGAAGCGGGCCGTCCACTACCTGAACGCGCCCCAAAAGGTCATGGCCGTAAGGCTAGTCCGCGGGTACCGCACGATCTCCCGCGAGGCGGCGAATCTCCTTGCCGGATTGCCGCCGTGGGATCTGGAGGCGATAGTCCTCGCGCGCCTACATGAGTGGCGCGCGGAGGCGCTACACCGGGGGGTCAGTCTGCTGCCGCGGCACACTGCTGCGCGGCGGACAGACCTCCGGTGCGATCTCATGGCGGCATGGAGACAGCGACTGTCGCAACCCCGTGCAGGGCACGCCACGATAGCGGCGGTAAGTCCCCTCTTTGAGGAGTGGCTAGGGAGGAGCCACGGCGCCCTCACCTTCCGTCTGACGCAGGTCCTCACCGGACACGGATGTTTCGGGAGGTACCTGCACCGAATCAGGCGGGAGGAAACGCCCGGATGCTTCCACTGCGAGGATCGACCGGAGGACACGGTGGAGCACACTGTGGAGGTGTGCCCTGCCTGGGCGGAGCCCCGCCGTGTTCTCGTAGCGGCGATCGGCGGCGGTGACCTCTCGCGTCCGGCCCTGGTGCAAGCCATGGTCCGGGGCGAGGAGGAATGGGACGCCGTCGCCTCCTTCTGCGAAGCAGTGATGCTAGCGAAGGAGGTGGCGGAACGAGAGAGGGAGCGATCCTCTCAACGTCCCAGCCGCCGCGGAAGGCGCGGAAGGCGCTCCGGGCGTCGGGGGCCACGTGATGGCTTCCGGCCACCGTAGACGCGGGCCTGTGGACGGTGAGTAATGGGCTAGCTTGCCGTCCGGCCGTCGTCATGACGGCAACAGACCGTGTCGGCGGCGCGTTCGTGTTCCACGCGCGCCTCAAAGAGATGTCAGCAAGGAGGGGCCCGCAAGGGCCGACGCCCGTCGGGGCCGCGGTATTTGTACTAGATTACGTGGCCTCGGCGTAAGGGCAAAGAAGGAACATGGGTTCGGTTTTTAGTCAGTAGAAGTCTGACACTCCCCTTCGCTCTGCCCAAGAGCGGGGGGGGGTCATTCGATGATTTTCCACCCACCAAAAAAAAAGAAAAAAAAAAGTTAGAAATAAGCTTTATGTAATTTTCTCCCAGTGAGTGGTTTTATTATGTAAAGTACTTCGATTACAACATATAACCAGGCCTACGCGTGACAAACCATTAATACCAGCATTAAGAGAATTAGGCTTTTTGAGAATTAGACATTCTGAGAAATTGGCATTTTGAGAATTTACCATTCTGGGAATTAGGCTTTTGTCCATTTTGAGAACTTGTCCTTTTGCGACTCTGTTGCCATTTTGAGAATTTGGCATTTTGCGCCTAAACCATCACGTCAGTCAACCAAACGAAGAAGATTTATTTACCCAAGTAAATAAATAAAAGTACTAGCACTTACCTAAATAAAAGACAGAATATAACTCATCTAATACCTAACGCACAAGTCTTAGAAGCGGAACTAGGAATATAATCAAATAGTGGAGAAACGCAAGCAAACGCTAGAATTCTAAGGCACAGTGTAGAGGTAACCAGTAAAACAATTAGGCCATAATCATCTCATCTGCCTAGGATGCTGCTAAATACCAGTATTTTACTTGGAGCGACTGCCTATTTGACCTCATCAACCCAGTTATTGGGTAATACCTACGATACCCCGTGGTTAGACTGGCTGTCAGACTTTCAGGGCACTGACTAACTGTAACGACTGTCAAAAATCTGCTTCAATTGACAGCCCGGGACTGACGGCTTAACATGCTTTCGAGGCACGGAAAAACACCTAGGTAAGCACGGCTTAACCTAAAGATCAATCCGAGTGACTGTTATTATTTACCCAAGAGCTCGTGTGTATGTTAGCATCCGGCCATTTAATTTTATTCCTTGTTTAAATTATCGTTATTGCAGCCTGGAATCACCTACTGCTGGGCCTCTTATTTCCTTTTCCATACTTCACGGTTCCCTATATCCGTAATGCCAGTGTTTCATCTGTGTATATACAAAAGGCAAAACTGACTGACTGAGGATCAACGAACAGGCCAAACTCTAGGCTAGAAGCTTTTAAATTCACACACTTATTTCCTCTTATGACATAAGGCATCCTTTAAGAAAGGATTTTTCAAAATTCATCTCCCAAGGGGGTGAAACAGGGGCCGAAAGTTTGAATGTAAAATCGACATTTTTGATATTTGAAGCCGCGGGCAAAAGCTAGTATACACATAAACAAGGGGTAAGCATAAATCAATTTATCATTCAAATTTACACCACACATGCTTCGCAAGTGTCATCTTCAGTGTTTCTCGTGCGTTAATCCAACGCAAGTTGAAATACTGCAACATTCACTATGTTCTACTGTGTTCACAGACTCCCCAGTAAAATATATCTTAGTCAATTCGCAGAGAAGTCAGTAACATTAAGATCAGTGGAGCGTTTCGGTCCATATTTCTGTATCCCTTAGTGTCAACAGAGGCAGTCCGCCAACGGAAATGAGAGCCCGGGGCGTCCAGACATGGACTAAGTCTGGGGAAAGTGGGGTGACTATTAATACAATAGCTTTTCAAATGGATAAAGTTCTATTAGATACAACTCTGCTAAACCTTCGGGGATTACAGGCGTGATATTATGTTTATGTAAAATATATAAATTGAATATAATTTTGTACTTTTAACAAGCACTTAAAATGTTAAGCGAACTTATAAGCAGCCAGTGAATAACCTTTAGTAGTGTATTCGTGGAATGAATACAGTCTCAAATTAAATTATGTCGCTGAACTGCTACGCGTAGCCGTGCGTAGCAAATTCGTAGCCGTGCGTAGCAAAGTCGTAGTCGCGCGTAGTAAATGTGTAGTTTTCAGAGGCAGAATTTTTTAATGGCTGGCAGAGCGTTGAAGGTGAATGACTTATGTGACTATTGAGTTTTTGTAGCTGTAATAATTAATAATAATAAATAGGGTAGTCGACCGACTAAAAAAAATATGATTCTGTTTAGTCCGTCAGTCAGATTATTGAAAAATATTGGATACGTGTTTTTTGTTTTATCAAATTAATAAAAATTGACGAAAATAAAGCTTGTCAAAGACCATGGAGAGGGGGCGTTTGACGTCATAGTTAGGTAAAATTGGACCAAGCTGTGACGTTTCACGACTTTTCGAAGCACTGTATCGTCTTCATTTTTTGTTTACGTGAAAAAAGAAAAAATACGTGTTCAATATTTTTTGGAAATCTATCTGACGGACTAATTAGTTTTTTTTTTGTCGACTACCCTATTTTAAGATTTATAGTTCGGCCACTTTAGTAGTCCTGACACATTTCACATTTTAAAATAGCACTTTTTACCATCTGCAAAAAAATGGATTAATTTTTTTTTGTAGATGAATTTTCTTAGTGATAATTTCATGCTTCTAGACTTGTACTGGTCCAATAGTTGAGAATGTTCGCTTACAGTAAAAAGATTAAAAAATATATATATATATTGTACTTAAGTTTTTACCACAAGAGACAACATCCGTCCAGGAAAATCCAGTCTTCTTCCTCATCATATTCACCCTAAACCGACGGTATTAATGTCCTCACTCTCCCCGTCCGGGATTACGTATGATTTATGATTGTTTTTGCGATAAATACCTGTGTGTAGCGATGGATGGTTTTCTTACAGAATATGGCAATATCCTCAGATTAGGAGACCGTTTGGGAGGTTCTGATGATATTGAATAGGAAAGAAAAACTCATTAGTTACCTACAGGTTTTTTGTAGAAAGAAATATTTTTTTCGTTACATTTCTTGTTTTTCATAATATTTGGTCTTTGTTGTCAGACAATAACTTAACTATTATTTGGTGTTAAGTTTTATTCGTATTAATTTTTTTTTTAACTTTACTACTTTTTAAACAAGATCAAACTTAATGGAAGAAAAACTATATTTAAAATGTCACTTACGGGATATCTTCCGTGATTATTATTGGTTTTGAGTTCCCGATATTTATTTATTTATTTTTTTAATTTTTTTTTTTATTTTTTTTTTATTTTTTTTTTTTAATTTTTTTTTTTTGTTTTTTTTTTTTTAGTCAACCCGCGATCATGGCGCTTGCAACAGCGTCGAAATATCGGGAACTCAAAACCAATAATAATCACGGAAGATATCCCGTAAGTGACATTTTAAATATAGTTATGAACCGTGAAAGCTTAAAACAGTGTTTAATGGAAGAAAAGTCAAAGTCAAAGATCTTTATTGTGAGACAGTGGTTACAGGGTTGTTATTGTGTTTATTTTTTATGTGCGGTTGCACTGCTCTACCATTTTAGGCATACAATAGTTTGAATAATTTGTGTAATTTATATTTATTAATTCGATTCAATTCATGTATACAAAAATAAATACAAAAAAAGCAAAATTAAAAATTTTGAAAAAACCCACGACTGTTAAAAAATTAATTGAAAAAAGGATAAAATAACATAAAACACCCACCTTAAAAAAACCCAAGAATGTCCGTCGGGAGCTGAACATTGCAAAACTAGTTCATTTAATGTCAGCCCCCGACGGACATTCTTGGGTTTTTTTTATATCCTTTTTTCAATTAATTTTTAACAGTCGTGGGTTTTTTCAAAATTTTTAATTTTGCTTTTTATTTTAAACTTTTTACTTTTATTTTTTTTTATCTAAGAACATGCACCAATCAAACCTTAACCCATAGCTGAAAACTGAATCAAAATCGGACTTGTAGTTTTGGAGAAAACTGGCAACTTTGATTTGCACAAAAAATGTTTGCTGCAGCGCCCCCTGGTGAGTTGTCACCGTAACACCTATCTAAGAACATGCATCAATCAAACCCGAACCCATAACTGAAAACTGCATCAAAATCGGACTTGTAGTTTTGGAGAAAAATGGCAACATGTATTTGCACAAACACACAAACAAACAAACACACAAACAAACAACCTCTCACCCCAAACGCATATACCGTCTCCGTTCCGTCGTGGGTAATAAATACTTTAAGTATGATTATTCAATGCATCCATCAGCATATTTTTTTGAGTGAGTTACATTGAATTATTCCCCTAAACGAGATTTTACACCCTCACAAAAAACCTTCCAAGCTAATTTATTGCGTAGATTTACCTACTTAGTTTGATAGAATGCTCGGTTGACAGCATTGTGAAGAGCCGCGATAACACTTTGTATGAGTTCAGTAAGAAAACAAAACAATTTCACAAAATTACCTACGACTACGAGTACATACGGAAATAGAATAATAGAAGATTGTCCGCCATTGTCTCAATCAATATTACCCTTGAAAAAAAGGTGTACAAAATTGATGAGTTCTACAATCGATTTATTTGGTCACTATTTCGTGGAAAGACAATATAGCTGACCAATTTTCATAGGGAAGTAGCTTGGCAGTAAGTCAAGGGTAGTATATGAATAAGAAAAGGGTCTTGGAATACAATAGCCCTTCTGCAGATTGGAAGTGTAGACTGGTAATGATGTATTTCCTACCTGTCATAATAATATGTCGACCAATATTACCCTTAAAGTGTTAAACTTCAACTTCCAGTTGTCTTTATTTATTAAATTGGAAAGGATTTATTAAGGTCAGAACTCGTAAGTACACCGTTTATGTTTATCGGATTGTCAGGTTTTCAATGTGTTCATTGCACGAAACCTATCTTCTGCACACACTGGGTGCAAAACACTGTTTTTTTTAAACTAACACACTACTTGAAATGATGTATGTGAAAATTACAATTAAACACATTAACACGGGTCACAATGTATCGGGTACAGTTCCAGGACGGACGTCCCACTCCGCTGTTATCAGACAATGTACATCGTCCTTAAAACATCACGACTCTGTAGAAGCACGTTGTGGTGTGGGTAGCATAAGCAGGTTACGTCATGTCACCACCTGGAGCGTTTGCAATTAATTTTATGTTTGTGCTAATGACTGGATATATCGAACTGGATGGCAAGAAAATATGAAAAAATTAATAATCGTTGGTAAAAAATATTACCTACCTTAAATAAAATCAAAACACACACGGACTTTAAAAACCGATATTTGATCCAGTTTTCCTCGTAAAAGCAATTCTTGGACGTGTGCCAGTATTCGACTGGCGGTGTAATATCTGGCCCAGAATCTAGGCTACCTCAGACCATGTGATATAAGCCGCTTTAAAAGCGGTGGCTACTTCCAAAGCGATATTGACGATTTTGTAGTAAATTGTGAAAGTATTTTAACTGAATGAGATGTATTCGTTTGGATTCAAATAAATTGTTTTCTGAATTCAAGTGAGTACTTTTGAAAGCAGTGGTGGCCCAGTGGTGGCGGCCCCGACTTACGAACAGTTGGTCGTGGGTTCGAACCCAGGCAGGCGCATTACTTTGTGTAATTTATTTCATCACCACTGCTCTCAAAACGGTGAAGGAAAACATCGTGAGGAAACCGGCATGTCTTAGAACCAAAAATTCGAAGATATGCGACATCTACCAATCCGCACTGGGCCCGCGTGGTGGATTATAGCCCATCCCTCTCCTAGAGAGGAGGCCTGAGTCCCTGCAGTGGGAACAATTATAGGCTGATGATGATGATGATGACTTTTGAAAAATCTTTACAAGATGAAGATTTTTCAAAAGTTTATATGTACCACCAAGTAATATGTAATGTAACACGACGCTTGTAATTCCTGAAGGGTTAGGCAGAGGTTTACCTATATTTACACCCACATTTCGCCAGTTATGTTTAAGGCCCAAGTAATAGGGGCGAGCCTATTGCCATCAACCGGGCACAAATCCAGACTCCATGGCTGATACTGAGTAATTGCTGATGGAAAGTCCTAATCACATGGGTCTGTCTCCACCGATCCCGGGATCCGATTTGACGTATCACGGATCCGCGCGATTTGTCTCCACGGATCCACAAATTACTGTTAGATTTAGAAAATTATTGTTTAGAATATTATTTGTGTCACAAGTATGTCAACGGAACGAACGAGCCTGGAACTCACGACACAGGGAATCCTAGTGTGAGTTTCAGGAATCAATGTAACGAATTTAATTTCTGGAACAATAAATTATTCTTATTCTTATTCTTATCCCGGGATCCGTGGCTACAAGAAATAAAAAAATGTAGAAACGGATCCCGCGTACAGAGTTAAGAAGTTAAGCATAATATTTTTCGAAACTTCTTTTTTCTACTTTCAAACGAAAAGAAGTTATTATTTAAAATTATAAGGATTGGTGTAGTAAAGTCTCACAAACTACCAGGAGGCCAGAAACATGAAGGAGGTATTCCTCGACTTAAGAGTTGAACCCAGGACCTCGCGACAGTCATGAAAAATGCATGATGTGCATAAAGTGACCCAAACAAAATAACGTTTTCTTTGTTATCTAATATTTCAATACACCAGGCGATATTCACTTCATTCATACGATACAGAAATCCCTCAAAGTGATATTATTTACTGAAACTCTTGGAGAATTCTCAGGACAATAAACGGTATATATTTTTATTGAACCTCCGTTTGCCAAGGGAAAATTAACCGTTTAATTTTAAGATATGTTTTATGGTGAGTTTCTTGACAGAAGATGGATCATTAGTCTTATTTAGAACTCGCCAAAGCGATGGAAGATATTTTTTTTATAAGGAAGTGTTGGGCAGGGAATTGTAAAAATATTGAGTACAACTGATAAAATTTAATAAATTAAAGGTGTCAATTATGTAGTAGCTGTTGCCAGCGGTTACGCCCGCTACAACCCGAAATAATTATCCCACGGGAAGATAAAATCGGGATAAAAACTATCCAGGTTGTAAACTATCTGCGTACCAAATTTTATTAAAATCCTGTTTGGTAGTTTTTGTGTGAAGAAGTAACAAACATACAAACAAACTTTCGCCTTTACTCGTATAATATTAGTGTGATAGTAGGATCTACTCATCTTCTTTCATAAATCTTATTGGTGACTATGGGACCTGACTGATACATGACATAACACGCATTTATCTGCCTTTAAGATTTCACAGCTGGAAAGCACGTTAAGCTGTTGGCCTCAGCAGTCATTTGAACATCTTTGACTGTCGTTACAGATAGCCAGTGGCCCGAAAGTCTGACAACAAGTCTTACGAAAGCCCAGTATAAACAGTGTTGTGGTGGTCAGTTATAGGCTTACTGGTATTTAACTGCATCCGGTTTATACACTGAAAGTGGACTCCAACATAATTAAGAAAACGCCAGGCAGGTGGTGAACAATTTACGAGAAGTTTTGGGCATAAAGCAGATCCAGTGTGGGTTGATAGATGTCACACATTATCATCGTCATCATCATTTCAGCCAAAATACGCCCACTGCTGGATATAGGCCTACCTTGAGTGTCGTTTGATCGGTCCCGTGTAACTCGCATCCAGCTGGTTCCGCAACCTTCACCGTCATCAGTGAAGGTTGAAATCACACGCTTTCAAACTTTTGGTTCGTCCTATTACCAAGAGTTTGTGAGAAATGTCGGTTTTCTCACGATGTTTTTCTTAGCCGTTTTGAAAGCATTAAAATAAAGCAAAGTGCCTTTCTGGATTTTATGCAGCAACTTGCAGGTACAGACCTCACGCCAGTCGTAGAACAGTACAAGACGGCTTATTCCATTTTAGACTTCCATTTAAACCAGATCGAGGTCAAAGTGTTTCGGCTCACGTCCAATCGATTGTAACATCAGAATTCAATATGGTGTCTAGTTCCGAGAACTGATATTTCTGTGAATTACTGAAACGTAGCAGGCTTACGTCGTTCACAAGAAAGGCTTGTGGTCGCTTTATAATGCGATACGTTGGAAGTTGGAACCCGGGAAGGTAGGTAGTTGATCGCTTTGAAACTATTCCAGGTATTTAAATAATAAATTAGGAATATTGACATGAAATAGTAGTATTACGAAATTAGATATAAGTCTGATTTACTAACAATGTATGGAATATTTTGTGATTCTGAAAATAAATGAATAATAATAATTATTATTAGCTTAGAGCAAAATATACGTTGAAATGATGAAATACAACATAGATCTCAAATAACAACGTGAGCATAAATTTAAAAAAAATGAAAAAAAAATGGCAATAAGTTTGTCCCATAAGACATGAGACAACCCTTTAACCCCTCATAGACAGACAGACAGACGAACCATAAAAAATCGTTTTTTTTTTGCCTTTTTTGTGTTGTTTGAATGATTGATAAGTATTAAATAATTTCTACACAACAATTATATTATACTTACTAGGAACACATTATATAATTCTTGAGCTGCAAAATAGGGTGGAAAATATTAAATGTGGGTGACCTGTGATTTTGGTCTCTTACGACCAATATTCCTTCACAAACTTATAAGCTCCACTTCAGAAGTGTACAGTCTCAAGTATTATCAAGTGAAATGTTTCAAGGCTACACCAGTGGGACACCTGTCACGTTGCCGTACAATTTACGTCATCTAACGAGATTTCACGTCCCGCTGTAGTTTAGTTGTCTGATCTGGGAGAAATCTCGGCTACTTGAGGGACTTTGGTTTAAGATAACGTAATATCAGCCTTGGTTTCTTCGAAGTAGTAGGTAAGAGTGTACTGTTATGAACACGAATCATCATTAGCCCATCATCACCCTTATCCCAATGCATTTAGGGTCGGCACAGCATGTCGTTTTCATCAATACTTCTCAATTACTCGTCATCTCATCAGACAACTCCATTCGGGCCATATCTACCATTATATTTCTATTTATCTTCGGGGACGCCGGCAGACACCAGACGGGCGATCAGTCCTTTCGTTGTGGATTATTTCGCCCAGTTCCCCATTTTGGTGGATCCCCTTCATGGTCGGCATCACGAATCTTCCTGTTGCCTTGCAGAAGCTCACCATTTGTTCGGTAGAGATTTCTGTAAGCTTCTCTTCATTAATCTCATCTGTTCCTAGGATTTCCCATCTGAGTAGCTCATACATTGTGCATTCCGCCACAAGGTAGGCTGGGCATATGGAATCTTCCTTTACTTTCATAATCGTCAGGTGTCTATTGAGTCCACAGTGTCCTGTTGCGATCCCTACTACTAGTCTTATGTTTCCCCTGCTCATTTTGAGTAGCTTGTGGGATTTCTTTTCATCTTATGACTTTAAGAAGATTTTCGATTGTAGCAGTCTGTAATGGGAGGTCATCCATCTACGGACCACCCTAAGCAAGAGTGGATTACACCCCTCAAAACCTTGTACCACTAAATAACACCCACACGAACCTCTCAAACGATTCACAAGAGGCTGATCACTTGACAAGTGATCACTCCTGTATCTGACGCCTCAATTTGCAGACACAGGATCTTTGATTACCTGTCTCATATGATAACTCGTCAGGCCGTTTCCGGGGTAAAGTACCTGAGTACAGGGAGCGTCAGAAATATTGACACGAACAAACTTTTCATGTTCATATTCGGTGGAACATGGTGTGTTTCTGAATGAAAACGGCAGAGAAATTCTTTATTAAATGTCACTTACATAGCAGCACACAAACAAATACCGCGGTTTGGTGCGGACCGCGCACTGCGCTAACTAGTGTCTAATATTTTTCTAAACTTCACAAAATTTTATTTAAATCGATCGCTATGCATGCAGTCTTTATATTAGGTACAATTTTATTGGATGTTTGTATCAGTCAGGAACCAATATATTAATTAACCACTCTGCTCGTAGCTATAAGATAGACAGTCGATAAATGGTTTATCTAACATTTAAATATTTTTCATTTCGAATTAGTACTTCCCTAGATTAGTGTGTTAAAGCAAACTCCGACACTTCAGCGTCATTATACAGTTTAAACTGAGATCTTTTTATAGAAAAACAGGCGATCAAATTTGCAATATGGGTTAAAAAACCCTGTCCGATCATCATGCATCGATATTTGTGACGCCGAGTGTACCAGCAAAGTGGAATGTTCCTGATGAAATAATTTGGTTCGTCAATTCAGGGAACGGGCAGGTTGTATGTATACCTTTACCTACTTTACATAAAGGTGGGGTTGTGAGTTTGTGTGGGTTGATTGAATTTTGTTTAGGATTTGTTAGCGGTGAATTAGTTGGGATTTTGAATTGATACGATGTTCGTTTACTTTTGCATGAAGAGAATTTATCTGTGGTAAATGTTTTCTGAAACTGTTTTTGAATTGAGTTTTTGGGAGTAACTTTACTGTTTATTTATTAGTCGAGACCACTTTAATTAGAAGCTTGGTATAACATAACATCACGCCAGTATCTTTGACGGATTAGGCAGTGGCGTAGCCATTAGTACACTCACAATTCATCAGTATGTTTAAGTCCCATGTAATAGGGTCGAGCCTACTACCATCAGCACTCACCAGGCACAGAGCCTAAATTTGTTTCCGATTGATGCCAGTTGCTGCTACTGGAAACACTTTGCCCGACCTGGGAATCGAACCAAGGACCTTATGCACAGCAGTCGCACATGCGACCATTAGACTAACGAGGCAGTCTATGAAATCTAACTTATAAAATCAATGAACAATGGCTTGACATACAGAACACCTCACTAATGTCCGGTTTCTGAGGCACTTTATCTGTGGTTTATCTGTTCATATGCGTACATTTGAATAGATAAACCACAGATAAACCACAGATAAAGTGCCTCAGAAACCGGGCATAAGAAAGGTTCCAAAAACACTGTTTTTTTTGGAAGGTGGGAAATCATCAAATGACTCCTCCCACTCTGGGCGCCGCGGAATTGATTGTCAGACTTCTACCGATTAAAAACCACCCATGTTCCTTCTTAGCCCTTTGGGTCTGGGGCTGCGGTACCTCTTTCAAACAACCCGCAGCCCCGACAATTCGAAAAAATAAAACCGTTAAAAATAGTAGTTTATGCGACTGTGCATAATGAAGGGCATTACAACACAAGTGTGGGTTTAAGAAACGAGCCGAAGGCGAGTTTCTTAATAGCATCACACGAGTGTTGTAATGCCTAATTATGTATAGTTGCATACACTAATTTATCTACCCGAATATCATAAGGGCTCTATGATGGGTTCAGGAACCATAGGGAAATGACCAGCATTGTTACCAGTGTAATGCAATAAAAAATAAACAGGTTATTAGTTGCATTCGTCGCTGCATTTACGATATCTGGCGGAGTGTTCATGTTAATTTCTGAGTGACTATCACTCATTTTCCACAGAAATAAAGAATTAACAGAAAATTTGTCTACTCAATGAAAGGGAATAAAAAGCTAACGAACAAATGACAGCTCGAAATGGCGGCGTTTCGGATATCTGTCATTTTTTTTAAATCATAAGCAAACGAACAAAGTCACTATTCTTGTGTCACTCGAGATCAAAATGTCGTGCGATTTATAATTAAAATCATACTGTATCGATAGGTATCTGTTTTAATGTAGATACGACTAGTTGGCCGCGCCTTAGGCATGTTTTTGTTTTTTATTTGTATTCTTTTCAATAAATTGAACAAATTATTGTTCACGATATCTCGAGATTGGTCATCACTGTCTAATTATAGTCTCCTGTGCATTGCGAGCTGTAAGCAACCCGCCCCCTCACCCCTGTCGCCACCTAAGGCGCGGCCAACTAGTTCCGCGCGCACTATAGAATAGCACACTCACTTGAATTTGACACCTGTTCCAAATTTAAAACTCATAACCTACTGTTTTCAGTAGGTTATGAGCTCATTACAGTTCTGTTAATTTCTGCTGGTTGGTAATGCTGGTCATTGCCTATGGTTTTTGAACGCATTAGAGAGGGTTTATGATATTTGGGTAGATAAAAACAATTAACACTTTCCGTGATTGCAAAACAAACCTCGTCAGCAAGTGGCAAAGGTAAACACTCAAACAGCCAGAAAGGTTATGCAACAACATCAATATAAGTTTAGTCATAAATTCATTACCAGCGAACTACCTGCGGTAATGAGAGCCACCGTCAGCAGCCAAATGTTTTAGTGAAATAGATGCAGAATAACGTAGAATAGGAAATTGGTGTAGATACGAAACTCATGTTATTCTCTTACCGTTATACTGATACTGTTAGTCTGCATAATCCCACAGCTGGGCAAAGGACTCTCCTCACGATTCTCAATTGTTTCGATTCAAGGCCAATGTGGACCACTATAGTTGCTAGTCTTGTCTAAGGTCTGCCGCGACTTTGGGCGGCAGCTCATTAGGTGCGGTGTGGTGGTGTGGTGCGGGTGAGGTGAAATTCACTAAGTTCCGTGCATATTGCCTATCGTTTTACTCGTGCACCCTGTGGCTCAGCTGTACTCAGCGGGCACTTAATGCCCTACGAGTCCAGTATATTAATGTTTTTAGGATGTTGTTGGGGCTTCCGAGGTACTATAGTGCATCGGGCATGTTTTGTGAAGCCCGAATTGATGGCTTTCATGCCATTATGAGAAAGAGGGCAGTCTCACTGCTGACCGTATACGGGCAAGCTCCAACAACATTCTGAAAGTGATGGTCCGCTTTTGAGACACTGGATCGCACTCCACGTATCAGTGTGATTGATTAATTAGTTGTAAATATGTATTTAATTTGTGTGGTTTACTGACATAGTTCTTAAGTTATTACTAACATATTATATGGATCTGTGTCTATTACCTGTGTGATGATTATGGTCTGAAATCAAGTTATTGTTATTATTAGGTAAGCGGGAGACGTGCCCAGTCCAGTCCCGTTTTAGCATAGCGGCTTCTGCCCTTATCCCAATTTATTTGGATAAGGGCAGGAGGATTTACGAGTGTCGTAGAGTGATGTTGGGAAAATTTCATTCATGTTCGTCTTAAATTCTATATATCAGTCTGGTTTTATGCAAATATTTTGAGTTGTGTGTCTTTTCAATGCAGTTCCTCGAAAACTGACTCGACTAATAGTTGAATTTTATATTTTTCCTGTGAGACTATTTAGTGGCTTCATACCTTTGTTTCTCCTTTAACTTGGCGAAATAAAACCGAGAAATAAAAGCAAACTCTATCATAGTCTCCTAATAATTGATGAACAAAACGTGTGGCACTCGGATACTGCCGCGGTAAAGCTATTGCCTCTATGGCATAGCATTTTTTATCAATTATTTAATTTGACAACCTCAGTTGACAACCTTGTTATTTTCCGTAACCATAGCAACCTGGTTGATCACAATATTTTCGATACGGAATTTCTGGATTCGCTCTCCACGCTCAAGGCCCGCGATAGAAGCTATGCAATAGCTTAAAAAAAATGTACTATACTCTACAAGTATATTATATTTATCTACCCATCCTTAATCTATGCCATTACCTATTTGAATAATTAAATGTCATCAAAGGTATTTGTGACAGGATTTCGCGGAATGTCAGCAAAATGGCGGCAGTAATGAATTCTAGGAATGGTTTGTGGCTGCTGTCGGTACTGCGCGTTAATTACATCAGATGAACTCGCGATCATTAATATACAGGGTAGGAATGTTTATTGCCGTTCGTTTATTTTTGTCAATAAAGTCGAAATCTATAGAGTGATTGTGACTTTGGTGTATGGAATAATACGTCTTTTACTAGATACTGTCTTTCTCCTTAATCTTTTCAGAATAAAGTAAGTATGAAATAATTATAAATTAACTAGCTGTTGCCAGCGGCTTCACCCGCTACAACTCGAAAATTATCACACGGGAATATAAAATCGGGGTAAAAACTATCCTATGTGTTAAAGACTATCTGTGTACCATTTTTTTTCCAAATCGGTTCAGTAGTTTTTGCGTGAAGAAGTAATAAACATACACACTCACACACAAACTTTCGCCTTTATAATGTTAGTGTGATAACGTGCAATAGGGATGTTTCCTGACTAAAAAAAATATGATTCTGTTTAGTCCGTCAGTTAGATTATCGAAAAATATTGGATACGTGTTTTTTGTTTTATCAAGTTAATAAAAAAAAATTGCGTTTTTATTTTGTTCTTGTGCCGCTTCAGCGCTCGTTTATGGTGACGCGGGGAGTCGCGCGACGCGTGCAGAAGGCTCGTCGCGTGATTATTTATCCGTTTACTGAGAGGCGTGTCCACCGCAACGAACGCTGCATTTTAAACTAACGAGCGAATAATCACTTTTCGAAAAGTCGACGTTTGAAATAGTTTACGTTTTCATACATCGCCATGTGTTTGAATTTAAAACGCACAACGTACCGCGCGACGCCCCGCGTGTCCGTAAACGAGCGCTAAGTGTGAAGCTTGTGGCCAAGTCGTTACATTTACTGCAGGGATCCCAATAAATTTTGATATGAGTACAATAAATAGTCTATCCCTGTTGATTTATTTAAAGGTATACCCAAGGGTTTTATATGAACAACGAGTAGATATATTTTTAGTATAAAATGTATTTTGCTAGTAAATACGTAGCGGACTTGTTGATACTATTGTAAGAGGTCTCGAGGGGATTATAAATAACTTCCTTTAGCTCGCGGTTTTGCCCAAGTCAACTTTGGGTTTTATCCTATGGGAAGCTACTACTGAAATAATAAAAAGTAGTATATATGTGTGTATAAACCTATTCGTTTCCCGAAGTTAATCCAAATCGGTTTAGTAGTGTTTGTGTGAAAGACCACTTCTAGTGTTACAAACTTTCGTATTTTATTATGTATCAGTTACCAAGAAGGTGCCAATTTTTTCATCTTGGACATTACAGATATCGGTGAAGAAACCTGAACATGATAATAATAGAGGGGATAAGGAGAACCCTCCGCAAACTGACGGTGCATTCAGTTCCTTATTTTGAATCATATTACACCGGATTTTTATCCGAAAGCATTTCATTTGTTTTATTGGCTGTCCCTTGCATTATGTATAATATCATATTTTATTATTTTCATATATTATCTTAAAAATATATATTCTCTTTCTTTGCTGTCCGTAGTCGATGTTTGTCTTCAAACCGTCTCGTATAAAGTTAGCGATACGATAATGTCAAAACATGTCTCTCAACTTTTGAACTTTACAATTTAATGTTTTTCGACAACAATATTATTTTAACCGAAAATTAAAGGGCTTCTTGTACGCTAGTACATTATAACTCAATGGCTTCTTCTTCTTCTAAGCGTGTCGATGACAATCTAATTTGTGACGACTCAAAAGTAAGCCACTAGGTGTATTTTCATTTTTATCAAGTTTTCTATCGACTGACGAAATAATAACAAGGGCCAATAACTCTAAGCAACTGATTTATTTAAAAAAGATAAAAAAAACGTACGGATAATGTTGACACCCGGTAGATGACATTTGTAACAAGAGAATGCTCCTGACATTCTGTCAAGTTACACAACCATAGTGCAGACGTCCATACTTTTATCATCGACTCTGATCATATTTTGTGGTGAATCGAAAATTAGATTCTAATTCGAGATCTCGTAGTTTCTTTCAGTTTTTCTCTTCACAATAATCGGATGGAAAACACAGATGAGTGGACATTTCACATCAGTATTATGAAGACCATGGGTACACATTGATGTTGGCCTCGAGATCGAACCCAAAATACTCGCACCTATATAATTATGTTTATTCAGACTGCATAATACAAATACCGGCACGGTTCTTGAGCGCTCGGCGGAAGAGTGGGGATCGTTGTGCGCATCGTACACTTTATGACAAATAAAACGCACACCCGTTTATTATTTATTGGTCGTGAGGTAAGTGCAGCAGGAGTATAGAACAAATCCCGAGTGAGGGCTATGACGCGATGCGCTACGGGCCAATCACTGCACTTTCCCCGCCCCGCGTCTCACTTCATACCACCAAAAGGATCCAATAACTCACTTTTGCGTCAGCGCTCAAGAATCGTGCCGATGATAATAATACGGTAGATATGTGAGTTTATAAATTACGTCAAGAAGCCATATTGGTTGTTGAGTTCCGAGTTTATAAAACGAATTTCATATGTGCTGGGTTTGGTTTTATTATTAAAAGGAATATGATATTTTATTTCTCTGTAACATTTTGTTGTTATGTGTTGTTTCATTAAACACGAGTAGTTTGAAGCCTAATTGTTCTCTTAATGAGTTTGTATATATATATATTATGACTGACTTTAGGCCAACACGTGTAGGAATGATGGGTTCGGATTTGTTGTTTACAAATACCGTTAAATTTCAAGCCTCTTGGGTCCATCTTCAGGCCGGACTGGCCTGGCCTGGACGCAAGGCCAGTCGGGGCTGCGAGTTGTTCGAAAGAGATTCTGCGGCCTCGGACACAAAGGGCTAAGAAGGAACGTGGGTGATTTTTATTCAGTAGAAGTCTGACACTCTCCTTCGCTCTGCCCAAGAGCCGGGGGGGGGGGGGGGGGGGGGGTTATTCGATGTTTTTCCACCCACAAAAAAAAAGGGGTATCGTATTGGGCGTCAGGGGCCACGTTATGGCTTCCGGCCATCGTAAGCGCGGGCCTGTGGACCTGGACGGTAGTTAATGGGCTAGCTCACCGTCCGTCCGTCCTATGACGATGACAGGCCGTACCGACGGCGCACACGCATCTCAAAGAAATCAAATCCCGAGGGGTTTGAGGGTGCCCGCAAGGGCCGACGCCTGGCCGGACTGGCCTGGACGCAGGGCCAGTCGGGGCTGCGGGTTGTTCGAAAGAGATACCGCGGCCTCGGACACAAAGGGCTAAGAAGAAACGTGGGTGGTTTTTAGTCAGTAGAAGTCTGACACTCCCTACCACTCCGCCCAGGGCGGGAGGAGTAATTTGGTGACTTCCAAAACTCCAAAAAAAGGGGTATCGTTAACCAGTACTAACTGGGATATGGAGGTTTAAACACTTTTGTCGCGTAGAGTTTTGTCCTAAGAAATGCAATCCCGTATGATATTCACTTCCTGGGATTTGTAGGACTGACTATTCTGAATCAAAAGGAAAAGGAGTACCATTCAGACAAAAATACATGAACAGCTTAATCAAAATAATATGTTATTAGCAACTCTTTTACTGTCCGTACTTTGTTATCTTAGAAGCAGCGCTGCAGACGAAATTAAGCCGCAACCAACTTGTCGTGCACGAGTCGCTGATACATATTACAATATGCACTAAGACGAGTATTTGTGCTTCGTCGGGTAAAACACGATGAAGCTTTATTTTTGCAATCGTTCGTTCCTACTTGTATTGTAACCTATACCTGTTTTCGACAATTAAAATATTATCTTATGTTTAATATTATCTTGGTTTTGTATTTATTTAGTCAAGTGCTGATGATTTTATCCATTACTAGCTGTTGTACAACTCGAAAATTATCCCACGAGAAGATGATATCGGGATAAAAACTATCCTATGTGTTAGTCCAGGTTATTTAAACTATAAACATCCATCCATCCATCCATACATTACATAGAATACATACTTACAAACTTTCACGTTTTAATATTAGTAGGGTAATGTACGCCCCTAATACTAAACTACTTTTCAATTTCTCTTACCACTACAATATTCCCTGCTGACATTACTGCATTTGCAAAACTATTAATATTCTGGGTACAACGAAATATATTCAGGCTTGCCAAAACATATTTTGAACTTCCTCTGAAATTGTATTTCGTCTTTATTTTATTTTTTTGACAACATGATACTTGAAACACAGAAAATACTTGAAGTTCGCTTCTACTAGAAAAATTGAGATGTGCCACGTTTTGTGCCAAACAGCGTATCAGCGTAGCGCTGCTGCTACGAAAATTCGTAGCACCACCTCGTAGCAATACATCGCTACAGTTAGGTCTGCCAGCAATCCGGTACTAAAACAATTAATTAGATAAGATAAGATAATATTTATTTGCATAAACATGTTGTCATACATACAAGAAAAATAAATGCATGCAAGGTGGTAATAACAGTATTGAGTACAGGCATGTTTGCCACATGATGTGACGTGCAAATATGTAGAAAAATTATTATAATTAATTAAAACATTCCCTCATGTCATAATATCTATAAATTGAAGAATAAAAAAATACTACTGTCATAAATTAAAAATAACAAAAATCAAATAAACATTAAAAACAATAAATAAGTTATTAAGGACTGATAAACAAATCATGTCAACAATAAAATATAACAATAAATAAATAGTCTAGGCAACAAACGCCTTTTTGATGAAGTTTTTTCAGCAGTCTCCGAAAATTATGATTGAGGTGTCATTCGATTCGGAATGGCATCCAGATGATTTTCGAAGAAAAATGAAGTTCCGCTTGCAAAAATTGCAAAAGTTATTAACAATTAACTAAAAAAATTAAAATGGGTTTAGTGTTTTGCAAATATCTCAAAACCTAATTAAAATTTTTCAAAGGAGATTGCCCAACTTTGGTCCAAATGCTGCCCAGGAATGGGAGTATATGCGCTGGGTTCCTGGCACTACTCTATGTCATTATACTAAATATTTTGAAAATCCATCCTGGGGTTCCTATTTTTTTTACAGATTTATTTTGATGATATTATTTTTTTTAAATGTTTATTTTTTGACGGTATTTTAAAATTTTTACGCTTTTCGGACCCCAACTAAAGACAATTTGTGTAAATGGACAGTTTTATACCTTCATTTTTTGACATAAAAAATGTCAAAAATGTCGGAATCGACGGTCTGTTAGCTTTTTTAAACAGAGTCCTGGCCGTTTGAAGTCTCGCTTAAAACAAATCGAGGCACTGGGCCTCAAGGTGGCTCTCGAGAAGATGGAGGCACTGGTATTTCTTGTGCCCCGACGCCAGCTTCCGGCTTGCGTACACCTCACCATCGTGTTGCAACGATACCGGTGCGGGCAAGCATTAAATACTTCGGCCTGGTTACATACTTCGGCGAGCACTTTGCTCAGCTTGCACCGAATCTGATCGGCACGGCGTCAGCCCTCAGCCGGCTTTTGTCGAACCTGGGTGGACTGAACGTGGTCTGAGACGGCTGTAAACGGGGGTGATTCGCTTGACGGCACTCTACGGAGCCCTGGTATCGGTACACCCTCATGGGGTTCGGAGGCGTAAGTGCTCACTGAAGTCTACCGGCGTGGCGCAGACCTGCAGGTGGAGATTGGCAGGATGTCCGATGCCTGAAGGTGGTCATGAAATGGTATAGGGAGGACCAAAACCATACCCTGGGGAAATGGTGGGTGAGGCAGGAGACGCCTAGTGCAGGTCACTGAACCGTTTGCGCTATCCAGCCTTTCCTGGAGGAGTGAGTACGGAAGTGACATGGGACGTTAACCTTCCGTCTAATGTAAGTGTTGTCAGGGCATGGGTGCTTTGGCAAATACCTGCACAAAGTAGCCAGACGGGAGGCGACTCTCGTGTGTCACCAGTACGATCGCAGCGAGGACATGGTGCTTTATACTCTTGAGCATTGCTCTGCATGGGTGGTGAAGCGCCGTGCTCTCGCGTGCGCTTTACCGCTTGTGGCCAAGGGCATGGTTGACAATAGGGAGGCATGGGAGGCAGTGGCGTCCTTCTGCGAGGAAGTCATCTCGCAGATGGAGGCGGCGGAGAGCGTCAGGGAGGAAGGCAGGGAGACATTCCACCCTGACGCGCTCCACCGCCTCCGCAATCAGTCGCAGGAAGACAGGGTGGTGAAGGAACCGCCATGGCGACCTGATACCGCCCTAGGAGGTGCCAGCGGGCGATAGATCGGGGTATCTGTCATCTCCGCATTGCACGGCGCTCATGAGTAGTGGCGGTTTTAGGTGAGCCCAGACATCGCCACAGGATTCTGGAGCCCGGAGGCAGGGTACGCTGGATGGGTCGCGAACATCATGCGTAGCAGTTCTCGGGGCTCATCCGCCAAGGCGACAGTAAGCTCACGGCGGTGCTTTTACAAGCCCCGTATAACCAAACCGTCTCTCCGGACGCGGACGGTGCGGTATGCGTTGGGCATTTTTCACTGCTTAATAAAATAAAAATATAGGCACCAAGTTGTTATCAGACCTCTGCCCTCTGTTTAGACAGTACACACAGACATTGATGAAAATGATGATGATTGAAATAGAAATAAATAATACAAGCCATTTCAGTTTTTTTTGTTCCTTTCTATCACTACCAATACGGAATAAGTATTAAAACTGTCCATTTATACAAAATGTCTTTAGTTGTGGTCTTAAAAGGTGTAAACTTCTTCAAAAGGCGTCAAAAAAAACCATGTGAAAAAAATAAATTCATCAGAGTAAATAGGTAAAAAAAGTGGGAACCCCGGGATGGATTCTAAAAATATTTTGTATAATGACATAGTTTAGTGCCAGGAACCCAGCGCAGGTACTCCCATTCCTGGGCGGCATTTGGACCAAACCTCATATAAACTTGTGCAATGTCCTTTGAAATAAGATTCAAAAAGGGGAGGAAATTTCCTAAAGAATGTTCTAACTTTCGGAATTGTAGGACCAATATTAATAACTTTCCGATCGGGTTGAAAATACGCCCGAAAACTGGTACTTCGTCTTGCGCAAGCTACGCTCCATTCGGACCTTTAATGAATAAATGTTATTTAAACTTATTAAATATGAAAATTAAAAATTGAAAAAATTCAGGCGCCTGCAGGATAGATCAATACACAATAATCCGTGATCTAAAAATTTTTATCGCGAATTTTCAATAAGTTATCCATTAATTAATTAACAATTTTTTGTAGCACGAACACTGACATTGCAAGTGCGATAATTATTATACTATTCATCTGAGATTTTTTTCCTTTCGTGGAGCTATTTTTCAAAGGTCTTAAAATAGGCTCTCGTTGGAAAAATTAAAAAAATGTTAATTTTCGTTTTTTAATTAACAATTTACTAAAATGAAAAATTTCAAACCTTCATTAGACATTAAAAAATTCTTTTTTTTTTATTATATTATTATTGAACCGTTTACGTATGATCAGAAGCTACTTAAAAATGATTTTTTATATTTTTTATATCCTGTTTTTTAAAATATTTTTATAAACAAATGCGTTGTTTATGAGATCATTTAATGTTTTTTTAAAATATCGTAATCTTTGATAATAATCATGATTTTTAAAAAAAAACCGTTTCTTAAAAAAAATGTTTTATTGCTTAAAAACGCATTTGTGGATTAACAATTATTTTCTCCCACTTATAATTAATATTAAGGTATCATTATTTTTAAATCACCATTATTTGTTTTTTCTTTTCGATATATAATAAAAAAATATTGTTTTATTAAAACTTTCATTGTTTATTTAATAAACAATTTGTTAAAAACAAATAAATTTTTACTTTATATTTTTTTTCTTGTTTTACTTATTGTCACAAAAACAGATATGATTTTGTTTTTTCAAATTAAAAAAAAAGTTGAAAAAAAATTAAATGAAAAAAACAAAATCATATCTGTTTTTGTGACAATAAGTTAATATTGTCACAAAAACAGATATGATTTTGTTTTTTTTCAAATTAAAAAAAAAGTTCAGAATCATTCTGTTTTTGTGACAATAAGTAAAACGAGAAAAAAAAATAAAGTGAAAATTTATTTGTTTTTAACAAATTGTTTATTACATAAACAATGAAAGATTTAATAAAACAATTTTTTTTTTTATATATCGAAAAGAAAAAACAAATAATGGTGATTTAAAAAAAATGATACCTTAATATTAATTAGAAGTGGGAGAAAATAATTGTTAATCAACAAATGCGTTTTTAAGCAATAAAACATTTTTTTTTAAGAAACGGTTTTTTAAAAAAAAATCATGATTATTATCAAAGATTACGATATTTAAAAAAAACATTAAATTATCTCATAAACAACGCATTTGTTTATAAAAATATTTAAAAAAACAGGATATAAAAAATCATTTTTAAGTAGCTTCTGATCATACATAAACGGTTCAATAATAATATAATAAAAAAAAGAATTTTTTCATGTCTAATGAAGGTTTGAAATTTTTCATTTCAGTAAATTGTTAATTAAAAAACGAAAATTAACATTTTTTTAATTTTTCCAACGAGAGCCTATTCTAAGACCTTTGAAAAATAGCTCCACGAAAGGAAAAAAATCTCAGATGAATAGTATAATAATTATCGCACTTGCAATGTCAGTGTTCGTGCTACAAAAATTGTTAATTAATGAATGGATAACTTATTGAAAATTCGCGATAAAAATTTTTAGATCACAGATTATTGTGTATTGATCTATCCTGCAGGCGCCTGAATTTTTTCAATTTTTAATTTTCATATTTAATAAGTTTAAATAACATTTATTCATTAAAGGTCCGAATGAAACGTAGCTTGCGCAAGACGGAGTACCAGTTTTCGGGCGTATTTTCAACCCGATCGGAAAGTTATTAATATTGGTCCTACAATTCCGAAAGTTAGAACATTCTTTAGGAAATTTCCTCCCCTTTTTGAATCTTATTTCAAATTTAAAAAAAAAATAATTAGGTTTTGAGATATTTGCAAAACACTAAATCCATTTTAATTTTTTTAGTTAATTGTTAATAACTTTTGCAATTTTTGCAAGCGGAACTTCATTTTTCTTCGAAAATCATCTGGATGCCATTCCGAATCGAATGACACCTCAATCATAATTTTCGGAGACTGCTGAAAAAACTTCATCAAAAAGGCGTTTGTTGCCTAGAGACTAAAAAGCATTAAAAAAAAAACAATCAATTCAATTGTAAATTAAGAAACAAAAAAAAAAATAGTCAAATCATAGAAATATAATAATCAAATCACAAAAAAATAAGTAATAATAATCAAAACAAACCAGCTACTCTGTCTATACAAATCTTTCCTCTAGGAACTCGTTGATGGTATAGAATGCTTTATTTACCAAGGGGAATTATAAAACGAGCGAATAAAAAATAACTAAGCGACTGATGATTATATAGTGTATTTATAACTTGAGCGGTATGAATTTGAGTAAGCGAAAAATAAACTAAACTAACGACAAATATTGATTAATAATAAAATCCGGAACGAGCTTACAAAAAGTGGGTTGTGATAAATCCGTTTCAGATATTAAAATTACTAACTGAGCGACAAAATTACTAAGTGAGCGACTAGAAATACACAAAGGGTAACTTAAATATTAAGATAGAGACGATTTTTCCAATTGAGGTTTTACATATTATACTACTAAAAAGTTTAGATTGTGCAACGTTTTGTAAGTTGCTTTATTAACGATTAATGGTTACTGATATTCTATTTGTGGTCTTACGTTTATTATTTTGATAACTTTTTTAAATGAAAACTACAGATTGTTTGAAGCACGCGAATTCGAATGGGGGCAAAAAGGCTCGTGCGACTGTCTGCCATCAAGTGTCTAGTCGTCCGATTAGCGGATGAATAAAATTAATTAGTCGTCCGATTAGCCGGATGAATAACCAAAATTATAGGCTGTTGCTAGTCGTCCGCTAAGTGGATGAATCACCGTCTCGCGACAGTATCCTTTATGGGCGGCATGGGCACCGGGCCGTAGGCCGACGAAGGAGGCCGGCGGAGGCCCGGCACTTCGGGGACAGAAGATATTAAGAATAGAATAGAATAGAAAAACATTTATTCGAAACAGACACAACACAACAGCAACAATTACAAAGGTAAAAAAAAAAAGGTACATAGAACGGAAAAACATGGACATGGCATTAGTGTTATATAATATGCGAGCGAAGCGAGCGCGCGTCACGGAGTACAAAAATTATGGAAATAATGAAAATAAAAAATTATGTAAATTATGGAAACTAGCCTATTGTCCGTAGTCACACTGGTGTGGTAGTTTAGTGTGACTATGGGTCGGTCATGGACATTTTTATTTTATATTATAAGATGACAAGCTCGCCACACTATTCCCAAACCACTGTTACTCCTAAAAGCCAGAATCAACAGTTGCGACCACTAGAAAAGCGCCGAACCAACGAAGTTCGCCGATGGCCCAGAGAAATAATTTAACTGTCTTAGATCGAGTAGAGAGAAACATAATTTCCACTTCCCTCCATATCAGCAGGAGGTTTCGCCGACATCTAGTCTCCGCTTAGCTTGGCCCTTATATCAAACCGCCAGGAGATATATTGTGTTCATCATCCATCGTCTATAGCCGAACTTCTCCCACTGTTGGGTGGCCTCTCTTTGCATGTGCCAAACTCCAATATCTTGTACCAGCCTCATCTAGGATACACCCGCGATGGCAAAAATGGCATCTGCACATCACACCGTATATCGACCAACACTTTTCTTTCCTTGGAAGCCACTCGATCACAGCTTTATCTACCACAAGCCCGCCACACCATTCCCAAACCACTGTAACTCCTGTAAGGAGCTGCTGCTGCTGCTTACTAGGTTGTGTTAATTGTATTTGTTTCTGTAGTTATAAAACAAAATTTTACTGGTTATGGCTTGCGATCCAAACATTGAAACACTCTGAGGTAATAAAAATTTTCATGTCCAAACTTCTGTTTGGACCTAGATTCTTCTTGGTCAGGTCAAATGGGGACAGAATAGAGATAATTAGTGTAAACAAAACCGCCAAAAGTGAAGAGATTTGGAAGAGCACTTAGCATTAGGTGGCTGGCATTATGGAAGGTTGAAAAAGACAGAGGGAAAGAGGAAAAAGAGAGAGAGAAAGACAGAGCGAGAGTTAGTGAAAGAGAGAGAGTGAGTGAAATAGAGTGAGTGAGTGAGTGAAAGAGAGAGTGTGAGTGAATAGAGAGAGTGAGAGAAAGCGAGAGATTAAGTGAAAGAAAAAAAAGATGACGCCAACTGGTTTGTATGAAAAGTATTGTTAATGCCGCCTCCAGAAACAGCCTCCCAGGCATCTCGGTACTCTCTGGTTATAAGCAGCTAAAACTTGTGTAACTTTGTTAGAGGTGTCCCAAAGATTATATCTTGGGACCGCACGTAATTGCTATCTAAGAGAACTTTAGCAATATTTTAGTTCATTTTAAAGTTTGTGTGTCCTTGATTTTAAGTCAGTTGTAAGTATTTAAGGGTTTAATTATGATTTATTGTTAGTTATAATAATAGCAGGTTAGATATTTTAAATGCACACAACTTTTATGTATTAAATTAGAGATTAATTACTGTGATGTGATTTGTTTTGGTCAGCAACGGTATGTAATGATATGTCAGGTAATGAATGTATTTGTGTATTGGGTGAAGTGGGAAATTGTATTTCAGTCTGATTTATGAAATCGGGACCCGACCACCAAAGACTGGACGAGCTGATGCAATCAGCCTTCACCCCCCGAGATGCAAGGTCAGCGGGGTTCCTCTTTGAAGGCACATAGTTCCACGTCTGGCCGGCCGTAGCTTCTTGTATCTCACTCACTCTGTTGCGAACAAATTGATCGAGTCGACTGGGCAATGTAGACAGCCAACCTAACACGATCGTTGAGTCACACCAAAAGAAACAGTGATTTGTCGTTTATACCTTCACAAATTATACCTTCACAACCCGGTTAGTACAGATTCATCATCATTATCAGCCTATTAAAGTTCCCACTACTGGCCCACAGGCCTCTTCTCTTTGAGAGTGAACGGGCTATAATCTACAACGCGGGCCCAGTGCGTATTGGTTGATGTCATAAGTCTTCGAATTTATGGTATCGATATTTTTCTTCGCCATTTTTGAGAGCAGTAGTGATGAAATAAATTACACAAAGTATTGGACCTTGTCTGGGTTCGAACCCACGTCTTATTGTTCGAAACTCGGGGCCGCCACCACTGGGCGTCTCAACCAAAAAAACTTAATTATTATTTCTAAGTCTAGTTTATTATAGTCCAGTTTTTCATTCACAAAACTACCCACTACACTAATTTGGCAGACCAAATCAAAGCAGACTTTCTCTGCCTAAACTCTTGACATAAATCAAGACAAAGATAGGCTTTGCACGAACGGCTGTGTTACCGCAAATTAGCTCGTACCACCTGTGGTCTCGGCATAATTGGGTCAAACTGACGGTGCTAAATTGAACTTTAGCTTGAAGAACCAGGGCTCCAAATTGTGTGTGTCGTTTGAAGAGGGACCCCTTATTATTGCTTGTGTTTGGTTCATTTGCATATAAGTAGAATGTCGAGTATTATATCAAAGTGGAGAAAATTAGATTATTTAATTTTGATAATGAGTAGGAATTCTTTTGATGATAAAACGTTGGGTATGTCGTTGGAAATCGACCATTTCAGCTGTTTGTGAATATCCTAATTGAGTATGATAAATTACAAGTATTTTTTAGAACTTTATTTTCGTTACCAAGAAAGAGCCATTGTTTTACAAAGAGCGAATAACTTGCTGACGTCCACAACCTTGTTAGTACTAGGTATTTAGGTAATACGATACCCCTTGGAAAAACTTTTTTGTCAGCTTTTCGGACCACTGACGGACCAACCTAGGTACCAGTTTAAGTTTCCTTACGCTATTTTCCATCACCGATGCGATGTCACTGACATATTTTCACAGAAAAGCTATTATAATTTCTACGAACAAAACCACGGCCCTAAGCTAGTTAATACAATATTTATAGCCAGTTTACAACCGCAGTTTGAGTGCAGGTGTGTGATACTAAATGGATGCATTAATAAAACATGTATTAAGGGTATTTCGAAGTACCTTGTTGAAGGAGTTTTTATTATTATGGCTGAGAGAATTTTTATGTGTGAGTAAGTAGTGTTTATGATACGTGTGGATAAGTAGAGATGTTATATAAGTAGAGAGGAGCTTGTAGCTAAAAGAAACGGCCGCTTAGGTCAAACTTCAGGCACGGTTAAGCCACGTTTGCCTAGGCTAATCTCTTGGCACGTATGGCGCAGTGGCTGAGCAATTGGACGCTGCGTGTGCGGGTTCGATCACCGCACGTACCAAATATTTGTATGGCCTAAAGATAGTTGTTCTGGATCTGGGTGTTTGTGTATATGAGTTTCAATATACCCACGATACAGGAGAAATTCCTATTGTGGGGCAAGGTTTTTAAAAAAGAATCTGTCATTGCACGGGAAATGTATGCAGAGCGAGGCCATGTTATAATGAAAATGTCCTATAGTCAAATGGGAGACATTCTGCCTTTGATATTACAAGATGACACAGGTGTTGAAGCTATTAATCTCTCTCCAAGACACAGGGCTTTTAGTTCTGTGACAGCTCCCACAACTAAACTTGAAGTCACGAAACCTGAAAATCACATCCAGAAGCCCTAGGGCCTAGTACAAGCGCGCATTGTAAACGTAACATGAATACGTAGTCATTATCTGCCCATCATTTTCCAATGAAGTTGGGGTCGGCTTCCAGACTAAACGGATGCAGCTGAATACCAATATTGTCATCATCATCCACAGCCAGAATTAACCCACTGCTGGGGGTATAGCCCTCACTTTTCTTGGTCCTATGCCAGTCTTATCCTGCAGGTTTGCCCTCAATGTCAATTATTTCGTCTCCCATCTGGCCGCCACCGCGCCGTACGACCCACACTTCGTTGCCAGTTCTTGGAAAGTATTCTAATGGTCCTAATGGAAAAAGCCCGAACCGGGAATCGAACCTAGGACCACATGCTCAGCAGTCGCGCTTGCGACCACTAGACCAACGAGGCAGTCGATAGGTCTTTAGGATAATTTATAATGAACTAGCTTTTGCCAGCGGCTTCGCCCGCGTGAAAATGCCGATTTTCCATACAAACTTTCATTAACTCCCATAAGGGTTGAATTTCGAAAAATCCTTTCTTATCCCTTGTCTACATTATAAAGGGAACCTCTGTGCAAAATTTCAGCTTTCTAGGTCCAAGGGTTTGGGCTGGGCGTTGATGAGTCAGTCAGTCAGTCTGTCAGTCAGGACTTCTCTCTTTATTTATATAGATAGATAGAAGATAGATAGACAAATAATATTTGGGAAAAATCGTCGTATTCTTACAAAATGTTGGCACCGCTCACTCGTGCTAGAGTCTCTGCAATTTAACCTTGTAATGAATAATAAAACGTTGAATGACGGGTCCACAATAGGCCCTTCATTTGGCAGATTGCAATGTAAATTTTAAGATATCTGAACTAAGATGGGATGCTGGATAATTATTAATATTCGTGGAGCGTTAGTTACGAGCTATTTGAATGCAAATTGGTGGAGGGATCGTGCCTTAAGGCTGGACGGGGGAAGTAGACTAGCAGCTTTGAGTTGTCTGCAAATGAGTTTTTTTGTTTTTATTTGTAAGGAACTTTTGAACTTTTGTAAGGAGCTCACATCACAAAAAAAAAATATTGGACATAAAAATATGGAAAAACGGCATAAAATAAATCAAATTAGAATAAGAAGTTAAACATATGGTCTACTCTGTTTAGTTTAATTAAAAGAAAAACTAAACAAAATAGAAGTACTTATGTTTACGAGTAACTAACGCCACCAAGCGGGCGCCGCGGGCAACAGCGCGCCGAACAGCTGCGACGTGGAACCCATGTGTGGAGGGGGAACAGCGCGCTCCGACCGTAGCTTTTTGCCCAACGGTGGGCCACATTATATAGAATCACGGCGAACGAGTACACACAAAAACCAATATTGTAAATTACGTTTTTAATTAAATTCAACTGTTCTTCATCATCGAGTATTTAAATAACGACTAACTTCCTCATCACGACGATTAATGACCACCTCCTGCACATAAATTGGTCCTACGAGCCGGAGCTACGACTTCTACGAGATTCTCGCAACGAAGAAGATCAGAGAAGATCACCATCTGCAGGTAACGGTCAGGTCATTCATTTTTCCTTCCCAATTCCGTGCTGAATTTGTGCTAACATTGTCTTATTTCTCGAAATTCCGGTTTTCGCAACGAGTGTGTATCAAACGTAAAACGGTAAATTCAAAATTGTTTCGTAGGTACTTGAATTTTGTCTCTCGTAACCACCATAATGACGAAAAAGAGGCATTCGCTCGTAGACACAGAGAGCAATGAAGATATTATTCGAGATCTAGTGAAAAAACGCGGTTCCTTGAAAGGCAAATTTACTTTGTTCTCAAAATTTGTTCAATTACTAGACGGTTCTAATCCCACAGAAATTCAGAAAACAGAATTACAGGAGCGCTTGCAAAAGGTAGAAGTGTTATTTGATCAGTTTTGTAGCACTCAAGATGAGATAGATTTGTACATTCCGGGTAGTCAGATTGATAAAGAATTGCAGGAAAGAGAATGTTTTGAAAATCAATATTATGCTATTGTGGCCAAATCCAAGTGTATATTAAAAGAAAATTCCACAGTTCAAAGCGATAACAATAATTGTAAATCACACGCACACGGTATCAAACTACCTACAATTACTTTGCCGAACTTCGATGGTTCTTATGATCAATGGCTTGAGTTCCGAGATACGTATTTATCAATCGTTCACAATAGTAATACTCTTGACAATATTCAGAAATTTCACTATTTGCGTTCAGTTCTATCAGGTAATGCACTACAGGTTATTAAAGCGTTGGAATTTTCCGCACAAAATTACATCGTTGCCTGGGATTTACTGGAGAATAGATATAACAACAACCGTTTACTAATTCATAATCACGTTAAAGCGTTATTTACAGTTCAGGCAATAAATAAAGAATCAGCTTCTCAAATACGCAAACTCATGGATGCTATTTGGCGTAATCTTCGTGCATTAAAAACATTAGACGAACCTACCGACACATGGGATACGTTAATTATTTATCTCATCATCTCAAAGCTAGATTCGTCAACTGAGCGCGAATGGGAACTTTTCAAAGGTACCCTCACAAACGCGTCATCCAATAAAAAAACATCGTTGTCTGATTTAATGACCTTTCTTAAGGACCGCGCTGATTTTCTAGAGACGGTTAAACCTTCTCATAGCAAACAAACAGAAAGTACTCAAAATAATCACACAAAAAATTCGCCGTCAATAAAAACGCATAGTCATGTTTCAACTCAGAAAGATGGAAAGAAATCGGCTAATCACACAAAATCGCCACGTTACAAGTGCATTAAGTGCAGCTCGAATCATCCTATTTATTCGTGCGAGGAGTTCCTTATTCTATCATCTAAAGATAAACTAAAATTAATCGAAGAAAAGAATCTTTGTCGTAACTGTTTACGTGCCGGTCACGCAATAACTGAGTGTTGGTTCGGGCCGTGCAAGCACTGTAACAAAAAGCACAATACGTTATTACATAATGAATTCGTTGACGCTAACGAATCGTCTAATACCGTCTCACACACAGCACAAAAGGTGGCTCAGCCAGAGTCCACTACGAAAATCACACACACAAATATCTCTCACACCGCATCTCACACGTCTCACACGCCTTACAGAGTCGATAATATTGATACGCGCTATTTTAACCTTTAACTATGGACGTGCGGTCTCACAGGCCGCTTGCAGTTTGTGATTTTCATGCCCACCTGCTTCCACGTACCTCACGCGTATCAGTTGCTCAGTAGCTTCGGTTTTAGTGGCGAAACGACCGTTGAGAGTGAAGTTTACGTCGCCGGGTGAATGTTGCGTTAGTAATTTCGCTTTATATTTTGAGCGCGGTCTGTGAGACCGCACGTCCACGTTTGTGTTATAAATTTACGTTGACGGTGGTTTTGTTTATTTTAGTTTTTGTAAACTAAAATGTCAAAAAATGATCAACCAACGACTGCAGGCAAACGAACATCAAGTTCTTCGACTCAGACAACCAGTAAAATGGCAATATTTTACTGGTTGTCTGAGTGATGAGATGATCCTTCTTTTGAAGACGAGTTTCAACGATTGCTTTTAGTATCGGATCAGTGTGACAGCGATGGCGATGTTGATGATTGTTTTTTATGAAGCTGACATTGAAGAAAACGTTAGACGTAAATTTACATAAATGGGGTAAACCAAAAAAAAATTATGCTCTAAGCCGCTATGCAAAGACTGCCAATAAATATGACCAAGTTGGGCCCTTGTCAAAATTTTTATGTTTGGTTTTGAGAAGATTATTTTAGGTTTTTCATGTTCTTTGTTCTTTATATTTTACTGTAAAAGAAGTTAAACTAACTAAAATAATCATTTTACTGAGGAAATATACATATAAAGTGATCTCAAGCTAAAAAGTCCGAAAAGTTCCTTTGAATTATTTAACGTTACATTTATTTTAAAACAAATACATTTATCATTATAATTACATCTTTTGTGTACATTTAGTAACTCTTCTAAAGGATAAAACCAAAAAATAATACAATACTTACTCATCAAGATAGAAACCAGCCTGTAAAGATAGCGGTCTGTGAGGCCGCACGTCCATAGTAGTGTAACAAAAATGGAACGTCCATAGTTAAAGGTTAATGATCAAGTATTATTATCAACTGCACTAGTGGAGATTGCGGATGAGAAAAATAATTATCACACTACCCGCGCTCTTCTCGATAACGGGAGCCAGCATTGTTTTATATCCGAAAAACTATGCAAAACACTTAACATTCCAACGATACAGTCCACTGTGCAAGTCATTGGAGTAGGCAACTCCGTGACACAATCCACACAATTATGCAACATAAAATTAAGATCCAAAACAAGCTCATACAACACACACATTAATTGCTTAGTTTTGTCACAAATCACAGCACAATTGCCATCACTGGGCATCGATCATAACATCGAAATTCCTAATAACATACAACTCGCTGATCCTGACTTTCATTCAAGTAATGAAATTAATTTATTAATGGGTGCCGACAAGTTCTGGGATTTGCTAAATGAGGGTCTAATACGTTTGCCTAAGGGTCCTTATTTGCAGAACACAAAGCTTGGTTGGGTTATCTCGGGTTCAGTTCAAAACCAAATAAAGAAGCGAAGTGTAAACAATACTCGAACCCAATGTAATTTCACACAAGCATTGGATGCGGAACTTAAACGTTTTTGGGAACTTGAAGAAATTACTTGCAATAAAACAAATTACACAAAAGAAGAACTCGCATGCGAAAATCTATTTAAAGACACCACTTTGCGTGACGATAAAGGTCGGTTTTCTGTGCGTATTCCGCTACGTGAATCAGCTGACGAGCTGCGCGATACGTTTTCAATGGCCGAGAACCGGTTCTTGTCACTTGAGCGCAAACTAATCCGAAGCGCGCCTAGCTATAGACAGATGTATTGCCAGTTTATGAAAGAATATTTAAGTTTAGGACACATGAGCCGTATCACTGAATATTCACCGCCTTACTATTTCTTACCGCATCACGGCGTCTATAGAGAACACAGTTCAACTACAAAACTTAGAGTGGTGTTCGATGCGAGTGCTAAGTCTACGTCGGGCAAGTCTTTAAACGACATACAGTTTATCGGTCCGACTTTACAGAATGACATCTTCTCCATTCTACTAAGATTTAGGCGATTTAAATACGTCGCATGTGCCGACATCGAAAAAATGTATCGTCAGATCTTAATTCAGCCAGATCAAAGACAATTGCAATTAATTCTTTGGAGGGAGAATCCATCTGAGCCCCTTGGCATTTATCAACTTAATACCGTCACCTATGGGACGGCATCCGCACCCTATTTAAGCATTCGATGCTTAAAACAACTCGCGTTGGAATGCAATGATGACGTCATTTCACAGGTCATTAGCGACGATATGTACGTTGATGATCTAATTACGGGAGACCAGGATTATGAAAAATTATTAGAGATATGTAGTGGTGTTTCTAAGGTTCTAGAATCGGCTTGTTTTCCGTTGAGAAAGTGGATTTTTAATTCGAAGCCTTCCCAAAGCCAACTCGAGTCTACCTTTAAGGAATTATCGCTAGGAGACTCGTGTCACACCAAAACGTTGGGACTGGGGTGGTTTAACTCTTCGGATGAACTTTATTTCACTACTAAATGCGATCATAGTGTAAATCATGCTAGCAAACGTAACATTCTTTCCACTATAGCGCAAATATACGACCCTTTGGGTCTACTCACCCCGATGATAGTTGTTGCAAAAATCATACTACAGAAACTGTGGTTAGTCAAGATAGGTTGGGACGACCCACTTCCTAAGCCGATTTTGTTAGACTGGCAGAATTTTGTTGATAAACTGCAATACTTACAACATTTACGCATACCTCGTTACGTAATAGGAGATAACGCGCACACCATTGAACTACACATCTTCTGTGACGCCTCACAAGACGCGTACGGGGCATGTGCGTATTTACGTAGCTATACCGATACAACCGTAGCAGCGCGCTTGTTGTGTGCGAAGAGCAAAGTGGCACCGGTGAAACCGGTTTCCATTCCGCGTTTAGAATTATGCGGCGCGGTAGTAGGCGCGAAACTATACAAAAAGATAATTAGTTCATTAAGATTAAGTTTTAATAATGTATATTTCTGGTCAGATTCTACTGTAGTACTAGGATGGCTTAAGATGTCACCGAGTCAATTAAAACCATTCGTGCAAAACCGTGTTGTGGAAGTGAACGAACTAACGGGTGACAAGGCGTGGTATCACGTAAATGGTAAACAAAACCCAGCTGATTTACTATCGCGCGGCATGCAACTGGATGTGTTAAACTCGTCTGATCTGTGGTGGCGCGGACCGCCATTCTTACATGTTCATGGAATGGACGGTAAGCATAATAATAATTATAATGTTAACTACGATGAATTACCAGAATTAAAACCCACAAAAATCGCATTATTGAACCAAACAATACCGAGTCCCTTTCCTTTCGAAAGGTTTTCTAATTTTAATCGTATGCTACGCGTGATGGCCTATATTATACGTTTTGTGAATAATTGTCGACATAAAATAAACTCACAGCGACTCAAAGGTAGTCTGTCGGTTGATGAATTAAATACTTCAACAAGAATTTTAACGCGTATGGCACAATTGGCACAGCAAGAATCCTTTTCAACTATTTATGATAACATGATAAATAAACAACCTTTAAAGTGTCCTCGTAATATTTCCAATCTGAATATATTCTTAGACGAGCATAATATAATCAGAGTAGGGGGTAGATTAGCAAATTCCGAATTATTCTCATTTGATAAAAGGCATCCAATGTTGTTGTGCGGTCGACATAGATTCACGCGTCTTATATTTGAATGTAAACATAGGGAATTATTACATGCGGGGCCTCAACTGCTACTTGCGACGATAAGAGAAGCTTGGTGGCCTCTCAGAGGGCGGAACTTGCCCAAACAAGTAGTGCATACCTGTGTGAAATGTGTCCGTATGAAAGCTAAGCCTTTAAATATTCAGATGGGTAATTTACCACCCGAAAGGTTAAAACCCGGGTATCCATTCATGTACTGTGGTGTCGATTATGCGGGACCATTGTTTATGTTGAACCGTTCGGGAAGGGGGGCAAAGCTAACAAAATGCTACCTATGTTTGTTCGTGTGTTTTACCACGCGTGCCGTACACTTGGAGTTGGTCACAAATCTTACGACTGAAGCATACTTATTGGCATTAAAACGCTTTATTTCCAGACGAGGTAAACCTGTGCAAATCTATTCCGATAACGGCACAACATTCGTAGGGGCACTAAAGGAATTTTCTAAATTTCTGGTAGACAAAGAGAGTGACATCCGGGATTATACTGCTAATAACTTAATTAAACTCACGTTCATTCCGCCGTACTCGCCTCATTTTGGTGGTTTATGGGAGGCAGGCGTCAAGTCTTCCAAATTCCATTTGACTCGTGTAGTAGGAAACGCACACTTAACTTACGAGGAACTAAGTACCGTGTTAGCACAAATCGAGGCTGTCCTCAACTCCCGACCAATGTTTCCTTTGTCATCCGATTCCTGTGACTTCCTACCCCTAACTCCAGCCCATTTCCTGATTGGCCGACCGTTCACCGCACCTGCCAGTCCAGATCTAACCACAACAGCTACGCAGCGTCTTCGTCGTTACGATCGTGTGGAGCAGATGCGCCAGGATTTCTGGAGTCGATGGTCCAAGGAATATGTCTCTGAACTCCAGAAAAGAACAAAATGGCAGACCAACCAGGACACTATCGTTCCTAACACCCTTGTGCTCGTGAAGGAGGATAACCTGCCTCCCCTCAAGTGGCGCCTAGGCCGAGTTTTACAAACATTCCCAGGCAAGGATGGCATAGCTCGCGTCGCAAGCATAAAAACAGCGACGGGTATAATCAAGCGGTCATTCTCGAAGATATGCCCACTCCCGCTCCCTGCTCCTTTGGAATCAGGTGCTTCCAAGGCCGGGGGCATGTTTACGAGTAACTAACGCCACCAAGCGGGCGCCGCGGGCAACAGCGCGCCGAACAGCTGCGACGTGGAACCCATGTGTGGAGGGGGAACAGCGCGCTCCGACCGTAGCTTTTTGCCCAACGGTGGGCCACATTATATAGAATCACGGCGAACGAGTACACACAAAAACCAATATTGTAAATTACGTTTTTAATTAAATTCAACTGTTCTTCATCATCGAGTATTTAAATAACGACTAACTTCCTCATCACGACGATTAATGACCACCTCCTGCACAACTTATTAAAATTAAAACAAACAAAACTAAATAAAACTATTTTTTCAACATCTAAAAAAATAAAACTCAATCATAGATAAAACGAAATGAGAATAACGATGAATAAAACTTGTAAGATCATAATAAAAGTGTATGAAAAATTTCAGCTCAATCGGTTGGGGATAACTATTTTTAAAATTTTGTTGCTTTTTGTAAACTTTTATTTAACGTTAAATAAAAATACGATTTCATTGGTAGGCATGACTTGTTTTAGGTAGAGAGCTTTGTCAACACAACCTAAAACACAGCTGTATCCCAATTCCCAGTACTTCCATTAAGTAAATTCAGTTTTCATTGTAAATAATAATAATAACTTTATTTCAGACCATAATCATCACACAGGTAATAGACACAGATCCATATATGTTAGTAATAACTTAAGAACTATGTTAGTAAACCACACAAATTAAAAACATATTTACAACTAATTAATCAATCACACTGATACGTGGAGTGCGATCCAGTGTCTCAAAAACGGACCGTCGAGCCTGTCCGCTATCACTTTCAGAATGTTGTTGGAGCTTGCCCGTATACGGTACAGCAGTGAGGCTGCCCTCTTTCTCATGATGGCATGAAAGCCATCAATTCGGGCTTCACAAAACATGCCCGATGCACTACAGTATCTCGGAAGCCCCAACAACATCCTAAAAACATTATTATACTGGACTCGTAGGGCATTAAGTGCCCGCTGAGTACAGCTGAGCCACAGGGTGCACGAGTAAAACGATAGGCAATATGCACGGAACATAGTGCATTTCACCTCACTCGTGCACCGTTTAAACCTGCGAGCCAGCATGTTCCCACGGACAGCCAACGCCCTACGTTCCCTCTCAACGTCCACGTCATCACCGAGGTCCTCCGTGACCCAGTGGCCCAGGTACTTTACTTGCTTTACTCTACTAAGTGGTACACTATCTAAAGTAACAGTTGGGACAGTGTCGACTTTAAGATTCCGTGGTTGAAACACTAGCAACTCACTTTTCTTCGCATTGTACCTCAGCCCATGAGCCACGGCGTACTCCTCGCATATCAAAATGAGTTTACGCAAGCCGCTGATTGAAGGACTCAGCAGCACCATATCGTCAGCGTAGCTTAGATTATTAATACAAGTGCCGTCAATAGTACAGCCGACTGCAGTGCTACTGAGACCCTCAATCAGCTCATTGATGTACAGGTTGAAGAGCCGAGGGGATGTCAACCCACCCTGTCTCACCCCACACTCCAACCTGTACTCATCGGACAAAACATTCGCCCACCTTACAACATTCACTTGATTGCTATACCAGTAATCAAAAACATTAATGATCTCAATGGGGAGTGAGGTGGACCTCAACTTCTCCCAGAGATGTTCATAAGACACCAAATCGAATGCTTTTGATAGGTCAAGGAAGCAAGTTCCATAAACTGGAGTCTTCCTGTCCGTATAGTACCGGACAGTATGTTTAAGACTTAATATAGCTGTTTCCGTGGACAGTCCGGCTTTGAAACCGAACTGTCGATCATTAATATTCAGGTGTTTACAAAGTTGTTGATCTAGCATACTGTCCAGTACCTTTGCCACTGTTGTGGCAAGCGAGATGGGTCTGTAGTTGGAGCCATCCGAAGGGTCACCAGTTTTATTCTTGATTACTGGCACAACAATAGCTTTAGTGCACTCGTCCGGTATGTACGTGTGTCTCATACAAAACGTAAAAAACATTGACAGCACTCTAGGTAAATGCACACCAGCGTGCCTCAGGTGCTCAACGCTAATTCCGTCATGTCCCGGGGACTTACCCCTGGTCATCTTATTGATAGTGGAGGCTACTTCCTTAGGAGAAAAGCCAACAGATGGTGAAATACTTGACTTCCGAGCATCAGCTTTGAGCACCCGCGGCAACACAGGCGGAATGTCAGACACTGTACCAAATTTATAGAAACTAGTTCTACGATTCAAGGTGGTACGAAATCTTAGAACTAGTGGAAACAAAAATTCCCACAAAGTTCAAAGTTCTAGTAGAACTAGTCCTATTAAACAATTTATAGTAGAACTAATGGGACTTTTCGTTCCCACTAGTTCTACGATTCCTCATCTACCTAGCCTTTTCCCAACTATCTTGGGGTTGACTCCCAGTCTAACTGGATGAAGCTGAATACCAGTGTTTTACATGGAGCGATTGCCTTCCTGACCTCCACAAGCCAGTTAGTACTTAATAATTTGATAACCCTTGGTATAATTTGTTTGTCAGAATATCAGATCACTACTATAAATACCGGCACGGTTCTTGAGCGCTCGGCGGAAGAGTGGGGATTGCTGTGCGCATCGGACACTATATGACAAATAAAACGCACACCCGTTTATTATTTAATGGTCGTGAGGTAAATGCAGCAGGAGTAAAGAACAAATCCCGAGTGACGGCTATGACGCGATGCGCTACGGGCCAATCACTGCACTTTCCCCACCCCGCGTCTCACTTCATACCATCAAAGGGACCCAATAACTCACTTTTGCGTCAGCGCTCAAGAATCGTGCCGATGATAATACCTGTAATGACCGTACAAAGATCTACAACAGCCGTGCCCAACGTGCTTAAAGTGCTTTCCGAGGCACGGAGAAAGCTCGATGGGTGGTAAAAATAACCATCGTCCCAGGCGATCCTCCAAACTGCCAAGTAAGTCCCAATATCCTATAGTATAAAACCGGTTGGCAACATTCACTCCCGCATACATAATTTACACAACGCTTATTGGTCCTTCAGCAGCCGCTATCATAACTTCACCATAAGTTTTTGGTGGTGGGAAATTTTCAAATGACTGACCAAGCTCTTAGCACTAGGGAGTGTCAGACTTCGACTGACAATTAACAAACGTTAAAAACTAACGGCTAATTTCCTTCTTTATTGATGATGCATGGACGGGATGGGTGGTAAGTGTACCCCTAATCGGCTTAATCTAAATATCGATCCAAATGACTGTTATTAATAAGCCCCGAGTTCCCAAAAAAAAACCGCCCGTCTAATCGAGAAATATTCTTCGCAACGCCGCGCTGACACAATTTCGATGAATCGCTAAATGTACATAAATGAGCCAGTAAACCTGCTGTATGGCACTCAGCCTTTCACCGTAGTACACATGTGAATGGTTTCAAAATGGACAACTAAGATGTAAAGGGGTTGCTTTTACCTGTCTTTAACGCTCATTGTGGCTGGGAAGCACTTGGAGAGATTACATGATCTTAGGCATTATAACGGAGGACCTATATAATAGCTTAGGGTACGATCCCGTTTCAATCTGAGAGCATAAATCACAGATAAAAATATATCTTGGCAATGCAAGACCAAAGGGTAATACAGGGTTTAAAAGTATGTACTCTTTAGATACCTCTGCTGTTATTCTATGTATGTCATCATCTGCCTAGCCATTTCTCAACTATATTGGTGTCGGCTTTCGGTCTAACCAGGCAGCTGGACACCAGTCTTTTACATGGAACGACTGCTTACCATAGGTAAGACTTGAAATCAGACTTTTGGGCCACTGGTTACCTGTAACGATTGTCAAAGATCTACAATTATTAATATAAGTACTTACAACAGTTATTTTATTGAAAAAAAGTATTATTCAATGGTTGACTAAATATAAAAAAAATAAAATAAAAGAAATGCTGAAAGAATTCATTAGAGCCTCTAATTCTAACTTTTCAAGGATCATTGTTTAATTATTTCCTAAGTTTGAAACTGGACTTGTGTTCGTTCGTGACTTTACTTTACTAATTATTTGTCTTTGTGAAAGAGTTTCTTCAGTTCATTTCTCAAAGTTTTATTTAATTCTAGGCCTTAATTTGTCCATTGTGGAGATTTTTATTATAGGGTGTAAATAGAGCCTTAACGAAGCTGAAAGGCACGTGTCCTCCCCGTCCTTGGGTTCTTGTTCTGTTCAGGGCCATTTCTAAAGTTCAATTTTTCAAGTCTTATTTAAATATTAGTTGGTTAGTTTTGCTTATAATTTTACTTTAAATATCTTCATGACCCGGTTACTATTCAATGTATCCATCCATAACGTTTGAATGCGTTTTACTGTAAAACGTGTTTTTCATTAAAAAAAAAGTCGTTCCCCAGCGGTAATTTTTGCGTTGTGATACTAAGTTTGTTGTACAGAATGCTTAGTTGACTGACGGCATTGTGAAGGTTCCATCTAAATCTTTTTTTTTTGGGTGTGTGGAATATCATCAAATAACCCCTCCTGCTCTTGGGCAGAGCGAAAGGAAGTGTCAGACTTCTACTGACTAAAAGCCACCCATGTTCCTTCTTAGCCCTTTATGTCGACGCCGCAGTATCTTTGTGACCAACCCGCAGCCCTGATGGGGCCCGTTTATACCTTGTATTATGGAAGAAATTAGACTAGCGTTTTTGCCCAAGCTACTTCTAAACTAGAATTATGAGTTACAACAAATTTTTGTTAAATTTTAATTACATGAGGTTGCGCTGTATAGTCGCCTCTTGCTTAAAACCGCTAGTATAAGATCCCGTTAAAAACGACCTTCACCGAGATGCTTATTTAATGAAACGTATTTTATATTTCATTTATCATGTCAATAAATATAATGCATATGGGTTGCCTAGCAAATTTCAGTCCAGAGTATGTTTAATTAATAATTAAAAAAAAATATTTTTTTAAACATTTCACCGGTATGATTATAAGATAAATTCTATACCAATCGAAAGTATGAAGCCCATAGAATATGCAAACGTTAGGTTGCCTATTCTTTTCCGGTCACAACTATCGGGTTGCCAGGTATAAACAGGTAAATCTATATTACTAGCATTTTGCAACGATCTGTTTATTGAATGAAAATTAAATGAAATTAAAGATTATTTTATTCTGAACACGGTGGTATAGGGTTGCCAGCGAAAAATCAGTCCAGAATTGCGGATGCCATCTGGAACATAAATGGTCTAGCGCCAAACAAGACAGAACTAGAGGTGCTCTTAAAAATAAATAAGGTGCTGGACATTGCCTTAATTTCAGAAACTCACCTCAATGATCGCAAACTATTTAAAATGAATAACTATTGTGTATACTGTACCAACCACCCAGACAACACCTCTCATGGTGGGGCTGCTGTTATCATAAAAAATAACATTAAGCACCATTTACATAGTGAGTTCAAAGAAAATTGGTTACAAGCAACTACAATCACCATAGATGAGAGTATTGGTCCCCTTAACATAAGTACCGTATACTGTCCACCAAACCAGAAGGTCAAGAATTACATGTTTGACAGATATTTTAACACATTGGGCAATAGGTATATCAGTGGTGGAGATTGGAATTGCAAACACACTTGCTGGGGGTCCAGACTCATCACAACCAGAGGACGCGAGCTGAAAAAGAGCGTTGAAACTCAACGGCAAAGTCTGCTGTCCACTGGCGAACCAACCTACTGGCCTACGGATACCAACAGAACACCTGACCTTCTGGACTTTTTCATTGTCAAGGGACTGTCAAATATCAATTCTAGTGTGGAGTCGTCATTCGATACACTATCTGACCACTCTCCAGTTATTGCCACATTTAGTATTGCAGCTATCAAGAGGGAGCCAAAACTAACCTTGTGCAATCGGAAAACTGACTGGGACTCATTTGCGGATTACCTTGAAGAAGAAGTTAATCTAAAAGTAAAACTTAAAACTGAAGAAGACGTCGATTCTGCCACATTCTACATAACCAATTTAATACAAATAGCAGCATGGCGCGCTACCCCAACACTGAATCCTTTAGTCTGCAAAAATAACATACCCTTACAGATTAAGCATAAACTGGAGGCCAAACGAAGATTGCGAAGGCAGCTTCATTTAAGTAAATCGGAAGAGGACAGAAGGGATTTTAATAAAGCTGCAAGAGAACTGAAGGAGCTCATTCATGATAACGAAAATACCATGTTCCAAGAAAAACTCTCAACATTGTCAGCTCAAAAACAGGACAACTATTCATTGTGGAAGATAACCAAAAACTTCAAAAGGCCAAAGCATTTTGTACCTCCGCTTAGGCAACCTAATGGATCTTGGGCCAGAAAAGCAAGCGACAAGGCAGAGCTTTTTGCAGAACACCTTTCTGCGGTTTTCACTCCGAATGACTCTTCGATGACTGATTTTGAAGAAGAAGTCGATAGTTATCTGAACAGTGATCAACAACTATCACCTTTACTCAAACTGGTCACACCGAGAGAACTGATACGAACAATAAGAAATCTCGAGAACAATAAAAGTCCTGGTTACGATCTCATCACAGGTGAAATACTCAAGCATCTACCTAGAAAAATTATCGTCTTTCTAACAATGCTGTTCAATGCTGTCTTTCGGCTACTATACTACCCAAAAATGTGGAAGATATCACAAATATGTATGATAGCGAAGCCAGGAAAACCACCAACCGAACCAAGCTCATACAGACCCATAAGCCTCCTTCCAATCATATCAAAGGTTTTTGAGAAAATATTTCTACGAAGATTAAAACCAGTCCTTGACGAGAATGGAATAATACCAGACCACCAATTTGGGTTCCGTGAAAAGCACGCAACAGTAGAGCAAGTGCATAGAGTGGTCCACAAAATCAGACAGTCATTGGAAAATAAAGAATACTGTTCTGCAGTGTTCCTGGATATCCAACAGGCATTCGATAGGGTATGGCACAAGTGACTTTTATATAAGTTGAAATCTCTGCTACCTAATTCTTTTTACAGGATATTAAAATCTTACTTAGACCAAAGAAAATTTCAAGTTAAGTATGAGGAAGAACTGTCTGACCTGTACGAAATGAAGGCTTCAGTACCACAAGGCTCTGTGCTTGGGCCCGTACTCTACTCTATCTATACTGCAGACTTGCCTAATTCTGATGACGTGATAACTGCGACCTATGCAGACGACACTGCGTGCCTTGCGAGTGACCAAGATCCAACTCAAGCGTCTCAAAAATTACAAGTCCAGTTGAATAAAATTGATGTATGGCTAAAAAAATGGAGAATTCAACCTAGCTTAACAAAGTCAGTTCAAGTGACCTTCACTCTTCGGAAGGGCGATTGTGCCCCAGTGTACATGGAAAGCAAACCACTGCCAAACAGCAACACAGTAAAATACCTGGGGCTACATTTAGACAGAAGGCTTACCTGGGCCAACCATATTAAGGCCAAGAAAAAGGCAGCTTCCATTGAAATGAAAAGCTTATCCTGGCTCTTAGGCAGACAATCAAAACTATCCATTAGTAACAAAATACTAGTTTACAAAGCTGTAGTTAAACCAATCTGGACATACGGTATAGAACTATGGGGATCGGCTAGCCACTCCAACATCGAAATTTTGCAAAGGTTCCAAAATTTAGCCCTAAGAACTAGATAGCACCCTGGTTTGTCAGAAACACAGAAATACACAAGCACTTATATGTACCAACAGTGAAAGAAGAACTATGTGAAAAATGCAAAAATTATAAACAAAGACTGAGCAAACACAGCAATGTCTTAGCCAAGAACCTCCTGAACAGACAAGGGGATATAATCCGCCTAAAGCGATGGCAAATCCTAAACTTGGACCAGAGAAAGTGACAACTTCAATTAAATTTTAGTACCATATAATGTGAATGTTTACTGGAACATCACAAAAAAAATCTCAAACGAAGACCACATCTGATTGTAGCTAGACAGCTGATCGCAGATAAAATGAGAAGAAAAAAAAAAAATTTTCATTTAATGTTCATTCAATAAACAGATCGTTGCAAAATGCTAGTAATATAGATTTACCTGTTTATACCTGGCAACCCGATAGTTGTGACCGGAAAAGAATAGGCAACCTAACGTTTGCATATTCTATGGGCTTCATACTTTCGATTGGTATAGAATTCATCTTATAATCATACCGGTGAAATGTTTTAATTTAAAAAAAAAAAATTATTAATTAAACATAGGTACTCTGGACTGAAATTTGCTAGGCAACCCATATGCATTATATTTATTGACATGTTAAATTAAACATAAAATACGTTTCATTAAATAAGCATCTCGGTGAAGGTCGTTTTTAACGGGATCTTAGACTACGCGTAATTATAGAATGTCGTAACTCTTTGCTGTTTTCAAGATAACAAAACTCCTTTTTGTCATCTATTTACTCTGTCACCGCCATTGACAGAGAAAAGAAATCCTAATTTGTCAAAAAACTGTCAAAATTTACCACGAAAACCCTGTGAAATTAAAAGTGTTCAACTATTATTATGATATGAAAAATTTAAATCAATGAGTGGTTTGTGTAAATTTGGATAAGTATACTTATTAAATACCAGTGGAGAGCAGTGGTGGCTCAATGGTAGCGGCCCCGTACTACGAACAGTGAGTCGTGGGTTCGAACCCAGGCAGGCGCATTACTTTGTGTAATTTATTTCATCCCCATTGCTCTCAAGACGGTGAAGGAACACATCGTAAGGAAACTGGCATGTTTTAGAACCAAAAATTCGAAGACATGTGACATCTACCAATCCGCACTGGGCCCGCGTGGTAAATCATAGCCCATCCCTCTCCCAGAGAGGAGACCTGAGTCCCTACAGTGGGAACATTATAGGCTGATGATGATGATGATACTTAAACCGTTTCTCAAAATGATAAGTCGCTTGCTACCCAGCATTTTTGTTAAAAGTACTGTACTTTAAAATATACTTTGACCCACTTGATTTGTTTTGCCATTTGGTCTGAGAGTCGTTTTAGGGGCAGCATTACCTTTCAGGATAGTCACACAGGAGATGTCGATGAAATTGCTGGTGGAAAACCCCAATAACAATTTGCTCGAACTGGGAATCTAACCCAGGGCCTCGAACTAAACAGTCGTGCTGGCGATCACTAAGCTATTATACAGCTATGCTAATTACTGAACCAATAATTCGATTTCATTTCAGTGTAATAAAAATCGTTCACAATGAAGTTCATGGACAAATTACCGACAGTTATAAGCTGTTGCTTCTGCTGTTTCCTCAGAGCTGGATGTGTCTTGATAGCCGCCTTCTCATTTGTAAGTACCTTGCCCTTTTCGATTAGACCTGGTAATTCTCGGAGGGTTAGGGAGAGGTGTACCCAATAACACCCACGTTTCGCCAATTAAAATCTCCCGTAATAAGGCGAGATAAATACAGACCACGTAGGAAATGGCGCGACGAATTGCACAGTTTCTAAGTCCTTTTTATACGCACAGCCAAGAAGTGGAATTCCCTGCCTGCGTCGGTTTTTCCGAGTTCATATAACCCTAATCTATTTAAGTTGCGAGTAAACAGGCTTCTACTGGGTAAGCTCGTTCCATCGTCGACATCATCTCTGCCCTTAGGGCAAGATTGAAGTCAAGAGCAAGCCCATTTATAATAATAATAAAAAAACAGTTTAAGGATTTGGAATCCAGTCATCGAAACCAGGACCTTACGTTTTAAGTCCCATGTAATAGTCGTGTTACGGACGCCGAACTCCTAAAACTTAGTCTTTAATATGTTAATATTAAGTAGATTAAGTAGAATAGTTTTGTTTTGAATACCTAGGATAATCTAGGTTAAGTATATAAGAAGTACATAAGAGGTATATAAAGTCATTCAGTAGTTAAAGCTTTATAAAGATTGTGTCATATAACTTAAGAATAGATAGTACAAGTTAGCTCATTATAATGTAAAACAGAACCCTAAAATCAGTCTAACTTCAATTCTTTATGTTGTATAAGTGTATTACGTAAGTTATACATAACAAATCTATGTGCTTCAAAGTCTGTCAAGAATAGGTACAAAACTAATGGAAAATTCCACTCGTAAAAATTTAATAATGTTTTTGATTGGGCAATTTCAAAGGCTGAGTTCTAGTCCAATAAGAATGCCTTAATTTTATCCAATAAGAATCTAGCGCAACGGCCGCTTTATTTCTAGACTTTCTATAGGATATCTATAAAAGATATTTTATACACTTTGCCACTAATTGAATCATGATGTAATAGGATATAGGAGGCAAGGATTTGTACTGCAATTACAGTCGACAGTGATCTCTCCTACTAGTAATACCTTCAAGTGTAAATAAGTGCTAAGTAAGTCAAATAAACCTTTTATTTCTTTATTGTGTATAAACAGTGTTTTATTGTGCATTCTGGTCCTAAGTGAAGACCTAGTATTTGTTTTATTGTGCATTCTGGTCCTAAGTGAAGACCTAGTATTTATTTTTATTGTGCATCCTGGTCCTAAGTGAAGACCTAAGAAGACCTAGTACTCGTGTGTTTCTAATAGTTTCCTTATCCAATCCACGTAATTAAAATCATCATACAGTCCACTTTCGAACATTCCCAGTCGTGGGGCTGAATCTAGTGAAATAGAGTTCAGAGTCCCCCACATTTTGGTCCTGTCGAGCCGGATAAGGGACAAAACCTAAAGATTTTGGTCCTATCGACCTGGATAAGTGAACTTTGCTAGTACTTACGTGTTTTTATAAAGTGAATTTACCCAGTTTTAAAGTTTTAAAAGTTGCAAAGTATTAAATTCAGTGTTAAATTCAGTGGAAAAGTAAGAGAGTGAGTCGGCTGTCAAAAGGATCTCAGGAAACGACGGCCAGAGTTTAAGTAGTGTCGCCGTTCAGATCCTAACGCCTGTGCCTAGATATTTAGATAGTTGCCGTGCCGAAAGGTGCGCCCGGTAACTGTATCAAAGGCTGATCATACAGTGCGTGTAAAAGTAAGTACATAGCCGTCAGGCAATAAACTATTAAGTGCGTGTCCATGCCTGCTATGTACAACATCAGTGTATCTATAAAATAGATAAAAAGTGAAGTGCGCGTTATCAGTGTATTTACGTATCGTCGCTAACACGGTATATAGACGGAAGTGTCGCCGAGCCAGAACGTAGGCCGGTATCCGCCTATCTAGCGAAGAAAGTAATACGTCAGTGAGTTATCTAGATAGATAACAAGTGTATAGTGCGTTACTAAGTATATAGACGGAAGTGTCGGTATCCGCCTATCGTGTAAACAAATAATACGCGTGGATGGACTATTTAAAGTGAAAGTACATAGTACAAGTTAGTGTATATAGACGGAGGAATCACTTAGCCGGAACGTGTGCTAGTGCCGCCTATAAACAAACGTACATAGTGCTCGTCAAGTGTATATAAACGGAGTAATCACAGCCGGAACGTGTGCTAGTGTCCGCTTATAAACAAAGTAAATAGTACGTGTTATTATTGTGTACATAAACGGAAGTTTCACTAAGCTGGAACGTGTGCCAGTGTCCGCTCTATATAACGAACATAAGCAGTGCAAGTCAGTGACCTATCCTAAGGGATAGAAGTATAGTGCGCGTTGTAGTACATACATAGACTTATTTTCAAAAGTAAATAATAAAAGTGCGTGTCGGTATTAAAAAGTAAACAGTGCGTAGTGAACCAGTGAATAAAAAGTGTGCCCAATATAAATTGGGTAAAAAAGATCCAGTGCCATAGCTACCTAGGCAGAACCTAGAGTGCCTAGGTTACCTAGGCAGCCTACAACTACGTGCCTGTGCCTAGTTATCTAGGCAGACTCCACTACGTGCCTGCAACTACGTGTCTGTGCCTAAATTACCTAGGCAGACTCCACTACGTGACTACAACTACGTGTCTGTGCCTAAACTACCTAGGCAGACTCCACTACGTGTCTACAACTACGTGCCTACGCCTAAGTCATATAGGCAGTATTGACCGCTTGTACCCTAACACTTGCGTGTCAATCGAACGTTAAGTCTAAGTGTGCTAACCTCAGGCACAGCTTAACAAGATGGTTATCACAAGAAGCCAGTCAGACGTAGCTGAGTTAGAAGAACAGCGACGTCTTAAAGAAGCTGCACGTCGTCAAGAAGAACAGCAAATTGAAACTGAAAGATTACGACGACTGTCACTAGATCCGCCTGCCTCACCCTTTTCAAGGCTTGCGGAGACAAGTACAGCTGGGCCCTCCGGGGTCAGAACTACAGTGACTACTACTCAACAACGAGTGAGGTCACCAACAAGATCACTACGGTCGCACCGATCTAATACAAGTATTACTACGCGACTAAGAGTAGCTGAGCTCAACGCAGCAGAGAAGTTAGCCATTCTACATAAAAAACAACTTGAAATGGAAACCGACCTAGTAAAGAAGAGGTTGGCAGTGGAGGTGTCTGTGCTCAATGATGAAGAAAGTGTTAACAATGAACCTCTACCTGAAGAACAACAACACCTTAAGGTAGACGAGTGGCTACGAACAAACCAGCCCGACACACGGGGGGAGGAGGCAGCAAAGGGTACACGAGAGGAACCTAGACAAATCAGGTTCGAGACGCCCAGACCAAGATCGCCAACTCCAACCAGGGCGAGGAACAGCATTGAACAATTAGCCAACACACTAGAGAGGATGGCCAGACCCCGTCCACGCTATATAGACCTGCCTACCTTCACTGGAGCCGCTACTGAATGGCTGCCATTCAAAGCAGCTGTTCGAGACTCAACAAGCATGTACCAGATTCCTGCAGCTGAGAACATACACAGATTGAGGAGCTGCCTAAAGGGAGAAGCACGGGATGCTGTGGCCGCACTACTACACACAGCCACAGACCCAGATGTTATTATGAAGACATTAGAACAATGTTTCGGGCGACCTGAAATTATCATCGATCGGGCGCTCGATGATCTAAAGAAACTCCCAAGACCTGGAGCATCGGCAGCCGACCTCAACAGCTTCGCAGTGAAACTGCAGAATATAATCTGTGTACTGAAGACAATAGATAGAAGAGGTTATCTATTCAATCCCCTGCTGACAAGAGAGGTGTTGGAAAAACTAAGTCCACATCTCCGCTCTCGCTGGTGTGACTACGCTTACGACAATGAAGGGACGACCGAACCAGAGATCGTCATGATTTCCCACTTCCTTATGAGGGAAGCAGATAGGGCATTACGTTACACCTATGCCCCGTCTACGAGCGCCGCAAGTACAAAGAAAGAGACACGACCCGCCGTAACATTAAAGAAGAAGGCGACTGTCTACAACACCACAGCGGAAGAAGAGAAGATGCCATGCCCATCAGGGTGTGAACAAGCACACACCTTACTCCAGTGCCCTAAGTACAAGGCACTTACTACAGAACAACGCTGGGAACTCCTTAAAGAAAAAGGGATTTGCTTCAAGTGCGTCCAAAGCAAACACCGACGCATTGGGTGCAAAGCTAAGTCCTGCGGCGTGAATCAGTGTCGTCGACCACATCATACGACACTGCATCAGTCATCACCACGAAAAGAGGTGAAGAAAGAAGATAACAACAAGCCAGCAGAGACACCTAAAGAAGAAGCCGTCCTGTCTGTGACACAACGACCAACTGTGGGACAAAGGACAGTACTATTAAAAATGTGTCCTATCATCGTGTCCGGACCACGGGGGGAGGTGCAGACCTACGCACTACTAGACGAAGGAGCAACCATCACTCTTATAGATGAAGAGTTAGCAACCAGCATCGGAGCAGAGGGGCCATCTCAACCGCTACACCTAAACGGCGTCAACATGTCACAACAAGAAACAAAGAGCCAGCTTGTAACAATCAACGTCAGAGGGACGAAAGAAACAGAAGAATACAGAGTTAAAGCTAGAACAATAAGAGACCTGCAACTACACAAGCAGACTATCTCTGACAGTATTCTTCAGTACAAACACCTGAGAGATCTTCCCAAGGACGAGGTGTGTTACGAACAAGCACGCCCCGGGCTTCTAGTGGGGACTGACCACTGGGAGTGTATCGTCTCAAGGGAGCTCAGGACCGGTGGCCCGAATGAACCAGCCGCCTCGAAGACTAAGTTGGGATGGGTGGTGCACGGAACCACACCGCGCAGCGCGATCATGCAAGAGGGCAGTGTACTGCACGTGTATGAGCCAGACCGAGAGCAAAGTGTAAGCAATCTGAATTTACACCACTCTGTTGAAGCTCATTTCAAGATCGAGGCTCTCTGTATAGAAGGAAAGCCACGAATAAGAGAAGCAGATCAGCGCGCCATTCAAATCGTCGAAGCGACTACGAAGAAAACCGAAACCGGTTACGAAGTGGGGCTACCATGGCGGGCAGACAACACAGTCATGCCACCCAGCTATAATCAAGCACTCCGTCGTCTTACAACGATCGAGAAGAAGATGGACGCCGATCCCAAGTTCGCCAAAGAATATTCCGACCAAGTTAACAACCTACTACAAAAGGGTTACGCTGTATTATGTGACGGCTCGGAACGTGAGAGCCCAGTGTGCTGGTACCTACCACACTTTGCCGTACAAAACCCGAACAAGCCCGGCAAGTGGAGACTGGTATTTGACGCAGCAGCACGAAGTCACGGAATATGTCTGAACGACGAACTGCTAGAGGGACCAGACCTATTGTTATCACTACCGGGAATCCTATTTCGATTCAGAGAAAAGGCGGTAGCTATAACTGCAGACATTCAAGAGATGTTCCTAAGAGTCCGCATAAGAGAAGAAGATCAACCAGCACAACAGTTCCTGTGGCGAGGTGAAGAAAGAGAATCATCTCCACTCAAATACAAAATGAGAAGCATGATCTTCGGCGCAGCGAGCTCCCCGTTCATGGCCCATTATGTTCGCAACCACAACGCAGACATTTACGGGCAGGAGTTCCCACGAGCGCTAGCGGCAATAAAAGAAAACCATTATATGGACGATCTAGTGGCAAGCTATGATGACCCAATGGAAGCTTGGAAGGCAGTAGAAGAAACTAGAACTGTACACGCCAATGCCAACTTCACACTGCGGGGATGGAACGCCAGCGATAAGACTGTGCTGCGTGACATACCTCCTGAGCTGCACGCCACTACACCCACACAACTGGGGGGAGAGCAACCAGAGAGCAAGATCCTCGGTTTATTCTGGAGCGCAGAACGAGATGAACTCGGGTTCAATACATCTATGAACCGAGTACCAGCGGAAGTACGAGACAGAACTCGCGCACCAACCAAGCGTGAAGCCCTCAGCGCCGTGATGTCAATCTATGACCCACTCGGTTTGCTGAGCCACTACACTATCCGCTCTAAAATCATACTTCAGAGCTTATGGCGCCTCCAGACTACGTGGGACGAGCAGATACCGGCAGAAGAAAACGAGCTCTTCGCATCTTGGTTATCTCAACTGACCGAGATCTCCGAAATAAGATTGCCACGCTGCTACATAACAAGGAAATACGAGAGAATCGAGCTTCACGTGCTATGTGACGCCAGCGAACAAGCCTATGCAACTGTGGCTTACTGGAGGATCACAAGCAGCGACGGGAGCATCACCGTGGTATTGGTAGCCGCCAAAGCTAAGGTAGCACCAAAGCAAACTCAGACCATACCTCGGCTCGAATTGCAAGCAGCTGTCATCGGTGCAAGACTCGCCGGTACTATACAGAGAGAACACCGAGTGAAGATCGGTCGAACGACCTATTGGACCGACTCATCCACCGTGGTCCATTGGATTCACCACGACATGCGACGTTACACTCCATTCGTCGCACACAGACTGGGTGAGATCGCTGAACTCACGAAAAAAGAAGAATGGCGCTGGCTGCCCACAGAACAGAACGTGGCAGACGACGCAACAAGGCTCAGTAACACTCCACTGAGCACAACGGATCGATGGTTCCAAGGGCCTGCCTTCCTTTACCAACCGGAAGAGCAGTGGCCTACAATGACAAAACCAGAAGAAGAAGAAAGCGAAGTTCTGCACATCACAGAAAAGGTGAAAAGAGGAAGCTGGCTACCAGAAGCCGCCCGCTTCTCAAAATATGAAGTGCTAGTGAGGGCCACTGCACGAGCTCTCGCCTTCATTGATATCTGTCGACGAAAGGCAACCAAGATGGAACATCGACACATCGAGCGCGCCGAGGTCGAACTCTTCCGACGCGCCCAAGAAGATAGCTTTGGAGAAGAAATAAAGAGGATACAGACAGCTCAACCACTGTCAAAGGCAAGCAAGTTATATCGCCTTGATCCTATAATAAAGAATGGACTCTTAAGGGTGCGAGGCCGAATTGAAGCTTCCTCAGCACCAACGGAGACGAAGCAGCCCATCATCATGGATGGTCGACATCCACTGACCAAGCTCATCGTGCAACGGGAACACTGCGCTGCGGGACACGCCAACAGAGAACGCGTGACGAACGACCTACGGCAGCGCTATTGGGTCATTCACCTACGACCCACCGTGCGCATGATAGAAAAGAACTGCACTTTATGCAAGAGGCTGAAGGGAACACCCAAGACACCGGCAACAGGAGACCTGCCGCATGCCCGATTGGATCCTTTCCATCGCCCGTTTACCAACTGCGGGGTGGATTATTTCGGACCTATGATGGTCAAAGTGGGCCGTCGCAGAGAGAAGAGGTGGGGGGCACTATTCACATGCCTCACCTGCCGCGCCGTGCACATTGAAATCGTGGCATCCCTATCAACAGACTCTGCAATCATGGCGCTAAGAAGAATGGCTGCGCGCAGAGGATGGCCGCAGCTAATGTATTCAGACAACGGTACCAACTTCCGTGGAGCTGATCAAGAGTTACGCAACGCATACACAGAGTGGCTGCCAGCTCTGAACGACGAGGGACTAAAGCACCGAATGGACTGGCGTTTTATACCTCCAGGAGCGCCCAATCAAGGTGGCGCATGGGAAAGAATGGTGCGATCCGTCAAGACAGCCCTCAAGGTGACGCTGCAAGAGAAGGCACCAGCTGAAGAAGTTCTCAGCACACTTCTCACCGAAGCTGAGTTCTGCATTAATGCACGACCTCTAACACATGTCAGCGTGGACCCCAACGATCCAGAGGCTCTGACTCCCAACCACTTTCTTTTGGGATCATCTAATGGCCTACCAGCAACGGGACCCTGTGACGAAGCTGACCGAAGAACATGGCGAGCCAGTCAAGCGCTTGCTGACCACTTTTGGCGGCGCTGGCTGCGAGAGTACCTGCCAACACTGGTACCACGCGGGGAACCCAAGAACGACGCACGACCCCTGCAAGCTGGAGATGTGGTCCTCGTGGTCGACAACACGCTGCCCCGGAACACCTGGCCCATGGGAATCGTCGAGCGAACGCATCCAGGACCAGACGGCAGCATTCGAGTCGTCGAGGTACGGACCAGAACCGGCATCTTCCGACGCCCGGTAAGCAAGCTCGTCGTCCTAAGGAAGAAAGAAGAGGCTACGCAAGCTGCGCCGGGGGGAGGAATGTTACGGACGCCGAACTCCTAAAACTTAGTCTTTAATATGTTAATATTAAGTAGATTAAGTAGAATAGTTTTGTTTTGAATACCTAGGATAATCTAGGTTAAGTATATAAGAAGTACATAAGAGGTATATAAAGTCATTCAGTAGTTAAAGCTTTATAAAGATTGTGTCATATAACTTAAGAATAGATAGTACAAGTTAGCTCATTATAATGTAAAACAGAACCCTAAAATCAGTCTAACTTCAATTCTTTATGTTGTATAAGTGTATTACGTAAGTTATACATAACAAATCTATGTGCTTCAAAGTCTGTCAAGAATAGGTACAAAACTAATGGAAAATTCCACTCGTAAAAATTTAATAATGTTTTTGATTGGGCAATTTCAAAGGCTGAGTTCTAGTCCAATAAGAATGCCTTAATTTTATCCAATAAGAATCTAGCGCAACGGCCGCTTTATTTCTAGACTTTCTATAGGATATCTATAAAAGATATTTTATACACTTTGCCACTAATTGAATCATGATGTAATAGGATATAGGAGGCAAGGATTTGTACTGCAATTACAGTCGACAGTGATCTCTCCTACTAGTAATACCTTCAAGTGTAAATAAGTGCTAAGTAAGTCAAATAAACCTTTTATTTCTTTATTGTGTATAAACAGTGTTTTATTGTGCATTCTGGTCCTAAGTGAAGACCTAGTATTTGTTTTATTGTGCATTCTGGTCCTAAGTGAAGACCTAGTATTTATTTTTATTGTGCATCCTGGTCCTAAGTGAAGACCTAAGAAGACCTAGTACTCGTGTGTTTCTAATAGTTTCCTTATCCAATCCACGTAATTAAAATCATCATACAGTCCACTTTCGAACATTCCCAGTCGTGGGGCTGAATCTAGTGAAATAGAGTTCAGAGTCCCCCACAAGTCGGGTCTATTACTATCAATTAAAGAAAAGAGAAACTCGTCATGGATAATTTTTATGATATCAATCGACTCACTGGGCAACAGCACTGGGCTCACGTAGTCGATAATGAACTTGAGAGGAGGACTCGCCAAGGAGGCCTTAGTCCCGGAACGCTTAACGCTGATTATGCCCACACATGTTCCTTATACAAATTCCTTAAATATTTTTCCATTTCTTTTACAGATAGTCGGCATATTATTTGCCCCAAATGTAAGCCAGACGAAAGGCTACTGGGATATGAACGTGGTGCTGTCAAACTACAGTGATTTTACGGAGATGATTGCACAGATGACGCTTGGTATAGCGTCCATCATGCTTTGCGTTGCCAGCGGTCTATTGCTTCTTGGATCCTGTTGTGTAAGAACCATTTTATTACTTATTTTGTCTTCCTTGTTGACTGATTTTTTGTCAAGAGAACGTTTTAAATAGAGCCTCCGGGATAACGTTTCCATTTATGACAGAATTTTCGGAATCGGATCAGTACTTTCTAAGATGATCCTTTTATATCCAAACTTATGGATATAAAAACCTCCTAGTCTAACCGGATCCAGCTGAATATTATACCAGTATTTTACACGGAGTGACTGCCTATGTGACCTCCACAACCCAGTTAATACTAGGTAACTTCCCTTTGGGAAGACTGCTTGTCAGATCTACATATGGCAGCCGGGAATAAAAGCTTAACGTGCTTTCCGAGGCACGGAGGAAACTCGATATACAATGGGCGGTCACCCATCCACAGACCAACCTAGGTAAGCGCGGCGTAACCTAAAGATCGACCCGAGTGGCAGTAGCTCCTAAACGGGCCTATCTATGTACAATTATTCCTAAATTTATTTTTGTATGCTGTAACGTCTTCAATTGCTAAATTGAAGACGTTGCGTTGGAAGGCCTCCCACTAGGTGGACCGATGACCTGCCTCCTTAGCATGGCGATTCTATCTCTATTCTACCAAGAATAGACAAAGATTTTCCCATACAATTTGACATGAAACCTTGCTACAATCTGTCATTTTGTCGATTCTTCCGTCGACAAAACCCGTTTCTTCGGTGGTCATGCTAAGCCGGCTGGTGAAGATTGCGGGGATCCGCTGGATACGAGATGCACGGGACCGGTCAATATTGCGACACTTAGGGGAGGTCTATGTCCAGCAGTGGACGTCTTTCAACTGAAATTATGATGATGATGATGATAATTTTTTTTCTCTCTTACAGAATATACCAGTCCTGATAGAAATATACCAGTGGATCGCCATACTGTACAGTGCAACTCTGATAGCATTGTTCCTCCTATTCGCTTTTTTCTGTTTCTTCGTTCACAATAACTGTATTCTGGCGGGCGCTGTGCTGTGTTTCTTGATCGTCGTTATTGCTTTATGTAAGTTCTTCTTAACTAAACACCTGTCCTGTCCAGGCAGGGAAGTCTATTTTATTTAGGACAAGCCGCCACACTATTCCCAAACCACTTTAACTCCTAAAAGCCAGAATCAACAATGAAGTTCGACGAAGGCCAAGGGAAACAATTAAACGGTTATGAATCCCGTAATGAAATTATTCAGTTCTTGTCTATATCATTTAGAAAAGAAACAGGTACAGATACCGGCACGGTTCTTGAGCGCTCGGCGGAAGAGTGGGGATCGTTGTGGGCATCGTACACTTTATGACAAATAAAACACGTTTATTTTATTGGTCGTGAGGTAAGTGCAGCAGGAGTAAAGAACAAATCCCGAGTGACGACGATGACGCGATGCGCTACGGGCCCTGCACTTTCCCCGCCCCCGCGTCTCACTTCATACCACCAAAGGGACCCAATAACTCACTTTTGCGTCAGCGCTCAAGAATCGTGCCGATGATTGTAGAAGTGTACCTAATAGTACACCCACATTTCACCCGTTATGTTTAAGTCCTATGTAAGGGCTCGTACACATAGCGATCCGTTTTACAGGTCCGTTATTTGATGGCGTATGGAGTTGCATGAGCGAGTTCACACACAAAACAGTATTCCGGATTCAGTAATCATGTCGCTCCGGTCCAATTCTGATCCGTTAAAACGGATCCAGTAAAAACGGACCTATATGTGTACGCGCCCTAATAGGTTCCGCCGTGGCTGCTACTAAGAAATTCCTAATGGAAAAACCCAATACATTTTGCCCGACCCGGGAATCGAAACCAGGACTTCATGCTCAGCAGTCTCGCTTGCAACCACTAAGCCCACGAAGTAGTAAACAATGCTCACCACGTACTTTTTTATTTTTCAGTGACGGTGTACTTCTTAATAGTGACGAACAGTCTCAGAATGTCTCTGAAATTCCTATCAAGTAATGATATTGTATGAACGTATTTTGACTTCAAATTGGTTTTTAGTGATAACCGTTTTGTGGAACTTGTTAATAAAGATAGTTTTTTTTTCTTTTTATGTGTTTTTTTAATTATTTTAAATACCTCCTGATCAGAAGGTCTAAGTAGCAAAATATCCAACAGCGCAAAATGCCTAATGAGCAGTAAGTCTACTTAGCAAAATGTCCATGTAGCCGACGTCCAACTATCAGATGGTCTGTATAGCAGAACGTTTATTTAGCAAATAGTCAATTAGTCAGATTCTCAAAATGTGTGGATACTCAGGCACAAAATTCAACACACATTTCATCGGGATGGAAATGGACACGACATTACAATAATATTATGCACATACAGACTAATGTTTAAGACCAAATACAAAAGAGAGCTGCAAAAGCCTTTGAATTTTTGAAACAGGGGAGTTTGTGCGCCAAATTTCCTGATAATATTGAAGAGGCTATTGAAGAGTTATTTTAACCCAGACTTTTTTTTATCAAAAAAAATTATGTAATTACACGACTGCCCCAAAAAAAAGAGTGTTATGTTTTTAGCGTTCATGTATGTATGTCTGTGAGTTTCTTTATTCCACCATAACTTCTAAACGCCTGAACCGATTTTGATGTGTGTGGTATCATTAGATTCTTTGCGTTATCCCGGGTGACATAGGCTATATAAAAATCCAAAAAACATAATAGGGTGGCCATGGTTTAGAAATAAAACGAACTTTTAATTTGTTTTTATTGAAATTTTATTGAAAAGTATAATCATCGTCTAAAACTTGTTAAGTAGATTACAAAAATATACCACAGTAGTATTCAATATCTATTGTTTACTAGTAATACTACTCAACAAATGATATGGTGACATTTTAAACCCGGCTTTCGATGCGAATAAACTACATATCAATAGATTTCTTGTAATGAAAGAAATAAAATTGGCTAGGTTACAGCTCCCAAATCTATCCACGACGGCAGCTAAATGGTTTTAAAGTTTGTATGAAAAATCGATATGCGTGAATCAATTTTCTTGAAACATGACAGGAGTATTAATTTAAGGGAATAATAATGTTTGCCATCATAGGTTTTTTAAAAGCACCCCCTAAAGGGTGTAAAAAAAACCATGGTTGAATTTTGTATGAAAAAATCTTACTACGAGATTGAACTTGAAACTCATTACTAACACAAATGAATAAAGCATTACGTGTTTTAAAAAACAATATTCAAAAAAATCTGACCAAGTGCGAGTTGAACCCACGCACCAAGGGTTCTGTACAAATTTTTTAGTACTTACTGTACTTAAAACCTGGTGAAGCGTCAATGCCTTTTTTAATATAAAAAATAAAATAATAATAATTTAGGATTTCTCCATATCATAAAATATGTTAGTATTTCAAATTAAATATTTTAACTTCTCAATTGATGAATCCTCACGCCATCTGTAATGCAGCGCCCATATACCGAGACTTTCTTGAGTTTTTTCCGCAAGGGCACACATATAGATGGCACTAGCGAGCTGACAGCTCCCCTTGACCGTTTGAACAAGACGGTGTGTGCTGCTACGCGCTCCGCTTCAAAAAATCCCTTTTTGTTGAAATCTGGACGATACTCGTAAAATAAATGGACCTGCATCTGTGCTTCATTGAGAACTTATAGTGCAGTGTTGATTTTTGGAGTTTTCACCATTCCACCGGCGGATCCACGAAGATTTAGCTCGCCGGCCGGCAGCCCATACTTGCAAGTGCGCATGAACGAAGTATCTTCCCATCTCCCTGGGTCTGAGTGGGATCTCTGGATTGTCAAGGTACGTGGGCATGTTTGCTGCGAATAATTCTCTTGTATTGGTTTGTCGAGGATTCATCAGAAGGGAAATTAATTTATTTTGAGGTCCGCCATTAAACATCCGCCATAGATTCTAATTTCAAATTTTCTTACGTTCTTCACAAAGGTGCAGGCTATTTACACGCCTCACCATATTACACACCTCAACACGGTCTAGGGATATTTCATACTCAATTAAATAACTCGAAAAGTACTGGCCGCATTGGAATCTTTAATACACCGATTTGTTTGTAATTTATCTCAGACTAATTCCAAATTCAAATTTTTGAAAATTCTTTTGTTTCGGTGGCATAAAAATGTCTTGATGTATAGGAGAGGGAATTTTCATTTGTGCGAAATTTAGAAAACAATACGAATTACGTTTAGTTACAGTTTTTTTTAATTTTTAAACGAAAGATAAAGTTAAAATTGAGGTATTGTAGCCATGCAACGCCGGCATTTGACGAGGGCGGAGATGTTACGAGCTGTGGGAATGCTGGAAGCTGGATCTGTTCAGCGTAATGTTGCTGAGGCCATAGGGACCCATCAAAATGTAATTTCAAGATTGTGGACACGCTATCGTGCCACAGGTGAAGTAGCGGAGAGGCACCGGGGGCCAAGTCGCATCATTACCCCCAGACAAGACCGATTTTTGCAAATTACTGCGCGAGCTCAACCAAATGCAACGGCGACTCAATTGGTCCAAAGGCTGCGAGTGGAACACCAAGTGCTTGTGAGTGACCAAACTGTAAGAAGGCGACTGCATGAAAGCAATCTACGCTCTCGTAGACCACTCCGGGTCCCACCTTTACGGAGAGGCAATCGTGGACGACGATTAGAATGGGTTCGGAACCACGTGGACTGGGGCCGTGAGCAATGGTCCAATGTGCTGTTCACGGATGAATCCAGGTTCGGCTTCCATCCAGATTCACGAAGGACGCGTGTTTGGCGAGTTCCTGGACGATGGAGCCGTCTCCAGAACCCTCAGGAAGTTCACCCATACCAAGGAGGAACAATTATGGTTTGGGCAGGAATTCGTCTTGGAGGACGGACGGATCACGTTTGGGTGCGGGGCAATATGACGGCAGAACGATATGTCCAACAGGTGCTGGGGCCCGTAATCTTGCCCCACAGAACACAAATGGGGCAAGATTTCCTGTTCATGCACGACAATGCCCGGGCACACACGGCGAGAACGGTAGCAGCTTGGTTACATACACATAATGTTAGGGCCTTAGACTGGCCTGCTCAATCGCCAGATCTAAATCCCATTGAGCATGCGTGGGATATGCTGCAAAGAAGAGCTCTGAAGGAAGTTCCTGAAAATTTGGCTACAGAAGATCAACTTTTTGCGCACCTCAGAAGGACATGGGACAATATTCCGCAGCAAGACATTGACAACCTTGTTCTGAGCATGCCGAATCGTTGCCGATGTGTTATGAACATCATGGGCGCTTTCTCAGACTACTAACTTAAAGTTTATAAACAAAAATTAAATGATTATTCTATTTTTTTCAGTTTTACTCACAAATTAAAAGTTAATTCATATACGGTTTCCGTCTATGCTTCATTTTTTTTCCATAAAATCCTGAAATTTTAATCAGTACCTTAACCATTATTAAAAAATGGTAGAATATTAAATAACGCATATTTTAAATATATACATGTCATATAAATAATTAACACATTGATAGTAATTCGCTTTTTTAAAAATATCCCTAGACCGTGTTGATGTGTGTATTTGGTCCTTCTAACCGGGTTAAAAACCGTTACCTAGATTTTTGCGTAATTGTTTGGTAAAAATCATATAGGTTCAATAACGCACAATAGGTATTTAGTTTACGTAAACTTTTGGTAAATCATTGCCTATAAAACGCATCATAATTGACAATAGAATTTACGTAGTTGTTGGTAAATCTGTTCAATTATTTTAGTACATAATTTACATGGAACGACATTACGTATTTATTGGTAAAGTTCATTCTATGTAGGTATCCGTATTTAAAAATTCGCTTTGATATTATGAAAATAAGTAGGTAGTTACCAACGCATCTCGGCTTTGAGCGTTTTAATACAATAATTGTAATTAGATAGATACCCACTCATAGTTGGTAGGTGCGATAATATTGCAAACCGCCTGTAAGGTATTTTTCTGTTATTGTTGTCGTTTGTTATCTAACGAAATGACGGATAAACAACTGAAGCCGGAAGATTTACTAACTATTCTCCATGAAAAGAAAGGATTGTTATTTAAACGCATTACTCGGTTGTATGATTTAACAAAAAATATATCGTCATTCGATTCAAGAAAAAATGAAAGTTTTATGACTGAGTCAGAGACAATTGATGACATTCGAGATAAATTTGAATCTTTTGTTGATCAAATTAATCAAATAAACATTAGTATAAAACCTGGTACAAGTGTCGATTATGCTTGTTTAGAGTCCTTTGAAGATTTGTACATTCATATTAAACGTGTTAGGAACAAAATAAACAGTAATCAATCACCATCAACACCCAGTAGTAACTATAAGACTCTTTTTGAACCGCTTAAAATAAAGTTGCCTCCTATCGCGCTGCCGTCTTTCGACGGGAAAACTGAGAATTGGCCTGTTTTCTACGAGTCGTTCAAGTCGAATATTCATGAGAATGATCAGCTGACTGACTCACAGCGTGTGCAGTACTTGGTAGGTAGACTTACGCACAACGCATTGAAGATTACTGCTGGAATTGTGCCTACGGGTGATACTTACAAGTTCTTATGGGACAGTTTAGTTAAAAAATATCAAGAGAAACGCTCACTAGGTACGCATTATTTAAATAATATATTGGATTTAAAAAGTTGTTCATTTAACGCTAACAGTCTCGATTCTTTCATAGAAACATTTAGTGCATCTATTTCTGCCTTGAAACAACTTGGGATTACGGATCTTGCTGATTTTATTCTTTTGCACTGCGCAATGAGAAAAATCGATTCACAGACTATTCAATCGTTTGAACTTTCCATTCGAGATATTGAAATTCCCACAACGAAATTATTGATAAGCTTCGTTCAAGATCAGGCAAAGATATTGGCACGTTCGAATTTGTCTCAATCGAACGCGAGAAACTTTAGTAGAAACCCCGCTTCCGCGCCACGCGAGTCACGCACACAGACAAAAGCGTTTGTTGTGAGCGAGTCAGCTGACTCGTCCGCTTGTTTACCTGCGATGACGGTTCCATGCTGCGCGTATTGTAATGATAACGCTCATGTTCATTTGTACAACTGCGCTAAGTTTAAATCCGCGTTGACTCCTAGAGCAAGGTTCGAGTTTATTAAATCCAAACGTGGGTGTGCGAATTGTCTGAGCACATTGCACGGATTGAGTAACTGCAAGTCAACGTCAGTCTGTGATTTATGTAAAAAACGCCATCATACACTATTGCATTTTGATAAAGAAAATAAACCGCAAACAGCTGACGTTTTAGCTACGAATTGCAATGTAGTCGTCGCGTCGCCTCCTGCGCCGCTGTCCGTCGCGCCTCCCTCGCCCCTCTCGTCCCCCGGTGCGTCTTTGCCTGCCCCGGTTTCCGTCGCGGTGCCGCGCGCTTATGCTCATAGTAATAAGGTCGATATTCCCGAACAGATGATTGCGTCTGATTCGTGTGATGTGACGCCAGCGTCTTCGGCTCACAACTCGGCCGTGTTATTGGCAGCTGATGCAGCGAGGGCTAAGGCGATAGTGCTGTTATCGACAGCTCAGGTTTATGCGCGAGCTAAAAGTGACAGTGCGGGTCACAAAACAATAGTGAGGTGCTTAATTGATAATGGCTCGCAGAATAATTTAATAACTACAGCTTGTTGTAGAAAACTTAATTTACTGATAATTCCTTTGAGTAATTCTTTTGTTAAAGGAGTTGGTTCTGTATCACGACCGATAATAGGATACGTACATTTAGATATCGAGTCTCGTGTATATCCGGATCAAAAATATACTATTCACGCGTTAGTAGTTGAGTGCATTACGGACCAGCTACCATCGCACCATGTTAATTGGGATAGCCATGTAGACTTCCACGCGCTTCCGCTCGCTGATTTAAGCTGGAATATTCCAGGGGATATTGACTTAGTGTTGGGCGCTCAACTGTTTCCGTACATTTACTTGGGGAATAGGGTCGATTTTGGTTCACGCGCCCCACCTGCATTATTGACCACATTCGGGTATGTCTTTATGGGTGATTTTCCGCATAATAGTGATAATTTAAATTTACTTAACTCCTCTCCTTTCACGGCATTGGCTCTCAATGATTTATTACAAAAGTTCTGGGAATTGGAAGAAGTTGAGAATAAACGTTTTTTATCTCCTGAGGAAACCGAATGTGAGAATATTTTTTCCTCGACCGTGTCACGGGACGATGTGGGACGTTATACCGTCGCGTTACCTTTTAGTAAGGATCCCGCCGAGTTGGGTAACTCCCGCACCGCCGCGTACCGTCGACTTATTGCGCTTGAAAGGAAACTACGCCAATTGCCGATATTGCGGGAAAATTATAATGCAGTGCTCAAAGATTATATTGACAGTGGGTACTTAAGTCAAGTCGACGAATCTGCCATTTCCGATGACGGGTATTATATCCCTCATCACGCTGTCGTTCGGCCAGACAAACCGATGCCGCGCATTGTATTGGATGCTAGCGCTAGGACTCATACAGGATTATCTTTAAATGATGTACTCCATATTGGTCCCAATTTACAAACAGATTTGTTTATTCTTTTAATAAATTTTAGATTATTTCCCATCGCTATAAATGCGGATATTAAACAAATGTATTTACGCGTTGGTGTACCCGTTGACCAGCGTAAATACCTACGCATTTTGTTTCGATTCAATGAGAACGAACCTGTGCTAACCTTTGCTTTTAATCGCTTACCTTTCGGACTTAAGTCGAGTCCATACATAGCTATGCGCACTGTGCGACAGCTGGCCTCTGACTGTCCGCATTATCCCAAAGCTGCTAAAGTAGCAGAGACCAGTCTCTATATGGACGATCTGGTGTATTCTGTGAATAATGAAGATACCGCCATGCAGCTATCGCATGATCTTATAAAGATGTTTAAATCGGGCGATTTTGACCTTATTAAATGGTGTAGCAATTCACCCGTTCTTTTAAACAGTCTTCCTGACTCGCATCGCAAGTCACTCGATTTTCACGCTGGGAGTGATGTTTCTAAGGTTCTAGGCCTTTCGTGGGAACCTTCTCAGGATAATTTCTTCTTCACTTCCGCTCGAGTGGCTGAGAAATGTACTAAGAGAAATATACTCTCGATAGTCGCACGCTTATTTGATGTTCTCTGTTTGGTTGCCCCAGTGATCTTCTATGCCAAGTTGCTCATCAAAGAGTTATGGCTGAGCAATATTGGCTGGGATGATCCCGCTCCTGACGACATTTTTAAACGTTTCTCGATTCTCATGCAAGAGTTTCCATTGCTAGATACATTACGCATACCACGCCATGTGGGTGTTACCGATGATTGTTCTGTTCGTATAGTCGCGTTTGCTGATGCTAGTATGGGTGGGTACGGGTGTGTGATTTATATACACTCTACTAGTCCATCTGGTGTCATAGTCCGCTTAATTTGTGCGAAATCAAAGGTTTCACCTACCAAAGTCACAACTCTTGCACGCCTGGAGCTGTGTGCCGCCGTGCTCATGTCAAAATTGGTAAAAACTGTTCGCGATACTTACGCTTTACGTGTTCCTATTGCAGGAATTTACGCCTTTTCGGATTCCATGATAGCCTTATCTTGGATACACTCTTCTCCGCACCGCTGGTCAGTCTTTGTCAGCAATAGAGTCGCTCAATGTCAGGAGAACTTGGGTTCTCAACATTTTTACCATGTGGCAGGTGTTGAGAATCCAAGCGACTGTCTATCTCGTGGCATCCTTCCTTCCCAGTTAATGTCACATGAACTTTGGTGGGACGGCCCCTCTTGGCTTCGTTGTGCTCCTGAGGATTGGCCCGTTAAACCGTTTTCTCCTATTAATTGTGGGGAACTTCCCGAGCACAAGGTAAATGTCTTAACAGTGACCAAGCAAGTAGAACAACCCCTTCTATATCAACTTGCTCAACGTACCTCATCATGGGATAAATTGTTGCGCATTGTTTCCTATATATTGAAATTTGCTAGACCAAAGGTTCATTGTGAACCTCGTTCTATTCAGGGCTTGTCAGCTGCGGAACGAGCGATAGTATGTGCTGTGCAATCTGTGTACTTTGCAAATGACATTAAGCTCATTAAATCTGGGAAATTGCTTTCAAAGAGACTCCAAAGTTTAGCTGTTTTTTTGGATGAAGAGGGAATACTACGCATTGGAGGAAGGCTTTCGAAGTCGCACCTTCCATTTGACGCTAAGCATCCTTTTTTACTTCCCAAACATGATCATATCGTGGATCTAATAATCCGTCATTACCATGTGATGAATTGTCACACTGGACCGGGACTACTCATGTCTATTCTAAGACAGCGATTTTGGATACTAGATGCCAGGACTGTCATTAGGTCCAAGTTGCGACAATGCAACACATGTTTTCGGGTAAATCCGACGCATCCCATTCCAGTGATGGCAGACCTGCCTGAGTACCGAGTATCGGAAGCGAAGGCGTTTGTCCACACTGGAGTGGATTATGCTGGTCCCATACGCATAACCCTCACTCGGCGCAGAGGCCAGCACGCCCAGAAGGCGTATATCTGTTTATTCGTGTGCTTAGTAACCAAGGCCGTCCATGTAGAGTTAGTCTCTGATTTAACCTCTGATGTCTTTTTAGCCGCGTTTAAACGCTTTATCTCGCGTCGAGGGCCAGTATCTTGTCTTTATTCGGACAACGCCACTAATTTCGTTGGTGCTAAGGCCCAACTAGATGAGCTTTATAGATTCTTATTAAATTCAAGTTTCAATTCGTCTCTTTTACATGAGTTATCAACCCGCCGCATAATGTGGAAAATGATTCCACCTCGCTCCCCACATTTTGGTTCCATGTGGGAAGCGAATATTAAAACATTAAAAACGCATCTTTATCGCGTGATCGGAAGTCAGCTTCTCACTTATGAGGAGTTACAAACTGTACTCATTCAAATAGAGTGCATTATGAACTCGCGCCCTCTGAGCGTTTTGTCTTCCGATCCCCATCCCGAAGTTATTACTCCCGCTCACTTTTTGATGTCGACTCCACTGCAGTACTTGCCGGCAGCCGATTTGTCTGGTCAGCGCATTAATTTATCACAGCGCAAACAGTTGTTAGATAGTATGGTCCAATCCTTCTGGAAGAAATGGCACCTAGAGTATCTGCATACGCTGCAAGTCAGGCAGAAATGGGCAACTCCGGACAAACCCGTAGAAGTTGGGACTGTCGTACTCGTGGGACAGGATAATTCAGCTCCTCTAAGTTGGCCATTAGGAGTTATAACTGAGGTTTATAAAGGCACGGATAATGTCATTCGTGTTGCAATGGTAAAAACGAAGTTCGGTAACTTTAAACGTGCCGTCGTTAAATTATATCCTATTCCAACGCAATAAAGTTTAACTCTTATACGAAATTCATAGTCTTAAGGTTTAGGAAATATTATATTTAAATAACTTATATCGTTTGTTTCTCGCATTCAGTCGTAAAGCTTAAAGTTTTTCTGATCATAATCTAGGTTAGTAAATACTTATAATTTTTTCACTTCCTTTCTGAAAGCACTTGCGTCCTTCCAAAGCCCCCGAGCATGGTGAAGCGTCAATGCCTTTTTTAATATAAAAAATAAAATAATAATAATTTAGGATTTCTCCATATCATAAAATATGTTAGTATTTCAAATTAAATATTTTAACTTCTCAATTGATGAATCCTCACGCCATCTGTAATGCAGCGCCCATATACCGAGACTTTCTTGAGTTTTTTCCGCAAGGGCACACATATAGATGGCACTAGCGAGCTGACAGCTCCCCTTGACCGTTTGAAGAAGACGGTGTGTGCTCCGACGCGCTCCGCTTTAAAAAATCCCTTTTTGTTGAAATCTGGACGATACTCGTAAAATAAATGGACCTGCATCTGTGCTTCACTGAGAACTTATAGTGCAGTGTTGATTTTTGGAGTTTTCACCATTCCACCGGCGGATCCACGAAGATTTAGCTCGCCGGCCGGCAGCCCATACTTGCAAGTGCGCATGGACGAAGTATCTTCCCATCTCCCTGGGTCTGAGTGGGATCTCTGGATTGTCAAGGTACGTGGGCATGTTTGCTGCGAATAATTCTCTTGTATTGGTTTGTCGAGGATTCATCAGAAGGGAAATTAATTTATTTTGAGGTCCGCCATTAAACATCCGCCATAGATTCTAATTTCAAATTTTCTTACATTCTTCACAAAGGTGTAGGCTATTTACACGCCTCACCAAAACCGTTTGGCACTACACTTGAATTTAAAATAAAAATAAAAAAATAGAATATTAACAAATGTAAGAATGTTAACAAAATAATTCATAGTCCTTATCATTTGTATGTAAATTGAATGTATATTAAATTCAGCGTAATTGTACACAAATAGATTCATGAAATGAAAATTGTTTGTAGGTATAAATTACGCAATTAAGTCATTCAGATCATTTTACACGTTCCTGATTAACAGGGTCTTGACTGACGTATAGGCATACGGATAACTTAGGCATCGTTCACACCAAACGTATTGTCCGCCGCTGACTGTGAGCACACGTTACGCAGTTTATCGCTTTTCAATATTATATTTAACTTCTTGTTCACACCGAACCGACTATACGCTATTACGTAGATCCATAGAGACAGTGAGCATACTCACAGTCGGCGGCGGACAAAACGTTTGGTGTGAACGATGCCTTAGTGTACTGTATATAAGGGTTCCGATTTTGCAGATCGCAATCCTAAGATTAGAAAAAACACATCTTATTATGTACAACAAATTCAGTAACCTATATGAACAATTCACCCCCCCCCCCCCAATCTATAAAAACAATAAAAAAAAATCGCGCTCGCTTCGCTCGCGCATCCATTCAATCTCCTTTCTGGGGGCCTGTACAGGAATAACCCAAGTCCCTTTTGACTCAGATTACTTTCATAAATAACTCTTCGCTGAGCTTCGTAAAGCTAAAATGAGGTTTGTCAATTCGCATTTTTACCCACGACGGAACGGAGCAGGTATATGCGTTTAGGGTGAGAGATGTTTTAGATCCACGTTATCCCAACTATGTTGGAGTCCGCTTCCAGTCTAACTACTAGATGCAGCTGAAAAACGGTATTTTACATGGACTACTTAACTGCACACTAAACAACCCAGTTAGTACTGGGTAATACGATAGTCCTTGGTAAGACTGGTTGTCAGACTTTCGAATCACTGACTACGTGTGACGACTGTCAAAGATGTATAGTGTTAATCAATTTACCCTATACAAGATTAGGTCAGAATGGTCACATTTACAGACCAAAAACCACTACAAACACACATTAGCAAAGTACACACAAATATTTTTTCATAATAATCAATAATTATTGATCGATGTCGAGAAGGTATCAGTCACACATCTTCCAAACCTCCGTCTTAGGCGCTTGATCCCGAAAGTGGAGGATTAATGTTAATCATGATAAGAGTAAGCAGTTCTCTTCTTGAAACCAAGTAAAACAGTCCGTTATTCTCATGACAATATATTTGCCCCCCCCACCCCCCCCCACCTACAATTATTAATCTCTATAAGGTATACAAAAATAGCCGCGCTCGCTTCGCTCGCGCATCCATCCTATTCTTTCTGCGTTCTATTTCGCTTAAAACGCTCATCTACTTCTATTTCTAAATTATCCATCCAGAAAAAAATGTCCAGTGGTTTATTGCCCTGGTCAACACATAATAAAACAGAACGATTAACGGAGAAGGTAATATCAAGCGGCGCATGCTACCACTCATATTATGTTGACCTGTGACAGTGCACGTAGTACACACAGTAGACAAGCTGCAAAAGTTAAAACATTGGACAGAAGCATAATAAATCAAGACACCTGACACAGTTAAGAGGTTTCTAATTATTTACGTGTCACTACAAGAACTAAATCACCTCAGATCTCAAAGTTATTGTCCATAAAAAATAATCGATTTAGAATCGCATTATACTTAGCGCGATATTGCTTTCCTGAAAAATAAACTTAAATATCGTGGCATATTGGTTATAGGTCAAAATACTGATATATCACAAAAAAATATGAAATAAAAATCAAATAATTTAAAAAATTAAAAAACACGCCTGCCATGACAAAAAGAAAACTAAAAACGAAAAAACAAGTCAAACGATTTCAGTGATGAATGAGAGCAAGGTCACGTAAATGGAAAACTGAAAACTAAAACTTTTCTTGCAGTCGGGGGACCTGTAAAGAATTGTTCCACCGAACTGTCCCCCGACTGCAAGAAAAGTTTTAGTTTTCAGTTTTCCATTTACGTGACCTTGCTCTCATTCATCACTGAAATCGTTTGACTTGTTTTTTCGTTTTTAGTTTTCTTTTTGTCATGGCAGGCGTGTTTTTTAATTTTTTAAATTATTTGATTTACAAATGACTTCAGTGTTTGTGTGGCATAACTATGACTTCACACATGTAAAGTGTAAACTCATTAGCTAGTGTGCGTGATGTATACAGACTACAGACTATACCAGCCCACATTGGGCTGGCCCGCGTAGAACTGATTATGCTTCATTCCCTCTCGTAGATAGGATGAATGTATCCCAGCGGTGGGAACATTATAGGCTGATTATTCTATGACAGGATTTCAGTAGATATCTTATTCAGTCAGTTATTGCAAGTTCAAAGAATTCGGGTGTGCTTACACCTTTATGTATGGTGCTTCTTCTTCAGTGGTCAATTTATGGTTTCCCATAGATTTTAAATTTTATTTATGGTACTAATGTCATGGCGGCAGCATTATTTACTACCTTGAACATAGTTTGTTTAAATTAAATTCACAACCGTATCAAATTCAGTTTACAAAATGTCAAAATATTTGTGTAAATAACAGTTTTTTTTTGTAGAAATGTGTAAGTAGATAAATTCGCAATCATGTGTGAGATCTTCCCTGAGGTCGACACCTGCTTAGGCATGGCCTCCATTCGTGTTGGAATGATGCTTATAGCAATTCTGTCCATAGTGAGTACCAGTAACCTCATAAAGCACGATTGATGAATAATCTAGACCTAGCATGAATACGTAACGTAAAAATTCAACATTTTTTAAATCAAAAACATATTCAGCTATTTAATAAAAAATAGTTTTATTTTTTGACGCAATATCAGTATAAATAGATGAATACTGTACCAATTATTTTTCTGTACCTTTATTTTTATATATTTTAAGTGTGTACGTGTTGTTTAATAAATAAAAAAGGTCTCAAAACAAACAAAATGATTTATGCGAAACTATATTTTGCGATTTGAAAACCGTTCGATTTTACGCTACGTTGCAGTTGACTCTGCGTGTTCAAAGGCTCACGGGTTTTCCTAACTGCAGATAAAGTGATAAAAAAACAAAAAATAAAATAAGCAAAAACAAAAAAAAAAGCGTTTAAAATGGCCTGGCCAATCTTTAATCTGATTGGTCGAATATTTATCAACTACTTCTTGGATTGGCTACATAGCCGCTTGAGGTTGAGGTACTAATAATCTTACCAAGATGCCCGAACTCCAGAAGACATCGATGTAAGTTTTTCATATATTTCAATACTCAGTACACTCATGACTTTTCCCAATTATTTATATTTTATTTGTACATCGTCAGGTAAAAACTGGAAAGCGATAACCGATAACATACAATTTTACTATGGGTTAGCTTGTTGTCTGATGGTATTTATGCATGGGCAACTTTCATTTCTTTCAGAAAAGTAAAAATCCATCTTTAATGATCAAATTTCTTAAATGTGTAAGGAACTCTCGTACAAAAGAACTACTTTATCGCTTTCGCTTTTGTTAAGTATTTTTTTTTATTAGTTTTTCGACGACATGAAAAAAAATCGGCAAATTTTAACTTACTTCCTAGAATATTTGTCAAGCGATTTCATAGATAGCGAGTTGCAGTGGTGGCTCAGTGGTGGCGGCCACGACTTACTGTTCGTAAGTCGTGGGTTCGAACCCAAGCAGGCGCATTACTTTGTGTAATTTATTTCATCACCATTGCTCTCAAAAACGGTGAAGGAAAACATCGTGAAGAAACCGGCATGACCTAGAACCAACAATTCGAAGACTTGTGACATCTACCAATCTGCATTTTGGGCCCGCGTGGTAGATTATAGCCCATTCCATCTCAAAGAGAGGAGGCCTGTGTCCCAGCAGTGGGAACATTAATAGTCCTCCAGACCGCTTTCGGTCACGGCGGCCAATCTTAGTGGAGATTAGCCCGATGCGCAGGAGATATTATAGTGCACAAGTGTGTGCGCAGGCACAGGTGCACTCTCTGTTCCTTTTCTCTCATAGACCGATGGGACGGCAATCCGACACGACCGGAGAGAGATCAGGCGCAGGACCAACGGCTTAACGTGCTTTCCGAGGCACGGGGGTATTATACCGCCAACTTCCAAACTCCGGGCTACTACTGGGACATTTCTAATGAAAAACCCAATAGCACTTTTTGTCCGACCCGGGAATCGAACCCGGGATCTCATGCTCAGCAGTCGCGCTTGCGACCACTAGACCAACGAGGCAGTTACAGGGGAACATTAATAGGCTGATGATGATGATTTCATAGAAATCCTGTTTATAACTTTAATACCAGATGGCATAAAATATCGAGCAATTTTGTATGACACACGATTGTTCGAATTTTGGTACTCGTATTAAACAAAAATCAATATTGAGTGTGTTTCACGCTTTATCCTAAATTAGAGCGTGTCCTCGACGCACCGCAACCACAACTGTTCGTGTGAATGCCGAACTACATACATAATAGAATTTTAATGTGTAAAGTTATCGCTTGTAATACTCGCTGGGTTCTGCAGAGATTTACAATAAAATACTCTTATATAATTATGTACACACAGAAGTTTTATACCCACCAGTGTTGGTTGCAACTACTTTTCAACTTCTATTCTACCGTTCGAGGTGAGGTAAGATAAGAGGTAGATTTGACTGAATAAGTCGCATTCACCACGAGTGGTGGCCGACGGAAAAGTCATTGGAAAGCTCCCACCATCAAAGTCAGATGGTTGGCGGCAGATAGGAATTAACAGTGACCGACCCGTGGTACAACTGCGATGTCCGACTGGTTGTACTACGGAGAAGTAAATTTACCCATGGTTCAACTGGGTTCAACTGGTTGTTCTATGGGGAAATATCTTTACCAATGGTTCAATTACAGTGAGTTGTTCTTTCCTTGGTCCAACTAGTTGTACTTCTGGGAATTGAATGTATGATCTATGGAACAACTACTGGTAATAAACAGGAAAAGGTTATCTATTAATGCTGAAGTGCAATGCAATTACTACTTACCTCCTCTTTTAACCAAAATTATAATACGACCGTCTCGCGACAGTATCCTTTATGGGCGGCATGGGCACCGGGCCGTAGGCCGACGAAGGAGGTCGGCGGAGGCCCGGCACTTCGGGGACAGAAGACAATAGTGTTATGTAATATGCGAGCGAAGCGAGCGCGCGTCATGGAGTACAACATGCGTTGCATGTATGTTTGTTTTACACGATCATCCTATCCCCGTGGTCCAACCAGTTGGACATAATTCCACAGTTGTACCACGGGTCATAATCATAAATATCAGAAAAAAGAGTTGAACCATGGGTAAATTTACTTCCCCGTAGTACAACCAGTTGGACATCGCAGTTGTACCACGGGTCGGGGTGGGAATTAACGCACAGAGGATATTGGATACATGAACCACAGCCAACTTTAAGGCGCGGTCCCACCGCGGCGCATGCTGTGCACGGGCACGCGGCGCATTTTAGCTGCGTGTATTAATTTGTTTGGCCACGTGGGTCTACGTTTCCACTGGAGTAGACGAATATGACCCACGACTATGACTAGCGTGGCACAGCGCACGGAGAGGCTACGATATAACACAATAAGCGATTGTACACCGATAAGCGAACTGTACATAGTCGTGGGTCATATTCGTGTACTTCAGTGGAAACGTAGACCCACGTCGACCGTGTTGAGCTATGTAACCGCCTATTCGAGCAAGCCACGCATGTATCAATGACGTCAATTCATGCGTAACCTCTCCGTGGGTTGCAGTGGACACAACCACATACATTTTCTTACAAAGCGAAGCTTACTACACGTGCGTAGCCTCTCCGTGCACAGCGGTGGGGCCGCGCCTTAACTGACATATTTATTTCACAACACATTATCTTTCGAAGAAAAGGGAAATAATAAATAGAGTAGGTGGGAATCGACTTACCTATTCCTATCGACGCCGACGCGACGTTCATAGAAAAATTAGTGCTGGGGCACACGATGCGTTGCGGCGCCGCACCGCAATAATTTCGACCAATCGGCGGGCACACGACCAGTGAAATTGAAGGCGATTCGTCGGAATCTTTGCGGTGCGGCGCCGCAATGCATCGTGTGCCCCGGCACTTAAATAGCATATCTACCATGAGTATCATTACCTATTTTAAACATACAATAATTATACTCGTAGTCCAAGATCCCAGGGCCGCCAGACGTCACGTATTTTCTGACGAAGGAAATGTGGGCGATTGAGTAGTGTTAGTATGAACTAAGAACACACTATACTACCAGCTAACTTGCTTGGACGGTCAATTTCCAGGTATCAGGTCATCAAGGTACACAAAAAAATTACTTACTTCACGTATTTTCTACAAGTTGATTTTTACGTATATTTTAGGCAATATCCTTAAACATAAGTCGCAAATACTCCCAGACACTTTCCGTCGGCCGTATTGCTTAACAGAGCCAGCCCTGTCCAGAGCGCGAGAAGTCATTCCTCCCGCTCTGGGCAGGGCGGTAGGGAGTGTCAGACTTCTATTTACAAAAAAAAACAAATAATTAAAAAAAATTATAAACACGCCTGCCATGTTAAAAAGTGAACTAAAAAGTAAAAAACAAGTTGAACGATTTCAGTAATAAAATATCAAAGTCCCGTAATTGTATCCGAAAATTGAAAACTGAAAACTAAAATTTTAATTGCAGTCGGGGGACCTGTAAAGAAATGTTCCACCGAACTGTTGTGAACTTGTTTTTAATTTTTTTTAATTATTTGTTTTTTATTTAATACCTTTTAGTGATATAGCGGTGTTTTGACGTATAGACAATATGCCATTATTATATTGCTTTATTTTTCAGGAAAGCAATGTCGTGGTAAAGATAATGCAAAACTAAATCGTTTCAATCGGATCGTAGTTCAGTCATGTGGGAGTGAAAGTCGATTAACAAAAGGTATTTACAAGGCAGATGTAAATGGCAACGCCAGGACGCCCTAGATGAACGACATTCCCCTGGATGAACAATTTAGAAACAGAAATGAGAATAGAAGTAGATGAACGTTTTAAGCAAGACAGATCGGAGAAAGAACAGGATGGATGCGCGAGCGCAGCGAGCGCGAAAATTTTTGTATGCTTTTTATTGGTGTTGGAGTTGGGGGGCGGGAGAGGGGCAAAGATATTACCATCAGGAGGGAAGAGGATAAAAGACTGTTTTACTTGGTTTTGAGAAGAGAATCGCTTACTCTTGTCATGGTTGATATCAATCCTCCACTTCCGGAACCAAGCGTCTAAAAATGATTGGTGTTTACTTTGTAAGTGTCGACTACTGGGTTTCATTGTCACGGAAAGCTAGTTAAACCGTAACATTTACACATCACAATCAGGGCGGCTGTGGTCTTTGATAGTCGTCACACGTATTCAGTGGCCCGAAGTCTGACTACAAGTCTTACCAAGGGGTATCATATAACCGGGTTGTCCAATGTGCAGGTCAAAAAGGCAGCGGTTCTATGTAAAATACCAGTTTTCAGCTGCATCTAGTTAGACTGGAAGCCGACTCCAACATAGTTGGGGGACTTATCTAGGGGGATAAAGCGCTGGATAACCATGCCTGGATGGAGCTCAAAAGTAGTAAAATTTCAACGAAGCTCAATATTATGTTTGTCGACGAACTCAGTTTAAGAATTATGTAATGCAGAAAAGTTATTAGAGTCACGAGGGACTTGAGTTCTTTTGTTCAGGCCCCAAGAATTGAGAATAGTAGCATGTAGATGTCTGTGAAATGACTACGAATGCGAAAGTAAGAAAGGGGCGGGCGCGCGAGCGAAGCGAGCGCGTTTTTTGTGTATTGTTTTATTTGGGGGGGGGGGGTAAAACCTAGTCTAAATTATTCCTTACATTACAAATATTATATTTGCTATGTACCTAGTTTGTTCACAGAGTTTAGGCTCTGATTTTGTTGTACATGATAAAAGTGGACTATTCTGTATATTTATTATTAGGGTAACTCCAAACTTACCCTAAGTATAAGGGGTTATTTTCAAAAATCAGGAGTCGTTTTTCTTCATTTCTTACAACTCACTCAACAGAAATTCAAGTATACTCGTAGTGCCAAACAGTTTCAAGTATAGTACCTACCAAGATGCTGGTACGGAACCATGGGTGACGGATCCAACTCGCACTTGCACACATCAATTGTTCTATTACACACGCAAAGCTTATTAATTTGCGTTAGTAATGAGTTTCAAGTTTTTTCAATCTCGCACTACGACTTTTCCATACGAATATCTTTTTCCACCCTATAAATGAGTGTTTTTGAAAAACCTATGAATGCATACATTTTTATTTCCTTAAATGAATATTCTTACCATGTTTCAAGTAAATTGATTCACGCATATTGACTTTTCATACAAACTTTAAAACCATTCAGCTGCCGTCGTGGACGGATTTGGGAGTTGTAACCTAGCCAGTTTTATTTCTGTCATTACAAGGAATCTATTGATATTTATCTTATTCGTATCGAATCCCGGGTTTAAATTGTTAACATATCATTTGTTGAGTAGTATTACTAGTGCACAATAGATATTGAATACTACTGTGGTATATTTTTGTAATCTACTTAATAAGTTCTAGACGATGATTATATTTTTCATTTAAATTTCAGTAAAAACAAAATAAAAGATCGTTTTATTTCTAAACCATGGCCACCCTATTATGTTTTTTGAATTTTTCTATAGCCTATGTCACCCGGGATAATGCAAAGAATCTAATGATACCACACACATCAAAATCGGTTCAGGCGTTTAGAAGTTATAGTGGAATAAAGAAACTTACAAACATACATACATTAATTTGCGTTAGTAATGAGTTTCAAGTTTTTTCAATCTCGCACTACGACTTTTCCATACGAATATCTTTTTCCACCCTATAAATGAGTGTTTTTGAAAAACCTATGAATGCATACATTTTTATTTCCTTAAATGAATATTCTTACCATGTTTCAAGTAAATTGATTCACGCATATTGACTTTTCATACAAACTTTAAAACCATTCAGCTGCCGTCGTGGACGGATTTGGGAGTTGTAACCTAGCCAGTTTTATTTCTGTCATTACAAGGAATCTATTGATATTTATCTTATTCGTATCGAATCCCGGGTTTAAATTGTTAACATATCATTTGTTGAGTAGTATTACTAGTGCACAATAGATATTGAATACTACTGTGGTATATTTTTGTAATCTACTTAATAAGTTCTAGACGATGATTATATTTTTCATTTAAATTTCAGTAAAAACAAAATAAAAGATCGTTTTATTTCTAAACCATGGCCACCCTATTATGTTTTTTGAATTTTTCTATAGCCTATGTCACCCGGGATAATGCAAAGAATCTAATGATACCACACACATCAAAATCGGTTCAGGCGTTTAGAAGTTATAGTGGAATAAAGAAACTTACAAACATACAAACATACATACATGAACGCTAAACACATAACACTCTTTTTTTGGGGCAGTCGTGTAAAAAACCACCCATGTTCCTTCTTAGCCCTTGTGACGAGGCCGCGGTATCTCTTTCGAACAACCCGCAGCCCCCGGTTTAGAAAGTCTGACACTAGGGTGTGTGTGGTCGTTACCCTTTACTGCCCACACGATAAGAAGAATACTACGTATGTTACGTACAAAAATGTTGATTAATAAATGCTAATAGATATAAAATGTTTGTTTCAGACAACGGGAGCCGTCAGTCTTGGTATGGTGGAACAAAAGACAGACATCGCCTTCGACAATATGATTCTTGTGTATGGCAATGTCTCAAATCTCACCAGTGAGTTGTTAACTAGTCCCTACCATCATCTGCCTAGCCTTTTCCCAAGTATGTTGGGGTCGGCTTCCAGTCTAACTAGATGCAGCTGAATACCAGTATTTTACATGGAGCGACTGCCTATCTGACCTCCACAACTCAGTTAATACTAGGTAATAGTATACCCTTGAGTAAGACTAGATGTCAGAATTTCAGGTCACTGACTACCTGTAACGACTGCCAAAGATCTTTAAATGGCGGCCGGGACCAACAGCTTAACGTGATTTCCAAGTAACGGAGGAAACTTGATAATTATGTAATGGGCGGTCACACATCTAAAGACCAACCTAGGCAACAGAGACCTAACCTTGAAGATCGACCCGTGTGGTTGTTATTACTTAGGCACGAACTCCTAAGTTTAAAAGATCGACCCCAGCGGCAGTTATTAATAAGACACACCCTACCTTTTTTTTTGGCGATAACTACTCTGAGAAGAAACATCCAAAACAAACTCAGAGGTTATAGTCTCTTTTAAGGTTCAGACGTAATCCCGTCGGGGCTGTGGATTGTCGAAAGGATAACGCGGCTCCGACACAAGGGCAAAGAAGGAACATGGGTTTGGTTTTTAGTCCAAGAGCGGGGGGGGGGTTATTCGATGATTTTCCACCCACCAAAAAAAAAAGGTCATAGTCTCTTTTAACGTAAAAAAAAGGTTCAGACGTAATCTTTGTGTACAGACATGAAGACTATGCATATTAATGTCTGAGATGGTCTTTTGAAGATAGCACCACACAGATTTGAGTGGACCCGTCCAGTCAGTGGAAGTACTTGTAAACTGACAAGTACTTCCACTGACTCGTGGAGCTCAACGTCATCCTACCTATCCTAATCCTACTTTATTATAAACGCGAAAGTTTGTGAGTACCTATGTGTGTATGGATGTTTGTTACTGTTTCGTGCAAAAACTACTGAACGGATATGGATATTTGGTATACAGATAGTTTATAACTTGGATTAACACATAGGATAGTTTTTATCCCAATGTTATCTTCCCGTAGGATAATTTTCGAGCTGTAACGAGCGAAGCCGCTGGCAACAGCTAGTAATATTAAAAACGCGAAAGTTTGTAAGTATGGATGAATGGATGGATGTTTGTTATTCTTTCACGCAAAAACTACTGAACGGATTTGGATAACATTTGGTACGGAGATAGTTTATAACCTGGATTAACACATAGGATAGCTTTTATCCCGACTTTATCTTCCCTTGGGATAATTTTCGAGTTGTAGCGGGCGAAGCCACTGGCAACAGCTAGTAATTATATATTTTTGCTTTCAGGTCCCAAGCAGATCGTTCCTTATGTACATAATATCATCTCTGCTGCTGTAGTCTTCATGTCATTTGTCTTCATGTTCGCGGGGCTCACATGTCTGTTTTCTACTTTAACGGTGAGTTGAAATAACCTTTAAGCTTTCCGCGTTATAGGTAGGTAGATAGGAAATCCGTCGAAGAACCAGAGTCACCGACATAGCTCTCAGAATATGCAAGTTGAAGTGGCAATGGGCAGGCCACATTGCTCGAAGAACCGACAACCGATGGGGAACGAAGGTTCTCGAGTGGCGACCATGAACCGGTATACGCAGCGTTGGTAGGCTTCCCACCAGGTGGACCAACGACATCGTGAGAGTCGCGGGCAACCGGTGGATGCAAACGGTAGGCTATGATAATGACATTTGAAGAATTGCCAAACTTAAATGGCAGCTGTGTGCAACGCATATTGCTCGCAGAACGGATGGCTGATGGCGAACTGGAAGACGTATATGGCTCTCACTAGGTGGACCGATGACCTGGTGAAGGTTTCGGGGATCCGCTGGATGCACGGGATCAGTCAATGTGGCGCCACTTGGGGGAGGCCTATGTCTAGCATTGTTTTGGCTGAAATAATAATGATGATGGTGACCTTTTTTTTTTAGGATCAAGAAGGATTTGCTCAAATGTTCGTGTGGCTTATATTTTTAAATATATTCCTCGGTTTCGCCTTGCTCATAGCGGTTACGTTTGAATGTATTTATATGGATGCATGTTTGCTTGGCGGTATCGACTGGTTATCTTCAGCAATGGTTGTACTATCACTAGTGGCTTACTTTATACGTAAGATCCTTTCATTTTTTCTTCTTCTCAACATGTCGTTTCCAGTTTGGCTAGGACATTGCAGGCTTGAATCACCTGATTGTCTGAAAAAAAGATGATTCCGTGCTTCGGAAGGCACGTACAAGCTGGTCGTCAAACTATGTCAGAGACGCTTGAGGCGGTTTAGAAATTCTGACACTAGGGTGTGTGGGGCGTTAGACCTTTCTGCCCACACGATAAGAAGAAGAAGAACGTGTCGATAACACCCAAATTACCCCCTCTGGTCTCCTAGAGATTGTATCAGAAATCTAGGAGGCTCTTATGGGGTGTGCCTGCTATCTGGTACCATCTATCAGTAGCAGCCACGGAGTTGCCACGCAGTTTCTATCGTTCGGTAGATTAACCTTGAAACTATTCTGGACTAGGGTGGCACTGAACAGAGCACAGTGGGAACAGTTGGAGGAGGCCTATGCCAAAAGGCACACCGAATTACGTGTTATATAACAAGGGCAAAATTGAATGGTTAACGTATCGTATATACGTAGTAAGTTCCATTGTATTGTGGATTGCAAATTACTGACGTTGCTCATAAAGCTGCTTGGAACTGGATTGGGCACGTCTGCCGTGAGTGCTGGAATGGGTAGGTCCCATGTAATAGGGATTGAGCTTATTGCCATTAATCGGGCACAAATTCAGTATCCACGGCTGCGACTGAGAAATTCCTGATAGAAAAATCTAGTAACACTTTGCCCGACCCGGGAATCTAACCCAGGACCTCATGCTCAGCAGTCGCGCTTGTGACCACTAGACCAACGAGGTGGTCATTATAATGTGTTTGTATATTGTTTCAGTGTGGTACTACTTCTGTTGCGTGGCGAACAGTTTTGTCCTTGAAGCACACACTTAACACTTCTAGATCCGACCTAACACCGACCTGCCCTTATCTACTTATTATTTGAATGCCTTTTTTTGTGAAATAAATTCTTTCATTTTAATAATACTTAATTAAAAATAATAATTCATATTTTTTTAATAATATTTTTTTATTAAATTATTATATTTTTTTATTTTAATAATTAGATGATGGTGGGTCGGTATTGGGTTGGATCTTTGACTAAGATATTGTATCTCACACTAATCAAGAATTTTGCGTTTCAAAAGTAAACTAAAGTGATTTGTACTTTTGTAATACCAAAAATGCCAAGAGGGGTGTTTCTAATTCAGATGTTTCGTGTACAAAGTTTATTTTCGAGTGATTTTTCCTGTCAAATATATATTTTTTTGACAATGATTTTATGTTTCATTTACAAGTGGCTCAGATAATTTCTTAACTTTTACACAATATTATTTTAGTTCTAGATGTTTATAATGGGATTATTTAAGTCTGCAAGCTTTATTTAGAATAAAATACTCGTGGATAACTCTTTATTAAATGCTAGTGAGTGATTTTTTCTTTATTATAGAATTGTAATGATTTCTGCCTGTACACTTATTACCTTGTTCGACTGTATTACAATGTGTCAAAGGACTTTAATAAATTTTCAACTATATATCTAAAGCATTAGGTTCACTGTTGATTGGAAAACTTTGACAGCTTCGGGTAGCTGATATTATGCTGGAGTCTATACTATTTCATCATCACTGCAGGGACTCGGGCCTCCTCTCTAGGAGAGATATGGAATATAATCCACCACGCGGCCCAGTGCGGGCTGGTAGATACTATTTACTGCCTTTTATCTTTTACATGACTGGTCTAGCTAAAACGTGTTCTTTAGAAATTCTGTTCTGTTCATGAAATTAATGAACTGTTTAAAACTACGTAATGACAGACATGGAACGCTACTAAGTGTAATTTAGTAGACATTTTTAATCGTTAGGCCGCCAATCCTTTAATTTGTACTAAGTGGAAGGTTTGGGCTTCTAAATCGACGGATTGAAGTTTAGGTAAGTGAAAAATAATTAAAAAACACGCCTGCCATGACTAAAAGAAAACTAAAAACGAAAATGCAAGTCAAACAATTTCAGTGATGAATGAGAGCAAGGTCCCGTAAATGGAAAACTGAAAACTAAAACTTTTCTTGCAGTCGGGGGACCTGTAAAGAATTGTTCCACCGAACTGTCCCCCGACTGCAAGAAAAGTTTTAGTTTTTAGTTTTCCATTTACGGGACCTTGCTCTCATTCATCACTGAAATTGTTTGACTTGCTTTTTCGTTTTTAGTTTTCTTTTAGTCATGGCAGGCGTGTTTTTTAATTTTTTTAATTATTTGATTTTTATTTCATATTTTTTTGTGATATATCGGTATTTTGACCTATAACCAATATGCCACGATATTTATGTTTATTTTTCAGGAAAGCAATGTCGCGCGCGTTGTAGTGACACGTAAATTAGAAACCTCATAACTGTGTCAGGCGTCTCGATTTACTATGCTTCTGTCCAATGTTTTAACTTTTGCAGCTTGTGTACTGTGTGTACTGTGTGTACTATGTGCACTGTCCCAGGTCAACATAATATGAGTGGTAGCTTGCGCCGCTTGATATTACCTTCTCCGTTAATCGATCTGTTTTATTAGGTGCTGGCAAGTGCAATAAACCGTTGGACATGTTTTTCTGGATGGACAATTTATAAATAGAAGTAGATGAGCGTGTTAAGCGAAATAGAATGCAGAAAGAACAGGATGGATGCCGAGCGAAGCGAGCGCGGCAATTTTTGTATACCTTTTATAGGTTAAGAATTGGAGGTGGGGGGGGGGGATATATTGTCATCGGGAGGGAAGAGAATAACGGACTGTTTTACTTGGTTTCAAGAAGAGAACTGCTTACTCTTATCATGATTGACATTAATCCTCCACTTTCGGGATCAAGCGCCTAAGGCTGCCTGTCCACCGGAGCGGAGCGAGGCAGCGGAGCGGAGAAACGGAGAAATATTAACCAATAGGACTGCACAAAATCTCCGCTCCGGTCCCAGTGTGCAATCCTATTGGTTAATATTTCTCCGTTTCTCCGCTCCGCTGCCTCGCTCCGCTCCGGTGGACAGGCAGCCTTAGACGGAGGTTTGAAAGATGCAACTGATACCTTCTCGACATCGATCAATAATTATTGATTATTATGAAAAAAATATTTGTGTGTACTTTGTTAATGTGTGTTTGTAGTGGTTTTTGGTCTGTAAATGTGACCATTCTGACCTAATCTTGTAAAGGGTAAATTGCTATACCTACATCTTTGACAGTCGTCACACGTAGTCAGTGGTTCGAAAGTCTGACAACCAGTCATACCAAGGAGTATCGTATTACCCGGTACTAACTGGGTTGTTTAGTGTGCAGTTAAGTAGTCCATGAAAAATACCGGTTTTCAGCTGCACCTAGTAGTTAGACTGGAAGTGGACGCCAACATAGTTGGGATAACGTGAATCTAAAATGCGAATTGACAAACCTCATTTTAGCTTTACGAAGCTCAGCGACGAGTAATTTATTAAAGTAATCTGAGTCAAAAGGGACTTGGGTCATTCCTGTTCAGGCCCCCAGAAAGGAAAATGAATGGATGTGCGAGCGAAGCGAGTGCGATTTTTTTTTATTGTTTTTATAGATTGGAGGGGGGGGGGGGGTGAATTGTTCATATAGGTTACTGAATTTGTTGTACGTAATAAAATGTGTTTTTTTTTTAATTTCTTAGGATTCCGATCTGCACAATCGGAACCCTTAAATAGGTACAGTAGGTACACTAAGGCATCGTTCACACCAAACGTCAGTCAGTCAGCGGCGGACAATTTGTTGGTGTGAACGATGCCTAAGTTTTCCGTATGCCTATACGTCAGTCAAGAGTCATGACCTTGTTCCTCAGGAACGTGTAAAAAGATCTTGTTAAAATATTAATGGCGTAATTTATACCTTAATAAAAAATATAAATAACGGTTTTTAAGTACTTAAAGTTTTATAATAATGTACAGAAAAGTGTAAAACACCAAGAAGATTGTGGATGGGTTCGAAATCTTCGAACTTGCAGTATAAATTGTGAAAAATAACATCAAACGGACTCCACAAGAAAAGTCGAACTGCATACAAACTGAGGTGCAGAACGATATAACAGTACATTAAGAAGGTTAGTCCAATATTTATAACAAGTGCATGAACCCGTAATCAAAGGTTATTTACAAGATTGCTAGATATAACCTTGAAAAACGAGAGATCATTCTAGAGAATTGAAAATAGAACAGAGCTAGCGCCATCTGTGAACGAGTAGCAAAATTTTTTCGAGACCCAAGTATCGAGCGGCCCTTTGCTAATTGGGCTACTTGTCACTAGAGGGCGCTGATAACAATAACCAACATGGAAGAAATAATGAAAGTTTTGCAAAATATACAACATGACTTAACACAACAAAAACAAGATATGAAAGATATGGAAGAAAATATAAAGGAGGCTATAAATAGAAAGATTGATGAAAAATTCAACCACATTGAAATAAAAACAAGCCAACTTGAACAAAAAATCGAAGCGCAACAAAAAACTATAGATTTTCTAGACAAACAAATCCGAAAGAAAAATATAATTTTCTTTGGTGTCCCAGAATCTGAAAACAGTTATGAGGATTTGCTTAAGTTAATCTTGGAAGTCATAAACAATAAAATGGGTATAGAATGCCCAAAATGGGAAATTGAAACGGTATTCAGACTAGGAAAGCAAAATGGTAAAATAAGACCAGTTGTAGTTACAACTACAACGACTGGTAGAAAACTGCAGCTCTTCAAAAATAAGAAAACACTAGAAAATACGGGTTTGTACATAAAAGAAGACTTTACACCAGCTGTTCAACAAATACGCAAAGAGCTTCAAGGAGAGCTCCAAAGAAGACGTTTATCTGGGGAAAAGGTAATGTTGCGCCACGACAAAATAGTCAAGATAGAATCTCGAAAGCAAAGAACCTATACATCCAGAGGGGCTAACAAAAGATCTCTATCAGAGTCTCCTGAAACTAAAAATAATGAAAAAACACCAAACAAGGAAGAACAGGCCAAACAAATTCCCAAGAAAAACAAGTCTCAGAATATAATGAACTACTTGCGCCCGTCACAACTGAATATCGTGTCCAAACCCTCTACAAGTCGTGAATACCAGGAACCTTCAAAAAACTAAACTGCGCCCCTCCACCTCCACCTCTCCCAACACGGCCGGTCCCCGTGGGAGACGTAGACCAAAACCCTCTAGAGAAAACGTTTACAGTCAGAAACTCTGAGCGAGCCAACCAACTCTATGTGGCAACATATAATGTCAGAACTTTATCAACCTACTCTCGTCTTCTGGAGCTAAGCGAAGCCATGAAGGAGATTAAATACGACGTCATCGGTCTCTGTGAAACCAGACGATACGGTAATTGCATAGAAGAACACGAAGACTTTATTCTCTACTATATGGGACAAACACCAGGCTTGTATGGAGTAGGATTCATTGTAAACAAAAGCCATAAGAAGAACATTATATGTTTCAAAGGATTATCAGAGCGAGTGGCTCTACTTGAGTTACACATCAACAACATTGAAATAAGCATAATACAATGCTATGCTCCAACAGAATCAGCAAGCGAAAGAGAAATAGAGCTTTTTTACGCTACCGTAAATAAAGCACTAAAAATGTCAAACAAAAATGTAATAGTTATGGGCGATTTTAATGCCAAAATCGGTCAACCAAAACGAGAAGAAAATCTAATAATGAGAAACTTTGGTTATGGCAATAGAAATGGTAGAGGCGATAGACTTATACAGTTTGCGTGTGAAAACAAAATGGTAATTTTAAACACCTTTTTTAAAAAGAAAAACAGTAAGAGATGGACTTGGAGATCACCGAATGGCATGGTAAAAAATGAATTGGACTACGTACTAACTAATCTCCAAAAATGTGCCCACGACATGCAAGTGATCAATGTCAAATATCCTAGCGACCATAGACTAGTGAGAGCAACATTTAAACTGCAGCCTACACAGAAAAATAGGAAAACCTATGGGAACAATACAAAGAGTGTTTTGAAAAATGAAGAAGAAATACAAATATACAAAGAAACACTTAACAAGAATTTAGAGTCTTTAACAACCGGGAAACAAAGTTATACGGTGCAAGAACTTAACGATAAAATTGTTTCTGCAATAGATAACAGCCTCATAAAAGCCCATAATTCTTCTTCTTCAAAACACAAAAGTATTATTTCTGATAATACGAAGAAATTAATGACAAGACGGCAACAGCTCCAAAAAACTAAACCAAAAACACGAAGCATGAAAAACGAGCTTAAAGCTCTGTACAAACTCATTAGCAAATATATCCAGCATGACTATCACACCCATCGTAAGAAAACCATTGAAAAACATGTACTACAGTCCGGTAGCCTAAAGAGAGCTAACAGAGAATTAAGTTCACATAAGACCTGGATAGAAGGACTAAAAGCCTTAAATAAAACAACATGCAATAGAAACGAAATACTTCAAGTTGCAACTGACTTTTATAAAAAATTATACAGTTGTGAAAATGAAGAGTCAGCTACAACTACACAGACGGAAACACCTACAGATATACGGGACATTGATAACACTGAAGTAATTCAAGGAATTTCCAAATTGAAACAGGACAAAAGCCCAGGACCTGATAAAATAACCAATGAAGCCCTGAAACTAGGAGGACCCTGTTTAGTGGACCCTCTAACACAGCTTTTTAACTTGGTGCTAAAATCGGCCACTACACCAACACAATGGACTGAGTCAGATATTATCCTACTATACAAGAAGGGAGATCCGAACAATATTAGCAATTATCGACCAATAAGCCTATTGTCTTCAGTATACAAGTTATTTTCATCAATCCTGGAAAAAAGAGTCAGAAGCACTGTTGAAATGCACCAGCCCGTAGAGCAAGCAGGATTTAGGAGAGGTTTTTCAACTATGGACCACATCCACTCTATCGAAATGCTCATCGATAAATATCAGGAATTTCGCAGACCGCTCTACCTGGTATTTATTGATTATCAGAAAGCTTTTGACTCTTTGTACCTACCATCACTCAATATGGGAGTCTCTACAATCGCAAAATGTTGAACCGGCGTACCTAAAAGTCCTGCAAAATCTTTATCAAAATTGTAATAGTAGAATCCGATTAGAGACAACAGGACCTTACATACCAATCAGAAGAGGAGTAAGGCAGGGAGATGTCATCTCACCAACAATATTTATAGCTGTGTTACAACAAGTCATTGGTCAACTAAAGTGGGAAAGAGTCGGCCTAAATATAAACAACCACTATCTAAGTCATTTGAGATTCGCCGACGATATTGTTTTGCTGTCTGAAAACACAACCGAGCTGCAATCAATGATAAACGCCCTGCACGCCGCAAGTCAACAGGTAGGCCTAGAAATTAACCGTGGTAAAACCAATATTATGACAAATTCCAGTAAACATCCAGTATACCTAGATAATGTAGCGCTAGAGTATGTCGACAACTATATTTATCTGGGTAAGCAAATTTCGTTTAGCAAACAGAGGAACGAGCACGAAATAGACAGGAGAATCTCAAATGCTTGGAAAAAATTTTGGAGTCTGAAGGAAGCTATGAAAAGCGACATGCCTATTACCGTTAAGCAAAAAATTATGGATACTTGTATACTGCCTTCATTATCCTACGCTAGCCAAACTTGGAAGCTTACACACCAAATCAAGGCCAAAATCAGAACATGTCAAAGAGGCATGGAAAGAAGCATGTTAAAAATTAAAAAAAATCCAAAAAATTCGGCATACTAACATAAGGAAAAGAACAAAAGTCACAGATGCTCTATACCACTGTAAAAAACTTAAGTGGCGGTGGGCTGGTCACATAGCCAGGTCGGCAGACAATAGATGGACTCATAGGGTAACCACTTGGAATGGACCACCAGGCACTAGAAAGAGAGGTAGACCAGCTACCCGGTGGGCAGACGACATTATGAAAGTGGCTGGAGAACAATGGATGGAGACAGCTAAGAATAGAGACAAATGGAAATCTCTAGAGGAGGCCTTCACCTTCGAGAACGAGGGGTTCTTATAAACACAGCCATTTTATTTTTAAGTTGTTTAAATGATTTGTTTTATACATGCTTTAGTAAACAGGAATAGTTAAGTGCTTTTTTTGTAAAATAATCATGTTTTTTAGTTTATGTATTAGTAAGAAATATAAGGCTTTTTTTATTTTTTTTATTTTTATTTTTTATTTTTTTTATTTTTATTTTATAATTTATACCTACAAACAATTTTCATTTCATGAATCGATTTGTAAACAATCACGCTGAATTTAATATACATGCAATTTACATTCAAATGACTATGAATTATTTCTTTAACATTCTAAGAAATTCATGTAAAGATGCCAAACAGTTTTAAGTATTGTAAGTACTAAAAAACTTGTGCAAAACACTTGGTGCGTGGGTTCAACTCGCACTTGGCTGGTTTTTTATTAAAATATTGTTTTTTAACACACGCAATTCTTTATTCATTTGTGTTAGTAATAAGTTTCAAGTTGAATCTCGTAGTAAGATTTTTTCATACAAAATTCAACCATGGTCTTCTTTTTCCACCCTTTAAGGGGTGCTTTTGAAAAACCTATGATGGCAAACATTATTATTCCCTTAAATTCATACTCCTGTCATGTTTCAAGAAAATTGATTCACGCATATTGATTTTTCATACAAACTCTATAACCATTTAGCTGCCGTCGTGGATAGATTTGGGAGTTGTAAGCTAGCCAGTTGTATTCCTTTCATTACAAGGAATCTACTGATATGTAGCTTGTGCGTATTGATTACCGAATTTAAAATGTCACCATAACATTTGTTGAGTAGTATTACTAGTAAACAATAGATATTGAATACTACTGTGGTATATTTTTGTAATCTACTTAACAAGTTCTAGACGATGATTATAGTTTTCATTGAAACTTTAATAAAAAAAAATCGAAAGTTGTTTTTATTCCTAAACCATGGCCACCCTATCATATTTTTCAAAATTTTAACTAGCCTATGTCACCCGGAAAAACGCAAAGAATCGAACGATACCACATACATCAAAATCGGTTAAGGCGTTTAGAAGTTATGGTGGAATAAAGAAACTCACAGACAAACATACATACATGAACGCTAAAAACATAACACTCTTTTTTTTGGGGCAGTCGTGTAAAAATAACCCTGGTCGATACAAATTCTGTCATTATCATCATCATTATTCTGCCACTATCTCAATTTAATGGGCCTACCACACGCTCAAGCTTCACCACACTCTTGCTTCACACTTCACAGTACATCGCGCGTATGGTTGGTAAAACTGTATTACCATTACCAACCACACGCGCGATGTACTGTGTGCACCGTGTTATCGCGCAGGCAAGACTGTGATGAAGTGTGAGCGTGTGGTAGACGAACAGTATTTTAGAAAACCGGCCAAGTCCGAGTCGGACTCGCGCATGAAGGGTTTCGTACCTTCATACAAGATTTCATCGGACCCTTTTTAATTTTATTTATTTGTTGTTATAGCGGCAGCATATTGTGTAAAACGGTCTTAAATAACTATGTCAATTTTAACTGCCTATCTATCCGAGGTTACAGCCCATTGATAGACAGACGGGTGGAAAAACGAATGAATGGACAGTGGAGACTTAGTAATAGGGTCCTGTAAAAGGCATAAAGAAAACTATTTTATTCTTCACAAAAACTTTTTTGCAAAAAAAAACAACCGATTTCAAAAACACCAAAAAGTGAAAAATAAACTTCAAAAGAAAAATCTGCTTCTGAAGTCGGTGACATTTGTTTATTACATTTCGTTTTTTAGCCACCGACTTCAGAAGCAGATTTTGTTTTAATATCCTATAGAAATATTTACTATACATTTAAAATTCGACTAAGAAACCTAACATTCGACAAAAAAACACGAAACACGTAATGCGTGCCTATGAAATTTGAGGGTTGCCCTCGAGTTCTCTGGGATTCCATCACCGGGTCCAAGTCAGAGAAGTCGGTTAAAAATCATCAATTTCATGCAGCAGAAAATCCGCTAAATTAAATCCCACTGCTTATTTCGTGGCCCCCATTTTAACAATGCCTAAGTAGCGCCTAGAACTAAGCACTAACATTAATGTCAAAATGTTCTCTCTTAGCTAAGTGCTGCTTTAAATACCTAGACAAAACTTCTTCTAAAATTTGTCTTAGTGAAATTAACTTAAAATTGCTTTTAATTATTATCCTCGTGTAAGATAAAGCCAGAGACTCATCATCTGCAAGCTGCAAGTTGTTCGCAAGAGATACCACGTCCTCGGCACAAGGGCTAAGAAGGAACATGGGTGGTCTTTAGTCAGTAGAAGTCTGACACTCCCTACCACTCTGCCCAGAGCGGGAGGAGTCATTTGATGATTTCCCACACCCCCAAGAAGAAAAAGAGACTCATCATCTGCCAAGCCTTTTCTCCAACCATGTTTGGGGTCGGCTTCTTATGTAGCCGAATACAGATTACTATTATCATCGGCACGATTCTTGAGCGCTGACGCAAAAGTGAGTTATTGGGTCCCTTTGGTGGTATGAAGTGAGACGCGGGGCGGGGAAAGTGCAGTGATTGGCCCGTAGCGCATCGCGTCATAGCCGTCACTCGGGATTTGTTCTTTACTCCTGCTGCACTTACCTCACGACCAATAAATAATAAACGGGTGTGCGTTTTATTTGTCATAAAGTGTACGATGCGCACAGCGATTCCCACTCTTCCGCCGAGCGCTCAAGAACCGTGCCGGTATCTGTACCAGTGTTTTACATAGAGTGACTGCGTATCTGGCCTCTATAGTTGCTGCCTCTTAAGATGTCAATAGCGGTCATTGCCCTTTTCGTAAAGCTTGCTAAAGCTGTTGCACTTTCTGAAGGGACAAACATATTACTATTTAAATATACCTACATTTCATAGTTTCGTATATTTCTCAATTCAAAATTTTTGACATTAACAACGTCCCAAAGGATCTCGAAATTCCCAAAAAAATATTATAATAACTCACAAAAACTCATGTTTCAAATAAAATTCATAGTGCCGTCAATAAAAAATTCGCAACTTACTATACAGAGTTCGTTGAGCTTAGATGAACCTTTGAAGTTAAAAGCTCGTATTTATTAATCTAACAATATTTTGAATATTTTTATTAATATGCCAATTTTATCTGTCTGTCTGTTTATTCCGGTTAATCTCCGAAACGTCTGGACCGATCACATAAAAATACAGACAAATACAGTATTCGCACACATAATTATACAAAATTTTAGTAAAATATAATAATTTTAGTGAAATAAAATATTTTATTGTAGGTACAACAATAGGGTAGTCGACAAAAAAAAACTAATTAGTCCGTCAGATAGATTTCCAAAAAATATTGAACACGTATTTTTTCTTTTTTCACGTAAACAAAAAATGAAGACGATACAGTGCTTCGAAAAGTCGTGAAACGTCACAGCTTGGTCCAATTTTACCTAACTATGACGTCAAACGCCCCCTCTCCATGGTCTTTGACAAGCTTTATTTTCGTCAATTTTTATTAATTTGATAAAACAAAAAACACGTATCCAATATTTTTCAATAATCTGACTGACGGACTAAACAGAATCATATTTTTTTTAGTCGGTCGACTACCCTATTTATGACGCCTAAATATTTTTGTGTGCAAAATTTACCCAAAAAAAAATGTAGGTAGGCGTCTAAGAATACATACAATACAGTATCGCAGTGAGGATCTATCGCGATAACATGTATCGAAGTCAAGTAATATCGCAGTGAAGATCTTTCGCAGTAATGTGCATCGTGTGAGCATTCATCGATATTTTGTTCGTCGAGATTCCGTATTCTACTCCATCCATGCATTTTTACAAACTTTCTCGTTTATAATATTAGTAGGAAGTAGGATTATTATGTGAAACTGTTCACTTAGTGAGTGACTTGCAAAGAAAGAAATGTTATAAGAAGTCTCGTTAAAACTTTTAAGGTAAGTGGAGCTAGTTTTACGAGTAGTTGGTTGACAAGCAAAAAAGTTTTATTTTTAACTACTAGCTGCTGCCCGCGACGTAGTCTGCGTGAACGCTATACAGCACCAAAAATATCTACGATTACACTTTTAAAAAAATACCCGTTTCTTCTTCACTCATTTACCCGTTTCTTCTTAACATTTCATATCTACAGAAAGTGCAGTAACAGAGTGAGAAGGTCTTTTGTCAAATCGACCTTCAAAAAGTGCTGATTTTCAGCCTGCTTTGAATAAATGACTTTCTGGTGATTCTCCGGAATTAAGTCATAAGTTGTGACTGAAGCAGATGGAGAAAACAATGAATAAGGAATACAAAATAGGGTAAAAATAACATACTTACAGGAATTTTCCATAAACAACAATAGTGGGTTGGCTATCCGCAGCCAAAATGTAAAGAGAGTCAGGACTGGTGACGCGGGAGCAAGCGACGTACAGCTGCCCGTGTGAGAAGCAGCTCGTCCTGAGGTCGACACCCGCTGCCCTCAGTGTTTGCCCCTGCGACTTATTGATGGTCATCGCGAAGCAAACACTCACGGGGAATTGTACGCGCTTGAACTGGATTGGGAAGTTATGAGGTGTGAGTGGAATACGTGGTATAGTAACTGCCTCGCCGACTCCACAACCCGTGAGAATTTTCGCCTCATAGTGTGTTTGTGGAGCGAGATGACTTTAAGGCGGGTCCCGTTACACAACTTCGAAGGAGATAGGTTCCGAAGAAGCATGATCGGGACACCGACCTTAAGCTTGATGGTAAGCGCTGGAAGTCTACTTGCTGACAGGGAGCTCAGAAATTCCACGGGATAATGTGTGGCGTCATCACACATTATCCCGCGGAGCTCGTGGCTTAATAAGAACTGCCACTCGGGTCGATCTTTAGGTAAAGCTGTGCTTGCCTAGGTCGGTCTGTGGATGGGTGACCGCCCGACATACCGAGTTTCCTCCGTGCCTCAGAAAGCACGTTAAGCTGTTGGTCCCGGCTGCCATATATATAGATCTTTGGCAGTCGTTACAGGTAGTCAGTGACCTGAAATTCTGACATCCAGTCTTACCAAAGGGTATCGTATTACCTAGTATTATCTGGGTTGTGGGGGTCAGATAGGCAGTCGCTCCATGTAAAATACTGGTATTCAGCTGCATCCGGTTAGACTGGAAGCCGACCCCAATATAGTTGGGAAAAGGCTAGGCAGATGAATGTGTGGCGTCATCTTGCTCGACGACAGTGCTTATAGAGGTGTAGACCACTTAATTCCCCTTAATTTCCGAGATAATGCATTCGTTAATTGTCGCAGTCTGATCATTTTGGGCGTTAAAATGGTCCGCTCGCACACCCCTAGAATTCTGCTGGTGCGGTATACGACTGATGTCCCCGTACACACAGCGAATGAGTTCTTCTAAGCTGGATACAACTCTACCGAAGTACCGAGAAACTCTGGAAGCGCCACCTGTCCACCTCACTCCTCGCCGTCGCCAAGCCTTAGAGGGACATCGGAGAATTCTTGAGCACGTGCATTGCCGCCGTGCTGAGCTCTCATATTAATGGTCAAGCGCAGTGTACGAACTCGTGACCACAACGAAGACCATTTCAACGATGTCAGTGGTAACAAATGTTTTTCCTGTTCCACCAGGAGCATCCAAGAAAAAATTTTTACCCTAGTTTTGCCCAAAGCTTTCAAGGACGGCGCCCGGATCGTAAATTGTCTCAGTGTTATAGGTACTCCCGATTTCCACGGTCTTGATGCGGTGCTGATTGGGAAGCTGGTAACCCATATTTGACCAGTGGATTGCCGCCGATAGAAATGACGACGTCTAGAAGTGAACTGAGACACCTGTCTCAGTTCACTTCTAGAAATTCATCGAGATTGTCTGTGATGAATTTTATAAGACATAGATAAAGCAGATTAAAACTTATTTTTTTAAATTGTCTTGGTCATCTCTGAAACGAATTAACGATACAATGTTTAAGAAGAAAATGCACAACTCCATCTATGACTTTCATAAACAACTATTAACCTCGCCAACATCACTCAAATTTAAATTATTTATAACCAAAAAGGACTTACACAATCATGTAAGTCGACTTGATGTTTTTGAAATCCCATAGATGGCGCTGCTTTAAATTGTCTTGATACTACAAATTATAAAAATTATTATGTTTATCGGCCTAAGTTACTTATATTGCGTGATTTTTATAGTATGAAGCTAGCTTATAGCATGGTTGACATAATAACAATATTTAAATATACGTCGTTAGATTACACGTTGTTACAGAATGCGTTGAAGAAATAAAGGTTCACTGCTCGTTCCCCGTAGGTGATAGCGTGATAATATGTAGCCTATAGGTTGACCCGACTTCTTAGTAATATTCGTGCCAAATTTGAAGTAAATCCATGCAGTACTTTTTGAGTTTATCCCGGACATACATACAGACAAACAGACAAACAGACAGAAATTCTAAAAACTATATTTTTGGCTTCGGTATCGATTGTAGATCACACCCCAAGTATTCTTTTAAAAAAATATTCAATGTACAGTTTTGACTTTCCTACCATTTTATTATATGTATTAGATAATAATAACATCTTCCATATCTGTCGGAAGTTACTATGAGTAGAAATCCTCATAAAGTTATTTTTTCTTTGAGAACAGCCACGTAACAACAAACTTTTTTTTTGTTGTGTGGAAAATCATCAAATGACTCCTCTCTAGGAAGAAGACCAGCCATGTTCCTTCTTATCCCTTTTGCTTAGGCCGCGACATCTCTTTCGAATAACTGCACGGGACACAGCCCTAAGGACCAAACATCAACTATATTGTAAAGATTCATCATCATCATCGTCGTCATCATCCACAGCCCGAATTCACCCACTGATGGGTATAGGTCTCCCTTTGCTTGTGCCTCTGTAGGCTCCTCGCTCTTGTGCCAGCCTCAGCCAGAATATTCCCGCAATAGTAACAATATCGTTGGCCCATCTCGCCACCGCACCGACCCAGGTCTTGTAAAGATTCCTGTGATTTTAATAGCGACATCAGAGGTACAAGAGTTACAAATAAACTACGTTTTTGTTCTTTAAACGTCTAGAATTAAGTTCTTCAGTTGTAATGCTGTTGTTTTACTCAAATTAGCTTGTTGTGACAGTAACCTCGTTGAGCATCAAATACATAAGCCGGGTATACGAAGTGGCACGCAAAGTAGCACGCAAAGTAGGTGCTCTTGTGTTTTCTAAGTTTATCTATAGCATAGTCTCCTATTACATGCTAACGTGGATTGGGAACATTGTATGGCTGTCAAATGTATGTGAAATTAACGTGACGTGTACTGTTTGGCAGCGCGTTTCAGATTTCTACGTAAAGGTGTCATGTTAATGGTAACTAATTAATACGAGCCCTAATTAATGGAGAAATGGATCCAATATCATATCATCAGTTTGCAGAACGGAAGGAGAAAGGGGAGGTCTTTGTTCAGCAGTGGGACACTAGAAAGACAAACTTTCCAAATGTACAACCTTCCTTTCAGTGACAGAGAATTATGTCCTATTTGACCCTAAGGTTGACTGGTAGAGAATGCCTTGTGGCATTAAGTCCGCCTATGTACCACGTTTGTGCATAAAGTTTAAATAAATAAATAAATAGAGCACATAACATCACGCCTTATAATCTTCTAAAGGTTAGGCAGGGATGTAACTACATAAAAGTAACACACCACATTTCACCTGTTACGTTTAAGACACGGGCACAAATTCAGACTCCGTAGTTACGGAGTCTCAATTTGACTCTCATTCTCTCTTTTAGAGCCCATACATTGATCAAGTCAAATCATCTCTATTTACATCGATCAGAAAAACATAAAACAGAGATATAAACAGCAAGTCATTATATGAATGTAACTATTTATTTACTTTTACTGCCTATAAAACGCGATTCAAATTGCGAATTCCTGATGGAAAAAATCCAATAACATTTTGCCTGACTCGGGAATCGAAGCCAGGACCTCGTGCTCCGCTGTCATGCTTGCGATCACTACACCAATGAGGCAATGAGATAGAACCTTTATACTTATTATTACTTCCGTATGTAATATCCGTTTGTACCGGATATTTGAATCGCGTTTTATAGGCAGTAAAAGTAAATAAATAGTTACATTCATATAATGACTTGCTGTTTATATCTCTGTTTTATGTTTTTCTGATCGATGTAAATAGAGATGATTTGACTTGATCAATGTATGGGCTCTAAAAGAGAGAATGAGAGTCTGAATTTATGACCGCTTGGTGACAATGGACTCGTCCCCACGGAACAGAAAGAACAGTGGAAATGCTAAGTAGGCGTAGCACGGCTGTCATATCTTTGCACTGTACTGCAAACTCTCAAATTTTTGACTTAGTCGTGTTTTGACATCGCTTCGAGTCGCTAGTCTCCCGCCTATTTAATTTTTGCATTAATATGCCGTATTGTCACGTATTGTGCAATTTTGGAGCGTAAAAATGACTGTAGAAAAAAAAAACTTAAAAACGGAGGTGTTTCCTATCATCAGTAGATACGATTTTATTTGTTTTCTAATAAAATCGTAGTTATTATCAATTTTCTAAAATTTCTTAAAAATGTGACAATCTGTCACATTATAAGAAAATTATAATCAACCTTTTCCCATTGAAATAAAGTTTATTTTAGATCGAATGTCGATTGTTATATTTTGAACAAGGATCTTTTTTGTTCTCGAAAGTTCCATGCTACTCAATTAGTGATGTGGTTAAGATCGGTTGCAGATTTGATCGTTAGATATCGATAAAATAAAACAATGTTTTACTTACTGTTTAACATTTCAATACAAAGATCCTAATTATCACATAAAATTTATTTTGAGAGGTGTACCTGTACAACATTAAAGTTACATGTTTTGTAGCTAATATAGAATCAAACTTTTACAAATTTTAATAATGATTGATAATTGCATTGACATTTTACGTAAAAACTGACACAATAATATTGACAAGTTATTTTTTTCTTTTGTATGATGGCATCTTTACCACCGAAATATACCTGTTTAAATAAATTATGAATGTAAGGACCATAGAGACCACCAAACCATAATAATAAAGTGATTATTATTATAAAGATACTAGCTTATGCCCGCGGCTTCGTCCGCGTGAATGTCGGTTACCGGGACCGATGTCGGTTATCGCGACCAAAAGTAATGTCTTCATCCCCCTTCCCCTTCCCTTCTGTGTCCCTTTCAACCTTTTTTTCGCACCAAAGGTGAACGCGCACCTGACCGCGCCGCAATCGCCGCAGTCATCGCATTTTATAAATCTTTATATGAAATACATAGTATTATGGCATCACGCACCTATCCGCGCCGAACCATCCGTATTTTATAAATCCTGTAGGTATACTGATTCCACAAGATTCCACAACCTTAAAAAGTAGCCTATGTCCTTTTTTCAGGCTCTAGACTATCTGTGTACCAAATTTCATTCAATCGGTAGTTTTGGCGTGAAAGCGCGACAGACATCGAGAAACTTTCGCATTTATAATATTAGTTTAAATGAAATCCAAAATGTTCACTAGTAAATAGTATTATGCTGCAGTGCAATAATTACGATTACAACATTTTAATTGGCTCTAAGTTGGAAGTAGTTTAAAAAAAAGTATCTCTCTATATCTATCATTCATTAATCATAAATGTTTTAGGTTTCCCAAAGACGCACGCATCCGCAGTCGGGTAAAAAGTCAATATAATTTCTCTTTTATGTTAACTCCTTAGAATTTTCTCATTGAAAAACTCTGTTAGTATTTATTTGTTTGGGTTTGTTGTAAATAGTTTTATGTACCTAAGTAATAAAATATTGTATTTTATTTTGTTTTATTATTTACATTTATTATTAGGTACAATTATTTGTTTATTTATTTATTAAAACTTTATGCACAACAAAATCGTACAAAGGCGGACTTAATGCCTTGGGCATTTTCAACCAGTCTACCTTAGGGTGATGCAGAGACAATACATAGTAGGTGCAAAACAGAAAAAAAAAACGTAATAGAAAAGATATATGCCTAAATTATAAGAATAAATACATACATATATACATACATAAAATATATAAAGTTTTGAAAGATAGGCAAGGAAAACTATAACAACTTAATTTTGAGCCGAATCTGCCAACTTCTTGTGAATGTGTTCACGAGCTTTTATAATACTACAAACTTTTTTTCAAAATAAATTGGTTATCTATCGATATCGATAATATTGATAAAAGTTTAATGTGTCTCTTCCTTGGCCGAGTAGCAAAAAATACAGACCTGTGACGCGAATATAATCGTTATTACTGCAGTTTTTAAGTGTATTATTGCGTCCATTGAAAATACTGCCATCTATGGACGAGTAGCGGAATTTACTAGGCAATAATGTCTAGTATGATTGCTGATTACAAAACGTCGTATTTTATTTCTGAGTGAAGCAAAATAAATCCTATCGTAATACCACGAAGGTATATTTTTAAAATGTAGAATTTGTAAGTTACGCTGGTTGTGATTGAAATTGAAACGACCAATCAAACAAATTGTGTAGTTGTAGTGCACTGTATGATTAATGGTTTGATTGTGTTAGTTTGGCGACACTGGTTCCGATACAGATTTCGTCACATACCACTTCTACAGAGTTTTTTCTGTTCTGTGCTCGTCCCCCATTATATTGAACTTAAAAAATAACTGGCAAAATGTTGGTGAACTATTATTTACTCCTCTGCCGAATAATTCGGGGATTTCAAGTATAATAATATTATTTGTTATGTTTTTATGCAATAGGGGTCGCCCCCTATCGCCATCAATTCAAACTCCCGGCTGCTAATGGGAAAACTGTCTTTGTAACGCCTAATATCACTTTGCGCGACGTCGGAATCTTAACCAAGGTGGCATGCTCATCAGAAGCACTTATAACCTCTGGATGAGGTAATCATCATCATCAACAGCCTATTAATGTTCCCATTGCTGGGACACAGGCCTCCTCTCTTTTTGAGAGGGAATGGGCTATAATCTACCACGCAGGCCCAGTGCGGATTGGTAGATGTGACATGTCTTCGAATTTTTTGGTTCTAAGACATGCCGGTTTCCTCACGATGTTTTCCTTCACCGTTTTGAGAGCAGCGGTGATGAAATAAATTACACAAAGTAATGTGCCTGCCTGGGTTCGAACCCACGACCTACTGTTCGTTAAGTTAAGTCGGGGCCGCCACCACTGGGCCACGGCAGCTCGCTGATGAGGTAATCCATTCGAAACTTGATTCCAAAACAAAAGAAACAACACCATACATATTAATGTTCCACGTAATAGGGGCCAGCTTATTGCCATTAACCAGGAACAAAACAAACTCAGGGCTGCTAGTGAATCAACTGTCACGGAATAGTATATTTCATTATAAGTGCGGAAAGTCTGTCATTGCAAAGAGTTCCGACAAATGTCTAACCGAGCCGAGGCACAGCCGACGGCGAGGGTTGACAGTCGGAACAAGTTGCAATGACGGTTCCGCACGTGTACTGAACAACTATTTTTAATACAGTTGCGAAAAAATGAAGCAATTTAAAAACCGTAATTAAACTCGCAAAGAACATTTTTGAAAATGGCGCCTACCGTAAAAGAATATAAGCAGAGATTTTTTTTGTTTCTTTACCTATTCTGGGTAGGCAAAGGGAACTATGCCCATACAGCCAAGTCTTCAGTAGATTTTTTTTATTGATATGAAATAAAAATGAAATTTAATGAGATGAAATGGAATCAAATAATTAAATCTGATATTGAAACAAATTAGTAGCTTCTTTAGAAATATTTGCATGAATCATAAAAACTTCTATGATTTTATTTAGTAAATACTTCGTGGTTGGTTTTTTTTTAATGGACATTATTTTGACAGTTGGGAAAGAGAAAGCACGAGTTCGCGAATGGTAAAGAAAAAGCACGAGTACGTAATAGCCCACATCCCGAACGCTATACGTCCCTGCAATACGCCACTTTTTGACCAACTGTATTAAAAAAGTCTTATTATATACACTTTGATCGACCTGGGAATCTGCAGAATAATTACTACTACTAAAGCGCTTTCAACCTCTGGACAAACGTGGCAGTCCTTTTAAAACTCGACTCCATGATAACATACGTGCAATACTACACAAAACAACCTATTCACCTGTATAATGCCACAACATGTAACATGCTGTGCCAACGTTTTAGTTAATTATGTGTACAATCCAGTAGTTTCACGTAGTTTTAGTTGTTTGTGTGAGGAGACAATGGCTGGAGGGAACGGTTCTGAGTGCACTCATTTGTTGACGAGTTTTTCTTTTTATGGTATACTGTTTGTGATCGTGGTTCTGCTTGCGTTTTTATGTTTATCTTCAAGATTAGTTCAATCTCTGAAAAACAACATAACATATCACCGCGCTTGTAATTTCTGAAGGGTTGGGCACCCTTTAGTACACCAACATTACACCAGCTATGTTTGAATTCCATTTAGTAGGGGGGCGGGCTATTGCCATCGACCAGGAACTGATCCGAATTCAGGGCTGCTAGTGAAACAAGTCTCGGGAAAACCTGATAAGAAATCTGCAGTTTCTACTACTGAAGCATTTTGTCACCTCGATCCAGACATTCCTTCTCCCGTCGGGTCTGCGGGTTGTTCGAAAGAGATACCGCGGCCTCGGCACAAGGGCTAAGAAGGAACATGGGTGGTTTTAAGTCAGTAGAAATCTGACACTCCCTTTCGCTCTGCCCAAGAGCGGAAGGGATTATTTGATGATTTTCCACCCACCAAAAAAAAAAAAGTTTAGGAACATTTCACCAATTATGGTCAAGTTCCACGTAAGAGGGGAGAGCTTTGCCGTCAACCAGAAACAAATCCAAACACTGGGATGCTACTACGATTGATGGTGATGATTCTTAAAACTTCTACTTCTCGAATTGATGACTCATATCTAAGGCGGCCAACCGTCCCGCATTCTGCGGGACCGTCCCGTAATGCTAGGCGAAATCCCGCTTTGAAATTATTAGTAAAATAGTCCCGTAAAACGTTGTATGCGTCCCGCATGTCCCGCATCCCTATTTTTCTACCACACTTCTACACAACACCCACACGCGCGCACGGTCAACAGCGTAGGAACACAGATTACCTATAATAGCGACAAGCGTATCGCGCACGCGCTTCTCTCGTTCTCTTTCTCTCTACTGAACTCATGAGGCGTAAGAGCGGGAAAGGGGCGCACGAGTAATGGAATTGTTTTGATTTTGAAAATTAGACATTAGTGCACGCCGTGACACCATATTGATAGGTTATATTATATTATTGCTTTTTGCTTAAGGTTTTTATTTTATCAGTTCCGTCCGATAATTTTTCAATGCCGCCGACAGTGAAAAAGCGAACTTGTAAATTCACTGAAGATTTACAAAAAGAATTTCCGTTCTTGCAAAAGTGTTTAACTCTGTGGACGTCCGAAAAGTCGTCACTAAAAGTGGAAACACTAAAAGCTCTGCTTGTACTTAAATTTAATATGGGCAGTTGCGAAGATTTTTATGACATTATCAATAAAAATCCTGAGCTTGTTAAAAAGTGTCACTCCAGTGACAAATATGGTTTTAAAAATGAATAACTTCTACCTAAGTTTTGTGTTTTTATTATGTAAGTGTTTTTGCCAAAAACTTTTTGGTAATGACATCTACTAATCCCTAACCCCCCCCCCCCCCCCCCATTCACGAAAGGTTAAGTCCCGCATTCAGTTTTCGGAAAGTTGGCCGCCTTACTCATATCAGTCCGGCCAGGGCCTGCAGTCTGCCTTATGCTGTTGAAATAAAGCTGAAAATCTTTTAAAGAAATTTGACATCGATACGACTTTGCGACAGATTTTTAACGATATTTAGTGTAGAGACTGCCGGCCCAGTACGTAGCAACCTGGACAGCTCTGCCGTTTGCTTCATTCAAGTCCTGGAGGGTGCAATTAATTTTGCACGACGGGCAAGAGAGAATGTGGGGCATATCCTGTGTTAAGGTTCTACACTCGCATTGTATCCGAGATGGGTCGATTATACCCCATCTAGCTAAATTGGATCGGCAGCGGCCAACTCGAGCACGCAGTCTGTTTAGAGAATTTCATACCCTATGACCAAGGGGTATAGTTATTCTATCGGTGCGATGAAGTGTGAAGGGGGAGGGAGTTTGTTCCTCCAGTGTGTTTCGTATGTCTGCCGCGCTGTCTTCTGAAGAGGTGATTTATAAATCACATACATTTAGTGGTGGCCCAGTGGTGGCGGCCCCGACTTACGAACAGTGAGTCGTGGGTCCGAACCCAGCCAGTCGCATTATAAATAAAAATAAATAAAATAAAAAAGCCTTTTTATTTCCTATAAACTTTATAAAACATGATTCTTAGTCTAATGTTAGTACAATACTTATTCTAATGTTAATCTATAATGTTGATCTATATCTTATCCTACAATATTGTTATAGGAACCCCTTGATAGGGTATAGGCCTCCTCCAATTTCTTCCGTTTCTCCCTGTCCTGGGTCCAGTCTTTCCCCGCTACCGGTACTATGTCATCCACCCATCGTTTTTGTGGTCTCCCCACTTTTCTCTTTCATTGTGGACCGGTCCATTTAGTACACTTGAGAGACCACCTCTGGTCGGTGTATCTTGCTACATGGCCGGCCCAGTTCCATTTTAGTTTTAGTGCCTGGTGTAGCACCTCTGTGAGTTTTGTCTTTTTCCTTATTTCTTGAGTTCTTATTTTGTGGTTTAATATACTTCTTTCCATTGCTCGCTGACAAGTATTTATTTTACTAATGATCTTGTTTGCAAGGGCCAGTCGCATTACTTTGTGTAATTTATTTCATCACCATTGCTCTCAAAACGGTGAAGGAAAACATCATGAGGAAATCGGCATGTCTTAGTCCCAAAAAATCAAAACATTTGACATCTACCAACCCGCACTGGGCCCGCGTGGTGGATTGCCCAACCATCTCTTAGAAATGAGGCCAGAGTCCCTGCAGTGGGAACATTATAGGCTGATGACGATGGTAGAGCATTGCTAAGCCATACATGGGTATAGGACTGCTTCATCAAACATTCAATCATTCTTGTCATTTAATCATTCTTGTCATTATAATTTGATAGTAGTTAACGAATTCCTTATTCTTGACAATTTATGGTTCATTTGTATTAATTATATTGTATGTAAATTTTAATGTTAAATTTTAAATGTTAATTTTTATTCTTTATCATAAATTCATTACCATTATTCATATTCTTTAAAATATTTGTACGCTGGAAACAGCAGAATATTATGGACATCAAATTATGTGTAACACCTATAGCAACAATATTCTGACAAATAAATTTATTATTATTATTATTAAAGAGTATTCAACCCAATTTACTGATGATAAATTACTTTCGAATCCTATTATTTTTTTTTATTTTTTTAAAAACGTTGCCCACACTAGGATTTTCTCCTGTATCGTGGGTGCGTTTACAAACATTGAAACTCACATACACAAACACACCCAGACCCGAAACAACTATCTGTAGGCCATACAAATACTTGTTCCTTGCGGGGATCGAACCCGCGACACGTAGCGCAGCAGTCCAATCGCTTAGCCACTGCGCCAACCGTGTCGTCGTATTACGTAACTCAAGTGTCAAATTATTAATATTGACACGGAAATCGCTTATTAAATTTTGAAACGATCGATTTTCAATTACTTTCCTATGGAGTACGGGGAAATATCTCACCCTTCATTAATATTTGATGGAAGGTTATTATTGGTAATTTAATTTTTAAGGGGTATCGTATTACCCAGTACTAAACTGGGTTGTGGAGGTCAGATAGGCAGTCGCTCCATGTAAAATACTGGTATTCAGCTGCATCTGGTTCGACTGGAAGCCGACCCCAACATTGTGAGGAAAAGACGGAAGATGATTTTGCTTAAATTATGCTGTTTACAAAAGACACCGTCACATTGTATAGTTTCAATGCACTGTAAAGTAACGAGCATAAATACTATACAAATGTAGCAAAATTATACATATCTAGCTTTTGCCAGCGGCTTCGCCCGCTTGAGAATGTCGATTTTCCATATAAACTTTCATCCCCTATTTAACTCCCTTAGGGGTTGAATTTCGAAAAATCCTTCCTTATTCCTTGTCTACTTTATGAAAGAAACCTCTGTGCAAAATTTCAGCTTTCTAGGTCTAAGGGTTTTGGCTGGGCGTTGATGAGTCGGTCAGTCAGTCAGGACTTCTCTTTTTATATAAATGGATGGATAGATATAGAAGAAAGTTTAAAATGATTTTCTCGAGAAATAATTGTGTGAACCAACAGTCTTTGTAATATACTGGAGACTTTTCTGTTTCCCCATCAGTATAATCTGGATGCCTTTAACGTTCTAGCGAATCGGTTTCTTCTACGTAGGAATGCTTCACATCGGGTGAACATCTGTTTTGCACCTTTACTATTAAGTCAGTAATTTTTTGTCAGACTCAATAATAAATGTTCCCAATGATATTATAGTAAATGCATATTCATTTCGCTTTATAGTCAAAAATGTTTTTAAGAACTTCTCAGAATTAATGTATCTAAATGTTTTTTCTTCAGTAAATTTAAGGTCACCGGCTCCATATCATATCAATGAACTCAACAAGATATTATTATGACGCATTTCAAAGAGACATATTGAAATAAAATATCAACCTTCACGCCCAATACACACACCCTTCAAATATTTCCAAAAAAACTTATAAAAACTCATATGAATTACATGAAAAACATTTTTCGTTACGAAAAAATAAAAATAACAATTTCGTTGAATTGAAACTCTCTAAAAGTTGAATTTATGTTTTAATGGTATAACGTTCGAGTTTTGTATTGGTAAGGTTCAACGGATAGAACCCAGACTCTCCCAGAGTAGAAGATGGCGGGACGAGATCACGATACGATTCCATAAATGGTTTACATAGTCAAAATAATTGGTAAGCAGTATTAGTAAGGTTACCTAATATTATATTAACTACACCTTTTTTTTTTTTTTTTTTTTTTTTGGTGGGTGGAAAATCATCGAATAACCCCCCCCGCTCTTGGGCAGAGCGAAGGGGAGTGTCAGACTTCTACTGACTAAAAACCAACCCATGTTCCCTCTTCCTCGCCCTTGTGTCGGAGCCGCGGTAACTTTTCGATATCCGCAGCCCCGACGGGCGTCGGCCCTTGCGGGCCCCTCCTTGCTGACATCTCTTTGAGGCGCGCGTGGAACACGTACGCGCCGCCGACACGGTCTGTTGCCGTCATGACGACGGCCGGACGGCGAGCTAGCCCGTTACTCACCGTCCACAGGCCCGCGTCTACGGTGGCCGGAGGTCATCGCGTGACCTCCGACGCCCGGAGCGCCTTCCGCGGCGGATATTAACTACACCTGAAAGCAATTTAGGAATTGTAACGTTAAAAAATCGTATCTTGAACAATGACATTTACTCAAGTAACAGTAATGACTTGTTTATAAATACGGGTGTACCTCTGTTGCAAAACTCGCTTGCGAAATTAGGTTTGCTGTATTGCCCAATTCTGGGTTAAGCTCGCCTTTGTACATATGCTTTATTATTGTAATTTGTGTGTATATTTGTTATTTTATGTGTGCAATAAAGAATGAGAATGAGTAATTTATATTATATTTCTCATCATCATCATCATTTCAGCCAAATGACGTCCACTGCTAGACATACGCCTCCTGAGTCAGCTGTCGCCACATTGACCAGTCCCGTGCGTGCGTCTCGCACCCATCGGGTCCCCGCAACCTGCACCAGGTCATCGGTCCACCTAGTGGAGTTACTATTTATACTTATTATACCTATTATAAAGGGGCCACTCTAGGCCTTCTTGGCTCCACATTAAATAGTAACTAGACCTCCAGTTATTTTAACTCCTGGTCGAGAAAACTAAAATTCATGACGCCTAGAGCAATTACGATGATGACGGATGACATGGGCTAGCACTATTAGTGCATATGTCGCAGGGATATGATAAAATTAGGTTTTTGATCAAAAACCTAAGGGATTTGATCAAACCACGGAGGAAGATAAAATAACAACACGGTTTTATCATTTCCCTAAACAAATCTAGTGATTTGATCAAATCCCAGTAGTACTCCGTGACGCGCGCTCGCTTCGCTCGCATATTATATAACACTAATGTCTTCTGTCCCCAAAGTGCCGGGCCTCCGCCGGCCTCCTTCGTCGGCCTACGGCCCGGTGCCCATGCCGCCCATAAAGGATATAAAATGTGTCATCTTCCGGTTTTTGATGAAAAACCTAGGTTTTTGATCAAAAACCTAATTTTATGAAAAACCTGCGACATATGTTTTGACAAGAACTTTATCATAAACCCAAACTAGTTCAGGTTTTTGATATAAAATCTGAACTAGTCTGGATTGTTACAGGTTTATGATGAAATTGAGTTTAAAATGTGTCATCTTCCGGTGTTTGATGAAAAACCTAGGTTTTTGATCAAAAACCTAATTTTATGAAAAACCTGCGACACATACATTAATCGGTATCCTTACGAGCTTTGTAATTGTTGGTTATAATTTAAGTAATCAAACTTCCATATAAACTAGTAGCTCGTATTGTTGATCCTCCTTATGAGTTAAATTCTCAGTAACCTTTTAGTACTAACCTTACTTAAATACAGTATGTTACTTACATATCATGTTTCTTGTCCCAGCTGTTTAGGATAATGCATTGTCCATCAAACTACACACCACCAACATACTCTACAACAACCAAGAGTTATCTAACTCATTTACAACCTCTCTAGTTAAGCACATGTAAAACACAAGTTTCGGTAAACCTGTCAGTTAAGTTGTGACGACAATATATCAAGTTGCGGTTAAGTGTTCGCAACTAAGTTAGCAGCTGGTTGGTTACTTGTACAGCTAAAGGGTTAGACCGCTATTGTTCATAAGTTTGACAGGTTGACCTTTATAGTGAGGTCTAAAGTGCTTTGTTTTGCTGTTGCCTGTTAATATGATAACTTAGTAAGACGTGTGTTTAAGTAATTTTGTGTGACAAGAATGGATTAAGTCTTCTGCTTCTTCGTATCGCTGGCACTGACTTCGGCTGACTAAAAACCATCCATATTCCTTCTTGACCATTTGTGCCCAAGGCCGCGGTATCTTTTTCGAACAACCCGTAGTTCCGACAGTGCCACTCCCTCCTTTGTCGTCGGCTGCAGCGCTAAGGTTTATTTTTTTGGGCTAAAAGGGCAGGTTACTAGGTCGAGCATGGCCTGCGACGGCCATTCCCCGCTGGCAGCCGGTGTTTCAATGAGGTAAGCCGCATTCACATTTGTCTGACGTGTTGTGTCGTGATGCTCTCTGTCGTGATGGCTACTGTTCACATCTATATGACGCGTTATGACGATTTTTTAATCAGTTCCGTTGTCGTTCTCGTCTTCCATACTTGCTGACGCGCATCTGACGCGTCACAACACGTTACTGGCGCGTGCACACTAGTCCGACCCGTTGTGTCCAGTCGCTGCGCCGCCCCCCGCACCTCACCCATTCTGACGCAGACCGGGATCGCTTCTGATGCGACACAACACAAGCCATCACAACACACTGCGTCAGAGATATGTGAACGCAACCATATTAATTGTATGAAACCGATACCTTTCTGATGCATCACAACACAACACGTCAGACAAATGTGAATGCGGCTTTAGGCCCACTTAGCGGAGTTACATCTTCTCAACATTCTACATCGGTACGTCATAGCGATAAGTTGTGTGCAGTCAACGATCCATACCTTAGCTCTACCCACAATGGCACTTAAAAAGTGCTTTAAGTGCAAGAAGAATATAACAAAAAAACTTCCTGGTTTGGAGTGCAGCAGATGTGAGAAGATAGTGCATGCTGATCCCGTGTGTTCTAAACTATCAAACAAACAGCTGAATACACTTCGAAACTCTCCTGGCATTGAATGGAGTTGCGAGGATTGCATGAAAAACCTGTCTCGGAGATCATCGTTCCTGATTCCAAGCGACGACGAGGATGAAGAGGAATGCATCACTGGTTCAACTACAAACGCGCAGCCCATCGATACACAGAAACTAGTGCAAGATATTAGCCGAGAATTGAAGAAGACGTTCAAAGAAACGATAGGTAAACTTGAGCACTCCCTAGAATTCCATAATGATCAGATAAATAACATGGAACAGTCTATCAAAAACCAAGATACAAAAATCAAGCATATTGAACATAAAAATATGGACCTGCAAAATAAAAATAGAAATCTCGAACTAAGAGTAGCTGTTCTAGAGCAAGAAGTTAGAAAGTTCGAGCAAAAAACCCTAACATCTGCCTTGGAAATCGCTGGGGTACCTGAGACTACCACTGAAGCCTTGGAACAAACTCTTGGAGTAATCGCCGACAAACTCGACATGGAGGTAGGCGACATAAAGTTATCCCAACGCTTACCAGGAACAAAGGAACGTCCAGGACCTATTTTATTAGAGATGAAAACGAAGGCTGCTCAGAAGAAGTGGATTGATGCTGGAAAGTCCAAATGTCTCACCCTAGGAGTACTAAACCCTGATACTCCCAAGGAGAAAGCGGACAATCGTATCTACGTGAGAGAAGCGCTTACCAAGTATTTAAAAACCCTATTGTATAATACGAAACTTACGCTAGGTAAATCTTATCAGTTTATATGGTGTAAAGATGGCAAAGTCAGTGTAAGAAAGGTCAGTAACAGCAAAATATATTATGTTCGTACCCTCGAAGACATCAAACTAATTCCAAATCAATTCAAAGACTCAACTCCAATATAATTTTGTCTATTTACCCAACACACTTGTTTGTTTATTCTAAGTCGAATGGATACTCAAATCAACGAAATATTTAATTGTAGTACTACAACTGATTACTATCAGCAACTACCTCCTAAAAGTCACTTAAGTTTCTCATGCATTCATGTTAATATCAGATCACTTAAAAGAAACTTTACAAAATTACTTCAAATGATTCATAATTGCGCTTTCCCATTAGATGTTATAGTAATTACTGAAGCTGGCATCCCAGAAAATATTGTTCACCTATATAATATCCCTACCTATAACACGTACTCACAACTACGTTCCGACAAGAGGGGTGGAGGTATTATCATTTACGTAAAAAATCACATTAAATTTACCTTGTTTCAACACAAAACGCTAACATTTGAAAATTTAACTGGCACAATAAAATTAAACTCAAACCAGGACGTGGTTGTGTGTTCCGTGTATAGGCCACCAAGTACAAATAAGCGAATTTTTGTAAGGGAACTTGGTAACTACATTTCTATGTTTCAATCGAAACAAAACTTCCTATTAGTTGGCGACACGAACATTGACCTAAAATCCATATCGTCATACAAAGATTTATATTTAGAAACACTCAGCGAGCACGGCTTAATGTGTGGAATTTCTGACTTTACCCGAATAGAAACAAAGCTTAACCGTATCACAAAATCTTGCATTGATCACTTTTTTGCACGGTTCCCCACATTAATTCCGTCCTCGGCGGTGTTAGACACCGTACTGGCCGACCATCGAGCTATTATCTTTACCTGCGTTCAAGACGCGCCAACCAAGCGTATACAGAGTGTTACAAATATAAAAATAAATTATGAAATATTGAAAAGGGAGTTAAAAAAAGTTAACTGGACACTGACACAAATCATGGATAACCCAGTTGATATCTATAGTTTTATCCGTGATTCATTTCAAAATGCAAGCAAAATTGCGAGTTCTAGTAAAACTACCGCAAAGCGTAGCAACTTTAATCGTTTCAAATTACCCTGGATAGATGAAAACATCAACCGTCTTTGCGACAAAGGAGATGAACTATTTAAGTTGTGGAAAAAAAGTTCTAACAATCCTCAATTAAGGTTGCAATACAACAAAACCCGTAACAAATTACATAAACTTATAGAAAGTAGAAGAAATTCATACTATACACTGAAAAAATTTTACTTTAGCAAAGTACCTTTTTGGCTCGGTTACAATCATATTGGTAAATTTTAACTAAGACTTGCCTAAAAATCTACAAGTAAACTTGACAAAGAGTAGACTTATGAATATTGTTAAATATTCTTGGCTAATAACCAATAAGCATGTTGTTGTTACTAAACGAGTATTTAACTCGGTTGTTTTTTCCAAACATCTATAGTTAATAATAGATAAGTACAACTCTTTTGATTGTAATCGAGTAATTATTCGGTTGTTTTTTACAAACATCTATAGTTAATAATAGATAAGTAGAACTCTTTTGATTGTAATCGAGTAATTATTCGGTTGATTTTTACAAACCAACATATTTATCAATACATAAGATTAACCGATTCATTGCCACCTTCATTTTCGTGAACATTTCAGCCAGGCCCCATTCATTGGTCGGTGGATCACCATTTGAGTCATCGGCCTCCCTGAAGGATGACTCAACTGATGAGTCATTGGCTCCTTGTAATGATTTAATGCTTTTCGTCATTATTCGAGCCAGTCTGACAACCAGAAACGTGTTACTGTGTTCTCCTATTCGAATTTGTGGATATTAAAAGTGAATATGGCGTTTCAAGGTAGTATTTTTTGATTTTAATGAAATATTGCAGAGGTAGTAAACATTTTAGTAACCTTACCTACATGTATTCAATCATTATTTATTATTGTAATATTATTTGTAGATAATCAGGACTACGACGATTTTACTGAATGTAGCCAGGCAATGTTTACTGATTTCCATGATCAACAAAATGAAGATAAGGAAAATCAAGGTTTTCCAAGCTGTAGTCAATCGATTTTACAAAAAAGTATACCAAAGAAGCGTCCATTCACTGAATCTCGTAATAGTTGCAATGTAGTTTCTAACAACAGTTCAGATACAAGCATTGAAAAAATTTTGGACTCTGATGAAGACGAAGATATTAAAAGAAAAAAAAAATAGTTTTCATAGAATGAAAATAAAATGAATAATGAGGTCTCTATAGAAAAAAAAACAGAACATGTTTGCTGTGCAGCAAAAAAATATTTTAATGCATTATTCTCTAAGGATTTGGCAGCAGAATTGAATACACAAGATGAGTTGCCTCCAATTTATGCTCAGTTTGAGCATGATTTAGGCAAAATGCTTGCTTATAGGTTGAGAAATGTACCAGCAGACAAACGTTTAGAGTGTTATGAAAAACTAATTAATACTGTTAGACAATATGAAGGGAAAGAATAAAGAAAGATATTAGAAATGAAAAAAAAAGATTACGACGAATTGAGAACCTCTACCTTTTTTCGAAGTATTTTTAACAATACACTTAAAAACTACCTACTGCTTGGTTGCTTCTTGCAAACTACCTCTGTTAACGGCAATCGGTTCGTGTCATTTAATTTTAACCGAGTAGCTAACTCTGTTAAAAATAATCGAATCGTTTGGCTAGCATCAATCAATCCCATCATTCGTTGAGTCTCGGTCGCTAGTTCGCTCGTTCATTTGCCCGTCGATTCTCTTGTAGTAAGCACGCGTGCATGCGCTCCTCGTTCGTGGCTCCGCTGTGAATATTGGGTGTGTGTGACAAGTTTGGACAAGTGACACGTTGTTTGGACAATATTATGGACGAAGAAGTTCAAAATTTATTAACTGCTTGGAAGCTCGAATCCTACATTGAAGTGTTTAAAGGTCAGTTTCATTTTATTGTTTTTTTTCTTGTGATAGGTAGGTGAATAGTAGGGCTTGCATGTCGTGCAATGTGGTGAGGCTCGCGGGAAGCCGCTGGATGCGGGCTGCACAGGATTAGTCAGGTTGAAGATCCTTGGGGGAGGCCTATGTACAAGGCAAGGTAACCACTTGGTAACAAACAGGTGGTCTCAGGTGGTGTGGTTGCACAGAGTACCTACTTTAATATGTGGTTGCGTCTAAAATGGCCGCCTTATTACATGTTTTGCAATAAATATTCAGTCTCCTGGTTAAATTTTAATTTATTTAGAAGAGTAGGTATCTTTGTAACTTTACTTTTTTCATTACAGAAAATGAGATTACAGGTTTATCTCTGCCCCTATTAGGGGAGGCAGAAATAAAAGATTTGATTCCCAAACTAGGGCCAAGATCAATTTTTCTAAGAAATTTGTCATCCACAAACAACGTGTCACACCCAGTATTCACTAACGGAGCCACGCACGAGGAGCGCAGAGCAAGGCCGTATTAAGTGCTCTCCTGACGGCCAGGACTGACGTCGGTCTGCCGTAGCTATCCGCCATAGAAACCATGCGTGCATTCAGATTCATGAAAATTTAATTTTTTGGTTGTATTTTTAATTTAATGGAAAAAAATAAACACATTTCATTACACATACGTTTGTACTTTAATTTCCTAAGAAACCCTAAAACCCCTTTTTCTTTTACAGTAATGTTACTCGGTAACTACTGCCGGTTTACAACAATTTTCTGGGCAACTAATAAAATTGTTCAAGGCGTGGTTACGGTTAATTAATATTTATTATTAATAAGAATTGTTTTTTTGCAGTGTTACTCTGTATTCGAAATCAATTTAATTCGGTGCATAAAGACAATTAAATTTGTATTATCAATAAAAATACTTAGGTCAGTACTTCCAAAGTTTTTATATTTTAAAGTGTATCTACTTTCGAATATAAAAACTTTGGAAGTATATTGACCTAAGTATTTTTATTGATAATACAAATTTAACTGTCTTTATGCACCGAATTAAATTGATTACGAATACAGAGTAACATTGCAATAGCTACCGAGTAAACCGGTTGTAGTAAACCAATAAATGGTTAAGAAAACCGAGTAACACTGCTCTAACTACCGAGTAGGCTGGCTGTGGCTACAGCTTAAATTGGTTAAGAAAACCGAGTAACACTGCTCTAACTACCGAGTAGGCTGGCTGTGGCTACAGCTTAAATTGGTTAAGAAAACCGAGTAACACTGCTCTAACTACCGAGTAGGCTGGCTGTGGCTACAGCTTAAATTGGTTAAGAAAACCGAGTAACACTGCTCTAACTACCGAGTAGGCTGGCTGTGGATACAGCATAAATTGGTTAAGAATACCGAGTAACACTGCTCTAACTACCTAGTAGGCTGGCTGCAGATACTGGATATAGTGGTTAAGTATACTGAGTAACACTGCTCTAACTACCGAGTAGGCTGGCTGCTGTTACTAGATAAATTGGTTAAGTATACTGAGTAACACTGCTCTAACTACCGAGTAGGCTGGCTGTAGATACTGGATAAATTGGTTAAGAATACCGAGTAACACTGATGTTATGTACCGAGTGAGCCGGTTGTTGTTAAGTTAGTAAAACTGGCTAAATGCAGCCAACTTAACTCGGTCGTTACTAACGTAAGATACTGTGTTATTTCTAACCAAGTATTTTTAACCAATTTTAACGGTTAATATTTAACAAGTAATGTCAGCAAAGTTGACGTATTTGTTTTTAGCAACAAACTTTGCAGGTGCTATATTGACAAACATGCTGGGTTATTTTTAACAGTATTTTATTTATTTTCAACCCTTACGTTTTTTGAGTGTATGAACAAAATAAATGAGAACATAAAAGATACAAAAAAAGTTTATCAAATGGTAAATCAAATGTTAGGACGAGTGACCTTATCAATCGATGCTGCTATTCTCAAAGCGTTTGATGCACAGGGTCTTACCACGAAGACTATTGCAGATAATTTTGCGATCGGTTTTGACAGGGCCGTAAAAGATATAGTTCCAAACTGTAGTATTAAAATATTGGACCCCAAAACCTATTGTAAACCAATAAATTCTAGTTTAAACTTTAAGAAAGCATCAGGCGACAAAATATTTAAAATAATAAACAATTTGAATTCTAATAAGGCTCCCGGACTTGATGACGTTAAAGTTGCGGATATCAAAATGATTGGTCCAGATGTATCAAAAGCTATTGCGGACCTTATTAACTGCAGTTTAAAAAGTGGTCTATATCCTAATGAATTAAAGTTAGGCTGTGTTAGACCAGTTTATAAAAAGGGTAAGCGAGTTGAGCACGCTAACTATCGTCCTATTACATTGCTTTCTTCTATCGATAAAATCGTAGAAAAATACGTGTGTCAACAAATACACTCATTTTATAGAAAACACGAAGTAATTTATCCGAACCAATTTGGATTCCAAACGGGCAAAGGTACATCGGACCTATTGTCCAAGTTTGCTGATGAAGTCAATGAGCATCTTAATCATAAAAAGGTTATATACGCACTTTTCATTGATTTTTCCCGTGCTTTTGATACGCTTGATCACAAGCAACTTCTTAATAAATTGGACCATAGTGGAATTCGTGGCCCTCTGCTCAACTGGTGCAGAAACTACCTCCAAAACAGAAAATTTGCTGTCAAGATTGGTAATTCACTAAGTGAAGCCGTTCATGTTACAGAGGGCACGGCTCAAGGGTTAGTTTTGGGGCCCCTTCATTTTCTATCTTATGTAAATGACATGAGCAGATGCATCAACCACTGTACATGCTATCAGTTTGCAGACGATACATGTCTTGTGATAGCTGATAAGAACCCACAAAAAGCTTGTGATCTTCTGCAATCTGACCTGAACTCTTTGTTGAAGTGGTGCCATGATGCTGGATTGGTGCTCAATTCTAATAAAACCAAATTGCTAGTCGTAAAATCACCATACTTAAAATGTATTCCTCCTAATAAATTAGTTGCCCACGACCACAGCTGCTTGCATAACTTAAATAATACGAACTGTAGCTGCCCTCGTATAGAAGAAGTAGATTCTCAAAAGTATCTGGGGCTAGTCATCGATAACAAATTCAGTTGGAGTAAACCTATAGAGCATGTTTGTAATAAGCTAAGACAATTTTTAGCTAATATTATAATTCTGAAGAACCGCATTCCCTTCAAAGTAAAACTTATGTTATACAACTCATTAGCAGAATCATACATCCAATATGGACTCGGTAGCTGCGGTCGAACATTCAAATCTTATCTCAGTAAAATATATATACTCCAACTAAGAATACTAAAGAATATTGTTTCTAAAAAAATTAAAGACCAATTTCAAAACAATGAGCATCAACTTTTTTATCACTGTAAAACATTACCTGTACATACACAATTTAAATATCAATTGCTAAAAGAGCAATATTTCAACGGTCACTTAGAACAAAAAGTTCAACATCCTGTATTCACGCGGGCCGCCGCACGTAACTTGCTACGCACGGTTCCTGCAAATAACACCTACGGCGAGCGGACATCTTCTTACTTAGTTCCTCGGTTAATTAACAACCTACCTTCAGATTTGCGCAGTGACATTACGCCAAGAAATATTAAATTAAAACTTAAGTCCTACTACCTACAAGTTACAACACATTGAATGCTTAATGTGTTTAGTTAGTTATATCACTTAGGATGAAGTTACCAAGTCTCGAAATAGGGTATAATATTATGTTGTGTTTATTGTGTACCTTGTTTTAGTTTTTTTACTACGATGTAGAATTACATGTAGCATTAAGTACAAACCTCAGTGGTTTAGTAATGCTATTCTGCTTAAACTAATGTAATAATTTTTTGTGTAACTGGTAAATAAATGAAAAAAAAAAAAAAAAAACTTGAGCCCGAAGATGGTTCAAGGAACTAGAGACTAAAGTAAGTAACTCATGGCTCAGCTCTACACAGACACACTAAAAAGAAGAATATCTTTTTGGTACGGTAGGTACTTCAAAACAGCTCTAAAAGTTATTAAAAAATAAATACTGCAGCTCTGCTTTTTAATCTCACAATCCGATGACGCTCGCTTCGTGCACAAAGCTACTTTTCATCAAAGATTTTTTTTCGAAAAATAGTTTCGTTTTTTGACAGTAATAACGTTAATTAATTAAAAGAGAGCCCGATAAACAAGCAGCCGAGTACAGTCGCGCTGCCTTTCAACAAAAAAAGAAAACTTCGCTCAAAGAGCGCTGTAATCGATAGTACATGGATGTAGGTACTTGTTTTGAAATGGATATTGCAGAGAAAAAGGACATATTGCAAATAATGATAAAAGAGTAGAACTGATACTGGCTTTTTTGTTGAAACTATGTGCTCGTCTGAATTTACGAATTTAAGCTGTAGATTTTTAGCCAGTTGCAATTTCGTGAAATTGTAAGTAGATTCCTACGCTTGAAGTTATTTGCATTGTCTCTTAAAATTTGAACAAGATAATTTTGTTAGTACAAAAATATGTAAAGATTGTTTTAAGATTTTTCCAAACAAAATAATTAAGCAAAACCTGATTTGCTCAGCGCATGATAAAATATTGGTGTAAGAACCGCCTTGTACAAAAATTGTAGCCTGAAACGCTTTTCAAACCATGTAGGAATTGAACTTCAAATTTATTATAATATTTAAAACCTTTTTTGCAAAGAAAAAATCTTTGGAAATACCAAACTGTATTATTCATGCTAAAAAGTATGAAATCTCGTAAAGCTCCCCAAAGAAATGTATTACCAAATTTTGTATGAACTCGCAAAAAAAAAAGTTTCTACGTTGATAATCTTCGTAAGATTTGTAAGCAGTTGACCTGGAACATAGGGGTATAAATAAGACGAGCTATAGTTCATTATTTTGTGATGATTTGTACACACGCCCAGTTCGTCACCTCAGGAGCTGCAAGCTGCCATGAACACGCGTAAGTACTGTCGATTTGCAATTCAGGAAGTCGCTCGTGACTCGTAGGATGCTCAAAAAAACTTCTTTAATTTGTTATAAGCTTTTATTTAAATTGCCTTGATGTTATAATTGTAAAAAAATATCAGTTACTAGCTAAACTTTGTATGCATTTTATTTTAGCCGCCTGAATCGTAGTAATAAAATTTCAATGTGCAACAGTTGGAAACTGCACTAAATATAAATCCCATCAAGTCACACTGACATGATTGAAGAACCCACCGTTTAATTTTAAATATAGTGCAGTCAGTTGCTTGTCGAGATGAAAAAATATATCTTACACGTTATTCTCAGATAGGCTTTTCAAATACCTTGTCTTATCAATACTCTCATACGAAAACATATTGAATCCGATTAGCAATTTATGGAGGAAATCTTTTTTTCTGTTAGAAACGCTCATGGCACAAGTTTGGTATTCAAATGTATTGAAGTTTGAAATTAATGCCTCTTTGTGTGTCAACTTATTTTGTTGCGCAGATAGAATAATTTCATGATAAGGCGATTAGCAAATATTGAAGATGGTATACCCTTTTTCACCCGAATGCCAAGGACGGGTTATTTTAGACTTCTTTTCTTCTTTTATTAGTTTTAAAAGCCAAGTCAAAGACCCATGGCCGCGGATTTTAGTACTAGATGACGTGGCCTCGGCACAAGGGCAAAGAAGGAACATGGGTTCGGTTTTTAGTCAGTAGAAGTCTTGTTACTTTAATGAACAAATTAACATTTATTTGGGTTCTATTTACAAAACATTTAAATATTCTTTTCAGAATGCGCATTTTTCGGAATGAACTAAAACACCACCCCACTGTATCGACGGCACCGTGCCGTGTATCGTGCGTGGCACATTACGTTACGATGTCGTGTTTTTTTACGATGCTCATCGTAGATTTCCACGACGCGATGCCGCATCGTTGTACGACGCGACGTCGTATCGTGTTTATGTGTGGGAGCCTTATAGCGTGAAAATACGCGACCAAAAAGTATGTCGTGCCCATTTTGTTTGGTGCACCTTGACGCGTTGTCGGGTCTTCTGGTTACGGTTTAAAAGATTTCAGGAGAGACATAATATGAACGCAAATAACGATAAATTTTGTTACTTATGTGTGATATTTATGAGATTTCCAATTGAGGTTTGTATCAATATTAAGGTACAACAAATTAAGAGGAAACGCCTCTTAATTAAATAGCAGTATTTATTTATATTTTACGCAATTTACGGTTTTGTGACGAGCCCTCTTACGCCCCGTATGTAATGACAATTTTTCCTTATGCTTAGTATAAATTTTGCCTCGTCCAATGTTCTTACTTCCGTGACTGAATTCACCAATTCTATTTTTCAGCCTCAGCCTATTTTCCTCTGCTTTGTTGTAAGTAGTGCAAAGCTTCTCAATTGGACGTATCTTGCTTCGACAGCTAAACAGTTTGCTTTGATTTGAGATGGTACTCTTAGTTTCAGTTACAGGAAAGACCAAGGAATTGTTGAGGAAAAGTTTGAAGTATAAATAGTTGAGTTTTTAAATCGTTTTTATTTTTATTTACTCAAAAAGAATTAGTGTTCCAAGAAAGAATTTTTTGAGTAGGAACACTCGTTTTGTATAAACGTAAAATATAGATCACTGGCTCGTTGGTATAGTGGTTGCAAACGCGACTGCAGCTAATCGTGAGGGTTTGATTCCCATGTCGGGCAAAGTAGTATTAGGGTTTGCCGTAAGGAATTTCTCAGGAGCAGTCACTGAGAAGCTCGCCCCCTTTTACATGGGACTTATACATAACTGGTGAAATGTGAGTATATTATTAGGTACACCTCTGTTTAACCCTTTAAAGATTACAGGCAGAATATTATTATTAAGTTCCCATTAAAATAGGTGGACCAAATTTCAGAAATCATTCAGACCACCAAAATAAGGACGATGGTAAAAAAATATATAAGAAAAACGCATTTAAGTACACTCATAAAGGATGAGTTTGTTCTAGAGTGCCGACAATTTATTATTTAAAGTTAAAAAAAAAACAGTTTATTTAATGTTTTTTTTTGTTTACATAAGTATGTTTGGTTAGACCTACTGAACGCTGTGTTAAAATTTGTCCACCTATTTTAATGGGACCTTATATTGAATTATGCTTGTCAAATTAACATCAACTTACAAAACTGTACATAATGTTCTCGTGGCAGTGTTGTGAGAACTTTATAGAAAGTTATATCGTCTGGAATAAAGAGGGTATAAAAATATAATATCTTTTATGAAGAAAAATGTAAGAAAACGGACGTATTGCCACCTGCTGCCACTTAACAACTGAATATTTAATAAGGCTTCATGGTTCATTAATGTTATAGTAGGTTTAAGGTGTGGTAAGCACATACAGGTTAAATTGGGTTAAATGGTTTGAGCGGGTACTCTTGATTGCACTGCCAAACTAAGGTTTCCTGGTCGTTGCAATATTGAAAAAAACTAGCTTTTGCCAGCGGCTTCGCCCGCGTGAAAATGACGATACAAACTTTCATCCCCTATTTAACTCCCTTAGGGGTTGAATTTCAAAAAATCCTTCCTTATTCCTTGTCTACATTATAAAGGGATCCTTGTGCAAAGTTTCAGCTTTCTAGGTCCAAGGGTTTGGGCTGGGCGTTGATGAGTCAGGACTTCTCTTTTTTTTTATATAGATAGATAGTCTTCACGTGAAGCCGCGCTTGCCTAGGTCGGTCCAGGATGGGTAAACACCCAATACTTATCCAAATTCCTCTCTGCCTCGGAAAACACGTTATGCTGTTGATCCCGATTGTCATTTGATAGTCGTTCCAGGTAGTCAGTGACCTGAAATTTTGTCTTACTAAGGGGTATTGTATTCCCGTCGGGGCTGTGGATTATCGAAAGGATAACGCGGCTCCGACACAAGGGCGAAGAAGGAATATGGGTTTGGTTTTTAGCCAGTAGAATTCCGACACTCCCCTTCGCTCTGCCCAAGAGCGGGGGGGGGGGGGGGGGTTATTTGATGATTTCCACCCACCAAAAAAAAAAGGGTATCGTATTAATCAATATTGTGGAGGTCAGATAGGCAGTCACTCCATGTAAAGTCCTGTAAATACTGGGATTCAACTGTAGTCTTATGGGAAGACTAGAAGCCGAGCCCAACGATGTTACGAAAAAAGCTGGGCTGATATAATCACCCTAATACAAACAAATATTGATTTAGTTGTAGAGCAATCTCCAATTATGTATTGGTATACTGTAAAGGTCACAATAAAAAGAATATCAATGGTTAAATCTTTTGATCCTATTTGAGGTACCCCAACCTAACCCACTCTGGAGTTCTTAGTATTTTTGTCGCGAATAAACGAAATTACGCAAGATCTAAGAAAATTCAATTTACCTTTTACTAGTATTTTCAAGAAAACCATATTCCAGCGTATATCTATCACAAATAATAAAGCTCGCATTCATCAAAAAATTTACAAAGAAATACAAGACTGTAATCCGATCAATCACCTCTGACTTCACCAAAAAGAAATCAATAACACTCAATAAATAAATAACCCCACTATCCCAGCGGTGGAGACTTCTTGCATCGCCTTGAAACCCCGCGCCGATAAAACAACGTCGAGCAGTTGATTGCAATGTAGTAAATTTACTGACTTAGCTTGGTGCAGACGCTGTGGGGCTAATAAGTTACCGATCTGCCTTAAGCTATACGCGTATGCTATACGAGTCACCGCGAGGAGACTTACAGTGCGAGTGCGACGGTATTCAAACGCAAAGAAATGAAGTGACATGCATGCGTCTGCCTTCATGCAAGTTGTGTTCATTTAGGTCTATATTTATTTGTTCTAAAAAAATTCAATGTTAGATAAATTATTCGTGGGTGCCATAAGCTATTCATTATGTGTATTATTATTATCATGCATGTTACCCGAGGTATCGTAATTATTGTGGATGAAGTCGCGGTGGAAGAGCCAGTAAACCTACATATTTTAGAATTTATGTTGGTAATTCATTAAAATAGTGAAACGTTTTACAGCTTATTGTTCAAATATTTGCAAGATGAAAGACAATAGTACATTGTTACCTTAGGGGTGAAAGGAACTTATTTAGTCCCCGAGACGGGGTTTGGCGCCTGAGCGCAGCGAGGGCGCTAATAGTTCGAGGGACCAAATAAGTCTTTAACCCGAGGTAAACACTGTGCTTTTCATTACGAATACAAAGAAAGTTGATGGGAATAGGCTTGCGCCCAATTACCTAAATCGAAAGAATGAAGAAAGAAAAGGTAATTGGTTTCACAAAGGACAAAAAAATAAAAACGTAAACAAAAGAGAAACACTTCAAATCGGTTAAATCTAATCGGTGGATGGCAATAGGCTTGCTCCTAATTAGATTGGTTGATGGCAATAGGCTTGCCCCCAACTACATCAGTTGATGGCAATAGGCTTGCTCCTAAATACATTGTTTGATGGCAATAGGCTTGGTCCCAATTATATCAGTTGATGGCAATTGGCTTGCTCCTAATTACATTTGTTGATGGTAATAGGCTTGCTCCTAATCACATCGGTTGGTGGCAATCCCCTTGCTCCTAATTACATTGGTTGATGGCAATAGGTTTGCTCCCAATTACAACAAATAATTTGACAGCTGTCAGTAGAAAGCGATTCTCCCTAGGGCTGAAAAGTAGTACTTTCAACCCGCTCCGCAGGCATGTTCTGACCTACTTTCAGAGTATGAGTAATGAAAAATAATTATATTATACAAAAGTTTGATGTTAAGTTGTTCATGTTGCATCATCACTATCACTATCACTACATAGTTGACTGGCCTGTTGGTCTAGTGGTTAGTGACCCTAACTGCTATGCCGGAGGTCGTGGGTTCGATTCCCACCCAGGACAAATGTTTGTGTGATGAGCACGATCATTTGTTCTGTGTCTGGGTGTAATTTATCTATAATATGTATGTATTTAGAAATATATAAGTATGTTTATCAGTTGTCTAGTACCCATAACACAAGCTCTGCTTAGCTTGGGACTAGATGGCGTTGTGTGATAGTTGTGGAATATTATTATTATTATTTTCGGAATGTGTTTTTTCTTCTCAGCTCTTAGACTGGATTTTTACTACATTTACGGGTCGAAACCAAAGCAAATGTAGCGTGTGGTGTGTTTGTGTGTGTGTGTGACGTGTGTGAGTTTTTTATGTTGTGATGAGGTCCTATTTCATTCTCTTCTATCTGCATAAATTTCCTAACTATTCTGCACGTATTTAAAATCGCAGCTTTTTGTAGTGTAATGTAGAGAGTTTCTTTAAGGTCTAATAATTTTGCCCTGTTGTGGAAAGGACTATTGGGACTACATACACTTTTTCTTGTTGCCACATTCTTGTAACTTCTTCTTTCAATTCTACGTATTTACTTATTTTTTCAGTAATTGTTTTCTGTATGTTGTGCGTGTTGGGGACGGCAATATCTATCAGGTAAGTAATTTTGTTTATTTTGTTCTGTAGGATTATATCCGGCCTGTTGTGGTGGGTCGTCCTATCAGAGAGAATACCGCGATCGTAGAAGAGCTTATGTGTTTCGTTTTCTAGGGTAGGCAATGGTTTATAATTATAGTAAGGAGTGTTGGTATTTTGGATGAGTGTATGTTTGAGTGCCAGTTTTTGGTGAATGATATTGGCCACTTGATTGTGCCTGTGTGTGTAGTCGGTTTGCGTGAGAGTTGTGCATGCTCCTGTTATGTGCTGAATGGTTTCTGGGTGGATGTGACATTTGCGACATTTATCATTAGTTAATGTGGGATCTTTAATTATGTACTTTCTGTAATTTTTTGTGTTGATTATCTGATCTTGAATTGCTATTATAAATCCTTCGGTTTCTGGAAATAAGTTACCTATCTTTAACCACTTATTTGACGCTAGCGTGTTTATGTGGGATTGCTCTAGGTCATGAGGGTGCCGACCATGAAGTACTTTTCTCTTCCAATCTTCAATTTGTTGTATCTGCGGGTCAACATTGGTTATGTTTTGGGTTTCTATGTGATCGAGGTTAAGTGAAGTGTAGTTAAGATCGTTTTTTACTATGGCTTGGGACTAGTGCGGGATTTTGTGTGGAAGAATGATTTTAGTCGACTAACTTGTTTCCGCCATAGGTGCTGGATATCTATAAGGCCTCTCCCTCCATGTTCTCGTTTAATAGTTAGTCTCTCTATGGCGGATTTAGGGTGAAGATTGTTATGTTTTGTAAGTGTTGTTCTTGTAGTTCGTTGTAATTGTTCAGTATCTGTTTTAGTCCATTTTATAACTCCAAATGAGTACGTTAGTATGGGAATAGCAAAGGTGTTTAGGGCTTTAATAAGATTTTTACCTGAGAGTTGGGTTTTACAGACAGCGGTGACTCTCTTCTTGTACTCTGTAGTTAGTGTATCTTTTATTTTAACGTGGTCAAGACCTTTTAGTTGTGTGTACCCTAAATATTTATACAAGTCAGTCGGTTCCAATGCGGTTATAGTATCTGACTCATCCACAGCATAGTCACCGGGCCGGACCTTGCCTCTAACAATGTGAAGTGTTTTACATTTCTCTAATCCAAATTGCATATTAATATCCTTACTAAACTCTGCCGTAATATCTACTAATTTCTTCATGTCCTTTTCTGATTTTTTTATTATTATTATTATTATAGTATAAAACAAAGTCCCTTCCAGCTGTCTGTCCCTATGTTGTATGCTTAAAGATCTTTGGGTTTTTTAATAGATAGAGTGATTCAAGAGGAAGGTTTTAGTATCTTTTTTGCACCCGTGCGAAGCCGGGGCGGGTCACTGTATATCAAATAGGCCAGTGCCTTTCAAATTAAAACAAATTGGAGGACCCTGAGAAAGGATAAACTAATTTATAACTTTTATTTTCATGGCCACACTCTTAGATTCGTAAAGTCAATGTTGAAAGTGAACAATACCTATTTGTTTTCTTTTGTTTAAGAACAACGCATTAATTGTTCGTTGTCATTATTACTCGTGACAATAGATTAGGTACTTAGTTACAAATTAAATGAACATAGGTCTGATGCTATCATTAACACTGGAAATGAGATCATTATTTTTAATTCAATTTTACTATTTGTTTTACTAGGAATAAATGATAGTGTGACGATTAGCACGATGATGATTTATATCTATTTGTTTTTGAGTTCCCGATATTTCAGCACTGTTGCTAGCATCATGAGCACGAAAAACGAACAAGAAAGAGGGTAGACTGATTATTCTGCTCATAAACACCCACCCGCAATAACTTCAGTTTATCCGAAACCCCCATAGCAAAACCTAGTACAAATCGATTTCACTATATGAATGAAGCCCGGTTTTGCATGCCCAAGGTTTTAGTCGAACATTGAACCCAACTTTGTCTTAACTGTTTATCAATTAAATAACCTAAAACACCCACCTTAAAAAAACCCAAGAATGTCCGTCGGGGGCTGACATTAAATGAACTAGTTTTGCAATATTCAGCTCCCGACGGACATTCTTGGGTTTTTTTAAGGTGGGTGTTTTATGTTATTTTATCCTTTTTTCAATTAATTTTTAACAGTCGTGGGTTTTTTCAAAATTTTTAATTTTGCTTTTTATTTTAAACTTTTTACTTTTATTTTTTTATCTAAGAACATGCACCAATCAAACCTTAACCCATAACTGAAAACTGCATCAAAATTGAACCTGTAGTTTTGGAGAAAAATGGCAACTTTGATTTGCACAAAAAATGTTTGCTGCAGCGCCCCCTGGTGAGTTGTCACCGTAACACCTATCTAAGAACATGCACCAATCAAACCTGAATCCATAACTGAAAACTGCATCAAAATTGAACCTGTAGTTTTGGAGAAAAATGGCAACTTTGATTTGCACAAAAAATGTTTGCTGCAGCGCCCCCTGGTGAGTTGTCACCGTAACACCTATCTAAGAACATGCACCAATCAAACCTGAATCCATAACTGAAAACTGAATCAAAATCGGACTTGTAGTTTTGGAGAAAAATGGCAACTTTGATTTGCACAAAAAATGTTTGCTGCAGCGCCCCCTGGTGAGTTGTCACCGTAACACCTATCTAAGAACATGCACCAATCAAACCCGAACCCATAACTGAAAACTGCATCAAAATCGGACTTGTAGTTTTGGAGAAAAATGGCAACATGTATTTGCACAAACACACAAACAAACAAACAAACAAACAACCTCTCACCCCAAACGCATATACCGTCTCCGTTTCGTCGTGGGTAAAAAACACAAGAAAATTCTTTAATTTAAACGCAATATTTTAGATCAATCAAAATTTGAATATACGTTTCCAATTTAAGTCTCGTTCCGTATAATCCTCACGAATTGCCTGTAATCTGGGTGGCTCGACAATTTGCGTGCGATTAGCCACGGTTTGCTTCCAAAATTGTTAAATAAACGAGCCACATCGAGCCATGTGTTGTTAGGAACATGCGATGGTTTTGGTATAGTCAGAAATTTGGGTCATGAAACATAATAATATGTATCATGCTTGTATAGAAAAGAAGAGATAGGCAGAAATGTGCCTCTGTAGCTACACCTATACTAATTCATCAGTCACGTTTAAATCTCATGTAACAGGGGGAGAGTCAATTGGTATTCATTTAGGTTTATAATGTTTTTCATTGGGAAAATCCTTATACCAGGAGGATTAGTAACCAAACAACGTTTATATCAGTGTATTTGTAGTAAAAATATGTAATAAACTTTATTTCATGAATAAACAGAACCACACACACACACACCCCATCACACACACACACCCACACACCACATCACCCACACACACCCACACACAAACACACCCGACACACATCCCACATGTTTATTTTTAAACAGAACCACAATATAGATTTATCGACGAGGGTTTATAACCAAAGTACCTCCACGTTACAGCTTACCTACATGATAGAATAGAATTCAAAACTGATTTGACCAATGTTATATACCTACCTCTATGGTTGTGACATTCATGTTTACTTAGTTACGATATTAAATAAAACATATTCTTGTACGATGATTGTAATTTATTTCATTGGCGACGAGGATTAAGTGATAAAATGGACGCGGAACAATTTAAAGAATTTATACAAATTCAACGGGAACAACAACAGCAAATAACAGACGTTTTGCAGCAACTCGTGTTACAACAACAGCAACCGACAGCGGCGGCCCCCACACCAGCAACACCTGGTACGGAGTCTACCAACTCGGCGAACACCAACAACAACTGTAATAAACTCACAATTATTAAAAATTTCAAGTGCGATACGTTTAACCCTTCTACTACGTCGCGTCGGTAGAATATTTTTTAGATTTTTTTGAAAAAAAATGCGATATCTGGGACGTAAGCGAAGACGACATCAGGAAAGAACTATTATTTTCTTGCTTAACTCCAGAAGTCTTTCACGATCTGAAAGTAGCACTCATACCCGTTTTTGAAAAAAGTCTATACAAAGACGTAAAGTCTAAACTACTCGACTTACATCGACCTAAGACAACGAAATTCAAAGCTTTGACTGAGTTTTGGAATTGCGTAAGAGACTGCAATGAGACTATGGAACACTACGCTAACAGGCTCAAAAAACTCGCCACCAACTGTGGCTACAAGGACGACTTGTTCGAGCGTCTACTGCGTGATCGATTTGCGACCGGCATAAACCACCCGCAGCTAGAAGTGGATCTGAAACAGAAATGGCCCGATTTACAAGAACATTACGATGGAAAGACTGTAGAAGTTACATTTGCCAAATTCTTTGCAGTAACTCAGTCTAGAGAGCTTGCTGAAGGTGACATTCACGTCGTTTTACCTGCTGCCACAAACAAAGTCAGAGCAAAAACCAACATGGCGCATCACAACAAACAGAGTACGTCTTTACGCAGGATTGGTCCAGATCAATGCCGTCGATGCGGTGCATATGATAGACATAAGGTGGGCGATTGTAAGGCAAAAGACTATATTTGCAGGGAATGTCAAACACTAGGACATTTTGAAAATTGCTGTATCAAGACTGGAAGAGCATATTTAACGAACACCAAGTCAGGGAAGAAACGAGCAATCAAAAACGAAAACAAATTACATAAAATTAGGAACACTGACAGCGACGAGTGTTTATCAGAATCTTCTACATCCTCATACGATAATGAAGATGTCTACAAGATTGAACGCAAAAGGAACAAGGACAGCAAGCGCATTGACGTCACACTCAATGGTGTCAAATGTACGTTGGACTGGGACCCGGGATCGGTATACTCCATCATTAGCACAGAGTTTTGGAAACGTATTGGAGCACCCCCTTTAACAAAGGCACCGAAACTACGTGCCTATGGGAACCTCAAACTCAAACCAAAAGGACTTACGGACGTAACAGTTGAAATGCTTGGAAGACAGAAAATTTTACAAGTTGTAGTTATGGAAGACGCCAACCCCATGCTTTTTGGTCTCCAGTGGAGCGAGATGTACGACATGACTTTTCCAGAACCCGTCTATTCGATTAAACCTACTCAACGAGATACCAGAACACTTAAACAGGTATTAGACACTTTCTCGCCTCTTTTTGACAACAAACTAGGAAAAGTTAAAAATTACGCAGTTAACATCCATATTAAACATGGTACCGTACCGAAACACGTTCCTGCCCGACCCGTTAAGTTCGCTTTGTGCAAAAACATAGAAAGAGAACTTCAGCGTTTAGTGGACGAGGGAATAATTACCAAAGTTGATCCAAATATGACGCCCTTGGAATGGGCAACACCCACAGTCAACGTGGTCAAAACAAATGGCCAAATCAGAATTTGCGGTGATTTTCGTAGCACTATTAACCCTGCCATGGTAACACACGCTCATCCAGTCCCGCTATTTGACCAGTTACGTCAAAACCTTGCAAACGGAGTTAAGTTTTCGAAAATCGACTTAAAAGATGCTTACTTACAATTCGAGATCTCTCCAGAGTCAAAAAAGTACCTGACAATATCTACTCACAAAGGATATAACCAATACAATAGGATGCCTTTTGGAATAACAACAGCACCCTCGATTTTTCAACACTACCTTGATGAACTACTCGGTGGTATTCCAAACGTAGCGATTTATTTCGATGACATCGCCTTAACAGGGAAGGATGACGCTGAGCATCTCGAAACACTGTCTACTGTGTTTGACAAATTACAACGAGCTGGCTTAAAAGTCAACTTAACAAAATGCTCATTCTTCCAAACAGATATCGAGTACCTGGGTCACACAATCAGCAAGGAAGGAATACGACCAACTAAATCGAAGATTGAAGCAATAACAAAAGCGACACCGCCTACTAACGCTCAAGAACTACGGTCATTTCTTGGCCTCGTAAATTTCTACGAAAGATTCATACCTCATCTGCACAGTTTCTGTGCGGACCTTCATGCACTAACTGGCGCGCGCCAAAAGTGGCGATGGACTGATAAAGAAAACACAGCGTTTGAAAATACTAAAATGCTGATTTGTGAATCAAAACCACTTGTTGCTTTTGACGAGAAGCGTCCGTTGTTTTTAGCGTGTGACGCCTCGGAAAAGGGCGTGGGTGCCGTATTATTTCATAAAGCGAATGATCAAAATATTCAACCTATCGTTTTTGCGTCAAGAAAACTGAGATCAGCGGAATCTAAATATTCAGTTATTGATCGAGAAGCATTAGCCATATTTTTCGGCATCAAAAAGTTTGACCAATACTTACGTGGCACAAAATTCACACTCGTCACTGATCATAAACCCTTGATTCACGTTTTAGGCCCACAGCGCAATTTACCGAAGCTTGTTAATAATCGCTTAATACGTTGGGCTTTGATCATTGGTAGCTATGACTACGACATCGTCTTCACAAAAGGACAACTTAATTTTATAGCTGATTATCTTTCCAGGATGCCCAATCCTGATGAGAAACCGTCCCGTGCAGAATTGACAGTACACAGAATAATAGCTCAGCTAAATCATAACAGTTATTCAGATTTAGCGTTGACAGAAGAAATAATAAGGGATGCGTCAAGGAATGATCCTATTTTCAAACAAATTTCGGAGAACATTAAGACAGGTTGGCGGGAAAATTCATATTCAGATATCTTAAAACCTTATGCTCGGAAACGCAACGAATTGTCCATCGAAAATAAGATTATGATGTGGCAGGGTCGAATAGTCGTTCCGAATACGCTCAGGAAGACTACATTGAAATACCTGCACACAGGACACCCAGGAACCTGTGCAATGAAAGCACTCGCACGTTTTTACGTATGGTGGCCATCGATCGACGATGATATTGAAGAGTACATCAAATATTGTCGTAAATGCCAAGAAAACCGGCCAAATAACTCTGAATTGCCTGTGTACTCCTGGTCCGTTCCTGACAACCCATGGGAAAGACTTCATGTCGATTTTGCGGGACCTTTTGAAGGAAAATACTGGTTTGTTCTAGCAGATGCACTCTCAAAATGGATTGAGATCAAGCCCATGAACCAAATAACTACAAACAAACTGTGTGAAGAATTAGACTCTATATTTACAACGTTTGGTTTGCCACAATTTTTGGTGTCTGATAACGGGACACAGTTTACCTCCCGGGAATTCCAAAATTATTGCAGAGACAAGGGTATTCTACATATTAAGTCATCTCCATATCACCCGAGGACTAATGGCTTGGCAGAACGCCTGGTTCGTACTTTCAAAACTAGAATGTCTTCAAGTGCGAGCGATGGCATGACCCTGAGAAGGAGGCTAGAAAACTTCCTATTTTCCTACCGTATAACACCTCATAGTGCCACCGGAAAGAGCCCAGGTGAAATTATGTTTGGGCGTCGGTTGCATTGTGCTCTGGATAACGCGCGGCCTAACCCTAAAAGAACTCTGCAACACAAGCAGATACAGGCAAACATTGAGTCTGAGAATCGAATCCCATTTTTTAAAGCAGGTGACAGTGTTTTTGTTCGCGCCCGAGACGGATCGCGATGGCTACCTGCTACAATATCAAAGCGTACGCACAGATATTCTTACGCTGTGAAAACTTCAGACGGTGTAGAGAGGAGATATCATGCAGATCATGTGCGTTCCCGCATAGCAGACTCAATCAGTCCAGCTGTTACTGATCTTCCTCCTCTACCTTCGTCAACACCTGTTGGACACCCACTAACACCTCCGTCCACATCTCATTCTCGCCCTTTGCCTCGATCCACATCTACGCCTCATTCACTAACTTTTTCCACACCTATCAGACAGCGTTCACCATCATTCACATTTAGCAATCAGCCAGAGTCACCTCACCCAACGCCTCAACTAACCCAACCATCAATTTGGTCCTCCTGCCAGGCTACTCAAGACTCGCCTGATATAAATCCAAATGTGATGGAGCACATCGTTCCAAGTTCATCAGGCACACAGAATCAAGCGGGCACTCCACGACAAGTCAGCGCTGAGACACCTGGTCTTCCGCTGGCCACGGCTGTCTTGCAGGGAGCACCAGCAAGGCGCAGTGGGCGCACCACCACGAAGCCACGACGTCTTGTCGAGGAGATGTCGTAGCTTCGTTGGAATGGACGAATGTTATATACCTACCTCTATGGTTGTGACATTCATGTTTACTTAGTTACGATATTAAATAAAACATATTCTTGTACGATGATTGTAATTTATTTCAACCAAACAGATTTGAATTACAGGCTGGACGTCCAGACACAAAAAGTGCATTATATTATGCAAATAAAAAAAAAAGAAACCTTCCCTCTGCCGTTTGAGGCTCGGCTAGGATGCAGTATGGTTTAGCATAAATTACTCAATCGAATCATGAGATACAGACAATGAACGGACAGCATCGGTTTATTAATCGGATCCCGTCAGAACCCTAAAAATGGTATAGGTCGAGTGGTCACGAGATCTCCCTTTTTTTGGTTCCTACACAGTCGCTGTCCAACACTGTTGTCGCTTGGTAGTTTCTGTCAAAGTTGGTAAGATTTCATGAGATTGGGAACAGAACTTTCAATTAAGCTTTCGAGATAAAGTTTTATAATTTTGTTCTGTCCCAATGCAGGGCAAGAGCCTCCTTCCTCCTCCAAGAGCTCTTTTCCTGTGCCTCCTCGAGCCAGCCTTCGCGGTACGCATCCAGATCTTCTCGGCACCTTTTTCGGCCCCGGCCGGCGCCGTCTGGTATCCATCGTGTGAAGACTTAATTTGTCCAGCGGTCATCGTACATGCGGCTGACCTGACTCGCCCCATTACATTTTAACCTAGCAGTATTGGCCTAGAAGTTTTAGTAGTTTTAGTAGCCCAGACGGCCCCTACTTACGAACAGTAAGTCATAGGTTCTAACCCAGGCTGGCGGTTGACTTTGTGTAATTTATTTCATCACCGCTGCTCTCAAAACGGCGAAGGAAAACATTGTGAGGAAACCGGCATGTCTTAGAACCAAAAAAATCTAAGTCATGTGACATCCACCAACCCGCTCTGGGCCCGCGTGGTGGATTAAGCCCATCGATGTTCTAGAGAAGAGGCCTGAGTCCCTGCAGTGGTAACATTATAGGCTGATGATGTTGAATGTTCAACATTTATTCGTTTTTTTTTGGTGGATCCGTGCCACATTCCACCATTTCTGGAACCGAAACCTGCAGTCAACATAAAGTTTGCATGTAACGCTATATAAAGTCTGAAAGCCATCCGCTTTTATACCTAGCTTTATGTCAACACAACAGGTGGGTAGTACGCTTTTATGTTGCTGCTAAGCACCATTATACAAGGGGTTCAATGGTGTTCTTAAAACCGTATTGCTCGCTGTTAACGTGGATTATGTTTCTATTAAACCGGTAATGATTTTGTATGGGCTATCTGACCGTTATAATGTTACGTTTTATGTTTTTTCTTTGTTATGAATACTGATGTTGTAGGTTGCGTTACTTAGTCTTATTGAGATACACTTTTCAAATGACAGCATATTGTCGTAACAGTATCTGTAAATTCAGATAACTCTTACCAATTGATTATTAAACCTAATGTTTGAGTTAATTTTGTTGTTTTTTTAAGGAAATTTCCAAACGCTTAGTTGACGCTTCTCGTGACCAGAGGCTGGCTAGTATCTTGGCCAGAGACTAAGTGTTGCCATACAACGAGGCAATGCCACCATTCTTTTGGGCACATTACCGGCTGACAGCGTTGAGGAGCAGTATTTCGATGCCTTTTTATAGTTTATTGTTAGTTTAGTTTATTTTATAGTTTTTAATTAATGTAATATGTACGAAATAAATATGTTTTATGTTTGTGTTCACAAAACATATCTTAACATCACACCTATAATCCCCGAACGGTTAGGCAGAGGCATAGATAACAGAAACAACAGGAGATATGGCAAGGAGGCGTGGTACATGCGAACTCATTTGGCTGCGACGCGGCCTGATGCCACTTTCAATAATGAGTCGAATGTCAACTTGCGACGTCTTCACTGCTCGTGATTTTTTACAAAATGCCGCGTTGTTCAGTGAATGTTTGTGAAAATAATAGCTGTATTGTGAATTACACGAAATATGGTATCTCATTTCACACATAAGTACTATAACATTAATGTTTTTCATATTAAATTCATTAAAACATTACTTCGTGATACGAGAAACATGATGAAAAACCAAATTAATTGTTTTCAATAAGAACAAAAACCATTGCTTGTTTAGTACAAATCGACCAGTGAGTTGGCTGATCTAATAGCGCAATGGATAGGTGTTTTACTGATGCTCTCACTCACACAATATTTTTGAAAAGCGGGTGCTGTCAGTTTTTGAGAGCTAGAGATGTGATGTTTGTGGTTGTCGATATTTTATACGATGATCCTGCTTAGTACGACTATGCATGATACAATTAATTATTTTAGACACAATTTGTTACTATACTGTAGGGAACTGCGTATTTTATAGCATTACTGAGAGTTGTCGTAAATGTAGATAAGAAAAACCAATATTCTTTACTACTACTTAAAATAATTATGTACTTATTGACTAATCCTTACTATTATCCTTACTAATATTATATATTATGTGAAAGGAACTCTGTCAGTCTGTCTGACTGTCGAGCTTTCACGCCAAAACTACTGAACCGATTTAAATGGGTACACATATAATAATATATAGCCTGAGAAAGGATATAGCCTACTTTTTATTGCGAAAAAAGGGTTGTAAGGGGTTGAAAGAGATACCGCGGCTTCAACACAAAGGGCTAACAAGGAACATGGGTGGTTTTTAGTCAGTAGAAGTCTTACACTCCCTAACGTTCGGCCCAAAGCGGGAGGAGTCATTTGTTGATTTCCCAACCTCCAAAATAAAAAGGGCTTGAAAGTGGGAGATTAATATATTACTTTTAGTCGCGATAATCGACATCCACGCGGAAAAAAACCGCGGGTATCAGCTAGTAAAATATAAATTTACAAACAACAAAAGTTAATATAGATACAAATAACAACGCTTGTATTATTACGCTTTCTTATTATTGTAAACAATACGGAAAATAGTATGTAGATACTTTTTATTGCTTACTATTGACTGACTAAATAGGTAATATTCATTGATGACTCGAGTTAACTTTTATTAAATCAGTAGCTAATGGGAATATAGGTAACTAGGAACTTCAGCATTCGGGCATTAAATAACCGATAAAATGTAATAGTAGTTTATGCGACTGTGCATAATGAAGGGCATTACAACACAAGTGTGGGTTTAAGAAACGAGCCGAAGGCGAGTTTCTTAATAGCATCACACGAGTGTTGTAATGCCTAATTATGTATAGTTGCATACACTAATTTATCTACCCGAATATCATAAGGGCTCTATGATGGGTTCAGGAACCATAGGGAAATGACCAGCATTGTTACCAGTGTAATGCAATAAAAAATAAACAGGTTATTAGTTGCATTCGTCGCTGCATTTACGATATCTGGCGGAGTGTTCATGTTAATTTCTGAGTCACTATCACTCATTTTCGACAGAAATAAAGAATTAACAGAAAATTTGTCTACTCAATGAAAGGGAATAAAAAGCTAACGAACAAATGACAGCTCGAAATGGCGGCGTTTCGGATAATTGTCATTTTTTTTAAATCATAGGCAAACGAACAAAGTCACTATTCTTGTGTCACTCGAGATCAAAATGTCGTGCGATTTATAATTAAAATCATACTGAATTGGGATTTCGTATCGATAGGTATCTGTTTTAATGTAGATACGTGCGCGCGGAACTAGTTGGCCGCGCCTTAGGCATGTTTTTGTTTTTTATTATTTGTATTCTTTTCAATAAATTGAACAAATTATTGTTCACGATATCTCGAGATTGGTCATCACTGTCTAATTATAGTCTCCTGTGCATTGCGAGCTGTAGGCAACCCGCCCCCTCACTCCTGTCGCCACCTAAGGCGCGGCCAACTAGTTCCGCGCGCACTATAGAATAGCACACTCACTTGAATTTGACACCTGTTCCAAATTTAAAACTCATAACCTACTGTTTTCAGTAGGTTATGAGCTCATTACAGTTCTGTTAATTTCTGCTGGTTGGTAATGCTGGTCATTGCCTATGGTTTTTGAACGCATTATAGAGGGTTTATGATATTTGGGTAGATAAAAAAGTATTGTATGAAAAATATAAGTGTATCTTATCGTTTTTTATTTATTTTATTTTCAGTACCCCATAAAAGCTTTAGTAGAAGAATAAATAGAAGAATCGATAACTTTTTGATTTAGTCAATCACTAGTGTCTACGTAAAACAAAATGTACTATGTAAATAAGTACGGTGCATGGTAAATACACGCTGTGTCTGAAGGGATAAGGTTTATAATTGATTGTGTAGTACGTGATGTTTCAAGAAATGCGGGTGTGTGCGCGACAGCGTATATCTATTGTTTTTACTGCTCTGCGTGTGTGAACTGACGACACAGGTTCCTATACATTTTCGGCTAAAGGGCATATCTCCTGTTGTTTCTGTTATCTATGGGCAGAGGTGTACCTTATAATTATAGTACACCCACATATCACCAGGTATGTCCCATGTAATAGGGGGCGAGCCTATTGCCATCAACCGGACACAAATCCAGTCTCCATGGCTGTTACTGATAAATTACTGATGGTTAAAACCCAAAAACATTTTATTACACAAGGGAATCGAACTCAGACCATTTTAAAGGTGAAATATGATTGATAAGGAGCTGAATGCATCCAATCAGTTTGGGGAGGGCTGTCCCTTACAACCTGTATTTATAGAAACAAAGGTTTATAGTTTTTTATTATTATTATTTTTTATTATGAGCCTATGTTGTCCCACTGCAGGGCAAAGGCCTCCCTTCCCTCTTTCCACTTTTCGCGATCCAGTGCGATGGTAGACCGATCCCTTGAGAAAGAGTCCAGCTCACCCCGCCATCTCCTTCTGGGCCTGCCGCTAGTTTTGTTACATATATAATAAGACAGAAATAAGTATAACCTTTTTTTTTGATGTTGGCAAATCATCAAGTAACCCGCTCTGGGCAGAGCGAAAGAGAGCAGACTTCTACTGACTAAAAACCACCCTTGTGCCGGGGCCGCGGTATCTCTTTCGAACTACCCGCAGCTACGACGGGAAAAAGTATAACTTACAAATGAAATACGTAAGAATAGTGTACCTACAATAAAGAGCTCTATTCTATTCTACGAAAGTACCTGGATTCGGGTTCCTGAATATATTTTGTTTATTTATGAAAGAAAGGGGGAATAAAGCAGAAAATCAAGGGACCAGCTGGTAAGTACCTACTACGTCAACTAGGGAAAAACTAAATCCCGAGGAAGTGCCTTAAGGCTTGAGGTCGACCCTTTGCTCCGTCATTTATTTCTAGTCCAAGTTAAAAGTTTCTGACGTTTTTGTATAGTATACTTGTACATACGGTATACTCTTAACAGAGGCGACTTGTCAATGGCCTTTAAATGCTTACCGCCTTATTCATAAAAATAGTTAAGAGTTGTTTAACTTAAGCTTGGTTTATCTCGCATGCCGTCTCACTTCAATAATATTCAAATGAAAGTGACGGCATGCGAGATAAACCAAGCTTAAGTTAAACAACTCTTAACTATTTTTATGAATAAGGCGGTTATTGTTTAAGTACATTGTTTGTTTTAGTTGTAAGTTACCCAAACCAATAAAAAAAATACCGAGTCTCAAAACCAATTAAAGGGTTAAGTATGATTTTGAAGTTGGAGACTTTTTTTGGCGTAACTTAGTGGATGCCGACCAGCTCGTTGCTAAATAATAACAGCCGCTCGAGTCGATCTTTATGTGAAGCCGCGCTTGCTTAGGTTGGTCCGTGAATGAGTGACCACACATTATATACCGGGTTTCCACCGTGCCTCGGAAAGCACGTTAAGCCGCTGGTCCCAGCTGCCATTTGTCTTAGATCTTTGGCAGTCGTAACAGAAAGTCAGTGGCCCGAAAGTTTGACAGCCACTGACTGGGTTGTGGAGGTCAGACAGGCAGTCGCACAATGTAAAATACCGGTATTCAGCTGCAAGCGGTTAGACTAGAAGTCGACCTTAAGGTGAATCCTCCAACCAGCTCATAAAGGTTTAAAAATGACTTTTTACAAGGTCAAAGCCACACCGGAACCTTTATGAGCTCGGAGGGTTGTATTAATGATTTTGATGATTATAATTCTGTAACTACATACGTCTTACAGCCGCGAATCAAATGTTCATCAACATACATCCTATCACTGGCCTGCAAATTGCAAAAAACTTAAGAAAATTTGAATTTCGTGGCCCTGGAACATCAACCTTAATAACATTAACATAATTGGGAAACCGCTAAGCAGATGGTGCTTCTTTATTAGAACTTTTGTAGTTCGCCCAAGTCTGTAATAGAATTAAAAACTTCTACGTGCTTCTACGTCGCTAACAGCTCGTACCTTGACACCACACAATCTGTGGTGGCCGCTGTCATTGCCGACCATACCCGACGTTACCCGAAGTCACCCGACAATAGCCGACTGTCCGTTCGTGAGCTAGGTAAATTAATTAATTGATAAGAATTTAATCAAGTGTGGCTCCTGGCTTTTAGTGGAATGTTATATATTCAAAGTTAGATGTTTTGAAGTAATTATGGCATAAGTTGTCGTGGCAGTCCTATTTAGGATGAAGTTTTACGTATATTGTACTAACAAAAAATAATTTTGGGCACTATATTTCTGGGTTTACAAAAAAGTCACTGTGCAGGAGTGTCAGTGTGTGGCGACTAGCGACATCTATCGCAACACCTGCGTACTAACGATTGACAGAAATCCTACATCGCGCTATCAACATTATCCGCGACGTAAGCCTATATAGGAGTTCCCGACTTACAACTGTCGGGCAGTTAGCCCGCCGGACACAACACCCGTCCGGTCGGAGGATCCTCCCTTTTCAACGGGGGATGAGAAACTTTACACCCTGTTCCTCATTACCCCCAAACTGGTGACCCCGAGCATGAACGTCAGCGCAGCCTTCGTGCAACTACTTCAGACGTCGTTACCACTTCCCCTTCGCCTTCGAGCAGCGAGTCATACCGTCAGCCAGCAGCCACGGCTTCATGGGGTATCCTGTCCACCAGCATGCAGCGGAAGCGCATTCCTGGACATCACCCCCAGCCTCATCAGCGACTTTGGCACAGCACACTGCACTTCGGCCGGTCAGCAAGCAGAGACGCCCTTCTCTCCTGGTCGACGCAGCAGCCAGCCACTACGCAGCACTGCACACTCCGACCCACTGGAGCATACGCAGCATCACCCCGACTCACTGGGGCATCTACGGCAAGCACTGCATCACTCCGACTCACTGGAGCTAATATGCAGCATCACCCCGACTCACTGGGGCATCACCGCAGACAGTTCCGACTCACCGTGAACTATGCGGGCCAGCCACTACGCAGCACTGCACACTCCGACCCACTGGAGCATACGCAGCATCACCCCGACTCACTGGGGCATCTACGGCAAGCACTGCATCACTCCGACTCACTGGAGCTAATATGCAGCATCACCCCGACTCACTGGGGCATCACCGCAGACAGTTCCGACTCACCGTGAACTATGCGGCATCCGGTTCCGACTCACTGGAACCTTCCACTGGCTGACAAGCGCCAAGACTTAACCTGCTTTCGACCTCCGGTCTCGGAGGGGAGTGATGTGGCGACTAGCGACATCTATCGCAACACCTGCGTACTAACGATTGACAGAAATCCTACATCGCGCTATCAACATTATCCGCGACGTAAGCCTATATAGGAGTTCCCGACTTACAACTGTCGGGCAGTTAGCCCGCCGGACACAACACCCGTCCGGTCGGAGGATCCTCCCTTTTCAACGGGGGATGAGGAACTTTACACCCTGTTCCTCATTACCCCCAAAAGTGTAATCATATTTGGTCCTACACTGTGTGTTTTTTCAATTTAATTGTTTATGCTAAAAGTTTTAGTTTAAATACCTCTACGACCCCCGTGCTTATTAATGCATCAGCACATGTTTAATTTGAGTGCGTTACATGGAATCCTACCATAAAATGTGCTTTTTCACCCCAAAAGAAAACTCGTTCTCCAGCAATATTTTTTGCGTAGATTATCTTAGTTTGATGTACAAAATACTTGAAGTGAAGGGTCCGTTAATATATACTGACGTGTAATAAAGTGTGTATACTGACGTGGCAACAATAGTATACTATTGTTGCCACGTCAGTATACACAGAGGACTTACTCAGTATAGCTCCTAAACTACTTCTGCAAAAGTTTATATTAACGGACCCTTCACTTCAAGTATTTTGTACATCAAACTAAGATAATCTACGCAAAAAATATTGCTGGAGAACGAGTTTTCTTTTGGGGTGAAAAAGCACATTTTATGGTAGGATTCCATGTAACGCACTCAAATTAAACATGTGCTGATGCATTAATAAGCACGGGGGTCGTAGAGGTATTTAAACTAAAACTTTTAGCATAAACAATTTATTAAATTGATTGAATATAATCATATGGAAAGTTGGAGTTTTGACCCCCAAATCTCTGAACTAGAAGGTCCCCAGGTATGTTCCAGAACAAATAATAACAATGAAAATAGCGCGCTCAGGCCAAAATAAACCTAAACAAAGAGCTAAGTATCCATCCACACAAATCAACCTAGAAAAATCGAGAACAAAAAATATATATTTACGATCCCTACATGAATCCTTATTGCAAGAGAACTCCCCTAACCCTCACAATTCAATTTCAGGTAAATATATCCTGTTGTCATTTTTCTTTTATATGATATAGGAGAAGCACCGAGCAAAATATATTGTCAAATATGTACTTTATTATTATGTGCTCGAAAATATTACACATATTGGAAGAGAAAGTGATGTCTGAATTTATTAAAATGCTGTCGAGCATGAGTTAAAGTATATTAAAGAACTTTAGGCCTCAGCCTCGAATTTTGCGCGCAGCGGGGCGGCGGCGGCGGCGGCGCGGGAGCGGCGGCGCGGGAGCGGCAGGATCTTATGCGTACAATCAAATATACCGGTTCTCGAACACAGCGGTGCGGGGGCGGGCAACGAGCGGTGCACTCCATACAAGCCGCGCCGCCGCCGCCGCCGCCCCGCTGCCCGCAAAATTCGAGGCTGAGGCCTTATTAAGAAGTATTTGCTCATTTTTTTATTGTATCAACATCATCACGCTTGTAATTTCAGAAGGGTTAAGCAGAGGTATAATTTTGTAGTACACCTACATGACACCAGTTATATTACAGTCCTATGTAATTGTGGCCGGGTCGATTGCCTTAAAACGGGCATACTCGTAAATCTAGACTCTGTGGCTCCGACTAAGAAACTATTGATGAAAAACCCCTATACCGTTTTGTCCGACCAACGAATCGAACCCAGGATTTCATGCTCAGCAGTCGCACTAACAAGCACTAATAATAATAATACTTTATTCATACAAATCCTTACAATATATGCTTAATATTTAACAAGGTTCAGACGATGACAATAGCTATTGACTTCTGATGTTTCAGTATTTTTGGACACGCCCACAATTTTTCCGATACCCTAGCGCCATACTACCAAGTAAGAAACAAATAGTCCAGGATCCGCGGTCCATTTTTGCACTTGATAACTATCAAGCTAATTTTGATGAGACGGCGAGACGCCCAACAATTTCCTGCACGAAACTCTCGAATTCTCGATTGTGGTAAGTAATAGGGGTAGCAGGGATAAAATATGTTGGTTTGATGATTCTCAAAAGTGTTAAGTACAAACACTTTTGAGAATCATCAGCTGGGTTTTTTTTGTTAAATCTGATGATAATTATCTAAATTATTTGAAAAAATATTTGTCCTACAAAATGTATGGTTTGATCAAAGAGTCCCCTTCCTTCCTTCCAATATGTATCGATAACGAAGTCATTAAAAATGATTACTTACTAACTGGGTTTTGGGGATTGGATATTTTCTATTAAACCCACTCTTTACAAGTTGCCTACAAGATTCTAAAAATTATATTAAGTGTTTGGCACTTACTCCACGCACCATCAATACTCCTGTACATCATAAACAACAGGCTAATACACTTTCTGGAGCCACAAATTCCAGAAGAGCAAGCAGGTTTTGTTAAAGGCAAAGACACGCGGGAACAAATCCTGAACGTTCGCCAAATTATAGAGAAAAGCCGGGAATTTAACAGCCCTGTATTGATATGTTTCATAGATTATACCAAAGCATTTGATTGCGTGGAGTGGGGCAAGCTGTGGGGGGTTCTTAAAGACATGGGAACGGCTCAACATCTTATTGACATAGTCCGATGCCTCTACCTACACATCAACAACCGCTCTTTCGTCAAAATAGACACCGATTGTTCAAATGCGTTAGGCAGGGATGCATCCTCTCACTTCTGCTCTTCAATATGTATGAAGGGCTGGGACAAGGGGTTTACTGTTGGTGGAAAGTGGATTTCCAATCTGAGGTACACTGATGACACCGTTCTCCTTGCTACAACATTTGGCAACATGAAAGAGATACGGCACAGATTGGAAGTGGAAAGTGGCAAAGTAGGGTTTGCAATAAATAGGCAGAAAACCAAGCTTATGGTGGTAGATCGTGCGGGAAAGCTATCGGGCGCCTATAACATCTAAGGCATCTATACTGTGGACAGCTTCGATTAACTGGGCTCCAATATAATTAATGAAGGTAGCTGCGTCACAGAAATAAAACGGCGGATAGCCATGGCTAAAGATGCTATATTACGCCCCCGGAACATCTGGGAAAAACGTGGTATAAGTTTTAAAACGAAGGCCCGTTTGGTCAGAGCACTAGTTTTCCTGATTTTCCTCCATAGAGTTAATAATAATAATAATAATATTTATTTATTTTCAGGCTACTTTGGCCCATAGATAAATACCTTACAGACTAACATACATAAGATATAATTGACAGCTTGTGTTAGTAAACAAAACCTTAAAACTATATTAGTATCACTACAGTTGCACTACGTCACTGTGCGATCATGTGGCCTTGCCCGCGGAAGCGTCGAAACACCACCCCCTGCGGCCAAAAGTCCTCTTCCAAGACGAGGTGCAGGTAGCATGTCGGTACTCGCACCACAAACGCCTTAAAGTTGACGTTGCGGCGCGACTCGAGCAGCTGCACTCTCGCCACGTACTTGATCTTCTGGCGCACGTACTCCACGATGTCCTCCGTCGTAGTGGTGTAATGTAGACGGAAGAGGTACAAAGGAGTGTTCGGCTTTGCGGCACGAATATGCACATTGGGCTCCGATGGAGCCGTGCCGCAGCGGTTCTTGATGGTTCGCTGACGGCGCTTCCTCCTCAACACCGTCACGAAACCATCATCAGCCTGGATCGGTTCTTTTTCAGGCACAGGCTTCTCGGAAGGAGCATTTTTCCCCACAAGTTAAGACATGGACAATCCAAACAAGAGTAAGACAGAGGATAGACGCATTCGAAATGTGGTGTTTTAGGCGGATTCTCCGAATTCCATGGACGGCCAAACGCACAAATGTGTCTATCCTTTACCAACTCGATATCAAGACTCGATTGTCAACAGTTTGCCTACAGCGTATTTTGTCTTATTTCGGCCACATAATGCAAAGAGGAGATAGCAGCCTTGAAAAGCTGGTCATTGTTGGCAATACCGAAGGCAAGCGACCGCGAGGCCGGTCGCCATTTTACAAATTTGGAAGTGTCTGTCTTCCAAACGATTGGCTTTGAGAAAAAATTGTTTGTGGAACCTCAATGTCATTTTTAAAGACCTGTCTAATGTCTATAGACACCCCACACGTAGGTATAGGTTTGATGAAAAAAAAAATATAGTTTCAGTTCCATGTATGGGGCGACCCCCTAAATCCTTTTTTTTATTTTTGTATAAAAATCGTAAAGCGGTTCACAGAATACTTGTAGAGTTTCAACTGTGTAGTCTCAATAGTTTCCGAATGAAGTGGCTGTGACATACGGGTGGACAGACGGACAAACAGACATGACGAATCTATAAGGGTTCCGTTTTTTGCCATTCGGCTACGGACCCCTAAAAAACAGCTGGTTTGTAGTAATTTTTGATGAGCTCGTTATCAATACATGTTGGATTTAGATAATGATCATCAGATAAAAATAAAATAGTTAGTAATAGATTTTTGAAAATCATCAAATAAATAATTATAATAATATATAATCAATATATATTTTATCCCTGCTGCCCCTATTACCTACCACAATCGAGAGTTTTCGTATAGGGTAATGTTGGCTCACGGAAAATTAGCTTGATAGTAATCAAGTGAAAAAATGTACCGTGGATCCTGGACTAACATTGTGACGCGGTCAATAATAATTTATAGATGAACGGATAGCTGTCAGTGGGGCGCAAAGTGACATACGTCCGTCTAGCACCGCGCCTAAGCGCTCACTGTCGGATTGCATACGTAAGAAAGAGAGCGCGATGACGCAACGCTCGAACTTCTTACAAACCATATAATGATTAATTATAAAATAATAATTTATTGAATAATCAAAAATTAAAAACAACCAAATTTTGTATTTAAATATGATACGTTATTGTTATAAATTTTACCAACGTACGTTGATCAGTAATACAGATATTTTTGTTGGAAGATCATTTTAAGAGGTTAGTTTACCATTTTTTTGTATCGAGAAAACTTTTCAAAAACGTGTTTTGAAAACAACGAAATTATCAGAAATATGTTCAAGATTAACATATATTTTTTCCGCCGTGTCAAACTGTATAGATTTGGCTAAAAAATTGTTCAATACAAGCCTATTTGGCTCTTGTCAGCGCCTTAAGGCGTACAAAAGCTGAAACCCTGACTCCTAAACTAGGGAAACCTGTGACTTAAGAGTCAGTATTCTACTGCCACTTGGACACAATATACCTTATGGAACAGCACTAGACTAGACCAACCAGGCATTTTATTGTCGTAATGTAATTAATATAGACCTAAAGTTAATGCTAACAGATTTGACCTTAGCTTGGTCTAGTCGAGTACAGAACAGTTGGAACAAGCCAGCTTATATTGAATTTGTTAACACTGACGTGCAGTCCACGCTGAACAAACAACGGCACAATTCGAACAATCAATTCGTTGCAACAAATTCCTGGAATACAACAATAGACAGACTATTTCGATACATGTTTCAAAAGCTTCAGCTATTTTTTTTATCAATCAATAAAGTTTTATAACATTCACAACCATTTTAATTTTTTGGAGTGTGGTAAATCATCAAAGGACTCTCTCGCTCTGCGCGGAGTGGACGGGAGTGTCAGACTTCTACTGACTAAAAACTATCCATGTTCCTTCTCAGCCCTTTGAGCCCGAAGCCGCGGTATCTCTTTCGGACAACCAGCAGCCCCAGCAGTGGCCACCAGTATTATTTTGTTCACAAATGTTACAGACGTATAGCTAAGATTAGTACTTCGTTCGTTAGTTATTAATTGAAGTAGAAGAATGAATAAGAAATAATGTAACTAATTGGATATTAAGTAGACAATCAATCATATTCTTGTCTTATTTATTTGATTAATAAAGAAACACAAGTCGTTACCGCTAGAGAGACATAATTTCTGTGGTAATGTTTTATAATAGTGTGCAGAAAATAGGATGACGTAGTAAAGAACAAAATAAAAACACAATAATGGTTATAGAATTTTTTTTGGTTATGGTTCTTTAATTGACGTTACATTTAGAAAGATTGAATTATAAGTCTTGCTCATTTAAGTAACCAACATTATGTTTTAATTACATTATTTATTCATCATCTGCCTTTTTCCCAACAATGTTGGGGCTGGCTTCCAGTCTAACCGGATGAAGCTTAATGCCAGTATCTGACCTCCACAACCCAGTTAATACTGGGTAATATCTTTGGTAAGACTGGTTTTCAGACTTTCACGTCACTGACTACTTGTAACGACTGCCAAAGATCCAAAATGGCAGCGGGCCCAACAGCTAAACGTGCTTTCTGAGGCACGGAGGAAACTTATATTTTTATTCTACTCGCGCCTTTTTCAAAATAAATAGGCAAAAATCACAGAACGCCTGCTACGATCCTTTTTTTTTTTGTTGAGTGGAAAATCATCAAATCCAAGGGGCAGAGCGAAGGGAGTGTCAGACTTCTACTGACTAAAAACCAACCCATGTTCCTTCTTCGCCCTTGTGCTGAGGCCACGTCATCTCTTTCGATAATCCGCAGCCCCGACGGGATCCGCAGCCCCGACGGGAACCACAGCCCCGACGGGATCCGCAGCCCCGACGGGATCCGCGGATCCCGCTGCGGATCCCTTACATACTCTTTTATACCGCATTATAATAGAATAATAATTCCTTACCTTTACTGGGTATCGATAAAAGGCTTTAAAAACCCGGTTTTAACTAGATCACCATCAACATTACAAAAGGTACCTTATCCCGTTACAGCTTTACGTAACACCCGGGGAAACGAGGCACGCCGGGTATATAGAAAAAGTGTTGGACCCCTCACTGTGGAGGGTTCTGTAGTCTATATATAAAATACTTCATCATCATCATCATTTCAGCCCGTAATCAACCACTGTTGGGTATAGGCCTCCCCTTTCTTCTGCCAGTCTTCCCTGCTTTGTGCGTCTCTCATCCATCCATTCCCCGAGCTCCTGATGATATCGTCTACCCAACGCGCTTTAGGGCGACCCTGGTTTCTCACGCCCAACCTTGGCCACCATTCGGTCAGAATCTTACTCCATCGGCCATCTCCGCGTCTAGCCAAATGTCCTGCCCAACTCCACTTTAGGCGTATCGCCCTGTCCCCGACGTCAAACACTTTCGTCCGACTCCGGATCTCGATAAAATACTTAAAGCATCAAAAATAGTGATTTTATTGGCCACAAAAATTGGTTTAATGGTATAATAATAATAATAACTTTATTTCATAAAAAGCAGATTTAACATGTTTTATATACACACAATTTACAAGATCCTTGGTAGTAACACAATGGAGCACAATCTATGAACTGAAATCTGTACACAATATGGAAAACCCTGCCTCTCAAACTAGGTAACCTGTATCTTGAGAGACAGTGATTCAGCTTACAAAGTGATGCTAAAAGTGTAATAGTAGACTGTGTCGATCTACCTAAGCGGTTAAGAATATAAAGTTAAATTAAGTAAAAGTAAATATTTAAACGTGATGTGTGTGTGTGTGTGTGTTTGCGGGTGTCTCTGCATGTATGTGTGTGCGTGTATATGTAAGTGTGTGAGATTGTTGTGTGTGATTGAGGATATGTAGGTAGTTAGGAGACGTACTTAAGTAGGGATTCTGTTTGTATATAGTCCTGTTCCAGTAGCCATTTCGTTAATTTAGATTTTATTTCGTATTTATTTAAATCGACAATGTTTAGGTTTTTGTGTATTTGTTTGTATATGTATGTACTTAATGTGTAGTATTGGTGTTGAGCGAAGGCGGTTTTGTGAGGAGTACTTAAGGGCAGTTTTTTTCTTTTTTTAGGGTCAGATGGGGGGACGCTGGCGTGTTTTCTGACAGTAGACTGCAATACAAAAAGCTGGCGCACTGAAAGTACTTTTGAATCAGCGTATAGTTGCGTAGTGGGATAGCGGTAGGGTTTGCGCGACATCACCTTCAGTACGGCTCTCTGCGCTCTCTCCACCCTCAGAAGACTGGTTTTATTTGCACCACCCCAGACTGTGATGCAATAACCAATGACGGATTGGCATAATGCAAAGTACACCATCTTCAGGGTATCAGGCGGAGCCGAGTCTCTAAGGGATTTGAAAGTATGCAAGAGCTTTAAACATCTAGTGGTAGTGGCGTCAACCTGTTTGTCCCATCGTAATCCTTCGTCTATTTGGATACCCAGATATTTCACGCTATCAGTTCTAACAAGCGTCGGACATAAGCATTGTAGCTGTTTGGAGCAGGTGTGCGCTGTTATGCAGAAGGATTTGTCGGGCAAGTTGTTACGCCGGATAGCGAAGGGAATGTACGATGTTTTGTCGCAGTTTAGAGTGAGCAAGTTTAAGTTGAGCCATTTCATTATAGTTGCTATTGCCGCTTCTGCGTAGCATTTAACGCTATCCCAGGTTGGACCGTGAACTATGACTGCGGTGTCATCTGCATACGCAAAGATCTTGGAATTGGGGATGTTCATTCTGCACAGCTCATTGACGTATATAAGGAAGAGGGTGGGGCCTAAAATGCTTCCCTGAGGTACACCGTAAGTGGGGGATACTTCTTCACTTATATACTCTCCAATTTTGACTCTTTGGGTCCTATTGTTAAGATAGTCCTTGAAAATTTCGAGGGTGTTTCCTCGTACCCCCAGGAGTTCCAATTTAGATATAAGTTTAGGAACAGAGACTGTGTCAAATGCTTTAGAAAGGTCCAAAAAGATCCCTAAACTTTTAACTCTACTGTCCAGATTCCTAGCAGCCAATTGTGTCAGCTCAAGAACTGCATCTTCAGTAGAGATGCCTGTGCGAAAACCGTACTGATTATCAGCTATGAGCTGATGTTTGTTGAGAAATTTGTTTAAACCATTATTTAGAATCCTTTCAAATATCTTCGAGAGTGCTGATAGGACTGATATGGGTCTGTAATTGTTGACACAGTTTCTGTTCCCTCCCTTATGAATTGGATGGATGATAGCCTTCTTTAGTGCATCAGGAAAGATAGCTTTCTTAAGGCAACAGTTAAGGATGTACGTCAAAGGCGGTGTCAAGGTCTTGCGGCAACTCTTTAGCACTAAGGGGGGTATGCCATCCCAGCCCACTGCGCAATCATTACGCAGTTGCAGAATAAGAGATTCCACTTCGGATTCATCAACCTCAAGTATCACAAGAGAGTTGGGGGGGCTGAACGAAATGTTTTGACATGATCTCCTAGGTGGGTTTGTAGGTTGGTGAGATTGGGACAAGATTTTTTGTGCCAAATTAGTGCCTATATTACTGAAAAATCTACAGACTTCGTTTACGGATGAAGTAGGGTTATCACAGATTTCTAACAGTTCTACTGGACTAGTTTTATTTTTGGTGGTATTGGTGATCTGTTTTATCGTTTTCCAAAGGGCTTTCGGGTTGTTACGAGATTTTTCAAGTTCGCGTTTTTCATGGGAAATTTTTAGTTTCCGGAGCAGGTCGTTACAAAAATTCCGGTACCGAGTATATGTGATTTTAAGGATAAGATTACTGGGATCCTTTCTTGATTTGTTGTGCAACCGGTCACGGTTTTGTATACACTTTAATAGGCCGGTGGTAATCCATGGTTTAATTATTCTGGTTTTCCTTGGAATTTTAGTTCGTTTGGTGTGTTTAACAATTACTGAAGATATAATAGTTATGAACATGTTCATGGATAAATTGGGGTCAACAATTTTGTATAAAGGGGTAAAATCCGAGTTTTCTAAATCCAACTTAACTGCGTCATAGTCTATGCGGGTAGATATGTGGAGTGGTTTATTATCTGGACACGTGTTAGCAATATTAAGTAGCACCGGTTTGTGGTCCGTGATGTGTGAGTCTAGTACAAGAGTAGTAATAGGAAGGGTAGTTTTAACGAGTGCATGATCTAGACAGTTATCCAGGCGAGTGTTGTACCTGTGGGTTGGGAGAAGACCGTGAGAGGCATTAAGAATGAGGTAGTTGAAACAGCGGTCATCTGTACTAGTGGGTTTGAGGTCTATATTAATATCACCAATTAGGACTATATTTTTATAGGAGGAGAGGCTTAGGTAGACACTATTTAAACTATCCAAAAAACTTTCGGTACTTTCCTTGGAACTGTATGACGGAGAACGGTACACTGCTACAATCGCGAGATTTTGGTTAGGTATACGACATACCAAGCAATTTCCACCCACAAATTGAGGTTCCCACTCAGAGATTCGGAGAGCCTGTTTTGAAAAGATAACAATTCCATCATTTTGGTTACTATTTGTTCCAGTAAAATAGGAATCATACCCAGCCAGAACCGGCATATTACTGACTTTACTAAGCCAACATTCAGTAAGAATTACCACGTCTAGATCAAGTTTTGTTGAGTGCATTAGTACTTGGAGTTGGTCAAAGTTTTTATTTAAGCTGCGAATGTTTAGGTGTAAAATTTTTATGCTGGTGTTGGTGGAGCTGACATATTCAATACATCTTTCTGGGGCACAGTTAAATGAGTCACCTACTGTTAGCGAGTCTAACTCGCTGCATATACTATTTATGCTAGCCATTGGGAGAGTGTAGAAATAACGTGAAATGACTCAAATTTACGACCTCTGATAATAAGAGTTGTTTAGAATAAAAAATGTAATTTATTATTTGCCCTTTAGTGTAAATGTAGTTAAACCAGGTGTTTATGTGGTAATGAGTAGTGAATGTGTTTTTGTATAGAGTGCGAGTGTCAAGATGAGTTTTTATGTGTGTGGTTATGTGAGTGTTTAACAAATTGTATATCCTTTTAAACTTAGAAACAAATATAATATCGAATAACAACAACAGAAAACAGATGCGTAATATTAAAACGATCATAACTATACGGATTATCAGTCACAAGCTAGTGTTATCAATATCCTGTAGACATTTTTCAGAGCTAATTAATAGTTGTTTGTCACCTTCCTTTTTGCGCAAAAATATGTTGCCATTGGACACCCAGCAGAATTTGAACTTGTGGCTTTTCGCAAACTCTCTTGATTGGTAGAACAGTTTTTTGGTGTTACCTGGTAGCTGTTCTGTGACAAATACCGGCTGACAAGTTCCTGGAATGCCAATGATACTAGTGTTTAATTTATCCTCCTTGACCTTGGCCTTGTTGAACGTTCGGACTGCAGATATGAGTGTATCCTTTTTCATAACAGAAGAAAATTCAGCTATTATGGGTCGTGTAGTGGTAGTGGCACTCGACGGTTTCCCCGGCAAGCGATAAATATCCCTCAGCTCAAGTTCCTTTATCGATATTCCGACAGCCTTGCCAATGCTGCACACTGTTTTTGCAAGAGTGGCGTTGGTTTCAGTGTTACATTGCGGTATATTACGGATTTCAATGCCCGACGACCTAGATTTATGCTGTAGATCCTGTATTCTTTTCTCAAGACTTTCTATATATTGTCTCTGCTCCCGGCGTTCCTTTCTTAGGTGTTCCACCTCATTTTTCAGCTCCTCAAATTGCTGGTTTATGAAGAACATAGATTTGACTATCTCCTCGTTAGACTTGTGTATTTCCGTATTCGAAGCCTGAATCTGAGTATTCTGGGATTTAATTTCTGCAATATCAGACGCCAATTTAGCCATCACAGCGGTTTGAGGTGCAAGTAGCTTTGCAATTGAAGAGTCTTGTTCTTCCTTCCAATCGTCGAATTGAGTTTGAAGGTCGCGCGTAGCAGCGCCTTGTGGCGAGTTTGCCTTACGGGCTCTTTTATTTCGGTTCGTATTTACGTAATCACTCACCACAGCACCGGCTATATCCGATTCCGACTTAGTCTGGGACTGGCAAAGGATGTTTAATTGCGTTTTCGGCGTGTTCGGGGGGGTGCGGTTCACAGCGGACATGTTTCCAAAAAGTTGTAAGTAATAAAGTTGCTAGCAGATCTCACAGACTTGTTTACAAACGGTAAGTGCGTGCGCACTGCGCCGCGAGACGGTCCACGTTCGAGCGGAGTCGTAGCGCTCAGTCACGAGTACTTGTATTCGTAGCCGCGTAGGCAATCCGTAGCACTGACGTCAGCGGCTACGGCGCTGGCTGCGTAGCAGATAGCGAGTAGCTTATTCAAGTTTCGACGTCACTAGCACCGTGGCGTAGCGGTCGGGGGGCCGGACCGCAACAACACACAGCACCGTGGGAGCGGGTTCAAATCCAGCAAATCACAGACACTTTTCGAAAGTCAAAATTTAAAGTAGGTGACAAAATTGTTTGTATCTCACTCTAGGACCGCCCAGTGGGCGTTGATTACTGGTAAGAAACAGGTAAGAGTGACAAGGAATTCACAATCACTTGACTTAGCCAATCACAAAATTCGAAAGCAAAAATTCCGAGGACAACCGACACGCGTCCACTCGGTATAACGTACGGGCGCCGAATCGTCCATGGTATGGTCCAAAATAATAGTGAAACCTGAACTGAACCTACTAAAAATATACCATATTTCAACTACTATTATTGTGAATAACAAAGTTATTTAGGGACACCTTAAAATTATAATACAGCATTTGCAGCGAGTTGTTCGAAAGAGATACCACGGCCCTTTGTGTCCGAACAAAGGGCTAAGAAGGAACATGGATGGTTTTTAGTCAGTAGAAGTCTGACACTCTCTACAACTCCGCCCAGAGTGGGAGGAGTCATATGATGATTTCCCACCCTCCAAAAAAAAACACGCTTGTGTTTATTTTTCATCTCTGGAATATAATGTATGTCGGAATATAAGCACATTTTTTTATAAAATCAATGGTTTAGAGGTGCACTGAATGCATTTTTTTAATTTTCATCTCTCGAATTGAAATAGTCTGGAAGGACTGGCAAGACGAAATAATGAAGGTTAATTTCAATACGGAACCGCAAAAAAAACACGAACCACACAAAAGTATCAACCCATTATTGACTTAAAACATTTGACAGTAAACATTGTCGAACGCAATAAAATTTCGTTGGCCTGACGTGTACCAGTACTGAATGTGTACACCAAACAATGTAAATTGTAAATATGTTACAAATAATACAGCGTCGATATATCACATTACAGTGGCGTGCACGTATTTTCACACTTCTTTTGGTTTGTTTTCGTGTGGTGTAAGGCATGAGATTTTTGAGGGGTTTTGCTGCCCCGTCGGGGCTGTGGATATCGAAAGGTTACCGCGGCTCCGACACAAGGGCGAAGAAGAAGGAACATGGGTTTGGTTTTTAGTCAGTAGAAGTCTGACACTCCCTTTCGCTCTGCCCAAGAGCGGGGGGGGTTATTCGATGATTTTCCACCCACCAAAAAAAAAAGGGGTTTTACTGCGACTTCTGAAATTATTTTACCATTATAATATTACGTACTTACTAACAAACAATGACATGAAGATATGCCGCACCAACCCCAAATAAATTGATATAAGTGTGATGATGATGATGATTTACCTACTAACAAATAAATAATGATTTGGTTCAAGCAGAATGAACAAACTGCGACTGGGTCCAGATAATTCCCATTTTTCTTATTTTACATTGTATTTCTCGCGAATATTTTGTCATCATCATCATTTCAGCCGAAAGACGTCCACTGCTGGACATAGGCCTCCCCTAAGTGTCGCCACATTGACCGGTCCCGTGCGTCTCGCATCCAGTGGATCCCCGCAACCTTCACCAGGTCATCGGTCCACCTAGTGGGAGGCCTAAAAAAAAATATAGACTATCGATAAGGTTCCGATTACAGGTGAATGCATTTGGTACTTTGAACTGCCCTAACGTAGCCCGAAGTTAATAGAAAACAAAGCCGTTCTAGTTTTGTCACCACCAAAAAACGCTAATCTCTTTTCACTTGACCTCTAAGTACCCAAGTAATCGCGTTAGAGGGCCTTGGTGGTGCCTCCAGGGATTGTCGCCAAGGATCAAACATAAAGCTACCTTTCTATTCAGTAGGTATATTACGATAGCCTTAAGAAAGATGGTGATTTTTAGTAGTAGCAATATTAATAATGACAAAATCATCGTCCAACATCTGAGGCGGCTCTCACTTGGTAGCTGGATCAAGGACGACCGCAATCGATCGTATTTTTAAATTAATTCCTTTATTTCAGTGTAAAATTGAGCAGTGGTGGCCCAGTGGTGGTGGCCCCGACTTACGAAAAGTGAGTCGTGTGTTCGAACCCCGTCAGGCGCATTACTTTGTGTAATTTATTTCATCACCACTGCTCTCGAAACGCTGAAGGAAAACATCGTGAGGAAACCGGCATGTCTTAGAACCAAAAATTTCGAAGACATGTGACATCTACCAATCCGCACTGGGCCCGCGTAGTGAATTATAGCCCATCCCTCTCCTAGAGAGGGGGCCGGAGTCCTTGCAGTGGGAACATTATAGGCTGATGATGAATAAGATTTAGTATTACAGCGATCGGCTTCCAGTGTAACCGGTTTGTGCTGAATACCAGTATTTAAGAACGGCTGGGCAGTTTCTGGGTATAGAACGACCCCATCCTAAGTAAGATTGTGTGACCAACTAGCTTTGGGGACAACCTTTGAAGGCTTTTTTGTGGGTCTATAGTTGATTATCAAAATATTCAAACAAGTTAATGAATAACCCTCTTGCTTGAGGGTTAGGGGGGGGGGGTTGATGTGTTCCGACTCAAAAATAAATAAAATTCGTGAAGTTAGTTAAAGGTTTAATACACATGTACTGCTTACATGGCTGGTTTGTTGCTGGTGTAATTTATCTTTAATATGTATGTATTTAGAAATATATAAGTATGTTTATCAGTTGTCTAGTACCCATAACACAAGCTTTGCTTAGCTTGGGACTAGATGGCGTTGTGTGATAGTTGTGGAATATTATTATTATTATTATTATTAGTTTTTATTCTAATATTACCATTGACTGCGGTTGATTATATTTGTTAATTGAATAGTCACCTTCATACTTGAATCGCCACATACATGTGATAAATCATCACCGAACCAAACAATCCAAATATTACCCACAATATTTTATTATCCGGCCGTCTATTATTTTGTACATGGGAGACAAATTATATTAATGAGAAAGGAGTAAACAATTCTGTGTCGTCTCGTTGGAGATAATGGAGAAGAGAAAACGTGTTGCACACAAGTAGAATGGGATTTTTTTTCCTACTCCTCCGCTATTCTTTTCTGATTAATTTCGTTGAGGGATCCAAGACAGTTAAATCATTTCTCTGGGACTTCGTCGAGCTTCATTGTCTCGGCGCTTTTCTTGTGGTCGCCACTGTTGATTCTGGCTAACAGGAGTTACAGTGGTTTGGGAATAGTGTGGCGGGCTTGTCCCAAAAAAAAAAAAAAAGTAGAATGGGCCAAGGATGGAAAAATGATGAATCAAAATAATATATATAATACTAGTAGCATTTTTTGTTGGCATTTAGTTGGGCCACATACCTCTGGTTAGTTGGCAAATGCATACAATTGGCGGGCAGTTTGCGGGTTGGGCCCAAAACTGATGGCCTACGTGGATTTGCCTACGAAGGCCCAACTTGCGATGGGGCCAACGTGCATTGCCTACGGAGGCCCGAGGAAAACGTGTTATGGGTAGGCCCAACGACACATAATACATGTAGGCAAGCGGTTGTATGTTTGTTGGTTCTATAGCTGGTTTCATAGCGACGCGTCTCGCCAGCGCCGACCGTACGCGCGTCGCTGAACATGAACCTTATCAGCTTCATAATAAGGTTGGTTTTTGCGATGTTTTGAAAAACCAACCTTATTTTGAAGCCGATAATGTTCATGCGCAGCGACGTGCGTGCGGCCGGCGCTGGCAAGACGCGTCGCTCTGAAACCAGCCCTATAGGCCAACCCAGACGACGACATACAAAAGTCACTCATATTGTGCCCAAACAGTCGTCTCTCTTTTGCACTTTGACGTGATGAGTACATGAGAAGACGTTGTGTCGTCTGCGTTGACCTACCTATCTTTGTGTTAACTGAAATTAAATGAAATACAAATTATGATAAGTAATTGAATATTTATTTATTGTTTTATTATGTTATTGACAAAATAAAGACAAATTTTACACAATTTGGAGACAGTAGCTCTGCAGTAAAACGATACACACCGTACCTACTATGATACATTGCTAAAGTACCTACCTACTTTAACAAAGTTACACTTTGCAGCTAAGTTGTTGTCAAAGATTCGTTCAAGGATTCTTCTTGTGATAGGACCAGTTTTGTTCCCACCAATGTAGGATAAGTATGTAGTTTATCTGCAACAAACACAACACAACCCATTATAGTAAGACAACAAATACTTATGCAATGCCAGTAAGGATAAATTATTTACAAATTTTTGTTAGGTTATGTGCGAATCAACTTGAGACCGGGTCGATGATTCAATTTCAATTTATGTTGTGCAAAATGATGCGTCGTAGTATTTTTTTTAGCTAGAGATTTGCACGAAATTTATTAAGAACAAATTAAGATAGGTAGTTAGTATTTCATAAATAATAGCATCTTAGTCCCAGGTCTCAAGGTAATTCGCACGGGTTCTAAGTAGATAAATACCTACCTATGAAAAACTTACTTACCCGTTTCGTAAAATAAACGTTTTACAGGACATAATGTCCACGTTATCCTATTTGGAGGCCACATGCAATGCGTCTTCCGTGGCGTCATCCAGTTTTCACGCACCACACCGAGTTCCCCACCGTAACCATCTTCGTCGTCAAATTCCACAACTTTAAACATTTTTATCACTGCCTATCATGCTAATATTCGATATTTTTAAATAAAACAAATACTCCGCAGCCGCAAGCGCACCCGGCACCGCACAAATGAAATAACAAACTGCAAGATGGCGGGCAACCGGGCGACGAGTGGCGCCGCCCGCCCCCCGCGCACCCCGATACCACCCCGTAGGAGCAGCAAGTAACAGGGCCATTGAAGGGTATCTAAGTTGGACCGATGTTGTTATCATAACTTAAATCCCTACAAAAATCTCCCAACAGTAGGAATAGAAGCAGCAGGCCCGTCGTTAGTTGGCCCAATGTTGTTTTAATAACATAAATCCCTACAAAAATCACCCAACAGTAAGAATAGTAACAACAGGCCCGTCGTTGGCTCTACGTAGGGCAAATAGTGCATGTTTAAGACAATGGGCCTATTTTAAGTTTAGGTTGGCGGAATAACTAACCGTCTGCCAATACATTCCCAACTGTTGGCGTATGGAAGCCAACGGCAATTGCTACTAGGGATCATATAGATACATAGTATATATATAATATTATACACAACTGGCGATTTAAGGTACTTTAAGAAACGCCCGTCGGGGCTGCGGGTTGTTCGAAAGAGATACCGCAGCCTCGGCACAAGGGCTAAGAATGTACGCGGGTGGTTTTTAGTCAGTAGAAGTCTGACACTCCCTACCGCTCTACCCAGAGCGGGGGAGTCATTTGATGATTTCCCACACTCAAAAAAAAGGAAGGTACTATAGGAATACCTCTGCCTAAGCCATCAAGGCCTCCTACAAAAGAAGAAAACAGTATAAACATAAAGAAAAATAAATACAACCTCTACATTGGCACATATAATGTGAGAACGCTGTCAAGCCCGGAAAAACTAATAGAACTTACAAACGCGCTTAAGAATATTAAATATGATATCATTGGATTGTCAGAAGTGAGAAGATTGGGCTGTGGTGTGGACGAATACGACGACTTCATTTTATGCTACAACGGACAGACAAAAGGGAGATATGGAGTCGGATTTCTCGTTAAAAAGTATCTAAAAACTTGCATTAAGAGCTTTAAAGGTTTGTCCGATCGAGTTGCACTTCTAGATATCGATATAAATGATCTACAAATCACTATTATTCAAGTATATGCACCTACCGAAGAGTCCGAAGAACCAGAAATAAAAATATTCTACGACACTCTACAAAATGCCCATGCAGTTTCAAGAAGATCTGTTATAGTTATGGGTGATTTTAATGCGAAAGTAGGAAAGAACAACTCCGAAGAAAATAAAATTCTTGGAAAATTTGGTGTAGGAAAGAGAAGCCCTAGAGGTTAACAATTAATTCACTTTGCCCAAGAACATAACTTATCCATTATGAACACTTTTTTCAAGAAAAAGTATAGTCGAAAATGGACGTGGAAATCTCCTGACCAGTCAACCAAGAATGAAATAGATTATATACTTACAAATTTTCCTAACCGGTTTCATGATATGCATGTTTTAAATAATATCATGTTCTCATCTGATCACAGAATGGTAAGATCAAAAATATCATTTACATCAGCGAAGAAGAGTCGACTAAAATACAGAACTCCTTTATGCACTCTAAAAAACCAAAATGAAGAGAGTTATTTCCTAGAGAAACTAAATATAATTTTAAAGTCTATACAACCAGAAGAAACATACACAGTTCAAAGCCTATACAATAAAATGGAAAAATGCCTATTGGAAAGTATGGAAATGGATAATCAAAGAGAAAAATGCAAATTGCACAACATTCTTTCTGAGGAATCATTAAGTCTTATCCAACAACGTCACAACCTACAAAATCTCAAACCTAAAAGCCGCGAAGATAGAAAAAAAACTCAGCTATATCTATAAAATCACAAACAAAAATATCAGAAAAGACTATAAGAACTATAGATTAAACACAATAGAAAAATATTTAAAGACTAGCGGGAGCTGCAAACGCGCATACAAAGAACTCCGTTCACACAAAACTTGGATACCAAGCCTATTAGAAAACTCTACCCCATCAACTAATAGAGAAAACATCCTACAAATAGCAACAAAGTTCTACGCAAATCTCTACGACCATAAAGATTCTGGAAACCTTGAGAGCATATCCTTTCACTCTCACTCTCAAGACCAAACAAACATCGATTGGAACGAAGCCGAAATAGATAGAGAAATAAGAAGACTTAAACCAGACAAGAGTCCAGGACCAGACGGTGTACCAAATGAGGCACTAAAACTAGCAGGACCACTGCTGACGCCCATGATAACCTATTTATTCAACATGATAAATAAAGAGCAGCAAGTTCCCGAACAATGGACCAAATCTAATATTATATTATTGTACAAGAAAGGGGATCCAAAGGACATTGGAAATTATCGACCCATCAGCTTACTGCCCAGCCTCTACAAACTCTTCTCTCAATGTATTTTAAGCCGAATATCTACAAAAATCGATGAAAATCAACCGGTTGAACAAGCAGGTTTTCGTAGAGCTTATTCGACCGTCGACCATATTCAAACCTTGGATAGCATAATAGAGAAATATAAGGAATTCCAAAGGCCTCTCTACTTGGCCTTTATTGATTACCAAAAAGCGTTTGACTCTATCTCACACAATTCAATATGGGAAGCGTTGAAGGCGAACAATATAGACGAAACCTATTGTAATATAATAAAAAATATCTATGAGAGAAGTACAAGTAGAGTTAGCCTGGAAACAAGTGGCCCAGAAATAAGAATCAAAAGGGGCGTAAAACAAGGCGATCCCTTATCACCAAAGCTCTTCATTGCCGTGCTAGAGACGGTATTTAAAAAACTTCGCTGGAAGAATCTCGGAATTCTAGTAAACAATGAATATCTCAATCATTTACGTTTTGCTGACGATATAATACTATTCTCAGAATCAAGTTCGCAACTGGAAGAAATGGTACAAAGTCTACAGACAGAAAGCGCTCGCGTAGGTCTTCAAATGAACTTGCTAAAAACTAATCTGATGACCAACTCAGTTAAAAAACCAATAAAGGTGGGAACCATAGACCTAGAATATGTAGAGACGTACACATACCTCGGGAAACAAGTTTCATTCCACCAGAACAACAACCTAGAAGAAATTACTAGAAGAATAAATATATCATGGCAAAAATACTGGGCTCATAGAGAAATACTGAAAGGAGATATGCCGCTTTCTATGAAAAAAAAAGTAATGGACAGTTGTATCCTTCCTTGCCTAACTTATGGCTCACAAACTTGGACATTCACAAAAACTATAAAGGAAAAAGTCAGAATATGTCAAGCCGCCATGGAACGATCCATCTTAGGGCTCCGAAAGAGAGATAAAGTTCGCCATACCAAGATAAGAGCGAGAACAAAACAGATCGATTTCCTATGCCACTCGATGAAACTGAAATGGAAATGGGCAGGACATCTAGCCAGAATAAAGGACGCTCGATGGACGAGTCGCGTCGTGGTATGGAAAGGCCCCAAGGGAAAAAGAAAAAGAGGGAGGCCATCCAGACGATGGATCGACGACATCAAAGAAATAGCAGGCGACGACTGGCAAACAAAGGCGAGAGAAAGAAAGCAATGGCTAAAAATGGAGGAGGCCTTTACCCTGCAGAGGGGTTCTCAGTAAATTAGAATAATTATAATATAATAAAAATTAAAAATAAAATAATAAAATAATAGTATCATTTAAATTAATGAAAATAAAATTAAGAAGAAGAAGATATTGAAATGCATAAAAATTGTTATTATAGTAAATTATTAAATAATAGAATCATTTAAATAATCAAATCAAAATAAAAATTAAATTACTTTAAGAATGATATCCATAATGTATAAAAATTGTCATTATTATTGTTGCATGGAAATAATTTGTAAAACTGCATGTTATTGAGAAATAATAAAAGGCTTATTATTATATATATTATTATATAAGCCATCAAGGGTTACAGGCGTGATGTCATGAACAATATCAATGAAAACCCACATTTTAATTAACACACTTCAGTTATTTAATAAAAAAAAGTACGTGGGAAGGTATGCTATTATTTCACAATCTAGGGCAAACAAGCTTCGAACGTAATGAAATACATTTTATTTTACAATTTCTTTGTTTTAGAATAAAAAATGCTTCAATCCTCACCCAGTTTTGTTTAAAAATATACTGTACATGGTAGAACAGTTGTTTTCTGCGTACTTTGTCCGCATGAAATAATTAAAAAAATATATTTTCCCGTTTTGAATCAAATTTTGTTAACGATTTCAAAGGTTGTCATTTATTAGCACAGGGCCCAAATCGTTTTCGAATCGGTCTAGTCGTTTTAGACATAAGCCGGAACTTATACTAACATATACATTCAATGACGGCACGGTTGGCGCAGTGGCTGATTGGACTGCTGTGCTACGTGTCGTGGGTTCGATCCCCGCACGGAACAAATATTTGTATGGCCTACAGATAGTTGTTTCGGTTCTGGGTGTGTTTGTGTATGTGAGTTTATATGTTTGTAAATGCACCCACGATACAGGAGAAATTCCTAGTGTGGGGCAAAGTTTAAAAAAAAAATAGCTGTTATTTTCAAATTACAAACAGACAGTACAGACACTTTAATGTTATTTATTTGTATAGATGTAAAAATACCTAAAATGCCACGACCTTTCACATTCAAACACGAAAAATCTCCAAAAAAAGAGTCTAATAATAAAAATCTCTTCCCAGCAACACATAAAAAAACTTAGTCAGAAAACGCCAGTGTTTTCACAAATAAGATGAACAAAAAAAACTTTTAATGGTCGGTCAAGGGGCGGCCTACTTCTCAAGGGGATCACTCACAAGAAAAGCCGATTACATCTACGAGTATGTCCATCTGACCTCTTGTTTTTTTTAAGAGCTGTTTCATACTTATTCGGGTCGGCATTTTAGATTCAAAGATGTTGTACAGTCGTTAAATGAAGCAGCAGCAGCACGGGTCGATCATCAAGGTTAAACCGCATTGGAAAGCAAGTTAAACCTATAAGTCCCGGCTGTCATTTCTAGATTTTTGACAAACGTTACACGTAGTTTGCCATCAGATTTACCAATGGGTAATCATATAACACAGTACAATCTGAGTTGTGGAGGTCAGATAGGCAGTGGCTCCATGTAAAATATACTGGTATTCAGTTGCATTCGGTTGGATTGTCGGAGGAGCCCAAATAGTTGGATGGTGAACAACATATTATGTGGATGGAAAAAGTCTAGCAAAGATGGCGCGACGAACTTGGCGTTACTATAGTAGCTCAAAACAGAGGATTGGAAAGAAGAATGGGCGGCTTCTGCGCTGCAGTGGAACGACACGAGCTGACAATCTAATAAATAATGAAAAAACTGACTTAAGCATTATTGCACATGTTCGGCATTCGGGTCGGCAAACTCCGTTCGGCATCAAACATCGCTATATCAAGTTCGAGCCGGTTGGACGAAAAATCACTAAAATTACCTCTACTACCATAGATATTTCTCAACCGAGTACTTCGACAGCTAACACTAGTTCCTCCACAATAACAGAAATCCCGCTTTCAGTTGCCAGTTGCTCAAAGTCCACCAAAAATATTGAAATATTGAAACAAGAAAAATTATCATATGTTATGTGTTTGAAATGTAAAATCTATGCCAAAGATAGTAAAAAAATGCCTAAATGTAGTCTATACCATCGTAATTATCATGTGTGTTCCACAGTCACACGGGTAAAATTTTGATTCTGACGATGAGAGTGAAAGTTTTGTCTGCATAGTTTGCTTTGTATTAGCCGATAATAGCTTTAGTAATGAATCTATTTGAAGAATGTCGTAAAGCCGGAATAATATTATTCATCAATAAAGCTATTATCGGCTAAAACAAAAACACCTATTGGAGAGGTCTATTGTTTTGTTTTTTTATTTAATTTAATTATATTAAAAAGTTCCGTCCCTAGGTACAAGACAGTCCATAGGTACAACTTTGCTGTCCATAGGAACAATTGAGTTATGAACCTGTGGACAAAACCGTAGTTTTTAAGAAAAGTTGATTATTTTCATGAGTATAATTTATTTCGAGGTTTAAGTGGATTTTTAAGAAAGGCTGATTATTATGTAAGATTGCTGATTTATTAAAAAATAATAAATGTTATTTAGTTCAGATTTAAAAAATAATTTATTTCGATTATTGGAAAATGTCCACAGGTAAAGCACTTGCCCCTACTGGTATTCAGTTGCATTCGGTTGGATTGTCGGAGGAGCCCAAATAGTTGGATGGTGAACAACATATTATGTGGATGGAAAAAGTCTAGCAAAGATGGCGCGACGAACTTGGCGTTACTATTATAGTAGCTCAAAACAGAGGATTGAAAAGAAGAATGGGCGGCTTCTGCTCTGCAGTGGAACGACACGAGCTGACAATCTAATAAATAAAGAAAAAAACTGACATAAGCATTATTGCACATGTTCGGCATTCAGGTCGGCAAACTCCGTTCGGCATCAAACATCGCTATATCAAGTTCAAGCCGGTTGGACACAATTTGAATTAACCTGAGCAGCATTTTTCCGAATGTATGTAAATTCGATGCTACCATTCAGCAGTGCCGAATACCGACCCGAACAGGCATGTGTATAGCACCTCTAACAGTAGTAAGCATGTTTTTTAAAGAGAGTAGGTAAGGCTGTTTTTAGAAGACTTGCCTTATGTTAAAGTAGTCTTTTGTTATTAGAACAGATTTTCTGGAACAGAGTGGTTGAAGGGAGCCATTGTTGAGACCTACGTCCAGCAGTGGACTGCTTAAGGCTGATGATAATGAAGATGATGAACGACAAATATGCAGACGTGCTCTTAGCCTGACTACAACTATACACTGGGTATTGACCTTGTATTTTACTTGTGCTAATCTCCGCGTTCCTGTGTCAGACTCACCCAAGTTTTAGCAGCGATGGCAAAAATGCCATCTGCTCATTTCGCCACCGGATGACCAATAGTTTTCTTTCTTATTCTTTGGGGGGCACACGGATGGAGCTTTACTCCACCTGCCAACTGCTAGGTGATCAGTCCAACTCAATTTGAGTTAAAATATCGAAAACTTTCGTACGTCTTCAGATTTTGATGTTCGTACCTATATAATAATTATTTTTCAACTATTTTGTTAACTGGCGAATGGGTGTTCTTGTTAGGTACATCTCTGCATAACACCTCGAGGATAACAAGGCGCGATGTTATGATTGGATTTTTTCTCCACGTTCTTCTATAAATAACACTAACAATCGCAAGTAACTTGGGGTGTCACATTAGACAGACTTATCGCTAAAAGCGATCTTGCCGTCAAAAGGGCCTACACGCTTGTCAATTACGAGAGGAAAGGCGGTTGAAAATAATAGGACCCTGACATACCCCTATGCTTTTCTCGGAAGGGAAGTATTCATGTGAACTTTCGCACAAAAGAAATGTTGGTTTAGGCATCGTCATTCATGCCTATTTCAAATGGACATCCTTGAGGTTTTTTGCTCATTTATTTCCATGAGAAACACTTCCGAAAAGATAATAGATTATGATCCAGTGAATTGTTTATTTGAAATACTAAGTTGTCATTCATAAATCTCGCGATTTTCGTAGCAATTCTTAATTAAATAATCGCGAAAGAGACATTCTGCGACTGAGCCACTCATTACTTGTTGGTGACGTTCTTCAGAAAGGACAGGTGCGTAGTACTCGTAACCAGCGTGCGTGTATGATCAGATGTATGAATGTGGACGAGGCAAAGGAGTATGTAAGGGTCGTAGCAGGTGGCGTTCTGTGGTATCTGCCTAGTCCCATGCGAAAAGGGCGTGAGTTTATGTATATTAATATAACTTTCTAGTTACCCTGTGCGAAAATAAATGCCTTTCTTTCTCTTTTCTATAACCGTCCCGTGACGAATCACATCAAGATTGATATAACATCTACCAGCCGACACAGAAAAGTAATCAAAAGAAACCCAATACATTACTTTAGTCACTCCATAAGCAATGAGGAAAAAGTCAGAAAACAGTAGAAAAATCATAATAAAAATGACCGCACCAGTGTTGGTGAAACAGCCAGTGTCCAGTATTACATGACCCTTCTTCTCACACTACTTGCCCTCTTGTACGAGCCAATAATGCTCACACAGCAAAAGTACGTTTATGTGCACGAAACACTTATTGAATAACGCTAAACGTACATAATAATTATATTCTAATGTACACTTGTACAGTCAGTCGTCACTAAAACTTAGCCACAGGCGGGTCGATCAATAACACAACATTGCATCAAGTGCGGCTTGATTTAACTAAATAAACGTAACTTTAATCATAATTCGTAATTAAACCGGCCGGCCTGTTGGTCTGGTGGTTAGTGACCCTAACTGCTATGCCGGAGGTCGTGGGTTCGATTCCCACCCAGGACAAATGTTTGTGTGATGAGCACGATCATTTGTTCTGTGTCTGGGTGTAATTTATCTATAATATGTATGTATTTAGAAATATATAAGTATGTTTATCAGTTGTCTAGTACCCATAACACAAGCTCTGCTTAGCTTGGGACTAGATGGCGTTGTGTGATAGTTGTGGAATATTATTATTATAATTATTATTATTAAACTATTGGAAATAACAGTGTTTTGGTGTGAACTAACTATCTTCTTACAACAACTATCCAGTCAACGACGAGATAACCCCAACATCTTTTGGTCCTTTTTTTTTTTTTGGTGGGTGGAAAATCATTAAATAACCCCGCTCTTGGGCAGAGCGAAAGGGAGTGCCAGACTTCTACTGACTAAAAACCAACCCATGTTCCTTCTTCGCCCTTGTGCCGAGGCCGCGTTATGCCTTTCGATAATACGCAGCCACGATGGTACGAATGACGATACCTTTTGGTCCTTCGAGCCGGATTTCTTTATACGAGGGGCAGGTAATGCTGGGCACTGTCGTACGTTAAACGATAAGTTATCGCAGTTGCGGGTACGAGACCCTAGAGTGCTGTGCGTAGATTGGTACAGTCGTTAACGTAATCGGAAACGATAGACGGAATAGCGTTACGTGTGTCATCTGTGGTTTGGAATTTGATTGTTATTACATTCATACATATCATCCCCGAAGGATTAGGCAGAGAAAGAAAGAAAATGCATTTATATGGTGTATACCACAAATGTAAAAACACGTTATAATATAGAACAAAAATAATTTAAGAAAAATAATCTAAACAAAAAGTGTAACGCTGTGTGCCTCTCGACTGCACCAGGGATCAAAGTGTTTTTGGCGTTTTCCATGAGGATTTTTTTTAAGTAGCAGCCACGGAGTCTGATTCTTTATTAGCCTCGCCCCCTATTACATGGGACTTGAACATAACAGGTGAAATGTGGGTGTGCTATTACCTAAGAACTCCTAAGGAAGTGTACCTAAATATACCTCTGCTTTACCCTCGGGTAATTACAGCTACCGTATGTTTTGTAAAAATTTATACACTGCTCACGAAAACACAGGCATCCAGACGCAACCTCCTTTAAAAAACACAATTTTACTCTAAACGTCGTTCAGATTTTACCGTTAACACCAGATCAAACCACCCAACACTTTACCAACTATCAGTACAAAAGATTTTCATACAGCACTTCTCCATATCACTTGGCGCAAACCCAGACATTTTTCATGTCCAGACATTTTACAGCGATAACATCTTTGTAACAAAGGAAGATTTTCTAACAGATTTTAATTATTAACGTGTGCGAGCTGAATTTTAATTAGGATTTTAGTTATTTATGAGGTTTGGTAAGTAGGTATTTAAGAGCCTATACTACCTCAATTTAGCAACTCTATTTGTGGTGGTTCAAACTTCGTTTGAAATACTGTTAGAATGAAGCTCTAACCAGCTTGCACTACAAAGCGGTTGTTACGTCTTTCGCTGCGGCCAAATAGTGCAAAATTAGTGGTATTTTGCGATTTACAAAAAAACTATTGATTGAACTAAAATAGTAAAAAAAAAACTTTTTTGCAAAAAAAAACAACCGACTTCAAAAACACCAAAAAGTGAAAAATAAACTTCAAAAGAAAAATCAGCTTCTGAAGTCGGTGACATTTGTTTGTTTGATTTGGCTTTTTTTGCCACTTTTTTTACCAACCCGTACTGGGCCCGCGTGGTGCATTATAGCCAGCCCATCGACCTCCTATAGTGGAGGTCTGAGTCCCTGAACATTATAGGCCAATGATGAAGGTAGATAACGTGTAGTATAGTATATCGTTACCTCACGACGAGCTCATGACAAAACAATAACAACTGGCGTCTGAGTCGATCTTCAGGTTAAACCGCGCTTACCTAGGTGGGTCTGTGTTTGGGTGACCACCCATTACATAACGAATATTCCCCATCCGTCGGAAAGTATATTAACCTTTTGAGCCCCACAGTCACGTATAAACGACAAGCCGAACAAGCAAAAAATGCCTTAAGTCTGTCGACTTAAGGTACTTTTTGGCTTGTCTTCACTTGACATTCTGATTCTGATTCAAAAGGTTAAGCCGTTGGCCTCACCTTTCATTCAGAGATCAAAGTCGCATCAAGTAGTCATTGGCGAAATTTTGACAACCAGTCCTACCAAGGAGTCTCGTATTAACCAGTACTAACCTGGTTGTATAAGTTCGATACGCAATCACTCCATGTAAAATACTGGTAATCAGCAGCAGCTGGTTGAATTGGAAGCCTCAACATAAAAAAAATTTCAACCAATAAAAAACTTTAAAAAAAGCACCTGCCTTGCCTATTTACAACTATGTAGGGCAAGCTCAATACTAATTACCTTTCATCTTAAGAGGCCAACAGGAGTAAAACTCGAGTTTTATAATGCGTAAAAGTATATGATTCACTACAGTAAACAAATTTAGAAAAATATATGACATTCGTCAGGATATATGCTAGTAACATAGTGTTGTGAAAACATAATACAACTAACTTTGCTTGATAGAAAAAAATCACGAAGATACCTCTAAAAATTTCTTTTAACGAGTAAAATTTTATTCATAATACATGTCATCGTTCTGATTTTTTGCCAAATAATTCTACGAGCAACATACTTAAATCATAGTGTTTTTAACCGACTTCCCAAAAAGGAGGAGGTTCTCAATTCGATCGGTATGTTTTTTTTTTTTAACCGACTTCCCAAAAAGGAGGAGGTTCTCAATTCGATCGGTATGTTTTTTTTTTTTTTTTTTTTTCTATGTATGTACATCGATTACGCTGCGATTAATGATCCGATTTACGTGATTATTCTTTAGTTTGATGCGGAATAGTTGCCATTTGGTCCCATAAAAATTTAGCATGGTTTGGCCTAGTACTTTTCATTTTATGACCATTTTTTAATAATTTATGAACATTTTTCGTTCGTTGTTTTTATGTGTGTTCGCGAATAACTTCGTCGTTTATGAACCAATTTTGATGATTCTTTTTTTATTTGAACGGAGATATTTCAAGAGTGGTACCATGATATGGAAACCAGATCCTGGTGATGGAATCCCAGAGAAATCGAGGGCAACCCTCAAACATAGGCACGTATTACGTGTTTCGTGCTTTTTCTGACGCTATACAAGCATAGGTTTCATAGTAAATATTAATTCTTTAAGATACACAACTAACAATGAAAAAATAAAAAAACTTTTTTGCAAAAAAAAACAACCGACTTCAAAAACACCAAAAAGTGAAAAATAAACTTCAAAAGAAAAATCAGCTTCTGAAGTCGGTGACATTTGTTTGTTTGATTTGGCTTTTTTTGCCACCGACTTCAGAAGCTGATTTTTCTTTTGAAGTTTATTTTTCACTTTTTGGTGTTTTTGAAGTCGGTTGTTTTTTTTTGCAAAAAAGTTTTTTTATTTTTTCATTGTTAGTTGTGTATCTTAAAGAATTAATATTTACTATGAAACCTATGCTTGTATAGCGTCAGAAAAAGCACGAAACACGTAATACGTGCCTATGTTTGAGGGTTGCCCTCGATTTCTCTGGGATTCCATCACCAGGATCTGGTTTCCATATCATGGTACCACTCTTGAAATATCTCCGTTCAAATAAAAAAAGAATCATCAAAATTGGTTCATAAACGACGAAGTTATTCGCGAACACACATAAAAACAACGAACGAAAAATGTTCATAAATTATTAAAAAATGGTCATAAAATGAAAAGTACTAGGCCAAACCATGCTAAATTTTTATGGGACCAAATGGCAACTATTCCGCATCAAACTAAAAAATAATCACGTAAATCGGATCATTAATCGCAGCGTAATCGATGTACATACATAGAAAAAAAAAAAAAAAAAAAAACATACCGATCGAATTGAGAACCTCCTCCTTTTTGGGAAGTCGGTTAAAAAAAAAAAACATACCGATCGAATTGAGAACCTCCTCCTTTTTGGGAAGTCGGTTAAAAACACTATGATTTAAGTATGTTGCTCGTAGAATTATTTGGCAAAAAATCAGAACGATGACATGTATTATGAATAAAATTTTACTCGTTAAAAGAAATTTTTAGAGGTATCTTCGTGATTTTTTTCTATCAAGCAAAGTTAGTTGTATTATGTTTTCACAACACTATGTTACTAGCATATATCCTGACGAATGTCATATATTTTTCTAAATTTGTTTACTGTAGTGAATCATATACTTTTACGCATTATAAAACTCGAGTTTTACTCCTGTTGGCCTCTTAAGATGAAAGGTAATTAGTATTGAGCTTGCCCTACATAGTTGTAAATAGGCAAGGCAGGTGCTTTTTTTAAAGTTTTTTATTGGTTGAAATTTTTTTTATGTTGAGGCTTCCAATTCAACCAGCTGCTGCTGATTACCAGTATTTTACATGGAGTGATTGCGTATCGAACTTATACAACCAGGTTAGTACTGGTTAATACGAGACTCCTTGGTAGGACTGGTTGTCAAAATTTCGCCAATGACTACTTGATGCGACTTTGATCTCTGAATGAAAGGTGAGGCCAACGGCTTAACCTTTTGAATCAGAATCAGAATGTCAAGTGAAGACAAGCCAAAAAGTACCTTAAGTCGACAGACTTAAGGCATTTTTTGCTTGTTCGGCTTGTCGTTTATACGTGACTGTGGGGCTCAAAAGGTTAATATACTTTCCGACGGATGGGGAATATTCGTTATGTAATGGGTGGTCACCCAAACACAGACCCACCTAGGTAAGCGCGGTTTAACCTGAAGATCGACTCAGACGCCAGTTGTTATTGTTTTGTCATGAGCTCGTCGTGAGGTAACGATATACTATACTACACGTTATCTACCTTCATCATTGGCCTATAATGTTCAGGGACTCAGACCTCCACTATAGGAGGTCGATGGGCTGGCTATAATGCACCACGCGGGCCCAGTACGGGTTGGTAAAAGTCACATGTTTTCGATTTTTGTTTCTAAGACGGTGGTTTCCTCACGATGTTTTCCTTCACCGTTTTGAGAGAAATGGTGATGAACAAAGTAATGCACCTGACTGGATTCCAACCCATGACTTACTGTTCGTAAGTCGGGACCACCACTGCTCTACATTATACTGGGACAATCACAGGTTGCCGTTGCCAAATATGTAGTTAATTTTACTATCTACTCAAAATTCCAGTAACAAGATAAACCATCAAAATTGAAGGATCAATGTCAACGAAACCCTGATTGCTTATAAGCCGGGAGTTAGTTCTAATTTATACAACACCCGAACACCGAACCCGCGACCCCCCAACTTTAGTACTCCGATTCAATTTAATTGGATTAATTGGAGGGACGTATTACATACCTGTGTGTTTGATGTGTTAGCCAAACATTCTGGCGTGTTAGGTTAGAATAATACTACGTATGATGAGTACCTACCTGTATGCTGTAGATATGTATGGTTGTACTGGAGCAGCGGTGGTCCAGTGGTGGCGGCCCCGACTTACGTACAGTAGGTCGTGGGTTCGAACCCAGGCAGGCACATTACTTTGTGTAATTTATGGGTGAATTTCAACAAGAGATTTTTATGTGTCATTTCGGTGGATTTTTTTTATTTCAATGCTATCTACATATTTTTAATGACAAATAAAACTTTAGCTTATTTTATAACATTGTGCGTGAGTGGACATCAAATATCATCAAAAGTTACATATATATTTAAGGATGAATTTTTAAGAGTCCACTGAAATGAAAAGTGTCTACCGAAATGATAAAAATTACCACCGAAATGATATACTGTGCATACTAATCTAACACGAGTTATAACAGCCACCGAAATGAAATTATTTTTGTCCTCATATCACTGAAATGATAAACTTACTTTTTTGGCGGGAAACCGCAAGACGTTGGGACCGGTGCGTTCGCGCAGAGAGCTTGAGCCGGACTGATCCGAAGTGAGGAAAGGTGAGGGGGGCGTAACAACGCAATGTTGACATGGCTATTCTACTAAAACTTACTATCCTCTGAAATGATAACTTTTTTCCAGACAAAAGTTAACTGCCTGTCAAATCCATGAGAAAGAAGATAAACAAACAAAAATAGTTTTATTTGATCGAATGTATTATAATTTAATGATTACAAAATCGATTTAAACCCATATTACGAATGTATTTGCAGGGGAAGGTATTTTATGAGCGGAATAGGGGATCGGACAGGGTCAAAATAATATGATTCTGTTTAGTCCGTAAGTTAGATTATCGAAAAATATTGAATACGTGTTTTTTGTTTTATCAAATCAATAAAAAATGACGAAGATAAAACGTGTCAAAGATCTTGGAGTGGGGCTTGAAACGTCACATGTAGGTACAAAATGTACTATCATATGACGTCACACGAGTTTTCGAAGCACTGTATCGTCTTCATTTTAAGTTAACGTGAAAAAAGAAAAAATACGTGTCCAATAATTTTTGGAAGTCTATCTGACGGACTAATTAGTTTTTTTTTGTCCGATCCCCTATTGGGTTCAGGACAGGCCACTGTGATGATAGAATAACACTTTGTAATTTTTTTTTTCGTTTATTAATGGGTAGAAATCAATATTTTTTTTTGTCAAGGTAGAGAAGTACTTACGCTGTTGAGAAAAAATATATAAAATTAAAAATTAGCACATTGCACTACCGTTCTCAGGTTTGCCGTGTATTTTTTTTGCTTGGGCAATTCACCCTTATGTCATCACCGCTGCTCTCAAAATGGCGAAGGAAAACATCGTGAGGAAACCGGCATGTCTTAGAACCAAAAAATTCGAAGACATGTGCCATCTATCAATCCGCACTGGGCCCGCGTGGTAGATTATAGCCCCCTCTAAAAGAGAGGAGGCCTGTGTCCCAGCAATGCAGTGGTCACATTTATAGGCTGTTGATGTTTGATGATTGATAATATTGTGTGGGCAGATTGAAATTATTAGGCATTCCGTCCTGGGGACCAAGATTGCAGCGGACTAATAAACCTGCACTAATAAAGTGTAGGATGGGATAATATGCAGCTGAATACCTGTATTGTACATGGAGTGACTGCCTAATTGACTTCCACAACCCAGTTAGTACTGGGTGATATGATACCCCTTGGTAAGTCTGGTTATCAGACTGGCAGGTCACTGAGTAACTGTTACGACTATCAAGGATCTACAAATGAAGACTGGCACCAAAGGCTTAACGTACTTTCTGAGGCACGGAGGAAACTCAGTAGTATCTGTTGGGTGGTCACCCATTTACAGAGCAACCTAGACAAGGGTGACTTAAAGGGTGATCTAGCCACGTGCACCTCAGTGGAAGTTAGGACAAGAATAAAAAAAAATACACAAATAGAAATACGATATACGCGGAACGCAAAAAGGTAATAGTAGACATTCAACTCAAAGTGCGAATCAAAATCTTTATCAATTTCAGATAGAATCTAATATTCTGTATAGTGCGTATGTACGTAACCACTTACTAGGTAACCATGTAGTAACTCTAAGCGAGTGCATAAGTATGTTATGACTAACTAAACTTGATTGCTGCAACATGCTTTCTTCATTATCCCCCATTGAAGAGAGTAATTCTATAAAGAATTCAGAAAGTAAATCGTCTTGTATTTTTAAGACGTTGAATATGAGCGTAATGGATAAAATTTGTGAATACGAATACGCAGGAATGGAATTATATGTGTTGATTTTATTATTTAAAAGCGAAGGAACGGCTCGTGGCTAAAAATAATAAAAGCCGATTATATCAATCTTCAGGTTAAAACACGCATAGTATGGGTGTGACAAGTTTTGAGCAAATAACAAACAAGAAACAGGAATTTAATTAAATAGAAAACAGAATACAATTGAGTGCATCATGAATCGAAGGCGACGAAAAAGATGAATTCTCTTTACAAACATAAGCCTAGGGTAGGCCTTTGGTGTGGGACGCAACTTGCGTCGACACCCTTGCGCCATCCCATCTTCCTAGCACGGTGAGCTGTGCTGGGGCGGCTGCTGCAGGTGCTGAAAACCTCAAGCGGCGCAAATACAACAACTTAATTGGCAGTTATGTGTTTGAGCCGTTTGGGGTTGAAACACTGGGGCCTTGGGGTCCGAGTGCTCACCAAATTTTGAAAGAAATTGCCAAGCGGTTGGTCGACTCTTCACGTGACCAGAGGGCTGGCCTATTCTTTGGCCAAAGAATCAGCATTGCCATCCAACGTGGTAATGCTGCCAGCCTTCTGGGCACTTTTCCTGTTGACAGCAATGTGGACGAATTTCTTGACGCCCTGTAATTCATCTCTTTTTGCTACTTGTATATATTTTATCATTATTTTAGTTCTGTAAATTGTAGTTTGTAAATATTGTAAATAAAGTACATCTTCAAGTTGGTAAAAAAAAAAAAAAAAACATAAGCTAAGTCATTTACAAACTAGATAGTTCTCTAGTGTGCCATTATCTTTAAATTCAAACCACTTAATCTACATCTTAATTGTATCTTTATCTTACAATAGATCTCCCTCAATAAATTCTAACAAAGTTAACTTCTTCGAAAACCTAACGCATCTTCAATAAGTTAGCCTTCAATATCATTAATTAAGTTTTAATATAAATTAGAGTAAGAAATTAACTTAAATTATTTATTGTAATTGAAGGCACTTTGTGGAATTTAAATTATTGTTTCATGTCTTATTGAGTTATTTTTCGATCTGCATGCTAATTTGATGATTAAGAACTTCTTTCATTACATAATTGTATTAGCGTTGTCTATCTAGAAAGGAATTTTGAGGCTTTAGAAATGGTCGCCCTTCAGGGTGGGATGTTCACAGGATACCGTGGCCTCGACATTAAGTGCATGTTTACGTACAGGCGCGTGCTGCGTTTTTAATTCAAACACACGACGATGTATGAAAAAGTTAACGGTTTCAAACGACGATTTTTCTAGAAGTAATTTTTTAGCCACGACGGAACGGAGACGGTATATGCGTTTGGGGTGAGAAAAGAAAAGAAAAGAAAAGAAAAGATGATGCAATTTTCAGTTATGGGTTCAGGTTTGATTGGTGCATGTTCTTAGATAGGTGTTACGGTGACAACTCACCAGGGGGCGCTGCAGCAAACATTTTTTGTGCAAATCAAAGTTGCCATTTTTCTCCAAAACTACAAGTCCGATTTTGATTCAGTTTTTAGTTATGCGTTAAGGTTTGATTGGTGCATGATCTTAGATAAGAAAATAAAAGTCCGTCGGGAGCTGAACATTGCAAAACTAGTTCATTTAATGGCAGCCCCCGACGGACACCCTCCTTTGTAGCCATAATCATCATTAACACAATCGATCCACCGTCACCTTTTTTTTTTTTGGGGGTGGAAAATCATCGAATAACCCCCCCGCTCTTGGGCAGAGCGAAGGGGAGTGTCAGACTTCTACTGACTAAAAACCAAACCCATGTTCCTTTCGATAATCCACAGCCCCGACGGGTGTCGGCCCTTGCGGGCCCTTTCCATGTTGCTGACGTCTCTTATCCACCGTCACCTTATCTTGCCCTTATCCCAATTTATTTAAGGACAGGGCAGCATGTCTTCTTCTTCCATGCTTCTCTTACTTGTCATCTCACCAGTCAATTTCTCTAAAGCCAAGTTATCATTCACACAATCGATCCACCGTCACCTTATCTTGCCCTTATCCCAATTTACTTGAGGTCAGGGCAGGATGTCTTCTTCTTCCATGCTTCTCTTACTCGTCATCCCACCAGTCAATTTCTCTAAAGCCAAGTTATCCTTCACACAATCGATAAACCGCGACCGTTTCATTGCTCATCCTCAGCTCGTATAGCCATTATTTCATGCTCAAAATGTTAAGCTACAATTTTCTCAATCCACATGCATCCGCATGTCCATATCTACCCGACATATCCACGTACCTACATTTTTTAGTCCGCGGCCCGCATGCAGTGAGACACTTAAAAAAGATTTGACCCAGTTTTGAACCAAGCTTCATATAAAAGATGCTTCGTTAGGTTTTCGGCCGACTTTTCATAGGAAGAAAAACGTTGAATCAGCTTGATTGAGATAACTGCAAAGGGTTTTTTGATAACGCGATGTTGGAAAGCGTGTTTTTTTCTGATGAGATTAATTGTTAGGTTTTTGAATAGATCGCAGTTATTCAATGTCTAATCTCTGTGTTAAGATTTTCTATACCTTTGTTATTTTCAGCAATATGTAGCGTTGTAGTGTTGTAGTCAGTGACCTAAAAGTCTGACAATCGTACTACCTAGTATTAACTGGGTTGTGGAGGTCAGTTAGGCAGTCGCTCCATTATAAAATAGGTACTGTTATTTAGCTGCATCCGGTTAGACTGGAAGTCGACCTTAACATAGCTGGGAAAAAGCTAGGCAGATGATGATGTCGATGATGTAGCGTTACTTCTTCCATCCCATCTCATTTCATTTTATCTTTTTTAGACTACTATCTTTTGGAGTCCACCATATTTGATTAAGGATGACATCATAGTAACCATGTGTTTTCAAAATTTCAGGTCAATTGGTTGCTGAAAACTGTGTTAAAATTCAGTTCTAATATTTACCCTGAAAAAAGAATGATAAGCTTGAATTGTTAAATACCTGCGTTAGCCCAGCAGTGGGAGATATATTATTTTATGAACATGTACCATCACCACATATTCATGCTGTCTTGGTTTCGGCTTTTTTTCGTTTTTTCACGGGTGTCTAATGAAATCCAGCGCATCATGCTGACTGGTAATCTGCTTGTCGTAGTCACAACGTGCAAGCTGCAAACGTTTTTTTTTGTTCCATAAATATTTATTACACGTTGTATATTTGTCTTTTTTGTTGTAATTTTGTTATGCACGTTATGCATTAGGTTGTGTATCTGTGACTTTTTTTGCTTTTCTTATTTTACTAAAAATTTACGAGTGTGAAAATAAAAACTACTTGGAGTGCTAACAAAACGCTCCTCCTTCGATCGTTTTACGGAACTCCGAAGCCATAACCACCTCAGACACATGTTGGTAATAAAATAACTCATATGAAAACGTTTTCAAGACTTACGAGAATGCTATAAAACGGCGTTAAAATCTTAGAAGTTTACGATTAGTAGATCTAAGGACGCACTAGTTATAAACTAGATCATTTTATGATGCACTTATGAATATTACTACCGACCCGTGTACGTCGAGAGTAATAATATATTAATTTGGTGGCATATAAAAGCTTTGGCTTTCAATGCTGGTTTGCAATATTATGATGAAATTCAGATTCTAAAAAATAAAAACTTTTCATAAATCAATTTGACATTGTAACTATTATTTAAATCAAATCAAATAAGTTTATTACTAGGCAATTACAGCCTATAGATAAAATACCTACACAAAATAATCTTAAATAAATTATAATAATATAATACCTACGTATTACAAACTTTCCTAAACTATGACTACAAGACCATTATGTCTGTCAATGGCCCAACACGAAAAATTTCAAACTCCTGAACCGATTTTAATAAAATTTCTATGGGGCCCATTGTAAAGTATATCCTATCTTTTCATACAAAAAAATAAAGATTTCAGATTCTGAGATCCGACTTTTCAAATTGGTTCTTAAATGACGGAGTTATGAGGTAAAAAACATTTGAAAACCTTTTCTTTATTTTTAAGTCGGTCTCATCCTGAGTATTGGTGCATTTTATATGACTACAAATATGCATTAAAATAATATACGGGATTAAAGTCCTTCCAGCTGTCTCTTGCAGGATATAAAATATTGACGGTCACTGGTGATGACATTTTTATGGCTAAATTATCAGTTTTTAACGAGCATATTATGGCAGAGTTCTTTGATTCAAGATTCTTTATTTGCATGAAATACGGTACAATAATATGGTCTTAAATATAAAAGGTTTCACATATTTCGCCTACATTCAGCATGCAAACTTAAAATTAAATTATAACACCTAGTACCTACTCGTAATTTAGGTATTACCTTGTTACATAAAACATTTAAGAATATTAAAATATCATTATTAACAATCATATTCTGGGAATTTGAATGAATAAAGTCATAAAATTGGAAAAACAAATAACACAACTAATAAAATAAAAAAATACCTAACAAAAACAAATAACAAAACACCAATCAAATAAAATAGGAACTTAAGTTGGTTAACGAGTAGAGATGGGTTTATATGTCAAAAACTCATTAATTGTATAGAAAACGTTGTTAAGGAGCCATTATTTTCTTTATTTTTCTTTTGAAATAATTAATTGGTAGTTCTCTAATTACTTTAGGTATTTTATTAAATATTTTAACCGACATGCTATAGCAATTGTTTTGGAAGAGTGTGCTTCTACATCGTGTTATGGCCAGTTTGATGGGATCTCTAGAGATAAACTTTTTATTGTCTGAAGCTTTTATTATGGGTTAAGGTAGAGTACTCAATAGAGTAAAAACACTAAGTATATTCATAAAAACCTGCCTCGTTGGTTTAGTGGTCACTAGCGCGACTGCTAAGCATGAGGTCAGATTCCCGCGTCAGGCAAAATGTTACTGGGTTTTACCATCACAATTTCTCAGTAGCAGCCACGGAGTCTCGATTTGTGCCTGTTTGATGGCAATAGGCTCGCTCCTCATTACATTGGATATAGATAACTAACGAAATATGAGTGTTCTATCAGGTAGTTAGCTGCGGTCTACGCATTATACAGTCAAGACGATGCATCCTCGGCACCCCGCTGAATTCTGAAATTGCGCAGCTTTACGTTAGAAGTCCTAAGACGCCAAAAAGTTTGAATCGTTATACCTCCCATCGCAAACCGTCACCAGTAACTTCATTTTTGTGTAGCAGTTCTTAAAAGACATCTGCTCTCCACTGTATGGTGCCAACAGTCTTGGATTTAATTAATAGCCGTGGCATATGAACGGAAGACAAGCGGACAGGACGAATCCATAAGGGCCCTATCAGAATACCAGCGCTGTGACATTTGTCATAAATGTTACAGCACCATGCTGAGATAGTGGCCCTTTGGCTTCGCACGGGATTAATTTAAATTGGCTACAATTTAAATTTAATGAATGTATGTCCTAACTTTACTTATATGTTTACTTTGTTTACCTGTAATTTTTTGTCAATTTGTTTTTGTCCTGTGGGAAACCAATAAATCATTTTTCTTTCTTTCTGTATGGGTTATGAATTTGGCAAAGGGTTCCTAAAAACGATCATTACCACCCCTAATACACAATAACTTCCTCCGAATAATAACCTACCCTGTTTTCCTTTTACGTTCACATAATCATAAAATGTGTAAGTCCTAATATACAAATTAAGAGGCAAAGATAATGGTACCATTAGCCGTTACCCGTGGCCGGTGAAGACCCGGCTATAATCTTACTTATCTCATTATGCCCGGGTTTTTGCCCGCAGATTATGTTAAAGAAGGTTCAGTCATATCTGCCTTTTGTATAGCTAAGGGTAAAAAAAGGTTAAAATTTTGTAGGTAGTAACTTAGATATGAGTACACTATGTGAGGTTGACTAGCGGGTGTGCGATAAAACTGTACTGTGACTCATCAAAGTTCGAAAACACGCAAGTCCCGGCTGACATTTGTAGATCTTTGGCAGTCGTTACAGGTAATCAGTGACCTGAAAGCTTGACCACCAGTTTTATCGAGGAGTACCCAGTATAAACAAGGCTGTGATGGTCAAATAGGCAGTTGCTCCATGTAAAATACTGGTATTAAGGTGCATTCGATTAGGCTGGATGGCGACCCCAGACCACCTCGTTGGTCGAGTGTTCGCAAGTACGACTGCAGAGTATGAGTTACTGGGTTTGATTCCCAGGCCAGGTAGTATGGGTTAATCCAATAAGATCTCCTCAGTAGCAGTTCCGGAGTCTAGATTTGTGTTAGGGAGTAGGTTCGCCTCATATTACATGGCATTTAAAACATAACTGGCGAAACGTGGGTGTTGGTACAAACACCTCTGCCATACCCAATGTTATGTTATGTCTTTTGAGTTTCCCCCTGTGTTAAGATGTTTTTTTTTCATTACAATATCTTTCTTAACAACGTTAGCAACAACAATTTAAAGTTGTTCTATTGTATTTCTTTTCGCACGCAATCTTAACGAACCAGGACGTAAGAAATTCATAAAGTTTCAGTTTGCGCCTAAAATTATCATCGAAAACTTGTGTGAATTATTAAAATTTCTTCTTAATTGCTTCATTTGTTGGGTAACTTGGTGGCTGTTTATATTTTGTTGTGATGTTTAGCGGGATACTGGCTGTTAATATCTTCTTTATGAGGAAATGACCTTAATGTAATACAGTGAAACCTGGTTAAATGTGTCTCAGATATCCAAATCCATTTTCACTTGTCCAAGTCCCAGTTAGCCAAGTTTCACTGTAGTAAAGTAAAGTAAAGTAAAGTAAATTTTGACCTTCGAAAAGTGCTGATTATCAGCCTAGTTTGAATAAATGAATTTTGACTTTTATAAATGTAAATATTAAAACAAAACGTAACGTAAACAAGACGCATTGATATTTCGCTGAGGTTTTGTATTTAAATTTATGCTGACATTTGTAGATAAAAATCTAATAATCGTCACAGGTCATAGAAATCGAACGTCTGACCTATCTTTTCAAGTGGGCAGTTGCTTCATGTAAAATTCAGGTTGGACTGGAAGCCGACCCCAATATAGTAGGAAAAAGATAAGGTAGACGAGGGTCCCGTCGGGGCTGTGGATATCGAAAGGTTACCGCGGCTCCGACACAAGGGCGAAGAAGAAGGAACATGGGTTTGGTTTTTAGTCAGTAGAAGTCTGACACTCCCCTTCGCTCTGCCCAAGAGCAGGGGGGGTTATTCGATGATTTTCCACCCACCAAAAAAAAAAAAAAGGTAGACGAGGGTTACAATTACTCATCACAGACGAGGTCATTGGCCGCTTCCATGCTTCATTAGAACATTTAGTCCTCCGCCTGCTACATCAAATCTGACCCACCATTTTGAGGTCGTTGAACCGTCATCAACCGTAGTCTGGATACATTTTATACCGAAATGTTAATTTGACCCTTGTTTATGTAGCAACCTTAATAGTAATTTAATTAAGTTTTTTAATATCGCGATAAAATACTTAAAATAATTAAATACATTATCGCGGTGGAAATAATTATTTTTCTTCGAAGTGTATGTCCAAGAAAAATGTCTGACGAGATTAAAAAATAATATAGATGTAATATTTTTAATTAATGTTTAAGAACATAATCACGGATTTCTTTTCAAATAATACTACCCTTGAATTGCGGTAGCAAAGGACATTTTTCAGAAGATTTTTTTTTAACATAGCAAATCAGTATTGTAAATGTACTATTTCACAAACGATGGGGCACTTAATATCTTCTTCGTCTTGTTGTTTGTTCACTACAAGAACTAATTAACGCTACCGAGGGCACCAAAGTAATTGTTCAGTTCTGGGCCGACACAATTTAAATTGCCATCGACATGCTAAGAAGAAGATTGGAAGAATTCTGCACGTTTACAGGAAGAAATCGTCTAATAACTTTCCCTAAAATCGCACAAAGAAACTTCGATGACTTTTACCTGGCGAAAGCCCTCCCCCATTCATTTCTCCCTCTTTCTTTTCAGAGTCACCTTCAAAGAAAAGTATTAAATTAAAAACAAAAGATAAAATCGTAGTTAATTACGGGAGCCAATTGGCTTTCAAAAGAGTCGTTCTATCTGATTGAAATTGTCCAAGTATTTCCGTGTTGGTTAGGTTGGTTGGGTACTGAGCAACTTTTAGTTGGGATACTTTTGTGTTGCTAGTTAAGTTACCTATGCAGTGCCTACCTAAAAGTCGGCGCCATCTACAACGAATCGTATATACCGACTGTCACGCAATATGTTGCTTTGCCTAAGCAGCAAGTATTCGCTCGATTGGTATATTCAGGATGTACAGATATCCATAACGAAGCCAAAAGACGCTTGTTTTCCCAGTTGCGCGGACGGAGTGCTGTAAAATCGTCTAGCCTTTTCCCAACTATGTTGTTGGTTTCCAGTATAATTGGATGCAGTTGATTACCAGTAATAGAGCGCCTTTCTAACCTCCACAACCCAGTTAGTACTGGTTAATACGACCATTGACTGACTGACATGACTGGTTATCAGACTTTCAGGCCATTGCCTACCATTCTCGGCTGTTAAAGATCTACACTTATCAGCCAGGATTAACGGCTTAATGTGCTTTCCGAGACACAGAGGTAACTGGCATCTAATGAGTAGTCATCCATTCACGGACCAACCTTGGCAAAGCGCGGTTGCACCTAAAGATCGACTCGAGTGGCTGTTATTATATAGCCACCACCTCCTCAGAACCCCAACAGTTACGCCACAAAAAAGTATCTCTCTCACAAAATCATACTTAAATCTTTAGTATATTTCCTTGCCCCTGAACACTCGAACACAAACACCGGTCATCCCCATACAAGGTCACTCCTGCATTTAATTTTTATGACAATGTTATCGTGTTCACACAGGTAGTTTGTTTAAACGAACGTTTTCCTTTGGTTGATGGCTCGTTCTGTTTTACGAGTATTTTTGAGTTGGAAGTGCGGAATTATGGGTACGGAAGTGTTAAGGTTTGTGGTCGGGTTTATTTTTAACCGACTTCTAAAAAAGAAGGAGGTTCTCAATTCGGATGTTTGTATTTTTTTTTTTTTTTATGTTTGTTCGGGCATAACTCCGTCACTTGTTAACCGATTTGAAAAATTCTTTCTTTGTTGGAAAGGGTATACTTTCGAAATGGTCCCATAATTTTTTTTTCGAAATTGGACAAGCGGTTTTTGAAAAATCATCAAAACTCAAAATAAAACTACATTGTCCACTTTGACCCATGAACATGTGAACCACTAAAAAGTGATAAATAAAAACTTTTTAACAAAAAATAAAACCGACTTCAAAAAAAAAAACAAAAAAGTGAAAAATAAACTTTAGAAGAAAAACCAGTCTCTGAAGTCGGTGGCAAAAAAATTAAATCAAACAAACAAAAGTCACCGACTTCAGAGACTGGTTTTTCTTCTAAAGTTTATTTTTCACTTTTTTGTTTTTTTTTTTAAGTCGGTTTTATTTTTTGTTAAAAAGTTTTTTTGTTTGTTCGTTCGTGGTCTAATGGGAAGATAATAATTTCCCTTCGTACGCTTTTGTCAAAATTATTTTGGTTGTTGTGATGAATATTAATGGTGATCAACGAAGAGGGAGAAGAAGGCTAAGGAAAAGATAGATGGATTGTACGAAGATTGATTTAAAAGAAAAAGGAAACAGATGGATTATAAATCGCAGTTTCTTGCCCTTTTTTTCCCAAAATCCCATACCTACACATTTTGCAACCTTTTTTTTTCTGTGACGACGTTACCATTCCGAGGTACCCATCGTTTTGTGAACTTATCCCATTGTTGGTCTGATATTTGGCAGATGTGTTACCCATACATCATCATAATCATCATCAGCTTATAATGTTCCCACTGCAGGGAATCAGGCCTCCTCTCTAGGAGAGGGATGGGCTAGGGCAGTGCGGGTTGGTGATGTCATATGTCTCTGATTTTTTGTTTTTGATTCTAACACATTTCGGTTTCCTCACGATGTTTCCCTTCACCGTTTTGAGAGCAGTTACCCATACAATTTTTTCCAATACCCTAAACTATACTAAGAATAATACCATTACTATCAGTAACCTAATGAGAAAATGGCTAAAAACGATCAAATAATACTCAGTCTAATCTCCCTAGTGGAACGAAGAATCCGACTCGAAGGTATTGTTCGAATCAATTGAGTATAAGGATCCCGTTTGATTGCTTTCCGATTGCAGCGTCCACAGATAATAGTTATGCCTGGATAACGCAGCGCAGGTATCACGACCCATTTTTTTTTAAACTGCCCACACTAGGAATTTTTCCCGTATCGTGGGTGCGTTTATAAACATTTAAACTCACATACACAAACACACTCAGACCCGAAACAATTATCTGTAGGCTACACAAATATTTGTTCCGCGAAAGAAAGATGAAGTATTTATTGGGTCCACACTGTGATGTCATTAGGCAGTTATTTAATAAGCTATTAGTTACTCTAAAAACAAGTTAATATACAAAATGGACTAAGTTTTTTGTTAATTCATCATCATCAGCCATAAGACGTCCACTGCTGGACATAGGCGTTCTATGGGGGATCCCATATAATGTTATATGTTATATCCCATCCCAACGAACGGCAACCTGCCGTTTGCATCCACCGATTGCCTGTGACTCTCACGATGTCGTCTTTCCATCTGGTGGCTTCCGGTTCGTGGTCGCCACTCGAGAACCTTTCTTCCCCATCGGTTGTCGGTTCTTCGAGCGATGTGGCCCGCCCATTGCCACTTCAACTTGCATATTCTAAGAGCAATGTCGGTGACCCGCGAATTTCCTCATTACGGATCTTATCGCAAAAAGAAACTCCAAGCATAGCTCTCTCCATGGATCGTTGCGTGACTCTGAGCTTCTCTAAGAGGCCAGCAGTTAAGGACCAGGTTTTTGTTATTTATGTATCAAAAATTAAGTTCTTGAGTTTTCGATGTAACTAAAATACTAAAATCGGGCACTCGAAGTGGCATGTGAGTGCTCTAGGTAAGTATATCTATGTCTGTGGTACCGTTCCACTTTTTTAGACGTTATGCATAGGTCACACTCTTAGTTTGGTTACAACCAATCAAAAACTTTGGAAACACTGATTAGATATTGTCTACGGATAAATAAACTAGGTGATAAAGAATTAAGTTACAGCAATCAAAGGGCAAACGTACTCATCATCTGCTTTACCTTGTTGCCAAGATGGGGTCGACTTCCAGTCTAAACAGATGCACCTAAATGTCAAGGTCACCTCCAGACCCAGACGTCGGTGTCGTATGCGGCGGCTAACTACCTGTGAGACTATATAAATCGACCTAATATAATCTTTGAGAAACCCGTGCAGTTATTTTTACTTCTCCACGAGCCCTTGGGCAGTCATACACAATGTTGTAGTAAGGATTAATTGAACGCAATTCACACTTGGTATCCGATGTCCGCGCAATTACTGACTGATTTGTGGTTCACCAGCTCACACTTTCGAATACCACTGCTCTCTGACAAAACTATTTTAGAATTGATTAGTCGATTATTTTAGAATAGAAGTCAAAACATAATTTATTCACGAATTTCTAGAATAAATTATAATGTATTGACTTACGAAATAGTTGGTCCACGTAGTGAATTATAGCCACACCCGTAGAGAAATGCCTTAGCGTCAGCAGCAGGAACATTATAGGATGATAATATTTCCCGTTCAATGTGAGATCCGCTTAAACTGGTTTCGTATGAGAACTGGTAGAGATACCAGCAGCAGCAGCTTGATCGCAACATCAAGTTATAAGTTGATGTTGTGATCAAGGCATTAAAATTCTTAATTCGCAACTGGTATCTCTCCCAGTTCTCTTGGGTTAATTTGAGTGGTTACACAAGTTTACTAGGACTAGTTTTGATGTGTGTTTTTGTATGTTCTCTCAAGGAATAAAATTTCTTAGTTCGCAACTGCGTAATACACATAAAAACTACTCCTAGTAAACTTGTGTAACCACTCAAATTAATCCAAGACTCATTCTATTAAGGAAAAGCGCTGAAAATATAGCATAATAATCACTTGAGTTCAGTCCGTTAAAAACATACTAACTGATATTTTCTTTTGAAAATTAATTCAGTACGGAAAACATCAATAAACTTTTCCTCCTCATGTTTTCCAAGTTCCTTAGAAAAAATATCCTCAGATGTTTTTGTTATTATAAATAACTTTCAAAGAATTCCTCATCAGGGAAATATAAATTAATTTAGCACTTTGTTGTCTTTGAAGTATGTTTTTAAAGTAAACCGTTTTCTTTGGAATTAATTAATTGCTTTTAATTAATATGTATAATGTTTTTAGGTATGATTCTTTAATTAGGTCGTCATGATAATATTACATTATTTTTGGTTATTTTAGGTTTTATCCTTGATAGGACAAAGAAAATATTTTTAATTTTTTTCAGGTGTAGTATATTCATATCTACTGTTATATAACACATCGCCTGTCATCCCTGAAGGGTTAGGCCAAGGTGTACTTAATGGCACAACTAAATTTAATATGGGGCGAGTCTATTGCCAACAAGCATTCACAAATCCAGACACCGTAGCTTCTGATGTTTGCTTTATTGAATGTATTACTTAGGTACAAAAAAAAAAAAACAGAAAAACACTGAGACGTTGCGATCGTTAGGAAGAATTGATTAAATAACAACATATTACGAGAATTTAATTCCTAGTCGAGATACTGGCCTGCATGTACTGTAACAAGAAAGAAAAAACAAATTCACTATCGGAAAATAGCAACCACATTCATTTGCAAACAAATTCAAAGAGAAATATTAAAACCTGCAACGATTTAATTTAATACTGCATATTGCTGTAATAAATACTTCTAAGCTGTACGATTCATTTTACATACCATTGCTATCATATGAGAGCAGAGTAATCAGAGTACTATTGGTTTTAATCTCGATTTTAAAATTGAGTTTTTAAATTCCTGCCTCTGGCGGCTTTTCGGTGGCTTCATTTTCGAAAAATATTGATTGCTTATCTAGCCTGGTGGAACTTTGTGGCTGAATAATAATAGCGGCTTGGATTGATCTTCAGATAAAGCCGCGGTTGTTTAAGTCCTAGGACGGGTCATCATCATCATTTCAGCCGCACGGTCACTGCTGGACATAGGCCTCCCCCAAGTGTCGCCACATTGACCAATCCCGTGCGTCTCGCATCCAACGGATCCCCGCAACCTTCACCAGATCATTGGTTCACCTAGTGGCACGCCTTCTAAAGCAACGTCTTCCGATTCGCGAAGGATTGGTGACTTTATACTGATGCTTCGGAAAGCACGTTAAGCCGTTGGTTCCAGTTGTTATTTGTATCCTTGACAATCGTCACAGGTAGTCAGTGCTTCGAAAGCCTGACTACCAGTCTTACCGAGTTGTATCGTATTACCCAGTGCCAACTAGCTTTAGTCAGGTAAGCAGTTGCTTTTTGCCATGTAAAATACTGGTATTCAGCTGGATCTGGTTTGACTGGAAGCGGACCCCAATATATTATTGTCAGGTGCGACTGCCCAACCAACTACTCTTGGGTTCAACGTTCTGGTGGGAAATCAAAATATTTTATTTCAAATAGGCCTTTAAGGGCACTTGTAAAATGTCGACAAAAAGGTGCAGTAGACATTTCTCAGAAATCTGTATAAAAATTGCCCCTATATGATATTTATTAACACAATTTTATTATGTGGGTGTGCTATATAATCTCTGCCTACGCCTTCTGGGAACACAGGCTTAAATGTTATATAAATAACAACTGGCACTCAGCTCAATTATTTGTATTATATTTTTGTTAAATGATATTATATATTATTACACAGCTGCTCATTTTCTCATGACGCCATCATAATTATATTCACAATTTTAAACACCCACTCACGTTTTAAGTTCTTGAATATTCTAAAGGAAGTCAAGTATTTAATAAACAGAACTCTTCGTATGACTTACGTCTCGAGTAAAAAGCACTTAATATGTAAGTAATAGGAATTTCCCCAAATCTCAAAAGGTTTAAGATGAATAAAGTATAGGTACATTTCTTATTGCTATTTTCGTAGATCTGATTATTCTCTGTTCTTCGATCTTCTTCCGATGAGAAAACTAAGGAATAATTTTAATATTTTTTTAATTTTCACCCAAAATCTTGGGAACATGACCTGGAATAAAAATAAAAAATTGGTTGTCTGTAAAGTCGGTTTACTGACGATAGTTGAACGTGACAACGTCTTAAGAAAATACTGATTTACATAAAATTCTTCATTCAGAAAATCATTTTAAATTTAAAAAAATAAAAATACAACAAAATACTTGAATAAAATTTATTGTTTAAATTTCTACTCAATTGTTAAAATTAAAATTTTATTATTTTAATAATATAATTAAATTTTTTCAATTAGTTACTTAATTATTTTAGCAAATTTAATTGTTATTTGTTATGAAAAAGTAATAATTTTAAATAATTCATTATAAGAATAAACAATGATTAAATTATTGTTTATAAATCTTACATTTAAAATTTGGAAACATTAAAATTTTCGTAAATCTGGTTTTTAAAAAGCCCGCCTCAATGTGTTTGATATAGGAGAAAATGTTCCCTTTGACGGATGGCTGGTCCAACCTGTCATTTCAGACACGTTGTTGTGATATGTGGAAGATTTAATATTTATGTTTTAATTTTTTTAAATCATAGCTACGCTCGATAATTATTTCGATTGAATAGTAAAGCCATAGATTTTTTACTCATCGTGAAATAGTTCTGTTAACTTATTGTTTTAATTTTGTCAATTATAGCATAATCTACAACCGCTGCACTAGCGGACCGATGCTATTCATTTTAATGATGAAAGCACGAATATTCGACAATATATCACTGAATATATAATTAATATCGAAAGAATCATCGTTCATTCCCATTAGTTCGATTCATTAGTTCGATCGTCGAACTAGTGAGAATTTTTTTTTCTCATCTGTTCGACCGTCGAACTAGTGAGATTTGTTTTTCTCATTTGTTCGACCGTCGAATTAATTAGATATAATTCGTAATAGATAACACTCATACATGCAACGCATGTACTCCATGACGCACGCTCGCTTCGCTCGCATATTAAATAACACTAATATCTTCTGTCCCCGAAGTGCCGGGCCTCCGCCGGCCTCCTTCGTCGGCCTACGGCCCGGTGCCCATGCCGCCCATAAAGGATACTGTTGCGAAACGGTGATTCATCCACTTAGCGGACGACTAGCAACAGCCTATAATTTTGCGTTTTTTATTTTATTACGAAATTAGTAAAACATTTAAATGTAGTAGAACTATTTTTAAATCTAATTAATTCGACGGTCGAACAAATGAGAAAAAAAATTCTCACAAGTTCGACGATCGAACTAATGAATCGAACTAATGGGATTGAGCCAGAATCATTATCATTATCGCTGTAATTATCGTTGCTATAAACAATTGACACCACATTCACTTTTCACTGCACTTGATACTCGATCAAAACATGTAAATGTACTATAGTATAGCAGCTGTCTACGCAGACGCATCGCTCACTCAAGTAGGAGAGAGACGGATGTCGAACGCTGCCGAACGCAAAGGCCGATTGTGCTTCTTTGTCGCTCGTTCCGCGCTCTCGCTTGCACTTCAAGCCTTACATGGAACGCCTCAGAGCGAGGTAACGCCTCAGAGGTAACGCAGAGGTAACGCCTCAGAGGTAACGCCTCAGAGGTAACGCCTCAGAGCGAGGTAACGCCTCAGAGGTAACGCAGAGGTAACGCCTCAGAGGTAACGCCTCAGAGGTAACGCCTCAGAGGTGACGCCTCAGAGGTAACGCCTCAGAGGTAACGCCTCAGAGGTGACGCCTCAGAGGTAACGCCTCAGAGGTAACGCCTCAGAGGTAACGCCTCATGAGTCATGTTTTTTCGTGCGTGCAGCCGGCTCTATCGAATTATAAGACGTTGTCACGTCAAAAATATTTTGTATGCGATCCGAATTGGGCACTGCACGAGTGTATAATGGACCTCTTGCATAACGTCACAGGAGGTTAACGTTTTGCCACCTTTTGTATGTCCCACAGCTTTGTAAAGGCCTTTTTCTCTTTCTAAACTTCTGTATCCTGTACAATACCTGATCATGTTCACCTCGCTAGCAAGATCATATCGTCACACTACCTTCACCATGGTCTACATGGACGGCGATTTGAGGTTATAGAACTAGGTATGCTAAAATTGCATTAGAGCGCAGCTGCGGTGGCCCAGTGGTTTCGACCTCGACTTATGAACCCAGGCTAGCGTATTACTTTGTGTTATATATTTCATTGCCGCTGCTCCCAAAACGGCGAAGGAAAACATCGTGAGGAAACCGGTATGTCATTGAACCAAAAAATTCGAAGACATGTGATATCTACCAACCCACATTGCCCGCGTGGTGGATTATAGCCCATCCCTCTCCTAGAGAGGAGGCCTGAGTTCCTGCAGTGGGAACATTATAGGCTGATGATGGTGATGAAAATTACAGGATGCTACAAAAAACAATCACTACCACATATAAATACAGGCGTTCCTTTGATCAAGATTGTACTTGTGAAGTAAAATAGAAAATGAGGAGGAAATTGCACGGTATTACCATCTCAAAAGGTGTCATAATCAAAGAGTAACTGCATGCATAGACTTCACAACAAGTCTATATTATTTTCTTAGAAGTAAGTTTCATTTTGTCGAAGCTACTGATATAGATAGATAACGCAAGAGCAACTACTTCGCGTGCCACTTTTCGTGCCTAGCTTACGTACAAAAATCGTAAGTGGCCACTTTCGCGCTCAGTTTGCATCGGTGTATAGCACTAGTCGGACGTCGGTGTTGGTGCAAAAGGCAGGGGTTGGGGCGAAGGAAACGCCGTACGCGGTGGTGTCTCGATTTGATTTTCCGATTTATATAGTTCTGGTGACGTCGTAATAGACAGGTAGTCAAAAAATGGTACGCTGGGTTTTCATACAGATCGTGATACTTGCGTTGTCTAGGTCTATCTATATCTGTGGTTGAAGCTTTGTTTCAACGTAATTTTAATATTGTATTCTTGGGCTTGAGCTGACACGGTGACAGATGAGAAAATGTAAAAGTAATCGCTCTTGCACTCTTTTCTTACTAAACGGGACTTATTATAAACTTTCTCAGAAAGGTTTTATGAGAGAGCGCACGTTTCTGGGTAACTTAAAAGAAATCAGCTAAATTAAATTTCTAAGAAAAATCTAAGATTTTGTTTTAATACTTAAAAAAACATTTGTACGCTTTCCGGTATAACATAGCGTACTCATTATTACCTACATATTGCCATTTCTATTGTACCTATGTTAAACAAATAAATAAATGACTAATGACTTCAAACTAAATCAGAAAATATTACCGTACCATTTTATTTTATCCCCGGGCTTTTTCGAATGCCCCGTCTATGTCATGGCTGTGACTGTTGAGCGCCCTTTTTTTGGTGGGTCGAACATCATCGAATAACCCCCCCGCTCCTGGGCAGAGCGAAGGGGAGTGTCAGACTTCTACTGACTAAAAACCAAACCCTTGTTCCTTCTTCGTCCTTGTGTCGGAGCCGCGTTATGCCTTTCGATAATCCACAGCCCCGACGGGCACTGTTGGGCGCCCTTGGGTTCGATTCTTGGGTCAGGTCCCACAGTCACACAAAAATCCGTGAACTCGAAAATAGAAAAGTTATATGCTACTAGAAAAGCAAAACGTCGAAACAAAAGCTAAAAAAATACTTTTCTTCCGTATTTGCACCGACTTCAGCTTTATTTTCTAGCGGATTAAATACGACTGCTATCGTAGTAGGAGCTCAGATATTCACGGCAGAGGCGAGAGGAATGCTAGGGCATAGATTAATAAAACGCATAGAAGCAAATATTGTAGAGTCTACTAGTTTAGGGTGAAATACACAATGAAACCGACTTCTTAACTGCTTTCAAGAACTGTGTTAAAATTAAATTAAACAAACAATGGTGACACTAATTGTGACATGATGACGTTAAATGTGACACAATGACACTGAATGTCAATATGTGGTGACACTGAATTTGACACGACGATACTAAGTGTGGCACAATGGCAATGAATGTACATGGTGACGTTGAATGTGACATGATGACATTAAATGTGACACAATGACACTGAAAGTGCATGACGACACTGAATATGACATGATGAGACTGAATTCTCCTTTGCAAATCGATGATTCAGATTATAACCAGTACTATGATCAGGACTTAGCAAGAAAACTGGTACGAAAGAAACGCTTTTAAAGCTGTTGCCAATTTTACAGACCCTGTGACTGCGTTGATTTCTACCCTTGCACCCGCAACCATTTAGTAGTGGAATAAGGGGTTTCGCTTCTACTTTTAGTTACTCTATGGCTCATATAACCTGTATTAACACATTCGCTGCGGCTTGGGGTAGAAAAGGCCGGTGTTATTATGATTGTAACTGCGGCGCTGCAGTGAAGAAATTGTATTTTCTTATAGTTGCTGTGCTGAGGTTGAAACTTGAATGGTTTGGAGGCTGTGATGTAAGTATATTTTCAAGAATAGAGTGTTGTTCAAGTGCATTTTATTGTGCGTATTGTTCAAGACAAAAAAAAACTGTTTCCAATTGCTTTGCACTAAAATTTTAAAAGAAAGAGCATGTGAAAGAATGATGTGATATTGGCATTCGTGATACAGGGTAACCCTAGTGCGAGTGTCAAAGCACTCCTTTGACACTTAAGTGCAAATTAATTTTAGCTAAATTAGTTTTTATGGACCTTTTTTTTTACCTTTTTTCTAGCAATAAAGATTTTTTTATTATTATTATGATATGTCATTAAAATTTGTCGCCGTGAAAGACTGATATAAAAACCAATTTCCCTTTATAAACTGGTCCCACGAAGCTCGAAAGGGGCCTCAAGTAACATCATACTGAACTCATAGCAATTCAATACCAACATGAAATCGATACCAAATACTTTCGCCGAAAATATTCAGGTATTTTCAATCTGCTCGGAAACTCGAAACTGGTGTTCAATTTTATTTGTACGTGTTTTGTTGTAAACAATCCAATCATGTGTGTCAGAGTAGAAAAAATACGAAAAATTGGCGTTGGTTGTCAAATATTTACAAAATACTGTTTAAACAATGTTATATTTTTAGAATAGAATGCGTTTATTTGTCAGAATATTGTACAAGGCTGGTAGGTTTGGTTAGTTTAGGTTTTTTTTCTCGATTTTTAGGGTTCCGTAGTCAACATGGAACCTTTTATAGTTTCGCCATGTCTGTCTGTCTGTCCGTCCGTCCGTATTATATCATAAAGACTCTTAGAGAAAGTGGTAATATAAAATTTTGTTATTTTTTTTAGGGTACTTATCTCCAGTACATATTAAAGGTGGGATGTTTTTTTTTCTCGTGATGTTTTCATTGTGTGGGATGTCATTATGCTCAAACACTTTTTGCTTCACGAGTCCTCCGGGCAATACTCGCAGTGAATAATAACAAATCCCGAATTACTATTATTTATTTGATTGAGACTTACAACCCATAATCATCATACCATTATCCACCCTTAGTTGATCTATTTACATTGCTCCCACGCTTTGATGGACAGCTAATATGATAATAGGTTCTGATAGTTCCAAAATCTACTATTACGTACGCGGCCGCGACTTTTGACCGCAGAAACTCCGACAAAGGAAAAAAGTTTGGGCACAATCGCGTCTGACCAGTTTCAGATTTAGGAAACTATTTCTGCTAGGAGTGAAAAGTCACGTTTTACTATTAAGATTCAATGTAATAACTTATGAACAAGTTGAAATTTGGATTCACAATATCTCCATAACTGGAAAGTGTCAGGTGTAAATGAATAAATAATTTATAGAAATCTTTATTTATACAAAAACATTTAATTAATATAGCTTAAAGACTAGGTCACATGAATTTCAGTGAATTAAATAAAGGTCATACAGATAGACTAACCCTGACTCTGTATGATCCAGTACAAAATAAAATGATAGCAATGACGGAGAGTCTAAAGGAAGTCGGAGACATAGTTTAACCTGTTAAAAAAATGACGTCCAAAGTTTGATCCGAAGTAGTGTAGTAGTCCCTCTACAAAATTCTTAGGACAAGTTAACTGCATTCCCGGGAGGTCATTTTGCCAGGGGCCATTTATCCGGTTCGAGTTTAAAACTTAGCTGGTACTAAGTTTTCTAGAAATGCAGCATTTTAAATTTTTACTAACTTTGTAACTGCCCCGTTGGTCTCGTCGTAAGTACGACTGTTAGTGGGGTCTTCTAGGTTCAATTCGTATTCGAGTCGGGCAAAAAAAGCTTATTGTTCATTAGATATTTTTAACCGACTTCTAAAAAAAGAAGGAGGTTCTCAATTCGGATGTTTATATGTATTTTTTTTATGTTTGTTCGGGCATAACTCCGTCACTTTTGAAAAATTCTCTCAATCTTATCTAAAGTTTATTTTTCACGTTTTTGTGTTTTTTTTTGAAGTCGGTTTTGTTTTTGTTAAAAAGTTTTTGAGTAACACCCCGGAGTTTGGTAGATAGTTATATGATATCCCCATACCTCAGAAAGCATGTTATCACGTTCACTGTCCCATGACTCCAAAAGGAGTCACATTTGTACCAAACTCGTATGTCCATGACTCCAGTTGGAGTCGTAATCCAAGATTAAATTTAATGTTTTTTATTTGACTGGACGTATGAGAGGAAAAAGATTGTCATGGACGTATGGTTAGACAAAAATGCTACCGAAAATTTTAAAAAGTATTTTTTACCCGTATTAGTATTTTGGGGGTATGAGGAACAGGGTGTAAAGCTTCTCATCCCCCATTGAAAAGGGAGGATCCTCCGACCGGACGGGTGTTGTGTCCGGCGGGCTAACTGCCCGACAGTTGTAAGTCGGGAACTCCTATATACTTACTCGCTTATGTCGCGGATAATGTTCATAGCGCGATGTAGGATTTTCTGCCGATCGTTGTTAGTACGCAGGTGTTGCGATAGATGTCGCTAGTCGCCACAGTATAAATGATTATTGTGAAGGTAATTAGGACGAGATTGTACGTGGAGGTATGAATACATTTTGTTACTTTGTACTGGAACAAGGAACGTGTTAAGCCGTTGGTTTTGCGCCTGATCTCTTTCTAGTCGTGTCAGGTTTCACCAGGCTTACTTCGCAACACAAAGGCGCGGCTGGTGACACTCCGATCGCTTCTCGGGTAGTGACGTCATAAACAAACAATTGACGATCGAACATACTTACGACGGTTTGATGATGTCACGATTTAAATGTTTGTTGGATTTTTAAGGAAATGACGGTAATTTGGTACGAAAATCAAACATTTAAAAATTCAATAATATTTGTGCTTTCATGAGTTTTTATAAATATCTCATTTTAATGAGAATTTCCTTAGTAAACAGTATGCCTCTTTTTGTTTTGGACTGTGGGAAATCATCAACTGACTTCTCCCGCCCTTGGTGCAGCGGAAGGTAGTATCAGATATCTACTGACTAAAACCACCCATGTTCCTTCTTAGCCCTTTGTGTTCGGGGCTGCGGTATCTCTTTCGAACAACCCGCAGCTCCGACGCTCGTCGGCCCTCATGGGCCCCTCCAATGTTGCTGACATTTCTTTGAGGTACGAGTGGAACTCGAGCGCGCCCTTGACTACTGTATGCCTAAGAGTGAGAGTATATCTTCATATAAAGGGAAACCTATACCCCACAGTGGGTGATAGCTGGCTTGATGATGTTGTGATGAAATTTTGGGGGGTATGAGGAACAGGGTGTAAAGTTCCTTATCCCCCATAGAAAAGGGAGGATCCTCCGACCGGACGGGTGTTGTGTCCGGTGGGCTAACTGCCCGACATTATGTAAGTCGGGAACTCCTATATTATAGGCTTATGTCGCGGATAATGTTGATAGCGCGATGAAGGATCTCTGTCGATCGTTGTTAGTACGCAGGTGTTGCGATAGATGTCGCTAGTCGCCACAAAATAAAAAAGACACAGGTCCACGCATAATAATGAATTTATATTGCTAATACAATCCTTACACATGTTATTTACAAACTTAGTTAATTGCTAACTAATAATCTAGTTATACTTAATACCCGTGACGTGGAATGTAAAACAATACAACACTAGTATTATTTACATTTTAGAGATGTACCGTGTTCGATGGTTTTGGTATCGACATTTTATTATTTTTACATAAAAATAAAATTAGTATCCTAAATCAATGATAACGTATATCAAATGTTATGAATCTTAAAATCTTTGAAAAGTTGTCAATGATCAAAATTACTTTTCCTTCTTATTTAAAAAAAAACAGAATATTTTGTTACAAAAAATATCAAAATAAAATCTAACACATAAACCATAGAAGGTACATCTCAAAACCTACTCAACACCGACTTTTTTCTCGAAATTTACAAATATCTACTATTTGAATGCAATTTACATACATAGATCACAAAATAGGGGTCTATTCGATATATAAACACTCAAGGTACTATGTACAAGGAACGTGAAGCCATTGATCTAATTATTACAATTTTATTATTATTAATAATTTACTTTGGCACATTATTGCCGCATTAAAGATATGTTACATTTGTTTAAATTCACATTTTATGTCAATTTTGTATTTATAAAGGGTGATTTTGATAGAGTTTAGTTATAAAACCTTTTTGATATAAAAATACAAATTAAATAATATTTTTTAATAGTTTAGATTTTAATTTTAATATAAGAAAACAAAACAAACCGAAAAGTAATACAATTTTTTTTTTAAATTAAAATGGTAAGTATAAAATATGTAAACCACCCTTTAAAATACTTTAATTTTAAATTTAAGATCGATACAAACATTTAAATATACATAGTTTATTCAAATGTAAATATTTACATTTATGACATATTTATAGTAAATAAATACATTTATATCATATTTATAATAAATTAATACATTTATTTAATTTTATAATTGCTCGATTTTATTAACACACATTTAATTTATACTAAAATTCATTCAAATAAAAATACATTTTGGTTTTAATATTGTCTATTCTTGTTGTACTTGTGCAATTTATATCCCTTTGAAACTTTGCGCTTGGGACATAACCTCTTATTTGACATAGATATTACTACTCCTAATATTGGTGTAAGGGCCTTTTTCACGATATCTGAATAGCACTAGAAATTATAACAGAGTTTGTATGAAATATCTGCCAAAATAAGTTAACGGGAATTTAATGCCAGGTGGTGAAACAGGCCCTTAAGTTAATATCAAATCATAATTACACTCAAATGTATTAAAATGTGACCACTTTTGTTAAAATCTTAGCTTCTCTTAATTATTTAATAATGAACAAAATTAAAATACATAAATGACAGAATGAAGTGATCCACGATGCATTCATTATTATAAGTCACATTTAAAAATAAGATAGAGCTTTGTACAGTAACATAATAATAATTATAATGTAAATAAAGACTTTGGGTGGAAAATCAAACAAATTGTTATTTCAGGAAAATTGTTCCATAAATTGTACTAGAAAATAAATCCTGATAGTTTACTATAGTACGTAAATCTTTTCACACCTAATAACTGCTGAGTAAGCCTTCTTTTTTCAACTCACACAAAAGGCAAAAACGTTCGTCTTTATGTATTCGTGTGGTCGATTTGCCGCAGTGAAGTCTATAATAATAGGTTAGCTAGTAGGAAAGTGTAATTTACAGGCGATTTAGGCAAGCTGTTGCCTTATTACGGTAAACCAAAGATTTAAACCTTTAGATTCAGTATTACATTAAAAATGAAACGGAGAAGAAAGGAAGAAGAAAACGTGTTGCTTCGACCCCAAATAGAATGGGACAAGGGCAGGAAGGTGATGACTACGACAATAAAAACTTTTTAACAAAAAATAAAACCGACTTAAAAAAAAAACACAAAAAAGTGAAAAATAAACTTTAGAAGAAAAACCAGTCTCTGAAGTCGGTGACTTTTGTTTGTTTGATTTAATTTTTTTGCCACCGAAATTTTTATTTTTCACTTTTTAGTGGTTCACATGTTCATTATTGTTCATGGGTCAATGTGGACAATGTAGTTATTTTTTGAGTTTTGTTGATTTTTCAAAAACCGCTTGTCCGATTTCGAAAAAAAAATATTGGACCATTTCGGAAGTATATCCTTTCCAACAAAGAAAGAATTTTTCAAATCGGTTAGCAAGTGACGGAGTTATGCCCGAACAAACATAAAAAACAAAAAAAAAAAAACAAAAAATACAAACATCCGAATTGAGAACCTCCTTCTTTTTTAGAAGTCGGTTAAAAATATTCTAATGTAATAACTAACTAGGCCTCCCTCGGCGACGAAAACCGTCCTCTGGCACCCATTGCGTGACGACCCTAGCCCATCGGTCCCATCACATGGCGCGCCCAATCCCACTTTAATCCAACAGTCTTGCTACCCACATCAGCGATTCCGGTTTTTGAGCGTATTGTGGTATTTCGAATTCGGTCGCTGAGCTTGATACCCAATACACTACGTTCTATCGCTCTTTGGCAAACCTTGAGTTTGGACTTTTGTGACTCGGTCAGGGACCAAGACCGAGGCCTAGAAAACGCTGGCGTGACGACTTAGAGGCTTTTGTACAAGATTGGCCGGAGAAAGCCGCACGGAGAGAAGAGTGGAAGACTATGGAGGAGGCTTTTGCCCAGCAGTGGAACAATATAGGCAAAAACAAAAAAAAAAAAATAACTAACTATCGAACTCCCGATTCTGATACTTTTGATACTCATTGCCGATTACCTGATCGGAGTCATGAAGTGTGCAAAAGTCTACATTTTGGTAAGCTATGACAAGTATATAAGGCAAGCAGACTGGTTAGAGATATGAATCTGTGATGCTTTTGTGAAAATAATAAAAAAACGTAGTATTTCCTCATCATCATCATCATCATTTCAGCCGAAAGACGTCCACTGCTGAACATAGGCCTCCACTAAGTGTCGCCACATTTACCAGTCCCGTGCGTCTCGCATCCAACGGATCCCCGCAACCTTCACCAGGTCATCGGTCCACCTAGTGGGAGGCCTTCCAACGCAACGCAGTATTTCCTAGCTCACTGACATTGAAAACTGTAGTTATCGTTCTATGTGCGATTTGCAAGCTCACTTTTCCCACCATAAATACTCCTTCGCTAAGGATTTATTTTTACGGGAAACTTGAAAATAAAATGGCTGAGTTATTATGTGGAAATAATAACATGCCTATTCAGTATTAGAAATCAAGGGCTAGGTTTATGCTATGGTGTTTTTTATGGCGTAGTTATCGAATATAACACAATGTAGTAATTTCCTTAGTAATTTAGCATTGTTATAAGAAAAATACATTTTTTGTTACAGCTGACCGACGATAAAAACATTAATCAAATGAATCATATCCATCACTAAACATAAATCACTTTAAACGTAAATCATTCTATTTCTGCCAATCGTTTATAAATGACAGAGACAGTACGATTTTTTAAATATCTTTAAAAAAATATTTAAATGTCTAGTGCAAGTGAGCCCTAATTATTCAACTCACTTTTTAAAACCTGGGACACTTATCACGTAAAATGTACAACTTTTTTAAATAAAAAATGAAACAACAACTGACAAACTACACGTCAGATTTGGCTCGTAGCGACTCACTTATCTGCTACGACAGCGTAGCACCTCTCGTAGCGCGTAGCTCTCAGCTACGGCGTAGCTGTCAGCTACGGTGGAGCGACATTTTAAAATGTTGTGTTTTAAACTGTGACAAACCGGGCTGTTAGGAAAGAGACAGGAGTGTATGACGGCTGGGAATATTGAAAAAAATACGTGTTGCGTCGAACCGTAGTAACATGGGATGGATTTTATGGGAGGAAGGTGATAATTTGTAGAGACAAATCCGAGCTTTTAAGTGATTTTAAAGAGAGAGATATTGGTTCCATGGTTTGATTCCCGGGTCACGAATAATGTTATTGAGCTTTTCCATCAGAAATTTCTCAGCAGTCACGAAGAAATGCACGATAAAATTCGTTCTATTCATTCTTTTATGCGTTAATTAATAAAAAAATTAAGTTCAAAAATCTAAAACCCGACTACTAACAAAATCGCGGTCTTAAAAGTAGAAAACAAGAAAGTAATTCTTGTCTGATATTCTTCGTAGTCGCATGCCACTGATACCTGATGCTCCTTCATGGCGTTCTCATTGATACAGAAGTCAGCTGCTAATTGCCATTAGCAAGGTGGCATGCGACTACGAAGAATATCAGACAAGAATTACTTTCTTGTTTTCTACTTTTAAGACCGCGATTTTGTTAGTAGTCGGGTTTTAGATTTTTGAACTTAATTTTTTTATTTGAATTTTATTTTTGTGTGTACTTAAACTATAATATCTATATAAATAAAAAGAGAAGTCCTGACTGACTGACTGACTGACTCATCAACGCCCAGCCCAAACCCTTGGACCTCGAAAGCTGAAATTTTGCACACAGGTTCCCTTTATAATGTAGACAAGGAATAAGGAAGGATTTGTCGAAATTCAACCCCTAAGGGAGTTAGATAGGGAATTAAAGTTTGTATGGAAAATCGTCATTTTCACGCGGGCGAAGCCCCTGGCAAAAGCTAGTACATACAAATTTGTAATGTGCTCGCCAAGACCTTTCATTTGATACCAAACTTGCTATGATTATCTCAATTTAATATTTTTTGAGGTAAGTTTTTGACATTTAAATTCCGTCATAAAAATAATTTATAAAATTTATATAGCCTATGTCACCCGGGCTATTCTTACGAATCTATTGACACCTAATTTATTAAAATCCGTTCAGTAGTTTAGGCGCTACGGTGGAACATACATACATACATACATACATACATACATAGACTGCCAAAATCATTACCCTTCCTTTTGGCTTCGCCGTAGTCGGGTAAAAACCAGTTAGCACTGAAAAAAGATAAATATTTTTAATCAACCTAAAATTCTATTCATCTACGCTTACGCTTTGTTTTTTGGTATAACGTGTTTTTAATTCGAACTCTTTCATTAGTAAATGTAACATTTCAATGTGTTTTTTTTAATAACCTTATATTTTTATCAGCTTTATAACAACATCACGCCTGTAATCCCCAAAGGGTTAGGCAGAGGTGTACCTAATAGTACACGCACATTTAAAGAATCTATATTTAAATAAATAAAAAAAAGAGAAGTCCTGACTGACTGACTCATCAACGCCCAGCCCGAACCCTTGGACCTAGAAGGACCTTGAAATTTTGCACAGAGGTTCCCTTTTTATATTGTAGACAAGGAATAAGGAAGAAGTTTTTGAAATTCAACCCCTAAGGGAGTTAAATAGGGGATGAAAATTTGTATGGCAAATCGTCATTTTCACGCGGGCGAAGCCGCTGGCAAAAGCTAGTTATCAATATTCTGGTTTGTTAACATACCTGTTATCTTGTTTTTTTTGGTACGTGAATGATATTGACAGGGAGACTTTTCTAGAAAACATTTTTGTAAATTTTTATGAATCAGTGGTGGCGGAACTTACGAACAGTGAGTCGTGAAATATTTTAGAATTTTTAAATGTGTTTGTTTAGTTTTTCGAGCGTATGGCACTCGTGGGCGGCAGCTGAAAATCAGCGTCAGGTGGTGCACTTTGTGTTGCCATCTGGCATTATGCTGAACTGAGGCCCTTCTGGCATTAGTAGCTTTAATTATTTTGAATTTGTTTTGTTATTTTTATGGTATTTTTGCCAAATAAACAAAATTTTCTTTCTTTCTTTTCGTGGGTTCGAACCCCGTCAGGCGCATTACTTTGTGTAATTTATTTCATCAGTACTGCTCTCAAAACGGTGAAGGAAAACATCGTGAGGCATGGCATCGGCATGTCTTACAACCAAAAAATTCGGAGACATGTGACATCTACCAATCCACACTGGGCCCGCGTGGTAGATTATAGCCCATCCCTCTCCTAGAGAGGAGGCCTGAGTCTCTGCAGTGGGCTGCTATAGGCTGATGATGATGAAACGGAGCCTTCATAAAGCCGTCAACCAAGCGTTCTGTACATCAAACTAAGTAACTATAAACGCAACAAAATATTTTTGGAAACGACTTTATTTTTGGTGTGAAAACATCGCGATTTACGACACAATGACTATTTTTTTTAAACCTTTTTTAGTAACTTTTTACTCACTCAAAACATTGTGTTGATGGATGCATTGAATGGTTCATTGAACTTTAAAACTAGTATCTATCTATCTATATAAATAAAAAGAGAAGTCCTGACTGACTCATCAACGCCCAGCCCAAACCCTTGGACCTAGAACGCTGAAATTTTGCACAGAGGTTCCCTTTATAATTTAGACTAGGAATAATAAAGGATTTTTCGAAATTCAACCCCTAAGGGAGTTAAATTGGGGATGAAACTTTGTATGGAAAATCGTCATTTTCACGCGGGCGAAGCCGCTGGCAAAAGCTAGTTTAAAAATAAAACAACGTGATGGAACTTTGACGTCCAAAACCTCAGTAATTAGAAAGCCTAACAGGGGAAAATTAAAGAATAAAACGTGTTGCGCCAACCCCAGGTAAAATAGGACAAAGTCAAGAAGACGATTATGTCAATTTGAAGAATAGAAATTTCAATTTTGGTAATGCGTCAAAACATCTATGTGTACTGCTATATCAATATCAATGTATTCCTCTGATCTAAGTTTTTAAACTGACATGGTCAGTTGGTCACTTACATTATTATTAATATTGAAAACAGGATATTTACCATGTTTAGTTTTATTTCCGAGTTCCCGATATTTCGACGCTGTTACAAGCACCATGATCGTTTTTTGCGCTCGGCACCACAAACTCACTGTGTCGGTGAGTGGACACAGTGAGTGGCGAACAAGAAAGAGGGTAGACCGTTTTGTCTGCTCATAAACATTCACCCGCAATGACTTCAGTTTATCCGTGATCATGGTGCTTGTAACAGCGCCGAAATATCGGGAACTCGGAAATAAAATTATACATGGTAAATATCCCATTTTCAATATTAATCCCTGATATGATCCCTGATTATTGATTCCTTTGATCTTTCAGTCAAATCTTGTAATACAAAAATTCGCTATAAACAGCCCTAAGACCCCAGTCAAGCCCTTCTCAAGTCCTTTAAACCTTTAACAAAAAACAAATGACTGTCGGAAATTCGGAATAGCAGATTTTCTCCAATTCTTCAACCGCAAAGGATTCTGTTGATTGCTAACGATTATTCCTTAACAATTGAAAGTACTTTGCCTAAATAAACACGACTGCGGCCGTCAAAGGGTTAACAATAAACCCCTCTAATCTTAGAAGGGGTTTTATTTCAATTTCAGCCCGCAAAAGGGTTGTTTTTACAACTTGTCTTTTTCTTTTTTTGCAGGCCCTTTTTTGGTGACGGAAATGAGACTCTTTTAAAATGAGGAATTGAGGGTTTTCTATCGGTTTGTGCAGGGTGGAAAAGCTTGCAAGTGTTTTATATAAGGAACTAGCTTATGCTTGCGGCTTTGTCCACGTAGATTTGTCCCACGGGAAAGATCCCGTGGGACAAATCTACCGGTATAAAAATTATCCTATACTATGTAATATTATTATGCAATACTTCTGTTTGCCCAAATACGTTCAGATTTTTTTACGAAAAAGAGGTACGGAATTCCATCTATACGTCCATTCAATCTCACACCCGTGTGCATATTGGTTAGATCAGATTTAAAAATATATTTTACATATCTCTTGCTCTGTAAGTAAAACTTACACCCCTGAATGCCGGGGTGTATGACTATCATTACAGCATAGGTTTTGGAATTTGAAAAAAGAACTGTCATACTCATACTGCACGAAGAATATTTTTAAAAAGTTAATTTTTTTTTTCTCGGTATCGATTAATTACTCGAATTGGAATCTAGACAATTTATTTTATAAAGATTTTATTTTAAATATGGAACTATTTGTTTCCACATCGTATGTTAGATGGAATCGATTTAAAAATCAAACTGCGCTTGCGTGCGTGAAAAAAAAAAGGCAGTCTACTAGTACAAACTATAAATATACCTAAAAATAACGTGACCATATCTCTTACAAATTGTAATAATTTTACTATTAATTTTAATTAAATACACATTTTTTTCTTCTTAATAAATGTTCATTGAAACCTGCTGTCTTGTTGTTTACTTACCTCACAATCGATATGTAAAGCAGAGTATTTATCTCGGGCGTAAGCATCAATTGCATACTCGGGTTAATTAGCGCCTTCGCTTCGCTCAGGCGCCAAAAACCTCGCATGCAATTGATGTCATACAGCCCTTGGTTAATAATCTACTATTTTTGTTTCTGCCGGATAATTTATGTATTTATGGTTTGATCTTTTTTGTTATGATAATGCAAAATCCATAAATCTACATTACATCATAAAAGAGGCTCACATTAAAATAATTAGGGGACCCCATATTTAAATTTTTGCCACAAACAGTCCTGTAAGTGGCAAAAAAATGAGTTAATTTAGTTTTTTATTTTTTTTCGCATGTTTTTAAATTAAATTTTGTTCAGTTGTTTTGCTCTGTACAAGTCAAAAAAAACACTTTTTCTTTTATTTTATTTCATCAGTTAATTAAAAAAAAAAATACCTCGTTTTAAACAATAAGTATGTCAATCCACCAAAAATAAATTACTTGAAATACACATAATTCAAAATCTAAACCACGCAAGAAAATAAAACGCCACAAAATGGCGAGCAAATATACAAAACCGTTGAAGCACTCTTGTGGCCCGGAACCGCGCCGGATGCCAGACGGAACCGGCAAGCGAAATGGACACATTGAATGTTTCGTTTGCACTTCTAAAATGCAACAAATAAATTCGATTCTGTATTCCGAATAGTGTTTGAGGAATAATGTTTCTCTTGTTTCTTGAAATATTTTCTATGTAAATCTTGGTATTGGTTGAAAAATAATATAACATCAGGCCTGTAATCCCCAAAGGATTAGGCAGAGGTATAACTAATACTAAGACATTTATGCTTAAGTCCCATGTAATAGGGCCCGGGCCTATTTCCTTCAACCGGACTATGACAGCTACTAAGAGATTCCTAATGGCATGGAATGGTCGGGCAAATTGTTATTGGGATTCCAATCGAACCCAGGACCTTATGCTCAGTGTTAGATTTCTGGGACGGGCAAATTGTTATTGAATTTATACTTAATTGGCTAAATGTGAGTATACTAATACTAACTTCACGCCTACAATATCCAAAAGGGTAGACATAGGGATATTGTAGGCGTGATGTTATGTTCAAAGTAAAACTGTTACAGCTGTTGAATGCATAACCTCGTTTTAAAGTCTATAATACTGAGGCTGAGGGTAGTTAGAAAGAGATACCGCAGCCGTCCACAAAGGGCTAAGAAGGAATATGGGTGAACTTTAGTCAGTAGAAGTCTGACACTCCCTTTCGCTCCACCCAAAGCGCAGTCATTTGATAATTTCCCACACTTCAAAAAAAGTCTATAATACTAAAACAATCAAGAACGCGTTTATCCTACTACACCATTCAAACTCTTTTCATCAATACAGTCCTATAAATAGAAACAAAGTAACTCTACCTATAGTCCTGCTCCCACAATAGCCAACAAAGTGCATTTATATGGCTCGCTGGGAATTTTCATAGCCAAGAAAGTGCATTGATATGGCTCGTTGGGAATTTTCATAGCCAACAAAGTGCATTGATATGGCTCGCTGGGAATTTTCATTATCGCACTCAACTACGCTATTAATTTTAACGGTACCGCGTCACGGTAGATTAATATGGCTGCGTAATTAAAATTATAATACCTTTCTTGGGTGGAAAAGTAAATTGGAGAATACCGGGAGATTTTAAGTATGCTTGGAGCTTGTTTTTGAATTATTTGTGTTTTAGGTTTTCTTCGACATGTACTTAACCCAACCGAACCAATTATTTTTACTAGCTGCTACCAGCGGCTTCGCTCGCTTCAACTCGAAAATTATCACACGGGAAGATAAAATCGGGATATAAACAATCCTTTGTGTTAATCCAGGTTATAAACTATCTGTGTACCAAATTTTATCCAAATCCGTTTATTTGCGTGAAGAAGTAACAAACATACACACTCACACAAGAAGTGTGAAGTGTGTTAAAGTGTGATTTGATTTCCCAAAAACTTTAGTAGTTACGCTGTGTTAAATTAGCAACGTCTAAATATGAGCTGTAGGCCAAAATAGCTTCTTTTTGAAGCCCTGACACAGCCAGTAGACGTCGCGGCAGACCTCCAAGGAGATAGCGGGATAAACTAGACGAGTTGGCCCTGGGCTAAGAAACTGGAACTCATCGGGAGAGGCCTTTACCCAGGCTGTGGGATAATTCTTGCCAATAATATCAGTATTAGATAATAGTAGAATTATACCTTATTTTTTTTGCTGTTGGGTAATCATCAAATGACTACTCCCCTCTCGGCCGAATCGAAAGGGAGTGTCAAACTTCTGCCGATTAAAAACCACCCATGTTCCTTCTTAGCCCTTTGTGTCCTGAGCCGTGGTATATCTTTCGAACAACCCGCAGCCAGTAGAATTACCTATCCCTTGAAAATCGTTAGTATTCGAACAGATGTCTCAGAACTATAACAATCACTGAGCAATTTTCCCGAATACCTGCCCTTTCCAATATCAACTACATCTGACCATGACATATACATTACGCAAAGAGGACCAAAGGTCGTTCCAATAATACCAGCTACTAAATATTTTCGTGGAGGTATTTCATGACATAGTCCGTCTTGACTTGACTAGTGTTGGCAAGAGTCTCGTTTTTCCAGGGATTGTCTTATTATTTTAATCGTTATTTTGTTGTGTTTACAAAGCCAGATTTTCCCCAGAGATTTTTTTTTCTTAAGACCTGAGAAATATAGTATGAGATATTGAGAGTCAAAGTTTAAACATTTTCACAAGTTTTTTTTAAATAGACGTTTTTATTACTATAATTTTACTTTAAATACCTCCACGACCCCGTATTTATCAGAAAATGGTTTTGAGTGCGTTACATAGTCTTACCGTAAAATGCGATTTTTCTCACCAAAAAGAAAGTCTTTTCCCCACGAACAATACACAAAAGTGTACCCTTTTTCTGTCTAGAGTGATTGATTCTCGCTATTGCATTGATCAGTTCCGATTCAATATTCTGACAGCCGTTCTTTAGGGTGATAGCTTGTCAATTTGTATTCACTGTATCTGTTCAAACATTCGCTCATTGTTTATTTCGGGAGTCTTGATAAAAGTTTTCTCAGTTAAATGAAATGTTGTCACAGAGATTTCTTGGTGACTTTTGATCTTACAATGAAGATTGATTGATAAAGGTGACAAAGTTTTTGTTAGGAACTTAACTTTATTTGATTAGACAAGGGTGTCTTTAAAAGCAAAGGTTATAGGTTCTTGTTCTGTTTTTTGTATTGAACTATTTATTTAGGGTTGGCGCAACATTTGTCTTCCTTCTCCATACTTCTGTATTACTCATGTTCATTTTTCTTTTGGAAAATTATTTTTGTAAACCATTATTTTTCTTCCATGGTACATAGATGTTGTGTGAGTTGCGTTTTGTCACACTAATCCACTTTTTGTTTAAAAACAGTACAAATTCTTTGTTGTCATCCCGCACTTGGTCAAAAAGTCTCGGAATCGCGTCCCGCTATTTCCCCACACTACGCTACTTTATTGAGATACCTCGAAGGGTAAAAATGTCATTCGGAATACGAAAGTGATTACGTCATACCGACATGAAATATTACGAAGAAGAATGAGGAAGTAATCTTGTGAGTGCAAAGTTTCTTCGCATACTTAAAAAGTTAGTGGCAAATTTGTTTCATATAATTTTGTGGCTTTTGCGAAGATTGAAACCAGAATATCTGCTTTGCTTGCTGAAAAATTGCAAATTAGCTTTTGAAGTGGTTTTATTGGCATTCGAAGGGAAATTCTTAACAAATCTGAGCCTGCCTGTGTGATTTCATAGATTTCTCGAGATCATGTAACCCCAATCTATATAAGTCGCGAGTAAATAGGCTTCATCTGGGTTAGCTCGTTCCATCGTCGACCTCATAACTGCCCCTAGGGCAAGAATGAGGTCAACAGTACGCTCAGCTCATATAAAAAACCCTTTGTAATCAATTTAATTAAATCTCTGTATGTGCTTTAATAGGTTCACTGTCCAGGCTTCAGAGTGGGAATGGTCCATAAGTCCCGTTATGTTTTTATTAAACGTCAATAATTTAAATAAAAAAAAACGAGTATTTCCCTGGGTCCTAGCATTTTTTATAATCCTTATGATGTGTCCTGCCAAGTCCGCATTAAATAAGAAACATTCTTCTTACGTCCACAGTATCAGATAGGCTTAGAAATTGTATGAACGAAAATACCACATACCGTCTGCGGACTGGTATGGAGGACTCTCTACAGACCGTATGAGGTCTGTGGACAGTGAACCTGTTAAAGTTTCGCTTAGTCATTTATGTGACGGTTGCAACAGGTAGACAGTGACCCGAAAAGTCTGACAACTAGACTTACCAAAGGATATCATAGTACTCAGTACTAAGTAGGTTATAGAGGTGAGATAGGCAGTCGCTTCATGTTAAATTCTGTTATTCAGCTGCATCCGGTTAGACTGGAAGTCGAACCGAACATAGTTGAGAAAAGTCGACGCAGATGATGGTTTAAGTGTGACTCAAAGTACAAAGAATTATTTTTTGAAAAATGTCAGGGCGGTTCACAGGCACGTATACCGTAGTTGCGTGACAGAAGACGGGTGTCGTCGCCGAGGGAGTCCTGGAAAGCGTTCACGTGACGTCTAAAGGCGTTTGTGAGATATTGGCCTTAGAAAATCACCGAGGGAGAAGAGTGAAAGGCTATGGGAAAAACTTTTGCCTAGCAGTAGTGCATATGAGACAAAAATACCATGATTATTTTCCATAGCGGTAGTCTGACAAAATTATGTTTTGTTGATAAAAAATGCTGGAATCGTACATTATGAGCAAATAATAATAAAATGGACACTGTTATTGTTTTCCTGTATTACCATATATCTAGTGCAATAACTCACTTTTGGTTTGGATCCCCGTTTGCTTGCTTACTGATAAGCTACCAGATATATGTTATTTTGATCGCTTACCCTGATATTTATATTTTTTTATCATGAACGATGATTTAAGTTTCTCAGTAAGTGAAATATTGATTATTCATGATGAGATAGACTATAGTTCGTAAACCATGACTAAAGACAGCTTTGAAACAAGTCTGCGCACAGTCTAAATAACAAAGATTTTACAGTTACTCCTAATATTATACATTTGTAAATAATTTCAGTGGGCACATGAAACATTTATTGACATCCTACTAATATCATGGTTTTAAACCATTTACATTAAAACTAAGCATTTAAGCGTTTTCTGCTTATTTTTATTAATACTCTAAATAATACATTCCTCTTTGGTTTTCGATTTAACTAATGTTACATAAAATCTATTAACAAAATAAAAATAAAATATCTTTTGACAACCATCTGAACTATTCACCTTCTTCACAACCTTAACTATTTAAAAAGCATCTTTCTAATTTAGAAAACAAATATCAGTTTCCTTTGACTTGATACCACACTTAGTGGGTTTCAAGTTTATTTAAAGTAAATAGAATCTCATTTATATAGACATCTAGAAACGTTGACACTCACTTAAATAGCTAACACGAGACTGACAACTTGCCCTTTAAATAAATATTTATCTGTTTTATTTTGATATTTAACGTAGATACGAGAAATCGGGTGATTAAATAAATATTGTAATATCTCGAATATCTTAGTTTTTAACTTTGCTAAGTGTGTAAATAATAACTCTACTTGATTTATGACACTTAAAAAACTGATTTCCAAAATCATACAGCTACACTTATGTAAATAACATTATTTTACAAAATCATTGCTTTCTCACTAAGAGCAGATTACACCAATAAAAATGAACGCGATCACAACTACTAAACTGCGTTCAAAAACTGTCAGTGTCTTCATAGTTGTCACTTTGACAGCTCGTGAACGCGTTTAAGATATTCATACTTTTATCACTCTCCTGCCCATAACCCAATTTATGTGGGATCGGCGCAGCATCTTATCTCTCTCAATCTCTTTTATACGTCTCTGTTAGTCCTCTTCTCATGAGTCACCTTTCCAGTCATATCATCTTCACATACTCCTTTCATCATGTATTCAATGTCAAAGGAAAAATCTTAGATGTTGTTACTCTACGCAGTTCCAAAGACAATTTCCTCTGGCCTAGAGCAAGAAGCATGGTGAGCTCGAAGAACATCAGCTGAAGTAGACTTGACACAGTTGTTCATGTGGATGTCTGAGGAGGCGTTGGAGTGATGCTGCTCACGACGGTTACGTTGGCAGCAGTAGCGGCGGGCGATGTCGCCGCAGAGAGACCTGGTAAAAGGAGGATAGGTTAGAAGTTAGTTCAGCCACCATCTGGATCTTCAGGGTGAGGGTTTGTTCCCGATTAATTACACCACACTGCTATCCATTGGTAGAAAATATCCCGACAAGTAACACTGTAACTCAATGCACGGGAACAGACCAGGGCGAGTAACGTGCTACGATTCAGGGTATGTACCTACTGGTTAAAAATTAAAAATATCTGGCTGTTTTAACCGACCTCCAAAAGGAGGGGGTTTCTCAATTCGACCGTATATATAATATATATATTTATAGATGATTCCCGGTGTCCATTCCCAGTTTGTCGACCAGTGGAGTGGTGGACAGTGAGAATTATTTATAGAAAATGTTTACCTTGCCAACGTGGTGATCAGTAATGTAACTTTTTCAAAAATGCGTGTTCGTCCGTCATTGGTAGACAACGAGAATACACAAATGTTTAAAATTGAGTCACTGTCCTCCAGTGGTGGGCAGCGGAAAACTTTTAGAAAATTCTTGTCACTTACTACTAGAAACTTAGATAACTTCACAGATTGAGAGTCTTGATGGAATCTTCGAAACTATGCACTTTTGGACCACATATTCTAGAACTATTTGTATAATCTTTATCCTAGAAGTAGAGAAACTCTGACTTTACGCTTAGAACCAATATAATATAACCTTTGTAAGTACAGTAATACTTTACCCGGGAGCCCTAGGAATCAAATAGGAGTCGACCCGAATGACCTATAAATTCTACGCGATTCCGGAAATCAACCCCGGTTAGAGTTCAATAGATCAAGTACGGTATTGATCAGCATTAATATATCGGAGATGTAATCAAGTTCAGGGTTAGTATGTCTAGTTCATTATTACATAACATCACGCGTGTAATCTTCGAAGGGTTAGGCAGAGGTCTAATAGTTACCCATGTCTCACCAGTTATTTTTACCTTTAAAATATAAGAATATCGTGTAAAAGGGAGCGAGTCTATTGCTAACACCCGGGTACAAATCTAGACTCCGTAGCTGCTATTGAAAAATTCCTGATGAAAACCCAAATAATACTTGGAATCTAATCTGATAGACATGATGTTCCAGAACCTCACGCGCAGCAGCGAGGCAGTACTCAAAGTATTAGGTAACTCATAAGTATACCATCTACATTTCACCAAGACGCTGTAACTGCGGTAGAAGTTAGTTCGGAGAGTGTGCGCAGGAGCTCCACGAGCTGATCCCACCAACTCCCTTCTTCCATCGGGAGACTAGACGTACTGCCGGGTATCTCCGATACCTAGTCGACATTCCGCACATTCGAACAAAGCGCTTTGCTAAGTCCTTTATTATGCGCACAGCCAAGGAGTGGAATTCCCTGCCTGCGTCGGTTTTTCCGAGTTCATATAACCCTAGTCTATTTAAGTCGCGAGTAAACAGGCTTCTACTGGGTAAGCTCGTTCCATCGTCGACATCATCTCTGCCCTTAGGGCAAGATTGAAGTCAAGAGCAAGCACATTTATAACAAAAAAAAAAAGCAGGGGGCATAAAATATGACCTCTCATAGCAGTAAAAAATCAGAATTAATCTGACTGAAGATGGAGCTAGATGTCCTATATAGCCATCTGGTTTCCATTTTAACGTGGTACACAGATCCTGGTTGAGTTACCGAAGATATGAATGGATTGGTTGCTCAAGCAAGCGAACTCCTGATGTGGTACCTTAACTAGATCTGTAAGTATTTCATGCATCTGGTGTCTTACTGAGATATAGATCTTAGTGGGTCATTATGTAGTTACAGAATTATAATCATCAAAATCATTAATACAACCCTCCGAGCTCATAAAGGTTCCGGAATGACTTTTTACGCAAGAAACACAAACCTGCAGCAAGAATCCAAGGTTTTCCTGAAGGCTGCCCTGAAGTCCCTGTTGAAGTAGGCATAGATGAGCGGGTTCAACGCCGAGTTGAAGTACCCCACCCAGAAGACGGCGGCCACCACCGGTGGGGGGGAGGGACAGGCGTCTCCGCAGAGGGCTGTGATTATGTACCTGTTGAGGATGAGAAGGTTATTGAAGAGCTTTTATTGAATCAACAGAATAAGATTTAGGATGGTTAAACTAGGAAGCCACGATTGAACGAAACGATTAACACAGAAGACACGCTAAGAAGAAAACGATTTTGATGATGATGGATACGGATCTAAAATAACTAATAAACAGCATGTAATATCCACAATCTATGACTATCCCACTATTCGGTCAAAAAATCTCCCTCCCTTATCTACACTACTTTATATTTTACCAGTGCTGACCCGAATGTTGCCACCGGTAGCTTCAAGTAAATCTTTGACTCATTAATAACATTATCGACGTACCTGAATGCTGTGATGAGCTCCGTATTAATTGTTTGCAATTGTTTTGATAGCGACATTGTTTGGAAACATCGCAAAATCCGAAGTTCGAAGCGGTGTTATCGAAATTAAAAGTTCGATACGTCATTGAGTCACAGTGATTTGCGTTCAGCTTTTTACAAGCGTTAATCGCATTTGTCAACCTCCCGCACCACCCACTACATTCCTCTGCCCGCGCCCAGTATAAATGGGGCCTCACAGAGAAAATATTATATAATGTGACCTCGAAATGGAAACGGTAATGAAATAGGTTGATTATACTTAGCTTGTATCTCTCTTACCATAAAAAGAATGGCAGCCAACACGCCAAGAAAGCAGACATGATAATCCCAAGGGTCCTGGCCGCTTTCCTCTCTCGCTTCATCTTACTGCTGGCCATAGGCTGCATCTGTATGCTCTGTCTCTCCCGCATGACCTCGCCCATGGAGATCCCGTTGATTTGCAGGTGCTTGTCCAGAAGTAGGGCTGCTACTTTACTCCTGGGGACAAGAGAAGGGTTTGGGTTCATTTTCTAATTACTTATAAGCTTCATCATCATCATCCTTTCAGCCGAAAGACGTCCACTGCTGGATATAGGCCTCCCCTAAGTGTCGCCACATTGACCGGTCCCGTGCGTCTCTCATCCAGCGGTTTCCTGCAACCTTGACCAGGTCATCGGTCCACTTAGTGGGAGGCCTTCTAAGGCAACGTCTTCCGGTTCCGGTCCAGCAACGTGCCCTGCCCACTGCCACTTAAGTTTGGCAACTCTTCGGGCTATTACTATAAGCTTGTGCGGCTATATTATAATAGCCGATCGGGTCGATCTCCAGGTTAACCCGTACTTGACAAGTAAAGTCTGAGGATGGGGGACCATCCTTTACACTTTACTCCATGCCTCGGAAAACGCACTAAGCTGTTGTTCGCGGTTGTCATTTGAGAATCGCTACAGGTCTTTGACAGTCACTACAGGTTATCAGAAAATTCTAATAAACCAGTCTTACCAAGGAGAACTTATTGCTCAGAACTAACTGGGTAGTGGAAGTCATAATATAGGTAGTCGCTCCATGTAAATGCTGGTGTTCAGCGGTTCAGCTGCATCCGGGTGGACTAGAAGCCGACCCCAACATATTTATTATAACTTTTGATGAAAAAAATAAATAAAAAAAAATATTTTATTTATATTCAAGTTAAAAAAAAACATTGCGTTTCCCGTTTGATTACGAATAGTTTATTAATAATACACAAACCTGCGTGGATAAATATTACTCGTTGTTGTTAGTTTTCTATTGTGATTGGACATACGATATACTTGAAACCTAACGTAACACGATCCACTAATTCCGCCCTATCTACAGAAATACTCAATGATGCATAAAATCTTTCGCTCAGATATCCCACAAATAAATAATAATCAAAACGATCTCGATCACTCGTTCATTTTCTTCCGTAAGCACTATCAGAGTAAATGACAAGAAAAGGCCACTCCGATTGTCAAGATCTGAACGATTCGAAGTCCTAATACTGTTCTTTCAAAGTTAGTTAACTTCTTCTTGGATTCAACAATGACCTTTATCTGCAGGACGTATAAGGTTGATATTTGCTTGCTACTAGTGGTGAGTCTGCCAAATACAAGTACGATCTTTATTCTGATCACAATAAGGTCGTTTTTGGACGTAGGTACATTAAGGTGGAAAGAACTGTAGATTTTATCATTCGCTGAAACCGATGCGATAGTAATTCGAGTCGACCTTTGAGGAAAAACTGATCCAGCGTAAGTGCCTACGGGATCACGTTAAGCGTCAGATATAGATTGTGTACCTATCAGGGTTTATCATGAATTTTAATCTTCAAAGTATCATTGCATTTTTTTTTTGTTCTCGAGCATCTATTTTTATTAGGACATCAGATGAAAGATAAGTCGCATCATTATGGTTTTTTTAATTTAATTTTTTTAATTCACAGACAGTGTTGAATGGTTCAAAAAAAGATGTACGTGATCCTTTTGTCGTTCACTATATATTTCGTATGTTTTGTCTTTGTTGGAGATCCTAAATAAATAAATAAATAAACAACCTTCACAGAACCTACTGACGTCACTAAGGTACAACTAGTGGGTACCCCAAAAATAATCCCAACATTGTATTCCACATTGAGTCTACCACTTGACCCGGCCGCTAACGAGAGCCCCTTTAGATGTTGGTTGAGGCTCTTGCCCATTAAATTAATTGCTTTACATAATCTTAAGTTTCTGGATTTTTCCGAATTATGTACTTACAGGTTGTTCTTATAATTTTTAAAGGTTCAGATAGAGGCTTTTTGGGGGGGGGGGGGGGTAAATCATCAATATCAATAACCCCTCCCGCTCTGAGAACGGAAGGGAGTTCTACTGACTAAAAATCTGCCGCGGTCTCATTCGAACAATCCGCAGCCTCGACGGGGACCCGCAGCCCCGACGGGGACCCGCAGCCCCGACGGGGACCCGCAGCCTCGACGGGGACCCGCAGCCCCGACGGGGACCCGCAGCCCCGACGGGGACCCGCAGCCCCGACGGACACCCGCAGTCCCGACGGGTAAGACAGAGGCTTCATTTTGTGCCTACATTTTGTTGTTTATTTCCATTTGTTGTTTACTTGAGCTATAAATTACAGCCACTTAGAACAATCCTCAGGTTAAGCTGTGCTTGCCTAGGTTGGTCTGTGGATGAGTGCCCTCCCATTACATACCGAGTTTCCTCCGTGCCTCGGAAAGCACATTAAAGTGTTGATCCAAGCTGTCATTTGAAAATTTTTGGCAGTAGTTAAAGCTAGTCAGTAGCCCGAAAGTCTAACAACCAGTCATCATCATCATCATCATCATCATCATCATCATCAGCCTATTAATGTTCCCACTGCAGGGACTCTGGCCTCCTCTCTTCGAGAGGGAATGGGCTTTAATCTACCACGCGTGCCCAGTGCGGATTGGTAGATGTCACATGTCTTCGAATTTTTTGGTTCTAAGACATACCGGTTTCCTCACCATGTTTTCCTTCACCGTTTTGAGAGCAGCGGTGATGAAATAAATTACACAAAGTAATGCCTGGGTTCGAACCCACGACCTACTGTTCGTAAGTCGGGGCCGCTACCACTGGGCTGGGCCACCGCTGCTCTACACAACCAGTCTTACCAAAGAGTATCATAATTACCCATACTAATTGGGTTGTCAGATAGTTGATAAGATAGGCAGTCGCTCAATGTAAAATACTGGTGCATCCCGTTAGATTGGCAGTCGACCACAACATATTTGGGAAAAGGCTAGGCAGATGATGACGAGTTAAGTAGACAAATTAATGTGAAAGTGATTTCATTTTATACTATGAATTTATTATGGCAAGAAACAAACGACTATGTTCTCGTTTAGTTCATCGTGCTATTCCCCTTTTAAACAATCAAAACCTACACAGGGTTGCTATTGATCAGTCAAACTATAAACAAAATAAAACAGTTAAATACTCGTAAAATAAGAAAGATACTTGAAATAAAGAGGAACTCGTAAACGTTTTATGCTACGGACATATACGACTGCGACACGTGAAAGGAAATACGAGTACAGTCAGCAGCACTTATATGTATACACTTGGCAGCGTGTGCAGCGGTAACCCAGGGGTGGCGGCTCCGACTTACGAACAGTAAATTGTGGGTTCAAACCCAGGCAGGCGTATTACTTTGTGTAATTTATTTCATCACCACTGCTCTGCTCTCAAAACAGTGGAGGAAAACATCGTGAGGAAACCAGCATGTCCAAGAACCAAAAAGATATGTCTTATCTACCAATCTGCAGTGGGCCCGAGTGGTGCCCATTCCGTTCAGAGAGGAGGCGTGAGTCCCAGCTGTGAGAAAATTTTAAGCTGATTATGTTTATGCTAGCGACGTTTAGAAGGAATTTTTGTCTACTGTATTGATTTCATTATCATGTTACGTAACGAAACTAATATTCTGGAACTCAAATTATCAACAAAATAAGTTATATCTCAAAATTGCGGTCGCCATTCCACGAAAAGTTCGTTTTTTTTTTTGGCGAAGTGTGTGTTTATATTATTTCTAGTGGCTGTACATCCTGTATTTAATTTGAGATGACAACATAAAGTTGTTACCTTTGTATGTCTTGACTTTATTTCGAGTACAAATATACGCTTTCGTTTCCGTTTCTCAAGCGAAGAATACGAAAATGTATGTGTATCTTTTTGATATAGGTATATGTATTGCATTTTATAAGTATGTAGCAATGTTTCTGATTAACTGCTATAAAATGCTTATGGTATTAAGTCCGTCACTGGTCTTTGTGCTAGAAGCGTTAAATCTTCTTCACATTGTGTAAAATAAAGTTGCTCCCGCCGTTTGTATATATCTTTAAAACAACTCAACGGATTATAATGCAGTTTTCAGCAATAGATACCTAGAGTATTTAAGGTTAAAGGTTTATTTTTATTATTGTATCTACATTGCACTCTTGCCAAGCCGGGGCGGATCGCTAGTAATTAATGAATTTAATGTTTCTTTTTTACTATTTAATCATGCATGACGTGTATTGTGACTAAATACGGTAAAAATAAACTTACTTTTTGCACTGCTACCCAAAAACGAGAGTGTTAATATAAAGCAGCCGTAGAACCAAACTTTGAATATATGTGACATCTATTAACCCAGAAAACCCTCAAATCGAATTTGCAGGTCACCTAGCACGGCGCAGTGATGACAGGTGGACTAAAGCGATCACCAAATGGTGTTCAAAAACTGGTGAAAGAAATGTGGGTCATTTGGCGGTTAGATGGGTAGACCAGAGCCATAGTTTCCATTCCTTTTTTTTTTTTTGGTTGGTGGAAAATCATTGAATAACCTCCCCCCGCCCCGCTCTTGGGCAGAGCGAAGGGGAGTGTCAGACTTCTACTGACTAAAAACCGAACCCATGTTCCTTCTTTGCCCTTGCGCCGAGGCCACGTCATCTGGTACAAAAATGTGTTATAACCTAGGAATTGAACCCAGAACTTTATGCATATAGATAAGTTGCGCTTGCCACCATTAGACCAAACATTGCAGAATTTTTGAAAAGTTACTCATATTAAAAAAAAAATGGAGTTCAGGCAGGCGTAGCGATAATGTTCAATAAGTCGACGTAATACTCGTAATATACGCTTTATTTTTTTAGTACCCTCATTTTCTTTTAGTACTTTACCTTCTACGTGTAATTCTTAGGTTATGAAGTATTTGGTTCGAGTTTCTGGATTTAGGTTATTATTTATTTCTGGCTACGCTCGTTCCATCATAGACCTCATCAATCGCTTTCCATCAGGCGTGATCTAGGTTAAGAGCAGGCCCGTTTAGCAATAAGTAAATGAAATGATTTTAGTAGTGCCAAGTTTGGTCGTAGTTTTGTCCTTCTACCCGACTACGGCGAAGCCAAAAAGAAGGGTAATGATTTTGGCAGTCTATGTATGTATGTATGTATGTTCCACCGTAGCGCCTAAAATACTCAACGGATTTTAATAAATGAGGTGTCAATAGTTTCGTAAGAAAAGCCCGGGTGACATAGGCTATATAAATTTTATAAATTCTTTTTATGACGGAATTTAAATGTCAAAACCTTATCTGAAAATATTAAATTGAGATAATCATAACATGTTTGGTATCAAATAAAAAGGTTTTGGCGAGCAAACACCAATATTTTATTCGTAGTCGGGTTTTAGATTTTTAAACTTGTTAAACTTGTTGGTTTTAACATTTTGATAGAATGTAACTAAAAGAGTGATGAATTTAAATGTTGATGAATAGAGATGGAGAAGAGAGAGGTCAATCGTCGAATCCGACTCGGCTGGGCAGCGTTTGGGAAGCTGAGAAGTATCTTCTCGTCCAACTTACCCAGTGTCTCAAGACGAAAGTCTATGACCAGTGTGTGTTGCCAGTGATTACATACGGGACCGAAACGTGGTCGCTCACAATGGGCCTCATCAGAAGGCTTAAAGTCACCCAAAGGGCAATGGAGAGGGCTATGCTCGGAGTTTCCTTGCGCGATCGAATCAGAAATGAGGACATCCGCATGAGAACCAAGGTTACCGACATAGCCCGAAGAATTGCCAAACTTAAGTGGCAGTGGGCAGGGCACATTGCTCGCAGAACGGATGCCCGATGGGGCCGGAAAGTTCTGGATCGGCGACCGCAAACCGGGATCCGCTGGATGCGAGACGCACGGGACCGGTCAATGTGGCGACACTTAGGGGAGGCCTATATGTCCAGCAGTGGAGGTCTTTCGGCTGAAATGATGATGATGATGAATAGAGAGGGAGATGAAGACAAAGGAAACGAAACACACATCATTCTGTTTATAAATTATTAGTCCAGCCCCTCTAGCATGGCGATTCTATCTCTATTCTACCAAGAATAGACAAAGATTTTTCCATACAATTTGACATGAAACCTTGCTACAATCTATCATTTTGTCGATTCTTCCGTCGACAAAACCTGTTTCTTTGGTGGTCATGCTAAGTCAGCTGTAATTAATGTTTGTACTTGTTAAGGACTTCAAATTAATTATATTTTCAGTAATTGTCTGAACAAAAGTTGTTGTTGTTGTTTATGTTATCTGTAGTTGTGTTGTGTGTTGTTTTCTGTGCCAATCCCCATTGGCACAGCTTTTTTTCTTTATGAATTTCCCAGTCAACATAAAATTAGTGCTATAATTTTGTCTTAAATATCATGATAACTGTCCTGTATCAAACACCACGCCTGTCATATCCAAAGGGATAGGCAGACGTGTACCTAATAACACCCACACATCTCGCCAGTTCTGTTCAATTTTACAAGTTCATGTTCATCAAGATAATATTTAGTACCTATCAGTTTCAAACACATGAGTTTCAGTCTTTATATTTTATGTCAGTAAATGGCTTCATTTTTGTTCGCGTAAAAGGATTCTCTTTCTGTTCACTCTACAATAAAATATAAAATTTCAGGTAAATAAAGGCAAACAGAGCTCAAAGAAATGTGGACACATTTTCCGAACAAATTAAATCCCTTATTTAAATTACGTACGAACAAAACATAAGTCTTGTTCAAAAACAAGGCTTAAAGTTGTTTTGTGTTCGTAATCTTTATTCTACACATTATATGTACTCGGATTACTTCTTATCTGGGGCCCTGTGTCTGTTTTGTTTATTTCAACTTAATGTCAATTATAGAAAATCTCAAGCTGGAGTGGTACTAAAACTTGTACTAGATTAGACTTATTTTGAATATCGTTTAGCTCATGATTTTTATTGTAATTTCTTTTTCTTTTCTTTCTTTATTAAAAAAAAAAACTTTGCCTCACACTAGGAATTTCTCCTGTATCGTGGGTGCCTTCACAGACATTTAAACTCACATACACAAATACTCAGACCCGAAAAAACTATCTGTAGGCCATGAAAATATTTGTTCCGTGCGGGGATCGAACCAGTGACACGTAGCGCAACAGTCAACTGCATGAGCCACTGCGCCAACCGTGCCGTATATTATCGTCGTGTCGTTTATTTAGCGGCTTAAGGCGACATTAGCTGCCCGCGACCTAGAGTGCGCGTTTAACTCATCGCCTAAACAAATAAGGTTGAAAATGGCGATGCGTTTGATGCTCGTGACTGCCAAAATGAACGATAGTTCGCAGATTTAATTTATTAAAAAAAAAAATACGCTGTAATGTTAAAATATTTTTACATATGTCTTTAGTTGGTTAAATTTCCTTTCTGATAGTAAAAAAAATAACAGTTGTCACTCAAAATATTGAGCATTTCGAGACGAAAAAGTTTTTTCGTGTGATTTTTTTGTGATTTTGTGATTGTTTTTTTAAAAAATATTCCTTTTAGAAAATATTTTTGCATAAGTCTTTTACCTATACATTTGACTATACACTGTATTTTTTTTGGAATTGTAATAAGTAGCAATACGGCTAACTCTGCGACGAAAAACAGGTCGTTTTTACGGTGCCCCTTTAACTGCGCCTTAATGAAGACTCATCTATCTACATTGTTGTGATGCGGAGGAATGTCAAAATCTAAGCATTTATTTCAGGTAAGCCAGTTGAGGCACTTTTGAACTATCAAAACCAAGACAACAATTAAATGTAGCTACAGTCCCAGTCACAAGGCATAAACATTGTGAAACCTATTCGGATTGCCCATTACAGGGCAACTTTAGTCCCGTCGGGGCTACGGGTTGTTCGAAAGAGATACCGCGGCCTCGACACAAAGGGCTAAGAAAGAACAAGGGTGGTTTTTAGTCAGTTGAAGTCTGACACTCTCTTTCGCTCTGTCCAGAGCGGGAGGGGTTATTTGATGACAACAAAAAAGGGCTACCTACTATAGTAAAACAAACAGCCACGTGTAAATGCTTCAGCCGGGCACGTGAAGTAGATACTGGAGTGGTAGTAATACCACACCTCGGACACTCCATACAACGCCCTCAAAATAATTACCTATTACTACTACATAAACAAATAACGTTTGTGCACGACGTGCACGTGCAAATGTGTGCGTAAAGTCTAGTCGTAGCCTAAAAAATGGCGCGGAAAGTGCAACGTTCTGCGTCGCGAAAACCGAACGACGACTAATACGAGCGCGAGCCATTGCTCAAGAGTCGGCGACGACTACCTCGAAGTGCGGGGTGAGTTGCGGTATTTAATATGAGCCCGGGGAAGGGAGTGTCCCTTCTGTACGTAGTACTATTATGTATTCTGTGGTAATACTTTGATCATGAGCTGGCCTTTTTTTTTTTGGCGAGTTGTCAATCATCAAATGACTCCTCCCGCTCTGGGCGGACAGGTAGGGAGTGTCACACTTCTACTGACTAAAAACCATCAATGTTACTTCTTAGCCATTTGTGACCGATACCGCGGTATCTCTTTGGAACAACCTTCAGCCCGACAAGCGTCGGCCCTTACGGGCACCTGTAATGTTGCTGACATCTCTTTAAGGCGCGCATGGAATACAAACGCGACGTCGACACGGCCTGTCATCATCATAGGACGGACGGACGGTGAGCTAATCATGAGCTGACCTAACTTTTTATTAGTTAGTAAATAAGGGGCCACCTTATGTAGCGGCGATCGGCGGCGGTGACCTCTCGCGTCCGGCCCTGGTGCAAGCCATGGTCCGGGGCGAGGAGGAATGGGACGCCGTCGCCTCCTTCTGCGAAGCAGTGATGCTAGCGAAGGAGGTGGCGGAACGAGAGAGGGAGCGATCCTCTCAACGTCCCAGCCGCCGCGGAAGGCGCGGAAGGCGCTCCGGGCGTCGGGGGCCACGTGATGGCTTCCGGCCACCGTAGACGCGGGCCTGTGGACGGTGAGTAATGGGCTAGCTCGCCGTCCGGCCGTCGTCATGACGGCAACAGACCGTGTCGGCGGCGCGTTCGTGTTCCACGCGCGCCTCAAAGAGATGTCAGCAAGGAGGGGCCCGCAAGGGCCGACGCCCGTCGGGGCCGCGGTATTTTGTACTAGATTACGTGGCCTCGGCGCAAGGGCAAAGAAGGAACATGGGTTCGGTTTTTAGTCAGTAGAAGTCTGACACTCCCCTTCGCTCTGCCCAAGAGCGGGGGGGGTCATTCGATGATTTTCCACCCACCAAAAAAAAAAAAAGGGGCCACCTTATACTAGTCATCATGCCAATTCGTTATCTTAATATTCTTTAAAAAATAATATCCTTTGCGAATGGCAAAGGGAAGATCATTTACACCGCCTTTTATTAAATTCCTTGGCAAATATTCCATCAATTGAAAGCCGAAATCAAGCCGAATATTAAATTAAATAAAGAAACGTTAACAATGGCGAATTAAAGGCTTTTCAATATCATTCAATTACATTATTCAAAATTCGGAATTCGGTATTCGTTAATTCTTTTTTCACTCCTCTTGCTCAAAAAGAACGTCATAATAGCATACCAGAGCGGGCCTAAAATTGCATATATTGCCCTAGGGCTAAAAGTAAATCTCGTACGACAACTTGTTCAGCCAGCTGGAGCGTGATTTAGTTTCAAGTAAAAAAAATGTTTTATTTTTAAAAATGGAACTAAACGCGCTGAATGCCGAACTCTTTGGTAGAATGTGTGCGTTGCATTGCAGCTACAGAAAAAATAAAAAAAGGCATTGGCGCGAAATTTTTGGAACTGTATTATTAAATTGAATTTTTAACACGCTTTTATTAGGTTCATTAATAAAATAAACTCTTATTGAACATGGTTATTTTATTTTCTCGCAATCGTAGTGAAAAGTACAGTGTAACACACGGCGCTAAAATAACATTATAACTCGGTTCCTATTTACTGCCTCGCTAAAGCTCGGTAGTAAAACTACCTCGTATATAATGGGTCATTTTAGGCCCTTGTATTACAATGTACTATTGTTGTAGCATTCTTTTGTTTAATTATGTTGATTCTGTAACAACAGCTGTTGTTTATTTATTTATTTGTTATGTATAGACTTCATAAATATGTATATGTTTGTGTGAAATACTATTCTACTGTGTTTCAAACATTAATATTGAAATTATTAATATCACCATCTTTCTCTCCTAATTCCATTCCATTTGGGTAACATGTTTCCTTCTTCCATTCTTCCCTGCCAGACGTCACGGCATAATCTACTCCTTTCTATTTTATGTCATTCATTGTAATTTAAATCTATATCTATAAAAATGTTATGTTGGTTTGTGAACGCTTCAAAAACTCAAAAAGTTCTGCACCGATCGAGCTGAAATTTTAGAATGATATATAATTCGCATCAAGGATTATTTTTACAGTATCCACGCGGGCCAAGCCGCGGGCATCAGCTAGTTATTAATAATTTATACAACAGCTGTTTGTACAGGCTGGCGAATTAGTTCTTTTTTCCTTCAAAATAGGCTCGCCACCTTCCCGTTATATTATACAACTTTATTATCAACAATATTATAGTTTACAACAAGCAAACTTTCAGTGACGTCATTAAATACCCTTTTATTTGATATTCATATCATGGGAATGCATAATGAATAACTAGTCCGCCATTTTTTGAATTCCGCTGCATTGACCCTAGTTATTCGTACATTGCCATTTAAACTAAACTTGTAGGTATGCAAAATTTCAGCTCAATCGGAAATTAGAAAGTAGATTCAGAATCAGCGTCAGGTGGTGCACTTTGTGTTGCCATCTGGCATTATGCTGAGCTGAGGCCCTTTTGGCATTATTAGTTTTTATAATTTTAAATTTATTTTGTTAACTTTAAGGTATTTTTGCCAAATAAACACAATTTTCTTTCTTTCTTATTATATTTTTATACTTCTAAGACTATTTTATATAGGAAAGCTTAACTTTAAATAAAATATCAAGTACTTCCTGAAGCCCGTTTATTTTGTTATAGGTACTTTTTTTTCTTGTGTTTTGTTTATATTGTTTTTGTGTGGTTTCGTACGACATATTGTCGGGCCTCCGTTGTCGCCCCATATCTAAATATTAATAATGCTGTAACATAGAAATATTTTAAAACCAAACTATTTTAAAAGAGTAACCATGGAGTTTCTTGTGGGTTCTTCTGCATATGAAACGACCAACCTGAACCCTGCACGTTTTTGTCGACGTTTACAAGTGAGCACTTGTATAACTTGTAAAATGTAGGCCTATGTGAATTAAAATATTTTGATTTTTGGGTTAGGTAGATTTGTGACCTAATAATTGTTGACTCAAAGTCACGCCATCAGCCAGTAGCCGTGCGGTCAGCGTGCGGTCGACGTGCGGCAACCGACAGAAGTTCATAAAACGAGGCGAGCGGCGTTGCAACGGTCACTTTTTGCTTGGACGGCGCTCGGAAAGGACTTGCTACCCGACCATTATCGTGTGCTTCGCTATTTTTGGTTTATGTTTTTGCTCGTGTACTGATTATTCCATTTTGCTAGTGCTATTTCTATTTGATTATTGTTTAAAATGTTTGTCGTGATATTTTTGAAAAAGTGTAATCTAAACGATATTAAACATTGTTTATTTTGTTCACGTCTTTCACTTTTGATTCCTAACAATATAATAAATTAGGTCACAAATTACCCCCCATACAGAACAAAAATGTATTATTCTCCTAACAAAAAGCTCCATTCAAATGAAAAAAATGAAATCATCAAAGTACGTAAAGCACAAAGGTATTGAACATTTCACGACAAATCTTTATGAAGACGCTGTAATTTACAAAATTACGACGGAATTTATTACTACGTCGGCATTTCGTTTTTGTCTTTGAATTTTCAGGTTAACGATATTAAAGTCTGGCTGAAAGATCCGGAATTTATTATGAAAATATAATGGGATTGGAGTGGCTGTGTTGGTCTTTTGAACGAAAGGCTGGTTGTTTTGGACTAGGTGAAATACAAAATGGTATTTGATTTTTGAACTCATTTTTATTCCGTACCTCAAAGAAAAAAATGGAACCCTTATAGGATCACTCATGTGTCTGTCTGTCCGACCATTCCGTGATTGGCAGTGAGCACCAAAAACCCACCACCATGATACAAGTTTTAATAAAGATTTTCTCCTGCTATTACGAGTAAAATTTAACAGCATTTAAGAAGCCAGAATGGATCTTATTTCAAAGTACAAACGTTATTTTCCAGGAAAGTAGCCTAAGAATTTTAATACGTTCAAACTGTGTGCAATATTCTAAAACTTCCATTTGTGTGAGTGTGTTGTGTGTGTATACACATATTTTGTGCACGTGGTACCTCTTCGTATAACTTAGCCATTAAAACATCATACTACGAACTAAAAGTTCGTTGCATAAATTAATTCTGACTATCTACCACGTCTAGGTTGAAATCCAGGCTGAAGATTAAAACGTAATGTCGTTAAAACTTCGTCTTTAAGATAATAAGAGGACCCAACTTAATAAAGGAAGGATTAACTCTCAAAATTCTTCAGACGGACGAAACTTGAAACTATTTTGTGATTAGAGATAGACAGACACTTTGAGTATTTCAATTGACCCATCAACAGGGTTGGAAAAAAAACAGTTTTTTTTACATTTTATAAAACAAACAGTTTAAAATGTTTTAAACAGGTGTTTTTTTTGTTTTTTTTCCTAAATTAGTTTCATCCATTTTTAATTGATTAAGCCTGTTATAATTCACTTTGATACTATTTTAAAAACTGCATGACAAAAATTGATCTTAATTTAATACATTATGTATGCTCCGACGTTCATTTTTAGTAGGGAAATCACCTAAACTTCTCTTAAAATAAGGGGAATACCCAAAACATATTAAATAATCACGTTCACGAATTACGGAAGTTCTGGGAATTCCCCAGGGGACTTTACCGATGGAGTGTTTAAATAGAGCGGAATTTTCTTTCTGATTTTTCATTTCACAATAACACAAAAACAAATATTTTGATTCATTCCGATGTACACACGGCTACACATCAAGCTATACAAAACCAGTTAATCTTGGCCTCACTTTACTAGATCATTTCGCACAATGAACGATCAGATTATACTGGTTTTGTATAGCTTGATGTGTAGCCGTGTGTACGAAACAAACTTGTTAACGAGAAAGCTGCAAAACTTGTCACAGTTTTTAAATACCTACCTAAATAAAAAAATATAAATGTTGTCTTATAAAAAAAATTGTTTAAAGTTGATTAAATAAAAGAAATAAGGAAAAAAATAACTAGTCCTATTCATGTATTTTTGCAATTAAAATTTGTTTTAAACCCTGTTTTTTTTATAACGTTTTAAACATTGTTTAAAACATGTTTTAAACAATGTTTTCAAACACCTAATAAAAAACGATGTTTTATTTGAAACTGTTTTAAACACTGTTTAAAACACATGTTTTAAACAACTTGTTTTAAACATGCCAACCCTGCCCATCAATGAATACTTGAAATACTGGTTACTATTCTATTTTAAGTATCTACCTAATGAAAATTATTCAAAAGTTACTTACGAGATTATTAAATCTAAGTTTTGGTACTTTTGTACTCCACTAACCTAGATTTAATAAGACGCTAAAAAGATGATAAAAATCTAAACTAGCATATGACCGTAGCTTCGCCCGCTACTTTTTTGGTTCGAAAAGTCACGAAAAGAGCTATTGGAAGTAAAGGTACAAGTTGGTAGCCGACTGCACGCAGCAGCAGCAGACGACATGTCGTCGCGTCATGTCGTCTCATAAAAGGGCATATCTCCTGTTGTTTCTATATAATATAATTTAATTATTTTCAGGCTACTTTGGCCCATAGATACGATACCTTACAGACTAACATACATACGATATAATTATACAGCTTGTGTTAGTAAATAAAACCTTAAAACTATATTAGTATCACTACACTTGCACTACGTCACTGTGCGATCATGTGGCACTTGCCCGCGGAAGCGTCGAAACACCACCCCCTGCGGCCAAAAGTCCTCTTCCAAGACGAGGTGCAGATAGCATGTCGATACTCGCACCACAAACGCCTTAAAGTTGACGTACACACACACACGGCACGGCACTACTGTTCTGCGATCGAACGAGACCAACGCCTGCCGCTCGACGACGCGTCGCTAGCTTCATGTCGCTAACTACGGAGGGAATTTCATAGAAATACGTAGAAACCAGTAGTGTCGCTGCGACATGTCGTCTGCTGCTGCTGCGTGCTGTCGGCTACCAACTTGTACCTTAATTGGGGGACGCCATTTCCCAGCAGTGAGACATTGCAGTCTAATAAAAAAAATTGTGTTAAATAACATAACATAACGCCTGTAATTCGCTAGTTATGTTGAAGTCCCATGTAATAGGGGGCTAGCCAATTGCCACCACCTGAGCATAAATTTAATCTACGTGGCTGCTTCTAAGAAATTCCAGATTCTATAAAATCATCCCTACTTAATACTATAAATGTGAATGTACGTTTGTGTTTGAGTGTCAAGCTCCAGTTGTGATGCTGGTGGTCTCGACTAAATAAAACTTCTGCTTTCGATATGAAGACTGTATATAATTTTGCGTGGGTTACAAATAGTAAATGGCCGATGTATGCGCACGGTAAGAAACGGCGAGCGAGTGTGTCGTGTGTGCCCACATAATTATGGTCAACGGCCTAGCGGTAGGTGGGGCGCTGCGGTGACGTAGGATCATGTGTCGCGATCCTACTGGCCGGCGCGATGTGATGTCCGGAACAGTTTGTTTGTTACGCTTTCACGCGAAAACTACCTACTTAACCGATTATCATGAAACTTTGTACACATATTCTTGGAGGTATTAGAAGTAACTTACAATACTTTAAAAAAAAAAACACGCAAACGAAGTCGCGGACAACAGCTGTTCTTCATAAACTCATGAATACAGACATAACTCATATGTACATAGATAGAAGACACGTTTGACAGATTCCGTTCGCCAGATGGTTCAAATATGAGAATGTTATCATTCAGTAGGTACTTAGGTAGTAGTAATAATGTGAAAGCTTTGGCACTGCAGTATCGTATATTATGTAGGTATCTGTTTCGGCTAGTTTTGCCAATCTTTTTAAGACAGATGTATGAATGAAATACTTACTAGACTAACACCCGTATTTATAAACAAGTCATTACTATTACTTGAGTAAATGTCATTGTTAAAGATACGATTTTTTTTCTGTAGTTTAGTAATTTCTTAATGTTAGAACTATCAAACGTTAGAATTCTTAGTTTTGCTTTCATTGACGGTTCTAACTTCGTTTAAATTCTTGCCCATTGCATAAAAATATTTGTATAAGTAATTACTAAAGTCCAAGTAATTACTTTGACTTGACTATAAATACCGGTAAATGTTTTAGAAACAGTTTCTCGGTAACGGAAATTAAGCTGTTTGAGATAGATATATTTTATTTGTTACCTTTTTACGACAAAATATAGGGTAGGTTGGTGTAAGATGACGCACTTTTGAAATAAACGGTCATAAGAAAATAAAAATGCAACGTTTCAAAATCAAATTTATATATTCTATGTCTTTGACTTATTGGTAACAATAGGACACTTAAATCAAAATCACATCAATTATCTTTGGACTAATTTTCATAAAAACTTAAAAAAACAGAAATGCGCACTTTTACACAACCCATCCGGTAAGTTGGCGCAGCCAAGTCGATAAGATGGCGCAGTTAATGTGAGGTAATCTATGGCCTCTATGGGAGACAAATGTCGCATTTAAATACACCAAATCCAAGATATCCCGTACATGCATCATGCCACCATTCTTGACACACTGAGCATTTTATCCAGTCTTCTTTTAAGGGTTCCAATATTTCTTGACATCCAGGACATGTCCAGACCTTTCCTAGATCAGGTTTGTTGGGTGCTTTAAATTTTTGTTTCGGTTTTTTAGGTTTTGGTTCAGCTTTTTTCTTACTTGCTGCCTCTAATTGCTGTTTGTATGGTGAACTGCTAATTATTTCTGATTTCATACGTTTCCTATTAGTGGATCTTATTGTCTGAGATTTAGGGAAAGGCTTAATATTAAGAATTTTATCAGACACTGACATGTCGTGTGAACATGTAGCATTTGTTTCTGTGAGATCTTCATTGGTCGAGGTAGAAGGTTCGCATGGACTCGGTTGAGGAGACTCGGTATCAATAGTGGTTGTTGGCTCAGTGACTTGCGTGTTTGGATGGAGATCTTGTAATGTGCCAGCATGGCTACTTGGCGGTCTCAAGTTTCCATCATCCGGATTTTCTCGATCTGTTACAGAACTAGCCATAAAATCCGCATCACTAAAAACATCTGGGTTCCAAGGCCAAATTCCTGTGACTCTGAAACTATCTACAGCACATCGAATATTCGCAGCTCTGTTGTAGGCAGATGTGAAAATAGATGTCACCTGGAATACTGTAATAGCTCTTCCTGGATGACTCCTCAACCATTTTTCACACTCCGCAGCGTAATACTTTTTCAGTATTCCGTGAAAACCTCTATCGAGAGGCTGCATCTTATGGCTGCTATGTGGTGGTAAAGTAAGTGCAACAATGTTATTTTCGCGGAAAAAATCCACAGCTTTAATCAATTGATTTGATGAAATTTTTTTCAATTGAAAAAGACAGTCCAAACCTCATATTAAAAATAGGGTTTGTAAGATGGCGCGCGCCATCTTATACACCCGCTCAGTGCGCCATCTTACAAACTTCCCCACAATGCATAAATCATTACACTAACGCCATCTCTTATGAAATACCAGAATTATTTCGTTTCTTACGATGAAATGAAGTATGTGTTTATTCAACAACTCATTCATAACACGTAATTAATGCATTGTTTTATACTGACTCAACTTCCAAATGAGAATAAAATTAGATTAAAAGTGTTCAAAATCTTATGACTTACCTGGAACAATCGTTTTGTAAGCAAATCGAATATTTTTTTGGGAGCACGTACCGGTACAAGTAGTCATCAAAACACAACTGAAGTTAGCTGCTAATGTCACACCAGAATCCACCAATCGCGAATGCGCCAACTTATCTCCTGCGCCATCTTACACCAACCTACCTACTGACGATTGACGGTACAGTTGGCGCATTGAGTAAGTGATGGCTGCTGAATTGCGTATCGCAGGTTTGATCCCCGCACGGAGCAAATTTTTTGTATGACCTACAGGTATTTGTTACGGGTCTGGGTGTCACAAACTATAGTTTGTGTATGCGACTTTAAATACTTGTAAATACTATACAGGAGAAAATAGTATTGGTAAAACTTTATTGATGAATAAATATCAAACATGAAAGTGTTAAAAAAACTGTAAAGTTTGGTAGACAAACAATTATCGATCACCGAGCGACAGAAACAGCGGGCTAATGCTGGTATTTTATAAACTGATAATAAATTCATTTAACATTCAATCGGAAGTGTTGGAATTTCAATTTCCATTTTATTTCGAAACTAACTGAATAATAACTTCGTTATTGTCAATCGGGAATTGTTAGGGTTGATAAATTAATTAAAACTGAAGAGTTGACTCGAAATAGTAAAAGTTATTTCTACGGTTATTTTTGACATGACATTCATCTAAATCAATATTTTACCTTCACTATACTCCATTTACTATAAGATTAGAATTTCAAGTTGACCGCTTTTACAGTCCGTTCAACCGATTTTGACTTCTATAGGTACCGTAGGCATAAGGGGTATTAAAAGCAAAAAGAATGTTACAATATCGACTGTTTACTGCAGCTACATTTTGTCTTGCTGTCAACGTAATAGAGTTCACAATCGGTTGAACGGACTGTAAAAACGGTAAACTTAAAATTCTAATCTTATAGGAGTATACCTACATATTTATAAAACAAAGTCCTCCGCCGCGTCTGTCTGTCTATTCGCGATAAACTCAAAAACTAATGCACCGATTTTCATGCTGTTTTTGAGACCCACGCGGGCAAAGCCGCGGGTATCCGCTAGTATTGAATGAAACAAGGAGATCAATAATACCTAATCAGTTCGAAAAGTATTATCCGCAAAAATCTAAATCTTAAAGTTACAACCGGGTATCAATTTTAGATCAACCATAACTTTTTTGAGGAATTTGTGTTTGAAATAACTTAAATCTGCGTTTATTAATGAGGGGATTCCGTGTTTCCATCACTACCCAGTGACCCTTCCGTGTTTTTAGATAATTCCTTGAAATAGGTTTGAGTTTAACGAATTATGTAATGTTGGATGAAATGATATGTTGAACGTATTGTTTAAAGTAGCATGTAATGTTAAATGAATTGTAATGCAAAAAATGTAAATGTTAAGGCAAATAAATAAATGAATCCCATAACAATGTATAGTTAGTTAATTTTAAAGTACACTTAAAGGCAGAATCAAGGGATGAATTATAATTGCGACCCTGAGAGTTTTATTCGAATTTCACAAACGGACAAATAAAGTCATTACAACAACTTTCTGGAAAAGAAAATGATACCTAAATATCAATCATTTATTACAGTCAAACTTTAGACAACCCTAGACAAAGTTGTTTTTGTTAATAACCATTATTTATGAAGGTATTCCTAAAGAAGCGTTTACATGGACAACTTAAATTGCTAAATTCTGAGCTATAATAGTAAATTTTGTCTCGACATCATCAAATAATTTTGAGGTGTAATTATTATGTACCTACTAACATAGATCTTAAGATAAATTGTTACTAACACTTATATGGATTCTGTCCGAAATAAATGGTTATTATTATTATTATTATACCATGTTGAGCTATTCAAGGAAATATATTCAACCATGCATTATAGACTTGAAGAGCTATAATCATGTCGCACCTAGAATATTTTCCCCCCTTCCCCTTGGACCTCGAACACGAGCAGACGTGCAAAAGAACCCACATAGTTTTATTTTAAATTTATTTACATCAAAAAACTCAAGTTTATTCTGCTCAAAAAAATAGGAGTGCATAACTCAAAGGAGTTCTAGTTTACGCGCAGTTGCTACACTCTGTACGCACGCACACCAACGCTGTACACGGAGTCTCTGCGTGTGAGCAGCGCCGAAGTATTGCTGTCCTCGTTGTGCGTGACGCACGCGCCGCACGCCGCTTCTTCGTGTGCGCCTACCATCGCTTACTACATGCGCTCCTGGTACACGCTGCTACGGATCGCCGTGTGACGCCTGCTTACGTCACGCTGACGACACCTGCTTACGTCACGCCGACGACGCTTCAATGACGACGGACAACAACTGTTGCCTCCACTCAGTACCTGCTCTCCTAGTACTCGTGGCGTTTTGAGAGGTTTATTATTGTGGTTTCCGGATGAAGAAAGAAGCATCATCGGTGAGTGGTAATAATTAATTAATTACTCACGCATTCATAATCTACGTTGTCAAGATCTGAGAGTGTGCACTACCCAACACAGCAAATTAGAGGCGCATTATAATAACTCAGTTGACGTAAGTCTGGACACTTGCAATAAGTCATTGCTTAACAACGAAATATTTCTGCTTGCTTGGTACCTCGTTTGCTGGTGTGACGAGTGACGGCAATCCTAACGCAGTTCACCAAAGCTCCTACATACTTCGTGCGCCCTGGTACCTGGGTCTGCCTGAGAAACATGCCACTTAACCGATTAACGCCACCAAAGACGTCACACGCTGCGTCATCCTCGCCGCTCTTCATGAGTCCACTGCATCTTAGTTCATCTGAGCCGAACATAAGGGAACCTGAGGCGGCGAATGTCGATTGTGATTTTATTGGTGTTACACAGCGTACTAAGCGCAGATGTGTTGAGATGACATCTGAAGAAGAGAACAAACTCTCTAATTTTATGGAGGAAATGAGATCGATGTTCAACGAGCTGAAAGAGGAGCAAAGCAGCCGAATTGAGAAAATCTATGACTCAATGCAGGAAATAAAAATACAAAACGCTAAGATACAAGAAACTGTTTGCTCTCTGTCTGAGTATTACGATCATTTGAAGTCCAAGATCGACGATTTGGAAAGTAAACTCGTCACAGAACGTAAAAATAACGCAGAATATACGAAGTCCTTGGAGGAGAAACTTGAGAAAATGGAAAGAAGTGCAAGATCGACCTGTGTGGAAATTCGAAATATCCCTGTCGTAAAGGCTGAGACCAAAGAATCCCTACTAAACAATGTTGTTAAGATGGGTGTTATTTTAAATGCTCCAATAGAAACACACGAAATAAATGATATATATCGAGTAGGACCGACTGATTCTAATAATAGAACGATTATTGTTAACTTTACCACTAATCTGAAAAAGGAAAATTTTCTAAGGAAATATAAGATCTACAACAAAGGGAAGGAAAACAATAAAAAACTATCTACTGAGCACCTGAAAATAAATGGAACACCTAAACCAGTCTTTGTCTCAGAAAATCTGACGGCGAAACTGAAAAGACTATTATTTCTTGCAAAAGACTTTGCCAGTTGCAATAATTATCGTTTCTGCTGGGTCACTAATGGCAAGATTTTCTTGCGGGAAAAAGAGGGAGCCCCTCATATCTTAATAAAAACTGAATCCGACATACCTAAAGCGGACAGCACGAAGTGACTATGGAACTGCGCAATTTCTTGTCTCTACTACAATTTTCATTTAGCCAGTAACTATCCTATCTTTTTGTTACCCCTTAGAGACTTAAATTTAAGTAACGTTAAGTTTAATTTGTACCAAACACATACACAGACACTCACACAAATAAATACACGAAAACACCCTAATGGAAGGAATAAAAACATTACATTAAACTCACGACCTCTACCATTATGCAATGTTTACAAACAAATTATCAGTCTTCACTATAAATGTCACTCAAACATGAACATACTGTTAACTCCTAATCCTTGCCATGGATAGTGATCAATTTTATATTACAGAAGATATTGAGCGCTTATCAGTTTCACAATCTTATTCTTGCTCCCCTGAAGAATGTAGCGGTTACATTAGTGATGCCTCTAGTGGTCTTAAAATCTTTCATCTTAATATAAGAAGTTTAGGAAATTCGGTTAATTTTAACAATTTGCTTATACTGTTGCACAGAACTAAACTGCAGTACGACATTATTGCTTTATCAGAGTGTTGGTTAAGTAAATGTCCGTCACTTCCTGCTATAGCTGGCTTTGAATCCTTCAGGTCTGAATATACCAATCAAAATGACGGTACAGTAGTATATGTTAAGCAAAACATGCAATTTACTGTTGAAACGCTAGTCCTGGTGAATGCAAATTGCTTAATTGTAAAACTGCAACAAGAGGTTGCACTACTTGCAATCTATCGATCTCCCTCACATCGCAATGCTCAAAACTTTCTTGACAGTTTAGACAACTGCCTAAGTTCACTCAACAGTTTCAAAACAATAATTATACTTGGAGATATAAATATAAATATATTGCCCAATAATCCCGACTCAATTTCAGATACATATTTGAATACTGTTGCATCGCACGGAATGATGCCTGGACATCTTTTGCCCACCCGTGGTAACAGCTGCATTGATCACGCGATTATTAAGTCGGACAAACCTGCTATCACTTTGGTTATTGATTCCTTTATCACTGACCACGCTCCCGTTGTAGTGTATTGTACACTTCAAAATTGTATTCCTATAACTGCTGTAAGATCTCGTCGCGTTGACTTAGCTGCCTGTGTAGCTGAACTCCAGCTTACTGACTTTACGTCAATAACTTCTTGCTTCGATGCAAACGATGCAGCCACTGAATTAGTTAACACGATCTCCAATGTGGTTAGCAATAACACTTCTACAAAAGTTATGCCTAGCAGGAAACGAATAATAAAGCCCTGGATAACCCCTGGTCTTCTTAGATGCATCCGTAACCGCGACAAAATGTTTCGTAAAACTAAGAGAAATCCTGATAATAATATCCTCAAAGTGACCTACACGCGTTATAAAGTTTTCTGTAATAATTTACTCAAAAAACTTAAAATACTTTACGAACGTGAAGAATTTAAAAAAAGTTGTAATAATCCTAAAGCTACATGGAACCTTATCAAGAAAATTTCTAACCTTCAGACGAGCAAACCATGTGCTAATGAACTGCTAACGATTGCTTCTGATCCGCACGCCTCGCTAAATGTTGTTAATAATCACTTTGCTAGTGTGGGAAAGATACTCGCTTCCAAAATCACTCCAAGCATCGATCAGGCTTGCGGTCCAGATAACCCAGTTTACCCTAGTTCTGACCCTAGCTCAATGGCCATTTTTAGCACGGACGTTGCCGAAATAGAGAGAATAATACTCGGTCTTAAAGTAAATAGTGCCGTAGGCTGGGACGGTATTTCTGCCGCCTTGATTAAGTCTGCCAGACACGTCCTTGCTCCAATTGTCTGCCATGTATTTAATCTCTCCTTGTTGACAGGTGTTTTCCCCACGGTCTTTAAAAAAGCTGTTGTGCACCCTATTCACAAGAGTGGGGACAGAAATAGTGTCAACAATTATAGACCAATCTCTGTGTTAACAACCTTATCTAAAATTTTAGAGAAAATCATTAATCTTAGGCTCATTAACTTTCTTAATTCAAAAAATATTCTAGCAGACAATCAATTCGGATTTCGATCGGGTAAAAACACAGAAGATGCTGTTCTCAAATTGACTGGTTCTATAACTAAAAACCTAAACAACAAATACAAAACGCTTGCTATTTTCCTAGACCTTTCAAAAGCGTTTGACACTGTTTCTGTCCCACTCTTGCTGGATAAACTCAATCAAATCGGTATAAGAGGACTCTCTCAAGAAATCTTCAAAAGTTATCTTAGTGATCGATCGCAGGTTGTAAAAATAGGAGACTATATGAGCAGCGTAGAAAGCATGAGCTATGGCGTCCCTCAAGGTAGTGTTCTTGGACCTACCTTATTCCTAATCTACATAAACGAGCTCTGCGGACTTAGTTTACCAAATGCGAATCTTATTGTCTACGCAGACGATACGGCAATAATTGTTCAAGGCAGAGATTGGCTTGAAACCCGTTCCCATGCAGAATATGCGCTACGAACAGTTTCTGACTGGCTATCAAATAATTTGCTTACCCTGAACATGGAAAAAACTAAATTTATTACATTTTCCGCACGTATAGCTTCTCAACCACCTGAACCCTTCACTTTGAGTATCCACAATTGCCTTTACGCAATGGATAATAACTGCTGTTGCAAATCTATCTCGCGAACAAATAGTATAAAATACTTGGGTGTGACAATTGATAGCACCATGTCCTGGAGCGATCACATTGGGTCATTGGTTGCACGAGTTAGGAAATTAATATTTGTTTTCAAAAAATTAAGATCATCGGCGACTCTCTCTACACTTAAAACAGTCTACTATGCATTGGCAAACTCGATTTTAAACTATTGTATAACCGTATGGGGAAGTTCTGGAAAGTGCTTAATGCTACGTTTAGAAAGAGCGCAGCGCGCGGTTCTGAAAGTCATGTCACACAAACCAGTCCGTTTTCCGACCAATGAACTGTATGCTCTGTTGCAAATACCTAGGGTAAGGCACAGCTTTGTTCTGAACACAATAATACGAAAACATTCAGAACTTAGTTTCGACCAGTGTTTTTGCAACCAGAGTAAGCAGAAACGTAGACCTCTTACAGTTTGCCCTGTAATTCCGGCTAGCACCATAATAGTAAGAAGACAATACTACTTTATAAGCCCAATTCTTTATAACAAAATAAACGGGATCTTAAACATCTACCCCCTTACTTCACGCGAGTGTAAATCAGTGACTCATAAGTGGCTCGGTTCCCTATCCTATGAAGAGCTTGAAAATTTTGTAAAAACCTAAATATAAGCATAATTAATGTCCTTTTCATTCCCAATGCCTTCCAATTCCAAACATACATACACCTACACATACTCACATTCACTCACACGCATACACATACATACACTACACTTACATAATTATTATTATATTCGCATGCATAAATAATAAAATTAGTGCTTAATATTATATTAGTTCCTTTTGCTTTTTGTATTGAATTCTACAAAATGTAAAACATACATAAATTATCTTTTTCACCTGGAACACTGTCGTTTCCACTCCTGGAGGTGGGCGCTAATGGCCGCGACACAGTATCCCATACTAATGCGGTTGTTAACGAACTCAAACTTTTGTAAATCTGTTTTTTGTACCAATAAAATTTTTGAATTTTGAATTTTTGAATTTTTAAACGTCGACAACTATTGCCAGGCAGGTATTCTAACAATATATCAAATACGGGACATTTAATATGTTTAGGTACTATTTACTTCACGTCACGATATTTTGACGATGTTACAAGCACTATGATCACGGTTGAACTGAAGTTATTGCGGGTGGGTGTTTATTTTTAATCCGGTTTTCATGTTAATGACCACGTCAGTTTTAAAACGTTATTTCTAACAAAATTGCCCGTGACAACACACTTTAGACAAACTAAAGAGGATTCTTTTAGTTATAGATTTTGTCTGATCTTTACTAGGAGAAATCTTACTAAAGTTCAGACAGCGTCTATCAATTGATAATAATGGAAGAACTAGTTTATAGGACCGTAAATCCGTAGCGACCTCATTTTGTGCCGTTTTATTTTCTGTCATTGTTTTATTGTATGTCTATAAGAGATGAGTTTACTGACCTGAAACCAGCGAGCTTTTTGATCAAATAAATAATATAAGCGGATTTGACGATCTAGACATGCCTATCGAGGTCAGACGTGATCAGGAATTGGTAAATTACAAAAGTTTCTATTGAAAAGGGGAAGGCTTTTGCCCTTTTCAAAGTTTCTTTTGGGCAAGCGTGCTCCACGCGAGACTGCATCATCGGTTCACGTAAGTGCAAGACTGTTTAGTGTAAAATGAACGGTCTTTCAGCTTTAACTGATTATACATAACTGTAATATCAGACGGGATGAACAGGGTAACATGTTTTTCGAGGCTCGGAAGAAACTCGGTATGTAATGATGGCCAGACCGACCTTGGCAAGCGTGGCTTAACCTTAACCTTTTAAGCGCCACAGTCACGTTTAGACGACAAGTCGAACAAGCAAAAAAGTGCCTTAAGTCTGTCGACTTAAGGTACTTTTTGGCTTGTCATTTTACTTGACTGTGGTGGTCATAAGGATAAAGATCAACTCGATTTTATCCCCAAATCTGCTCAATAATTATATCCTTAAGCAATCTTACAATTTCAACAAAAACAATTAACTAGAAAGCGATATTTAAATACTCAGCCTAGGTTTTATTTTTTCTTTTTTTAATTTGTTGGCCACATCTGGTTTTACTGGAGTCTGACCTCAATGTAGTTGTGTAATGTAGATTGATGCCTCTAATGACGGTGGAGTGTTTGCGTCCGGTGTCCGGAGTTTCCGAGCTAAATCTGTAGACAGGGTCCGGACGAAATTATTTTTGAACCATTGATAAGGGCTTGATATTTTGGGGCAGTGAATTGTTGAATGAAAAATGCTTTTATTTTTTATTTGGAGGCAGTGAATTTTTGAATGAAAAAACACGAAACAGGTAAAACGTGCCTATGAAATTTGAGGGTTGCCCTCGAGTTCTCTGGGATTCCATCACCAGGTCCTGGTTACCATATCATTGTACCACTCTTAAAATATCTCTTTCACAATAAAAAAGAATCATCAAAATTGGTTCATAAACGACGAAGTTATTCGCGAACACAAATAAACGAAAAATGTTCATAAATTAAGAAAAATCTTCATAAAATGAAAAGTACTGGGCCAAACTATACTAAATTTTTATGGGACCAAATGGCAACTATTCCGCATCAAACTAAAAAAGAATCAAGTAAATCGGATCATAAATCGCAGCGTAATCGGTGTACATACATAGAAAAAAAAAACATACCAATCGAATTGAGAACCTCCTCCTTTTTGGGAAGTCGGTTAAAAAATGATTTTATTTTTAATTACTTTATCACCCGTATTGACTTTTTTCTTATTATTACAAGATTGCCACAAAATTCCCAAACCACTGCAACTCTTGAACACCAGAAAAGCGCCGAAACAATGAAGCTCGACGCAGTTACAGCGAAACAATTTTACTGTCTTAAATCCCGTAACAAAATTAATTAGAAAAGAATATCGGAGAAAATGTGGGGGCACCTGGTACACCCACATTACACGTTACATAATAGGGGACGAGACTATATAATTGCCATCCACACGAGCACAAATACAGGCTCCGTGGCCGCTATAAACAACCAAATAACAACATAAACCTTGAGCTATAACACTCACAGTAGGGTAGTTGACAAAAAAACACTAATTAGTCCGTCGGATAGATTTCCAAAAAATATTGGACACATATTTTTTCTTTTTTCACGTAAACAAAAAATAAAAAGACGATACGTGTTTCGAAAAGTCATGTGTTTCTCAGTTTGGTAATTTTTTACCAGAAAGTGACGTTACAAGCCCCCACTATTGATACCTATTTTGATACGAGTTAAATATGTTCGTCATTTTTTATTAATTTGATAAAATAAAAAAACACGTATCCAATATTTTTCGACAATTTAACAGACAGACTAAACAGCATGATATTTTTTTTAGTCAGTTAACTACTCACAGTGATAGTTCTACTTTAGATGTGTTCCTCTTTATCACTTCCTCTACTAACAAGTTCTCAAGTACCAACAATCACAAAATCATACACCCACATAACCTTCATTACATTAAAAGGGACCTCACTTCCTTCCTCAACCGCAGCCCTAATTCTAAAGATACAAACCAAGCACTCTAGAGCTCCCTTGATCGCAGGTTCAAAATTACCTTTTCCCACTCAAGTGATCTTTACCGACCTTAATCTTGGCGTGCGAATAGAATAGGAAAATTGTACAGATGGGAAGTTTGTGTGGTTTTGTTAGTACCTAAGGCTCTAATATCTCTTAAGGTTTTACGTTGACAAAACAAGTAGTTCTTTGGGATTACATAGAAGAGAGTTGTATTGATGCTTATTTTGTAATTTGGTTGGCTATACACACACACGTGTTACGGTGATTCATGAAATTCTATTTTGTTCAACATACTGATTTGAAAATTGCAAAAAAACGGCAGAAAATTTTGAATTTCGCGGGCCGTTTTCACCAATTATCCCATAATGGAAAGTTCATGCTGCTAGGTTCAAACTTACATGTCAGTTGTTTGACGATTACGTCGACAATAACCAAAAAATACTCTTGACATTTGCAACGAGCATGCAAAAAATGACGCCTCTATGAATTAGATCAACTGTAGGCAATATACCATCGGTATGGTTGGCTTGTCTCCATTTTATTCTACGACCCTGCCTTAGGCTGATCTTAAATTAAATTGATGTTTTTGTGGGATAATACATCTTGAATTTTCGAGTGGGTACTGGGGAACAAGACAAGCGGTAAATTGATAAAGTTTTTTCGGCGAATACTAGAATTTCTGTTTGGAGGGGTACGTTTTTTAATGGTGGTAATTTTTTTGTAAGTTTTTTTGTAAATTATTATAAATAAATGCCTCTTTGAGATAGAAATTAACCCTTGAGAAGAGGATTTCTCTTAACATAAATAACATCATCTGTAGGTAACTGTCTGTCACTGTCACTCAAGAGAAAAATCATGGACATGTGCATTCTTCCCATTTTGACATATGGATCTCAGACTTGGTCTTTGACAAACATTCAAAAGTCCAAGCTCAAGGTTTGCCAACGTGCAATGGAGCGTAGTATCCTAAACGTTAAACTAATAGACCGTATACGCAACACCACACTGCGCTCCAAAACACAAATCACTGACGTTGCTCAAAAAGCCGCTAAGCTGAAGTGGGACTGGGCTGGCCATGTCTGCCGTATGCCCAACGAGCTGTGGGCCAAAACAACCACGTTCTGGAACCCTGCCACAGCCAAAAGGCGACGTGGTAGACCTCGAAGGAGATGGCGGGACGAGCTTGACAGAACAAACGACCAGTGGTCCACATTGGCCCTGGATCGCAAAATTTGGAAATCATGGGGGGAGGCCTTTGCCCTACAGTGGGATGACACAGGCTAGCAGTAACAGTAACAGTAGGTAATCGTAGAAGGGTAAGGCAGTGTTTAAGTCCCATGCTATACGGGTCAAGCATGTGTGTTGCCTTTGATCGGAGATAAATCCAGACTCTCTTGTGGAAAAACCCAGGAATCAAACCCTCACAGTCAAAAGACTGGCTTGCAATCACTAGACCCATGTTGTGTTGTTTTAAAACGCAAACATGATGATCAAACTATAATATGAGAAGACACCTTCTCTCTACAATTTGAGACAATAAATAATCTTATAGCCTGCATCCATTATGAACCTTAAAGCATTATCAAAGTTCCATTCAAACATTATCTCCAGTTCGCACCAGTCCTAAGACCGCAACGACTTATCTTAAGACGTTTGAACCCCTGTGAGTATTGAGTTCAACCCAATCCGGATTTAGCCAAGTTCTAGACAGTGATTGACTATCTCCACGACTGCAATATTGATATTGCTCTCGCGGAATATTGACGTTGAGTACAGAGCAATGTTGACTTTGTCTGGGCAATATTGCTTATTTAAGAGATTGGTTGGAAACTAGATATTAGCATAGTGGGGTGTGAAATAGTGGTATCTATATAAATAAAAAGGGAAGTCCTGACTGAGTGACTGACTTATCAACGCCCAGCCCAAACCCTTGGACCTAGAAAGCTGAAATTTTGCACAGAGGTTTCCTGTATAATGTAGACAAGGAATAAGGAAGATTTTTTTAAAATTCAACCCTTACGGGATTTAAATAGGGGATGAAATTTTATATGGAAAATCGTCATTTTCACGCGGGCGAAGCCGCTGGCAAAAGCTAGTAGTAAATAAACAATAGGTTAATAGGTAATATAGTCTATAGCGTTTATTAGAAATAAGCGGTTATAGGCGTACAGGGGTAAATTAAAAAATATTTTATAAAGACAATAGCCACTTTATAAAATATTTTTTATTTTTTTTATTTAATCATGTAGGTATGTATTAAAATCAGGAGGTGAGTGCTGACATGACGAGAAATAGAAAAGTATGGAAGAAGAAGAAAATTATGTTGCTCCGAACCCAAATAAATTGGGATAAGGGCAGGAGAATGACGATTATGTATTAAAAACTCAATAATACAAGGTTTTTTTAAGAAATGTTTCCTGTAGGAATTTTATCACATCCTCGGAATAGTGTTTATTTTATTTATTTGATTAATTTATTATTTCTTTATTTGCTAGTCGCCAATGATAAATTCGGAACTTTTTCTCAAATGAAAATTGTTCTAGAACGTTATATTTTGTGCAGAAATGAAAAGCTACACTACCCACATTTTCTCCGCATTTGAAAACAAATTACAGTTCACACAAACTAAACATAGAAACAAAATATAAACTAATACACTAACATCCTAGTTTACAGCTGTTGCGGAACATTCTCGACATAACTGACAATAATCTGAAAGTTTCAGCGGAAAGTCCCAGGTTCGAACCTCGGTAATTGTGTTAGACTTTAGTAGTTCATGAAAGTGGGTTTGTTTTATATTAGTTGAGTTCATAGTTGTTTGTATGTGGTACAAAAACCTAACTTTGAACTATGGAATTTGAACTCATTTTGCTAGAATATTGTTCTAACCAGACTGCAAGTTGATAAATAATATTTTATGATGTAAGTCTATACTAATTATTATAATTTTATTTTTGGAACTTTACTGATCCGATTCCGACAGTTATTTGACTTATGAAAAGTGAATATAACCCCAAGTATCATGGGGCTATATAAACGTTTCTGTGAGATACTTTCTGAAAATAAAAAAAAATCTAGTTATTCTGTAAAAGGGGGCTCTCCGTCTGCTTTTTACCCATGTTTACTACCTAAAATAAAGTCAGTTTTAGAGTCAAGAAGGTGTAAGTATTATCCAAAAGAAAATTTATCAACTTTCATCAGTTGTGTAGCAAAAGTTATTCTCAGAATAAGCCAATACCTGTAATCCCTAGCATAGAACAGTAAAGAACAAAACTTTTTCCAAACGATATGCTAACAGAATAAAGTTTTCTGCCCGTCAATTTATTCAGACGTTATACACAGTTTTCTTGTAGGTACACACGGCTGAATAATTAAATGCTCATTCATGTTGTATTGAAAATAATTCGTTATCAAATCTTGTACAAACTGGTGGAATTTTGGAACGTCATCTAACTAGAAAGTTGTATGCTTGTTTTGGATAATCAAAGCTCGACTCAAAAGTTCTAAATAATAATGCTATAAATATTTTGTCTTTCTTTCTTTCTTTCTAAAAATAACGATTAGACATTAATAATTTAGATCGTGAAACAAATATAATAATTTTTGTTTTGTGTTGTGCGAGACTAATAAATAGGTTTAGTGTTCAGGCAATTTATAAAGAAAGAAAGAATTCTTTCTTTATAAATTGCCTGAACACTAAACTGGTTTGCCGTGTGTACTAGAACGGAAAAGAGCAAAGGTTTTATCTAATACTATGCAAATTCAACCAGCGCCTTAGCAGTTTGTTTGGACATTAATAAATGTTTGCCAGCCTTCCATTAAGAGCGTATGCTACCTCAGATTAGCAACCCTATTTGTGGTCGTTCAAACTTCGCTTGTAATACTGTTAGAATAAAGTTCTAATCAGCTTGCACTACAAAGCGGTTGTTACGTCTTTCGCTGCGGCCGAATAGTGCGAAATTAGTGGTATTTTGCGATTTACAAAAAAACTATTGATTGGACTAAAAAAGTAAAACACTATGACTTTAGTTTGTTGCTTGTAGAATGATTTGGCAAAAAAATCAGAACGATGACATGTATTTTAGTATGGTTTTTACTCGTTAAAAGAAATTTTTAGAGGTATCTTCGCGATTTTTTTCTATCGAGCAAAGTTAGTTGCATTATGTTTTCACAAAACTATGGCACTAGCATATATCCTGAAGAATATCATATATTTTTCTGATGTTGATTACTGCAGTGAATCATATACTTTTACGCATTATAAAACTCGCGTTTGAGGTACCATACGCTCTTAAATTTACTTGAAAAGTTTTGTTCGAGACTTTTAGCCTGTTTTGCATTTTGTGCTAAAATGAGTGGCGCTTGCATAATATTCAATTATTAGCGGGTCGCGGTTGCGAGGTTAAGACCATTTTGACCCGATTTCATGCTAGGTTACTCCTTTCATTTACAAACAGTGATTTTTAAATGAAACAGAGTCTAAACACATAAAAAGTCAGGTAAATTAAAAAAAATATTTTAATTTTTTGACAAGCAGACTTTTCAAAAAAGAAAGGGGTTTGGCTAAAGTTGGCGTCGTTTTGAAGTTGCGCGGCCAGTAATGAAACTTGGATATTTTGAAATAACAGATTAAAGCGATCCAAAAATATTATGGATGCATTTCTCTAAATCTAATCGGAACGGAGATATTTGGTTTTGAATTGCTCATTAAAATCGAAGAAGTTATTACAGTCTATTGCACTGTTTAAGGTTCCAGTCGTATTTTTTTCAGAATTCAGACCACACGGTAGGCGCAGTGGCTCAAGCAGTTGACTGCTGCGCTACGTGTCGCGGGTTCGATTCCCACACAGGGCAAATATTTGTATGACTTGCAGATAGTTGTTTCGGGTCTGGGTATTTGTGTGTTTGAGTTTAAATGTTTGTGAATGCACCCACGATACAGCAGACTGAAGTTCCTAGTGCTGGCCAACGATGAAAAAATAATCAAAACCACTACCACTACCTACCTATATCACTGAGTCTTGTAATTACGTAAATTCTTTCTTCGTAAATGTCGGCAAGAAACTCGCCGATAATATTATAAAGGCGCAAGAGTCACAATCCCAGCAAACTCCAGTAAAACAGCTGGAACACAAATTTTCTTCGAAATCTTCATTTGTCCTTGATGACACTGACTTCGATGAAGTCGTGTCTGTGATAAAGTCACTAAGATCTAATGCCTCAACTGGTTGGGATGGTATCTCGGCTTTACTTTTGAAGAGATATTCTGGTACCCTGTCACCCATTTTGTGCCACATATTTAATCTTTGCTTCAAGACTGCCATCTTTCCCACTGCTTTCAAAAAGGCTATAGTTTATCCGATATTCAAGGGAGGTGATGGGAATATACCGAACAACTACCGCCCTATTGCAGTTTTGAGTGCCTTATCCAAAGTCCTAGAACGCTTAATTAGTAAAAGGCTGATACATTATTTGGAACATTTTAACTTACTCTCAAAACAACAATATGGCTTTCGCAAAAATAGGTCAACAAATAACGCTGTCATTGACTTATTAAATTATGTAGTGGAACATCTTAACAAGAAGAATAAAGTACTAACAATCTTCTTAGATCTAGCGAAAGCGTTTGATACCGTCCCGGTATCCGGACTCTTACTCAAGCTAGAGGGCATGGGAGTCAGGGGTTTACAGCTGGAGCTCTTCAAGAGTTATCTCTCAAATCGCAAGCAGATCGTTAAGATTGATAATCACAAAAGTGAAGAATTTCCTATCTGTTACGGTGTGCCGCAGGGCAGCATATTGGGTCCAATTCTTTTCCTAGTCTTTATAAATGATTTGTGTAACTTAAATATTGTTAATGCTAAAATCATTTCATTTGCGGATGACACCGCTATAACATTTGTCGGTAATGAATGGTCAGATCTAGAGCATAATGCTCAGCTTGGCTTTAACACATCACTAGAATGGCTTAACGCTAATATGCTTACTCTAAATGCCACCAAAACTAATTTCATGACCTATTCCATTTCTTCAACCTCTCAGCCAAAAACACCCATAATATTGAAAGCTCATTCATGTCGCCAACCAACACTGGTCCCTTGTCAATGTCCATTATTGAGGTCAACGGAGCAAATTAAATACCTAGGTATAATCCTGGACAGGAATCTGAATTTTAAGTCACACATAAACCTCCTGACTGGCAGAGTGCGCAAGCTTATATATTTATTTAAAACTCTTCGTGATAATATAACAAATCCAATTATAATACGTAATGTCTATTTTGCGTTATGTTTGTCAATAATTACGTATTGTATCTCGTGTTGGGGTGGTGCTGCTAAAACCACATTAAAACCGTTAGAAATTGCACATAGGGCCATACTGAAGGTAGCTACATCTCGTCCAATATTGTTCCCGACCAATCAATTATATAAGGACTGTAAAGTTCTCAACGTTCGACAAAACTTTATTTTACAAACAGTCGTTTTGCAGCACCACAATATCCCATACCGGGAAATCACTAAACGTCGAAAAGATAGTGTTTGCATAGTGCCTCAAGTGCACTCCTCATTTGCAGGAAGATTTTTCTATTACTTGGGTCCGTATCTTTATAATAAAATAAGTAGGAGCATGCATATTTACGGTTTATCATACCATAATTGTAAAAAAACTGTCCGGCAATACCTTCAAAATTTGACATATGATGAAACCGAAAGAATACTCACACACTAGTTAATGAGCATTGCACACACTCCCACTGATTCACATACACACATACATACGCCACACACACACACAACACACACACACAACACACACACACCCACACTCACGCACCACACACACGTACACGCGAATTCCCACATTCACTAACACACCACACCCACATTAATTTGCTAAGTAGAATAAGATTAATATAGAATATTAAAATAGTATTTACTCATTAAAGTATAATGCCACTAAAATTGTACTATGTTATGTATTTATCTCTGTACCAATAAGCATAGGGGACTAAGACTGTTTCTCCTTAACACAGGTTATCTTGTAACCTAGCTAGGAGGACAGTGCTTCACCCACTCGATTGTAGACTACTTAACATAATATTATGTATTGTAAGAACTTTACTTTACTATTGCTAACTATAACCATGTATACCTACTACAATCTGTCTGTTTTGAGTAAATAAATTTATTATTATTTATTATTATTATTATAATAGATTGCATGGCTCGATGTCTGTTATCTATGGGCTGATGCATTATAAAGACTTGGCATTGTGATCGTTTGTGTATTGTGACAGACCCAGCATACCTCTTTAGACTCTTATATGTTTAAGATTTGGATGTATAACACCATGGATGTAATTAACAGTGCATTTTGCATTTGTAGCCAGCGAAGTCTGAATCGTGTCGGCGGGACTCGTATTACACATTCATCTAGACGGACATTTACGTGTACATTCTCGTAGAAACTGCTACACAAGGGCTGGATGCAATATTGCTCTTGTATTATTTATTCCTTTTCCCAACTATGTTGGGGTCGGCTTCCAGTCTAACCGGAGGCAGCTGAATATCAGTATTTTACATGGAGCGACTGCCTATCTGACCTCCACGTCCCAGTTAATACTGGGTAATACGATACCCTTTGGTAAGACTGGTTGTCAGACAGAGTCAGGTCACTGACAACCAGTAACGACTGCAAAAGATCTATATATGGCAGCCGGGACCAACAGCTTAACGTGCTTTCCAAGGCACGGAGGAAACTCGGTATATAATCCACACCCACCCATCCACAGACCCACCTAGGCAAGCGGGGCCTAACCTAAGATCGACCCAAGTAGCAGTTATTATTAAGCCAGCTCTAATATCAACCTTCTAAACACATAACTAAGATTTCTTTACGCAGAACAGTAATTGAAGAAGACATTTTTATAATATTCAAACTCAAATAAATCTCAGTTTAGAAATGACTTAGGACAAAAATAATTTAACATATGTGTATTTGACACAGCACAACAAAATAACATGAAAATTAAAAGTGGCCGCTCAAAAAAAAAATGACGCCACTAGCCCATACAAAGTTAGCCAAACCCCTTTCATTTATGTTGCAAGTAAAAAAGAAAATTACTATATTTGATTCAAATCGAATCGAATACGAGGGTCACAAACCATTTTTTTACACAGTGGAAGGACAAATAAGACATTTTAAACTAAATAAAATACTACTACTGGTACCTACTATAATAATTAGATTTATTTCAGATTTATTTTAACAAACAAACAAATATTTTTATTGGGAGTCACAAAATCATTTACGGAAAAATATACCTAAACACTAGGCCACAAACTACACGACTAAGCGACTCATCGGCGACGACGACGACGACTCATCGACGGCGACTGTAGAAAAAAAAAAAGATAGAAATTACTTTTAGAGGGAGATCCCTTAACCACCAGACAGTTTTGATGACGGATAGGTATAATATTTCCTTTAGCTTTCGGTCTCACCTACATGACTATGACCTTTAACCATACTAGCAAAACCGTCAAAACTATCTGGCAGTTATTGATACCGCTTGGAGTACCTAGTTACTCAAGTAACATTTACAAGGTGCAGTTTTGCATCCTGGTCAAACTTTTTTAGCTGACATAGCAAGTGACACACTCGCTTGTCGCTTGACGCATGTCGGAACGCCTGAGGTCGCGAACGAGGTAGGAAGTAGATTTCCGATTTTCAGTTGTTTTTTCATAGTAAAACTTTGAAGTAGGTACCTAACCAGCAAAGTAAACCGAAGCAATAAAAGTATTATTTTGTATCTTTTACTGGCAAGCAATAATCACATAAAAATATGGGTTTCCTTTTATAAGCTCCCTTTATTGACGTGTTTTTCTAGATACAAAGTATTTTTCTGCGTAATTTCATGTTTGTGGTCTACTTTTACGTACCTACCTAGAAACCTAATGTTTTTGTGATATCTCGCGTAGTAAACACTGCATTGGAATAAAAGTATTATTTTATAGCTTTTACTGGCAAGCAATAATCACATAAAAAATATAGGTTTCCTTTTATAAGCTCCCTTTATTGACGTGTTTTTCTAGATACAAAGTATTTTCCTGCGTAATTTCATGTTTGTGGTCTACTTTTACGTACCTAGAAACCTAATGTTTTTGTAATATCTCGCGAAGTAAACACTGCATTGAAATCGTATGGTGGATAACCTATATCTCAGATATCAACGGGGGCACCGTTTATTTTTAAATAATGAAAATATTATGTCCTGAAACCACCAGTACATGAAGAGTCGAAGGTTGTGTAATCAGCATAAGTATAACCTGAAAGATTTGTCTCGACGGTAAATATGTAAAGCAAAATGACAGGCCAGTATAGTAGTCTTCATGTGTGTATTATACCAAGATTATGTCTGTACCTTGAACATAGTGTAAACCCAAACGATTTTAAAAGAGTGTCCATGGAGTTACTTGCCATTCTTCTCATGAGACCAACGCTTTGGAATGGGCAACTACAGTACACTCACGAGTTATTATGCCTTGTGACTGGGACTGTAGCTTAGTTTATTTAGCTTTATTAGTTTAGTAGTTTACTGTCGCACTCGGAGAGCTTCATTGGTTTCTTGGGCCGTCGCTTGGTAAAGGTTTTTGGCAGTTTTGTCATACAAAAGTATGTCAGGCCTTTGCTGAGTGGCGGCTTGAGTAATCGTTGGATATCTCTGAGTGCCGCAGTTAGTTTAATTCGACTATTCAAAAGTGCCTGTAACTGGCCTACTTGAAATAAATGTTTTGATTTGATAGGCGGCATAAAACTGACACCAGATTAAGCACTTACCACTAGCCAAGCTTGTAGGTTTTTTTTATAAGAAATCTCTTAATACATTAATATTATAAGTAGGTAATGTTTAGACGATTGTAGGGAGTAATCTTCTGTACCGATTTTGAAAATTGTTTTACCATTATAAAGTCTCATCATTTGTAAGTTTCATAAACTATACATAATATTATATTAACCCGAAAACCAGACCACGCAGGCGATGCCGCGGACAGCAGCTAGTTACTACTAAAACATCGGATATCCCCCTCATTTATTTCCACCTCGATTCAAAAAGTTTCCTGCACTCAACATTGTCATTATGTGCTTGGCCAGACTGGCACGCGGCGCGGGTGCGGGAACGCGCGCGATTTGCCTGTCCACACTGGACCGCGATTTCGTTCCGAGCGTTGTCGCGTTCAACTGTTCGTCCAGTGTTTGTCAAAATATAATATGGATGACGAAGATTTGTTTTTATTGGAAAATTCGTACTTTAAATGGCAAATGCTAAAAGTGAAAAATGGAGTTAATAAAATTAATTTAACCAGAGAAAATGAAGGAGAATTTTACACACTGTATGAAAGATTGCGAGAGCAACCTCGAAAGTTTTTTGAATATACAAGAATGTCAATGGATACGTTTGACTACATATTACAAAATAATATAGAAAATTAAATTATATTATAAAAAAAAATAACAACTTTCGCCAAAGCAATAAAAAAAGCAAAAAATTTTTGGTAAGAATTTTAAAATTCGGTTATTTTAATTAATTGGATACTTCTATGTATAATTATAAATAATTGGAGTAACTTCTTAAGCTTTAACTTATAAAAGTTAAAGCTAAATAAATAAATCCAATTTATCTGGTTATCTGGCGCAGACTAAAGTTTGAGATACGCCGCTCCCGCGCGGTTTATCGCTTGCCGCCCCGCGCACTCACTGCGGCCACTTGTATGAACGAGCTATGGCACGAGTTGCCCGCGCGCTCCCCGCGGAAAGTAGCCCGCGCCGCTTCCCGCGCCCGCGTGCCCACTACGGACACTCAAATGAAGTTCCATACGTTTAAGTTTGTCGCGCCGCGCCCGCCCCGCGCCCGCGTTTGCAGTCTGGCCAAGCACTTATTCTTCTACCAAAAGAGCAAGCAATAAAATAAAAACACTTTTATATCACTGAGTGCTTGGCCAGACTGCAAACGCGGGCGCGGGGCGGGCGCGGCGCGACAAACTTAAACGTATGGAACTTCATTTGAGTGTCCGTAGTGGGCACGCGGGCGCGGGAAGCGGCGCGGGCTATTTTCCGCGGGGAGCGCGCGGGCAACTCGTGCCATAGCTCGTTCATACAAGTGGCCGCAGTGACTGCGCGGGGCGGCAAGCGATAAACCGCGCGGGAGCGGCGTATCTCAAACTTTAGTCTGCGCCAGATAACCAGATAAATTGGATTTATTTATTTAGCTTTAACTTTTATAAGTTAAAGCTTAAGAAATTAATCCAATTATTTATAATTATTTATAGAAGTATCCAATTAATTAAAATAACCGAATTTTAAAATTCTTACCAAAAAAATTTTTGCTTTTTTTTTGCTTCGGCGTAAGTTGTTATTTTTTTTATAATATAATTTTCTATATTTTGTAATATGTAGTCAAACGTATCCATTGACATTCTTGTATATTCAAAAAACTTTTGAGGTTGCTCTCGCAATCTTTCATACAGTGTGTAAAATTCTCCTTCATTTTCTCTGGTTAAATTAATTTTATTAACTCCATTTTTCACTTTTAGCATTTGCCATTTAAAGTAAGAATTTTCCAATAAAAACAAGTCTTCGTCATCCATATTATATTTTGACAAACACTGGACGAACAGTTGAACGCGACAACGCTCGGAACGAAATCGCGGTCCAGTGCGGACAGGCAAATCGCGCGCGTTGCCGCACCCGCGCCGCTCCCCGCGCCGCGCTGCCAGTCTGGCCAAGCACTGAAACTACGCCAGTACATGTGTAGAGAGTTTAGGCGTTTTGCACATGGAGCAACTTAAGTTGAGGCAACTATCAATATTTTAAAAGTTTCCTGTAGCTAGTTGATAGTTGCTATAACGTTTACGGTTGCCGCAATTTTATGGCAATCTGTGAGCTTCTTTCCTAACCGAGTTGCTCAATCTACACAGCGATCAGGGTTCAGGTATTATATTTTACAGCGGCTAGTTGCGGCAATTAGGAATTAACTTAGTCATAGATTGAAATTGAAATTGTTTATTGAAAAAAGTGAAATACAAAAATATTTACAATATGGCCTTAGCAACTATAGGTATACAGTTTATTGTATTCTACCTGAACTAGGAAAAAACCTGTATCTCAGGTAACTCACTCAAGTGCTTATAAATAATAATATCTAAGATTTACAGCAACTGAAAACTGTTCACGATCACCGGAACTCGAAACTCGAGTTGCTATGTGTGCGGTTCAATTGAAATATATGTAAACAGCTAGTTACCAGCTAGTTTTCAGTTGCCGGTTGCTGGAATAGTTGCTCCACACGTTGCTGCGGCACGTGTAGCTTGTTTTAAAGTACTAAAACACATGCATATTTCACAGTGTTTCGTTACTAAAGGCAGTAGGTAAATTCAGTTTTAACGATGTATTTTACCGACTAGCTAGTAAAATATGAGGTTGTCTTGGTTATCATCATCATCAGCCTATAATGTTCCCACTGCAGGGTCTCAGACCTCCTCTCTAGGAGAAGGATGGGCTATAATCCACCACGCGGGCCCGCGCGGCCACGCGGGTCTTGGATAAAACGCAAATAATAATTACAGAAAAAAGTTTACTCAATAGGATTTTTGCAAGTTACAGTTTTAGGTCCCATGTAATGAGAGAGTCTATTGCCATCATCTGTGCACATCATCATCCAGACTTCTTGGCTACTACTGAGAAATTCTTGATGGAAAAACTCAATACCACTTTGCTTGACATGGGAATTGAACCAAGGTTACAAACACTAGACCAACGAGGTAGTCTTTACTCTCTTTACTTTGGGTGATTGTACTAGCATTGAACTAAGAGTACCTTTTTTTGGTGGGTGGAAAATCATCGAATAACCCCCCTCCCCCCCTCCCCCCTCCCTCCGCCCCTCCCTCCTCCCCCTCTTGGGCAGAGCGAAGGGGAGTGTCAGACTTCTACTGACTAAAAACCAAACCCATGTTCCTTCTTCGCCCTTACGATAATCCGCAGCCCCGACGGGTGTCGGCCCTTGCGGGCCCCTTCCATCTTGCTGACATCTCTTTGAGGCGCGCGTGGAACACGAACGTGCCGTCGCGTCGGCACGGACAGCCGGTCGCCGTCAGGCCGTCATGACGACGGCCTGACGGCGAGCTACCCCGTTACTCACCGTCCACAGGCCCGCGTCTACGGTGGCCGGAAACCATCACGTGGCCCCCGACGCCCGGAGCGTCTCCCGCAGCGGCAACTAAGAGTACCTACACATTCATCCCACTTAGTAAGCACAATTCACTTCCCAAAATCGATATCACAAAACCCCACTGCATGTTAGATGTTAGTGCTCATTCGTCCACGTCCACTCCACAAACTTTGTTCTACCCATCCACCTAATCCTTTAACACTCAAACTACCCGCAAACTGAAGCATTTAGAAAGTTCTATCCAAACTGTTGTCACAGGTGGTCCAACTGAACGTTCAATTTAAATAAGCACCATCTATTGGTGGCAAACGGTACTAATCTATGCAAGCGGGCAAAACTTTTAATTTAATCTAGCTGAATGGTAATAGTTTGGGTTTATTTTCCAGCGTGATATTTGTGTTGTTTTTGATTAGAATAGGGGTTTATTTTTGGTATTTTACGAATTTTGTTCGATTTATGACATTAGACGGTTCGTCAGGAATTCCTCAGTAGCATCCACGAAGTCCGGATGGATACCCGGTTGATGGCAATAGGTTTGACCCTTATTACATGGGACTTTCACATAACTGGCGAAATGTAGGTTTACTAATGGTTACACTTGACTTACAAAATCATTGTTTCTATAGCATTAAGGAATTTATGGAATTTAAAAAATAATGTTATTGATGAATTAAGAATGAATAATGATTTTATAATAATTAAATAATGATATTAATTGCATGTTAATTTGATAATAATGACATAAAAGTAAATAATTTGCACGCTTGCTTGCAGGCAGAATACAGTGACTTCTTAGGATATAAGATCTTTCCTTGTAACTTTTATGTATTTTTCTGCAAATAAACATTTCTTATTTCTTATACTGTATTTCGTTACTCCGAAGTTCGAAATACCGATGTACGGTATACAGAAAGTCTGTGAGTTCGAATTACGTGAATCAAAATATACGCCTTCAGCCTGGGTTAGGCTGAAGTGGTTGTGAATTACATGCGTGATATTATGTTTATGCTAAGTGAAAAGTTCTATAATATCAATGTGCTTGGAACATGAGCTGAGCACGTATCTTACGTGTAAGATATACCTACTTTCATCCCGGTATTACAATCTCGTGGGACAATTCCCGAAGTTCATGAGAGGAAAGCCGCGGGCATAAGTTAGTTATATTAAAGCTGTTAAAATAAAAGAAAATATTAACCTACAATGTACAAATCGAATCTCAGATACTTACCTAGCACTCACTCACTAATTAGCAGCTTAGAACCTTACCTAATTAAGTATTCAGAGGAAGGTACTTTAATACCCTAATCAATAGGGCCATTAGTGCCATTAATACTAAAGCTTTTAAGGAGCAAATAGATAGGGACTATGTATAGAAGCAAGGAAGAAAGGCCTCGTTGGTCGAGTGGTTGTAAATGCGACTGCTGAGCGGTTCTGGGTTCGATTTCAGGGTCGGAAAAAGTGTTACTGAGTTTTTCCATCAAGAGTTTCTCAGTGGCTACGGAGTCTGGAATTGAGCTCGGTTGATGTCAATAGGTTTGCCCTCAGGAATTCCTTAGTAGCAGCCACGGTGTGTGGATTTGAGCCCGCTTGTTGATAATAGGCTAGCTCCTTATTACATGGGATTCAAAACACACCTGGTGACCACTGCATGTTTTGGGCACCAGTGGGTAGGACAGGAGTTATAATATCACTTTGTTTGCGAAGCCAATCAATGTATGAACATATTATTAGAAATGCATATTTAGAAGAATGAGCAAAACAATCATTACATTAAAATTTTAAATGACTTCAATGGAATTTATTTGAATTATTCTTTGCGAACATATTATTATATTATTACCTACATGCAAAATAACAGTGTATGTGTCTTAGTTATTTTTGTTACCTGAAAGACTGATAGGATTATGTTTACATTATTTTAGTAACCTACACAAAAGGAAACTGGCAAAAGTTAAATTAAAAATTAAAACATTTATAGGTCCTGCACGAGACTAAAAGCAGTCGGCCTTCAATTCCTATATTTTCAAAAAGAAAATACCTACATCAGAAAATGGCGTCATTTCGTCACAAACATTTACTTTAACTGAGACAAAATAAATAACACCCTTGACTTACTTCCTCATTTCATCCTCGCCATTACGTAAAACAAGGAAAAAAGAAAACAAACATTCTATTTTTAAAATTAAAACAAGAACACTGTTCAGAACTGTCTTAGTTTTAAAAATAAAAGTGCTGGTTCTTTGTTCTAGACAAACAACAGAATAATGGAACACAGGAGTTCCATTTATGAACTTTGAAATAAGCAAACGAACTATACGATTTTTAATAAGGCAGCTGTGTCACTATTTTCTCGATCAAGAAACCTAGATGTAGATCCCGTGTCAGTAAAAGAGATAACCAACACATCGCATGGCCTCTGATGATGATGGTGTCAAGTTTTAGTACGATCAACCGCTGCACTTACGTACTCGCTCTTGGAGACAAAAACTCACAAACGCGATTCTAGTTGCCAGCTCTACAAGTTTCTCACTTTCGTCGGCGCGGGCGATAGGTCAGGGGCTCAAAGCCCGGTTTCCAGCGAGACCAGTGCGAAGATGTGCAAGTTCCGACCTATTACGGGACAAGCCCGCCAGACTATTGCCAAACCACTGCAACTCCAAATATACTCCATAACCCAGAATCAACAGTGGCGATCACAAAAAAACAACCACAGGAGTGACGAGACACGGTGAATTTTAAGCAATTGTGATTAGTCAATCTCACATAATATCTCCTCTATCTTCGCTTTCGTATACCAGGCCTAAGATGTTAATAAACAATTCACTTTAGTTCACTTATTGAATGAATTTCAAAGTAATTAACTCGGTCCAGATTAAGAAATCAAGAATTCATTCACTCTGTTCCTTCAGTTCGTTGTTGACCTGTTTTGCATTTCTTATACTGGCGTTATCTAATGTCTGAGCAGTGACAACGCTGGGCAAACGCGACGTTGACATTGCGTTTCTTGGCTGCAACAGGTACAATAAAGGAGTCTCCGGCATTCTCAAATATTTGTGAAATTCTGATGCATTATTTTAAAATGAAGCGTTGTTTACCGTGCGCAATATAAAGAATTTTCCTTAAATTGACTACAAAACTTTCTTTTTCTTTTGCGTAAAAGCAAAGAGAGAGCGAGTTCTCGTTTTTATTATATTACATCTAGACAAAGGGCAATAATGATCTTCTGCCTAGCCTTTTCCCAACTATGTTGGTGTCGTTGATGATAATGATGTATATTACATCAATAAGCTATATTAGCCTGCGTGTAGCCTACAAGAAGTTTTGTAGTAAATTAACCTAAGAACACTATTTGTTTACAGACTCATTGAGAGAAATCAGTTTAGTTGCCCTACAATTCAGAACACAAACTTAAATGACCACTTATCAAATATTCAATTACACAGTTAAATACTTCAACTGAGTAATTAAATTAACTGCGAAAAAAGTAATTATCGGTCACTGGGTTAGGGCATTAAGAATTCATTCGGCGCGCCGGTCAACAAATTGACGTGCTCAACGACCCGCTTCAGGTTATTTTGGAAAAGCGGCCGAATTTACCAGTTTCTACGTGATTAAAAATTTAATTTGAACTTTGATGGGAGAGGGAAAATGTACCTTAAAATTTAACATTGACATCTAAAATATCCGTCGACTCATTTATGTTATTCAGTCAAAGGAAAACCACATAAAGAGCCGTTGACTTTGACTTAGGTTTTTAAAGGCTGCTTTGAACGACAAACCTTACAAGGAAGTAGCATTTATTGATTGCAATTAGTTGTTGATTTCTCAACCAAGACACACTTATATCTACCGGGGCCATTGATATAAAAACTAAAGATACGGTCGTCCGAATATTTTGCTCGATGCGTTCCCCATACAGAGACACACTAACGTCATAGATCTATGAGAACTAATCAGGCTGCTCGTAAACGTAACCTTTTATGAGCGGCGTGGCGTGGTATTATCGAGGTATAAAGAAAATAAATAAAGCTTTCATTAAAATGTTAATAAAAAAAATGTTAAATTTTCATTTTCTTTTAAACTTCGGTTTAGTCAAGACCTATTTGGGACCAAATTCGAGGCGTTATTTTATCATGCGGTCCGCCCAGTCCTTACGCAGTAATATATAAGTCAATGACCGGGGCTGCGGATTGTTCGAAAGAGATACTGGCCCCGGACACAAAGGGCTAAGAAGGAACATGGGTGGTTTTTGGTCAGTAGAAATCTGACAGTACCTTCCGCTCAGCCCAGAGTGGGAGTCCTTTGATGATTTCTCACCATCCAAAAAAAACATACTAATACAGACACTACAGGTCGGGCGGTAGCGTTGCAAATATAAAATTCATAGTAAGTCAGCTGATGTTGATATTGATAGTTGATCGTGACTTTTAATTGAACCGACCGTCAGCAACTTAAACTACGGTAGGTGTGTGTGTTAGGGCACTGGTAAAAAAAAATAAGTCTTAGTAAAAACTGAATCTTTTCCATAAATAATTCACATCAACCTTAGCTGTAAAAAAGTCAGCTGTATAGTGGAGGGGGCGTCAGCTGCTCACATGAACTAGTAATTTGATTCTTAAATACTTAATCCGGTAAGTACATTATGTACCAAATAATACAAACAAACCACAATTCCTTCACCGCCCCCGCTCTTCTCATTATCTCCTGATAGGAATTAGCTTCATTAGGGAGGGACCCAAAAGGTCGCATCTCGAGGGAGCCTGTTGCCGCTAATAGGGGAGGTTACTGAACTATTGATGTAGTGAGATCATTAAAGTATCTAAGCACCTATGTATATTTATTTAGGTTTTCGTAATGGTAGAGTAGAAGATATAAAAAAATTTTTTGCAAAAAAAACAACCGACTTCAAAAACACCAAAAAGAGAAAAATAAACTTCAGAAGAAAAATCAGCTTCTGAAGTCGGTGACATTGTTTGTCTGATTTTATTTTTTTGCCACCGACTTCAGAAGCTGATTTTTCTTCTGAAGTTTATTTTTCTCTTTTTGGTGTTCTTGAAGTCGGTTGTTTTTTTTGCAAAAAAGTTTTTTTTATTTTTTCATTTTTAGTTGTAAGTACCTTATCCTATACAAATATTTACTATGCATTTAACATTCAACCAAGAAACCTAACCCTTAACCTTCAAGATTCCCCTATTTTTGCTTTCAACTCTTAACCGTTGAGGAGTAGTACCTTCCATTATCAGCTCATCAACATGAAGACAAGTGATGACTGCTAGATGCGAATACTTGAATAGCGTCAGAAAAAGCACGAAACACGTAATACGTGTCTATGAAATTCATATATAACAACTAAAAAAATGTGTATTGTACACATCTGCATACCTCCTCAGAGCATACAGGCGTGATGTTACGTCATGATAATGTGTATTCAATAAACATCCAAGCGACTCCAGCAATTACGACAGATTTGCCGTCTATTTTTGAAGAGTTCCATTGTATATCTCCGAAGATCAGCACCAGATCTTCACCAAATTAAAATGGGACCACTTCAGGAGTATACTCTTTCAAATAAAAAAAGAATTTTGGGAATCGGTCCACAAATGGGGGAGAAATCAGGTAACATACATAAAAAAAAATACATGCACACGAACATAGTAACCTCCTTTTTTGAAGTCGGTTAAAAATAAGTAATTAGATTAGTTCGAGATTTATAGAATGACTTTGCCGGTCAGACTGTCTCGTGGTTGTAATTGTGACTGTTAAGCATGAGGTCCTGGGGTCAATTCTTGGATTGGGCTAATTTTTATTGAAATTTCTCAGTAGCAGCTACGCAGTGTAGTTTTGACAATGCATGGTAAGTGAAGTAATTCAAAATTCAATAAGTATGGCAGACTCGAAAAGATGACAGACTAGTTTTTTTAATGTGATTATGAATGTAATTTTTCTTTAAAATATTGCAAAATACACACACGAGTGTGAGCACTATATGAAAACTACAAAAACTTATATTCAATGATTTTTTACAGTTTAATGAACATACAACGCATTGTTACGACTTCTCATCTTTTGTTGCATTCTGATTTAAAATAACAATACATGATATCGTTTTCCGTCAATAAGCTATGGCTTGTTACTAAAGATTTTCCTGGAAACTGCGACAATAATAAATAGTACTACAGTACTACATGCTGGCTTTAAAAAAATACAGAGAATACTATGTTATTTTACAATACAAGAAAAATTATATCGAATCGAGCCGCTTTCAGCTTATTTTGGTAAAAAAAAAAAAACATGTGGAGAAATTAAATGAAAATGTATTTCGATGAATTGCGAACTGATAAGTAATAAGGTTATTCAATTTAGGTATTCGATGAAATAATTCTACTACTTGTACCAAGAATGTTGTATTATTAAATTGTTCGTTGAGCATATGATTTCAATGTAAAATTACATTTTCTTTCCGTTCATGTAAATATAATACTAGTTAAATAAAAACCAGCAACAGATGTCGAAATATTCTAATGAACGACGTCTGAAATCAGCTGTTCACTTCCTGTCTAGTTACAGAGTTCACCGTACTCCTGGTCGCGCTTGCCGTTCTGTACGTATTGCCACGGAAACGATACATTGCGAATAACGGGTAGTAACGTGATTTCCGAGGCACGGTGGAAACTTTTTATACAATGGGAGGTGTAAATCATTAAAAAACTTAAAAATTGTAAAAATAAATGCCTTACCTGTACAACATCCTCTCCTGCCTTTCAGCCTCCAAGTAGATCCTGTAGTACATATACAGCATGATGACTCCGGGGATCCAAAAACTAACACTACTTGACACCACTGCGTACACTTTATTGACGGTGAAACTACACACGTTGGGAAACCTCTTCCTAAAGTTCAGATGGTCTTCCGTTGTATACCAGCCCATGAAGATCGGAAGGAATGAGACTAGCGCTGGACTGCACCAGACCACAGCCAACATAATCCCCAATTTTGCCGTCGTCATTATCAGGGGGTAATCCAGAGGCTGGACTATAGCGTAGTATCTATCAACACTGATACAGCATAGATGGAGAATAGATGCCGATGAGAAATAAACGTCCAGAGAATTCCAAACATCACACATGAAATACCCGAATAACCATTCCCCGTTTGTAATTTCGACACTGAAGTTAAAACACATTGCCCAAATAGCTACTAGCATGTCAGCCAGGGCTAAAGAAACGACGAAATAGTTCGTGATTACTCGCAGCTTTCTGTGCCTCATCACTGACACAATCACCAGTAAATTGCCGAATATTGCTGCGAGAATGATGAACAGCATTATAAAACATTTTAATATCACTAAAAACACTACCAGGGGGTCGTCTTCAAACTGATTTGAGTAAACCAAATCGTTTGTCGTTTCATTGACTTCCAAAGTCTTGTTCACATAAATATCTGTGAGATACATTGACGTAGATAAGTCGGCTAGGTCCAAAGTAAAATTGTCAGGTTCAAGGACGATTTCAAGTTTCATGGTTCACATTTTTTCAAGTCGTGTCTACATTTATTCTGTAAGCGTTGGTGTGTGATGCCGTAGAGGTGATTTCCATTGCTGTTACCTGAAAAAGAAAAAGGAACTTAAGTTTTCTTTTGTCCCCAAATGGTAAAGGTTTTTTGTGAGAGACATTTTATGCCGTTTTGACATCAAACAGGTTTGTACGCGTGTTTTAAATCAAAGGGAAATCCGCGCTTTCGTTTTCAAGGGAACTTGCGCTCTGTTCTATTGTGTAATGTGTGGACGTTGGGAAATATTACAGAAACGTTCTTACGTTTTCTTGAAAGGTTAACTTACATTATTCGTTTTGGATTTTATTTGATTTTATCTAAAACAAGGAAAACTGTAACAAATTGGTGGTAATTGTTTTATTGGAATACGTAATCGTAAGTTGGGGCCACCACCACCGCCACTGCTAATAGAACAATGGTTGGTAAAACAAACATTCAAAATTAAACAAGAAACTTTGTGAACTATTTGATATTGTGTAGGTTGTATTCTCAGAGTTATATAAGTACATCTATACTTCGATAACGGAAAAGCACCAACTTCGCGTACCGCTTCACGAGCCCGACTTAAAAGTATATTATACTCAACGAGGTTATTTCGCAGCAAGTTAATTTGTTAAAAATAACACAACGTTGCACCGTTACAACTCAAGAATTTAGTTGTAGACACTTAAAGAAGTAAAACGTGATCTATTTCGTATAATAACTAAAGAGTACTTATGACGTCATCTGTCTCTCTCTGTCGTCACACTCTTAGCAGAGTGGTTGTGGTTTTCATGAAAGAGGACGTGACAACCTTCACAATTCGTCGCCATTGCGCTCGTACTGTTGCTTTCCTCGTGCATTGGTGGAGTGGACCATGAAGTATAGTTTTAATTTGGTCGGTCCAGCGCATTGGTGATCTACCGCACGCCCTCGTGCCTTCAATTTTGCCCTGAACCACGAGTCCACAGACGTGTCTTTTTAACTTGATAATAGGTAGAAAAAAATGGCATGCTTGGTTCGCATACGGATACTTGCGATATCTAGATATTAATATATCTGTGGTTACCGGATAGTATGCCCGCCTGCAGGTATCAATTAGTCGTCCCACGCTGCTTATAAATAGATATTTACTGTTGAACTTTGAACTCATAGATATCTACTGTCACATTGGATATCTATTTAGTTTAACAGGTAGGTACCGACTAGCTAATAAAGGTTTTAAAAGTTATTTTGTTCTGGACTATACCTAGGAACCGGAAACCTTCTTTTTTTTTGCAGACTGGGAAATCATCAAATGACTCCTCTCGCTCTGGAAGGACACAAATAGCTGAAAAGTTTAGTCAGTGGAAGTCTGAGACGGAAGGGTGTGTCAGACTTCTACTGACTATTAAACCACCCATGTTTCTTCTTAGCCCTTTATATCCGGGTCTGCGGTATCTCTTTCGAACAACCCGCAGCCCCGTGCATCAGTAACCTGATAACTAAATTCTTAACTGAATATTTAATCCCTTCATCCCGAACATATGGAACACACTCATCCATACACATAGGGGTCATAATATACATACATACACATAGGGGTCATAATATACATACATACACATAGGGGTCATAATTCAGGCTGTTCACAATAAACTCGTATAACAGTTTTTTTCATGAATATGTAAGCTCTTTGACATGACCGCCTCGTGTTGCCATATACACAGATTTTAAAAATTGCCCCGAATCGGTGAGAAGCTGTGACTTTAGTGGATAAGCGGAGCGGTTAAAGCGAAAGAGATTATTTCGTTTCTTTTAGATTTTCATCATCTGCCTAGCACATTGTATCCGTATAGTTCTACTGTTCAGTTCAACTAGTAGGACTAAACGGAGAAAAAAATCCATTTAGTTCTACTATCTGCTGTATGAATTTTAATTGAACTAAACGGACAAAAAAGTTCTTTTAGTACTACTAATTTCCGGAATTATGTCCAACTGGTTGGACCACGGGGATAGGATGATCGTGTAAAACAAACATACATGCAACGCATGTTGTACTCCATGACGCGCGCTCGCTTCGCTCGCATATTACATAACACTATTGTCTTCTGTCCCCGAAGTGCCGGGCCTCCGCCGGCCTCCTTCGTCGGCCTACGGCCCGGTGCCCATGCCGCCCATAAAGGATACTGTCGCGAGACGGTCGTATTATAATTTTGGTTAAAAGAGGTGGTAGTAATTGCATTGCACTTCAGCATTAATAGATAACCTTTTCCTGTTTATTACCAGTAGTTGTTCCATAGATCATACATTCAATTCCCAGAAGTACAACTAGTTGGACCAAGGAAAGAACAACTCACTGTAATTGAACCATTGGTAAAGATATTTCCCCATAGAACAACCAGGTGAACCATGGGTAAATTTACTTCTCCGTAGTACAACCCATTGTATCCGTATAGTTCTAATACAATGGAAATTAGTAGTACTAAAAGAACTTTTTTGTCCGTTTAGTTCAATTAAAATTCATACAGCAGATAGTAGAACTAAATGGATTTTTTTCTCCGTTTAGTCCTACTAGTTGAACTGAACAGTAGAACTATACGGATACAAGTGCCTAGCAGGTGGTAGTCTGTGGTTTCTGCCTAGTCCCATGGGAAAAAGGCGTAAGTGTTTGTATGTCTTATTTCATGTAAGAAAAAAATATTTTGGTAGGGCACTTAACATCCAATGAACTGAATTAAAAAAAGGTCACAAAATCATGATCGGTTAAATGTAGAAGCGTCATCACCAATACATCTGTAATTATTGTTGTAAACAACACCAACTCTTTTAGATTTTACTATGGTTAAAGTTTATAGCCTGCTACGCTGCTACGATGTTTGCTACGCCACCCGCTACTCTGCTACGAAGATTGCTACGCCACTTACTTCGCTGCTACGAGATTTGCTACACCTCCCGCTACGCTGCTACGAACATTACTTACTACGCCGCTACCGTAGCACTTGCCACACACCCTTACATACGATGTTATAAAACGCGAAGGTAGACATTAGCCGTTGTTCGTTGATAAGCAAATACAGCCTTTTTTTTAAAGGATTGTTAAAATGGTCATTGTGTTATATGGAGTTTCTGTAATACTCGAAATATATTTTCTTCCAGTTTGGACCTTTCAGTTATTTATTCAATCTGTTGCTTTTGTCTACTAGCCATATAAGAAGAGTCTACCGAGTTTTAAATAAGGCTTCTGATTAGTTGTTAAACTCACATAATGCCTTTGTCTACTAAACCCACTAATTGACATTAGGCCGAAATGTACTTAAGAGTACACCCAAATTTCGCCACTTATATTATAAGTACCATGTAATAGAGCACGAGCCTATTGCCATCAATCGGGCACAAATCCTGATTCTGCGGCTGCTACTGAAAATTTCTTGATACAAAAACCCAATAATACTTTACCCAACCCGGGAATCGAACCCAGGACTTTTCCTCAGCAGTCGCGCTTGCGACCACTAGACCAAACGAAGCAGTTGTACTATTTCAATAATATAATATTACTTCATAAACCATTCAAATAAAAAACTAAAAAACCCGACTGAAAAAACTGAAAAGCAAAAAACAAGCACATTTTAAATTAAACAAAATTTGGAACCAGGCGGGGTTCATTTGAATATTAAATTATGAAATGAAAAACATAGAACTAAATAAAATAGAACCCCGCCTGGTTCCAAGTTTTGTTTAATTTAAAATGTGCTTGTTTTTTGCTTTTCAGTTTTTTCAGTCGGGTTTTTTAATTTTTTTAACTACTTTTTTTATATGATTTTCCACTTTGAATTTCTTGTAAACATATAAGTGTTATATATTTTTGTAATCTCCTTTTAAAACCCTTTATTTTGATATAGGGTATATTTTAAATTAAACAAAACTTGGAACCAGGCGGGGTTCTATTTTATTTAGTTCTATGTTTTTCATTTCATAATTTAATATTCAAATGAAACCCCGCCTGGTTCCAAATTTTGTTTAATTTAAAATGTCTCGACGGTATTGGAAAAAAAAAATTTTTGAACTCCGCGATTTGGCCCCCAAAATCCGCAATTTTTATTTGTTTTTTTTTAATTTTAATGTAGCCTATAACACTTGCGCCATCAAGACGAATCTAATGACGTATATTTCATTCAAATCGGTTCATCCGTTTATGAGTTATGAGGGAACAAAGAAACGGACATACATACATACATACACATACAGGTCAAACACATAACCCTCCTTTTGGGCTTCGCCGCAGTCGGGTAAAAATAAATGGGTCACAGCCTAAAAAAAATTAAGCCTTACTACATGATACACGAGTAGAAGCAGACTGCTCTATTTTTACCCAACTGCGGTAAAGCTCAAAAGGAGGGTTACGTCACAAAGTCTTTGAGTTCTCATCTCGTTCGCTGAGCACACATTGTCTTTCAAAGTTTTGCAACAAATAAGGTTACAAGTAATCTTGTCGCGAACGCTTACTGGGTACTTTGGCTTTCTTTTAACTAAGAGCTAGGTTTTGCCCAAGGTGTCGCTTGCGAGTATGTTAGAAATTGTATTACCGCGACGTATACATAGCGCACCTATAAATATCCAGTAAAACCTGACCTCTCCTTATATTAGCTTCCCCTACAATGATAGATCACCATTAGGTTAGGATCTGTATAATAGTTTTGCATACCTCGATATAGTTCTCGTGCGTACTTACAGAAAAAATAGAAGGGTTTGAAGCAAAGGTAAACGATGAACCTGTTCATGGTTCATTTACTCGCGTTCCAAATTTCAACAAAAAATCTTTTAAACAGCAGAGTTCCTTTCCCAACATATCGTCACGCCTGTAATCTCCTTAGGGTTAGGGACAAGTGTATCTAAAACACATGTTTTTTTTCCGAACAGAAAAAGCTAGTTCCAGCTGTAACACAGGTTTGCCCAAATACCTACACCAGGCACTAGTCTCTCATAAATGTGTCTGCGGGTTCGAAGTTTCGGACTCAGGCGCATTGTGAAGGAAAACATCGTGAGACAACCGTCTTAGAACCAAAAAATTTTACTTGTGACATCTAGCAACACGCACTGAGCCCGCGTGGTGGACTATAGCCCATCTTCCACAGCTCCTAGAGAGGAAGTCTGAGTACCTGCAGTGGGAACATTATAGGCTGATGATGAATAATAAACAGTTAAGTATGTATTTTCTTGGGTACTTTATCTGCTGACAGCTTTGAGGGGGATCGGGGCTGTGGATTATCGAAAGGATAACGCGGCTCTGACACAAGGGCGAAGAAGGAACATGGGTTTGGTTTTTAGTCAGTAGAAGTCTGACACTCCCCTTCGCTCTGCCCAAGAGCGGGGGAGGGGGGGGGGGGGGGTATTTATTATTTATGTACATACATAGTACATGTATGTACATAAATAATAAATATAGTATGCAGTACACTAAAATTTAACTAGAATTTTGATAAAATTATTCGATGAAATACACGATAATTAATAAATTTATTCACTGCGATGAATTTGAAATATTTGTTTGAGCTTAGTTATAACAATGCGTGTTGGTTGACCTATATTAAATTACGCATCATCAAATTCAATGCGTTATTCCAGTGGTAGCTAATGGTATTGCGGAGCATGAGGTCGTGGGCTCGATTCCCGGGTCGTGTTATTGAGTTCTTCTTATCAATAAATTCTCAGTGGCAGGCCGGAGTTTTAATTGTGTCTGGTTGATTTCAATAGGCTCGCTCTATAGCATTGATATTTGTCTATTCCTTGACTCGTAAGTACACGTAAGTACATAAGAGACACATAACATCACACCTGTCTTCCCTGAAAGGTACAGCAGAGGGCAAGTCGGGGCCGCGGATTTTTGTACTAGATGACGTGGCCTCGGCGCGCGTTTTTTTTGGTGGGTGGAAAGTCATAGAATAACCCCTGCCCCCGCTCTTGGGCAGAGCGAAGGGGAGTGTCAGACTTCTACTGACTAAAAACCAAACCCATGTTCCTTCTTCGCCCTTGTGCCGAGGCCGCGTTATGCCTTACGATAATCCGCAGCCCCCACGGGAGGTAGGTACACCTGCCTAGCCTTTCAGAGCTCGTAGGAATAGCGTTATGTTTCCTAAAATTCATGAATCATATTAACCTGATTTCAATTCTGCGAAGCCTTGAAATGCTACAACGCAATACCTCACCAATTACGATTGAATTTCATGAGAGGACTGTAAGAGGCTTAGTTGTGCACGACTATAGTATTGACATAAATGGTATTATGTTTCATTGTGGGCATGGATCTTTGATAGGACTATGAATATGGACGCGATGTTTACTTGATTTCTGTTTAGGCTGGAATACACAAGCTACGTAGTAGTACAAAAGTATTCTAGTTCGTTTAGTTCACTCTCGGCCCCTCGTCCCCCAATAAATAAAGTATCCACTCGACCCCTAACTATAGTCCTCACTCGGCCCCTGGGAGTCAAGAGCGGATTTTATAAAGTTTATCATTTTTAAGTTTCTACTCGACCCCCAAAGTACAGTTGTGATGATAAATCATATCTCCAAAATATATTAACTGTGAACAAATCTTTTTTTAGGGGTCGAAGGACCGAGAGTGACCTAAACGTTCTAGTTGCGGGCAGCTGTCACTTAGTAGCATACAAGTAGCACCATGTATACGAAAAAAAAAAAAAAAAACTTGTGGCACTCGGAGACTGCCGCGGTAAATCTATTGCATAGCATTTTTTATCAACTTATGCAATAATAGGTATAAATAATTAGGTATTAATAGTGTAATTACACACCAAAATAATTATTCATTCAAAAAATTTGAACAAAAATAACGATATTAAGAGTTTGATCTTCGAATTTCGCGCGATGTACATTATATAAATCAAAACTAACCTTCTTAAACTAACTAAGCTAGTAAGAAAAACATTCTATGACAGAAAATTTAAAAGAAAAAGTATTGACAGCCTGACGTAAGTGTCATAACGTGAACCAGCAATGCCCAACACAGGAATGCACGACACGAGAACGCGCGACATAGGAATGTAAGTGTTTTGAATTCCAATGTTGTACATTGTCATGTCGTGCATTGCTGGTATGTGCATTACTGTGACGGGCATTATAGGCTCGTTATTTTCCGTAACTATAGCAACCCTTAAACTTGACACTGAATATTTTTGTTAGGAAATCTCTGGATTCGCTCTCCACGCTCAACTCAAGGTCCGCGATAGAATCTATGCAATAGATTAAAAACATACCAATCGAATTGAGAACCTCCTCCTTTTTGGGAAGTCGGTTAAAAAGAGCATGCTTGTGAATAAGCACGCTACTTAATCGCAAGGCACACACGGTGAGTTGGTGACGCATTAAACCTCTTTTTGTTACTATTTGGTTTTATTAATTTATTTGTTGTTTTATAGTCATGCTGAGCATGAGTTCCTGGGTTCAAAATTGCAAATCAAGCTAATTTTTATTGTTTTTTTTCATCAGGAATTTCTCAGTAGCAGCCACGGAGCCGGAATTTGTATTCGGTTTATGGCAATAGAATCGCCCTCTATTAGACGGGAATCCTACTAATATTATAAACGCGAAAGTTTGTAAATATAGATGAATTAATGGATATTATGTTTGTCACTCTTTCACGTAAAAACTACTGACCAGAATTAAATTAAATTTTGTACACAGATAGTTTATAACCTGGATTATCACATAATTATGATAGTTTTTATCCCGATTTTATCTTCCCGTGGGATAATTTTCGAGTTGTAGCGGGCGAAGCCGCTGGCAACAGCTAGTTAATATATCCTTAAGTGGCGAAATGCGAATATACTATTAAATACATCCCTGCTTTTTAACCCTTCAGGGAATATACACGTGGTGTTATATTATTCACTAAAATTTCAGGTTTCCTCGGAGCATTATTGTTTTGATGTCCTCCACCAGAAAATAAGCATTTATTTACAAAATTATACATATTCCATCATCTATGCGAAGATTGATCGCATCGAGAAACCCATGGGAAATCTACTGTAGAACTTTATTGCCTTTCTATGCGTTTGAAACGAGTAAAATGGCTATTTTTGCTGAGCAAGGACCATCACGGTGTCCCTTGTGGAATGTCAGCGGAGTTTATAACTGTTCACTTCCTTCAATTTAAGAAAACATTGTGGTTATATGCGAAAATCGATTGTCTAGTTTACTCAATGTCTTCTTTTTATTTTTTAATCTACTTCAAAAAAAATGGAGTAGTTTCTTTATTCGGTGGTATTTTTTTTTTACTTTTACTCCGTCATTTACAAGCAGATTTGAAAAACTCTTTTTTTTATGTGACAGCATTTTCACATAAAAAAAGACTTTACTTCACTATTCGATTAATACCATAGATGTTTCATTAAAATCGGTTCAATAGATTTTTTTTTCTTCTTGATGTAAGTTGCCAAGATTTTTTGAAAAGGGAGTAAAATAAAATAAAAATTGTGCAAAAAACCTGACTTCCAAAAAAAAAACAGCTAGTACTAATAGGTCTTTGACCCCACATCAATTAACACTTCGACTGCCACAAAAGTCAATTGAAACTAGACCTTAATTTAAATAATGTAAAATCTGATCTTCAAAGTTAAACAGACGTATCATCACGAAGGAGCATGACAAAGACAAACACACCAAGTTTACCTATAAAGTACGTTTAATTACATAAGTTTTGAGAATGTAATCAGGACCTGTATCGGGAGTATGAATATGACAAGCTGTCATAAGTTGTAACTGTGGCAAGTAATAATTGGCATCGCAACACACAGCTAGGTCAATAAATTAAACATACACGTGTAGAATCGCTTTAATGATATTTTATTTTGGTTTTGATTGACATTTAAAAAAGAAAGCTCTACAATTTTAACTGTGTGGTGCCAAAAAATTGCTGAGGCATACAGACGTATATCCGGATAGGATGAATATACAAGGTGCCTGTTTTAGCCGTTTGACTACGCAACCGTAAAACCTTAGATTTAGATGGCCTTAAGGACTTGTCAATCCGAAAATGTAATTTAAAATGTGCTTGTTTTTTGCTTTTCAGTTTTTTCAGTCGGGTTTTTTAGTTTTTTAACTACTTTTTTTATATGATTTTCCACTTTGAATTTCTTGTAAACATATAAGTGTTATATATTTTTGTAATCTCCTTTTAAAACCCTTTATTTTGATATAGGGTATATTTTAAATTAAACAAAACTTGGAACCAGGCGGGGTTCTATTTTATTTAGTTCTATGTTTTTCATTTCATAATTTAATATTCAAATGAACCCCGCCTGGTTCCAAATTTTGTTTAATTTAAAATGTCTCGACGGTATTGGAAAAAAAAAATTTTTGAACTCCGCGATTTGGCCCCCAAAATCCGCAATTTTTATTTGTTTTTTAATTTTAATGTAGCCTATAACACTTGCGCCATCAAGACGAATCTAATGACGTATATTTCATTCAAATCGGTTCATCCGTTTATGAGTTATGAGGGAACAAAGAAACGGACATACATACATACATACACATACAGGTCAAACACATAACCCTCCTTTTGGGCTTCGCCGCAGTCGGGTAAAAATAAATGGGTCACAGCCTAAAAAAAATTAAGCCTTACTACATGATACACGAGTAGAAGCAGACTGCTCTATTTTTACCCAACTGCGGTAAAGCTCAAAAGGAGGGTTACGTCACAAAGTCTTTGAGTTCTCATCTCGTTCGCTGAGCACACATTGTCTTTCAAAGTTTTGCAACAAATAAGGTTACAAGTAATCTTGTCGCGAACGCTTACTGGGTACTTTGGCTTTCTTTTAACTAAGAGCTAGGTTTTGCCCAAGGTGTCGCTTGCGAGTATGTTAGAAATTGTATTACCGCGACGTATACATAGCGCACCTATAAATATCCAGTAAAACCTGACCTCTCCTTATATTAGCTTCCCCTACAATGATAGATCACCATTAGGTTAGGATCTGTATAATAGTTTTGCATACCTCGATATAGTTCTCGTGCGTACTTACAGAAAAAATAGAAGGGTTTGAAGCAAAGGTAAACGATGAACCTGTTCATGGTTCATTTACTCGCGTTCCAAATTTCAACAAAAAATCTTTTAAACAGCAGAGTTCCTTTCCCAACATATCGTCACGCCTGTAATCTCCTTAGGGTTAGGGACAAGTGTATCTAAAACACATGTTTTTTTTCCGAACAGAAAAAGCTAGTTCCAGCTGTAACACAGGTTTGCCCAAATACCTACACCAGGCACTAGTCTCTCATAAATGTGTCTGCGGGTTCGAAGTTTCGGACTCAGGCGCATTGTGAAGGAAAACATCGTGAGACAACCGTCTTAGAACCAAAAAATTTTACTTGTGACATCTAGCAACACGCACTGAGCCCGCGTGGTGGACTATAGCCCATCTTCCACAGCTCCTAGAGAGGAAGTCTGAGTACCTGCAGTGGGAACATTATAGGCTGATGATGAATAATAAACAGTTAAGTATGTATTTTCTTGGGTACTTTATCTGCTGACAGCTTTGAGGGGGATCGGGGCTGTGGATTATCGAAAGGATAACGCGGCTCTGACACAAGGGCGAAGAAGGAACATGGGTTTGGTTTTTAGTCAGTAGAAGTCTGACACTCCCCTTCGCTCTGCCCAAGAGCGGGGGAGGGGGGGGGGGGGTATTTATTATTTATGTACATACATAGTACATGTATGTACATAAATAATAAATATAGTATGCAGTACACTAAAATTTAACTAGAATTTTGATAAAATTATTCGATGAAATACACGATAATTAATAAATTTATTCACTGCGATGAATTTGAAATATTTGTTTGAGCTTAGTTATAACAATGCGTGTTGGTTGACCTATATTAAATTACGCATCATCAAATTCAATGCGTTATTCCAGTGGTAGCTAATGGTATTGCGGAGCATGAGGTCGTGGGCTCGATTCCCGGGTCGTGTTATTGAGTTCTTCTTATCAATAAATTCTCAGTGGCAGGCCGGAGTTTTAATTGTGTCTGGTTGATTTCAATAGGCTCGCTCTATAGCATTGATATTTGTCTATTCCTTGACTCGTAAGTACACGTAAGTACATAAGAGACACATAACATCACACCTGTCTTCCCTGAAAGGTACAGCAGAGGGCAAGTCGGGGCCGCGGATTTTTGTACTAGATGACGTGGCCTCGGCGCAAGGGCAAAGAAGGAACATGGGTTCGGTTTTTAGTCAGTAGAAGTCTGACACTCCCCTTCGCTCTGCCCAAGAGCGTGGGGGGGTCATTCAATGAGTTTCCACCCACCAAAAAAAAAAAAAAAAAGGGGGCAAGCCTAAAAAATTATGTACCTAATATACATGTTTTTTTGGGCTCGTTCCATATTACATGGTACTTTAATATGGTCATGGTCGGTTTAGGTAGGTACACCCTTTTTTTTTTGGTGGGTGGAAAGTCATAGAATAACCCCTGCCCCCGCTCTTGGGCAGAGCGAAGGGGAGTGTCAGACTTCTACTGACTAAAAACCAAACCCATGTTCCTTCTTCGCCCTTGTGCCGAGGCCGCGTTATGCCTTACGATAATCCGCAGCCCCCACGGGAGGTAGGTACACCTGCCTAGCCTTTCAGAGCTCGTAGGAATAGCGTTATGTTTCCTAAAATTCATGAATCATATTAACCTGATTTCAATTCTGCGAAGCCTTGAAATGCTACAACGCAATACCTCACCAATTACGATTGAATTTCATGAGAGGACTGTAAGAGGCTTAGTTGTGCACGACTATAGTATTGACATAAATGGTATTATGTTTCATTGTGGGCATGGATCTTTGATAGGACTATGAATATGGACGCGATGTTTACTTGATTTCTGTTTAGGCTGGAATACACAAGCTACGTAGTAGTACAAAAGTATTCTAGTTCGTTTAGTTCACTCTCGGCCCCTCGTCCCCCAATAAATAAAGTATCCACTCGACCCCTAACTATAGTCCTCACTCGGCCCCTGGGAGTCAAGAGCGGATTTTATAAAGTTTATCATTTTTAAGTTTCTACTCGACCCCCAAAGTACAGTTGTGATGATAAATCATATCTCCAAAATATATTAACTGTGAACAAATCTTTTTTTAGGGGTCGAAGGACCGAGAGTGACCTAAACGTTCTAGTTGCGGGCAGCTGTCACTTAGTAGCATACAAGTAGCACCATGTATACGAAAAAAAAAAAAAAAACTTGTGGCACTCGGAGACTGCCGCGGTAAATCTATTGCATAGCATTTTTTATCAACTTATGCAATAATAGGTATAAATAATTAGGTATTAATAGTGTAATTACACACCAAAATAATTATTCATTCAAAAAATTTGAACAAAAATAACGATATTAAGAGTTTGATCTTCGAATTTCGCGCGATGTACATTATATAAATCAAAACTAACCTTCTTAAACTAACTAAGCTAGTAAGAAAAACATTCTATGACAGAAAATTTAAAAGAAAAAGTATTGACAGCCTGACGTAAGTGTCATAACGTGAACCAGCAATGCCCAACACAGGAATGCACGACACGAGAACGCGCGACATAGGAATGTAAGTGTTTTGAATTCCAATGTTGTACATTGTCATGTCGTGCATTGCTGGTATGTGCATTACTGTGACGGGCATTATAGGCTCGTTATTTTCCGTAACTATAGCAACCCTTAAACTTGACACTGAATATTTTTGTTAGGAAATCTCTGGATTCGCTCTCCACGCTCAACTCAAGGCCCGCGATAGAATCTATGCAATAGATTAAAAACATACCAATCGAATTGAGAACCTCCTCCTTTTTGGGAAGTCGGTTAAAAAGAGCATGCTTGTGAATAAGCACGCTACTTAATCGCAAGGCACACACGGTGAGTTGGTGACGCATTAAACCTCTTTTTGTTACTATTTGGTTTTATTAATTTATTTGTTGTTTTATAGTCATGCTGAGCATGAGTTCCTGGGTTCAAAATTGCAAATCAAGCTAATTTTTATTGTTTTTTTTCATCAGGAATTTCTCAGTAGCAGCCACGGAGCCGGAATTTGTATTCGGTTTATGGCAATAGAATCGCCCTCTATTAGACGGGAATCCTACTAATATTATAAACGCGAAAGTTTGTAAATATAGATGAATTAATGGATATTATGTTTGTCACTCTTTCACGTAAAAACTACTGACCAGAATTAAATTAAATTTTGTACACAGATAGTTTATAACCTGGATTATCACATAATTATGATAGTTTTTATCCCGATTTTATCTTCCCGTGGGATAATTTTCGAGTTGTAGCGGGCGAAGCCGCTGGCAACAGCTAGTTAATATATCCTTAAGTGGCGAAATGCGAATATACTATTAAATACATCCCTGCTTTTTAACCCTTCAGGGAATATACACGTGGTGTTATATTATTCACTAAAATTTCAGGTTTCCTCGGAGCATTATTGTTTTGATGTCCTCCACCAGAAAATAAGCATTTATTTACAAAATTATACATATTCCATCATCTATGCGAAGATTGATCGCATCGAGAAACCCATGGGAAATCTACTGTAGAACTTTATTGCCTTTCTATGCGTTTGAAACGAGTAAAATGGCTATTTTTGCTGAGCAAGGACCATCACGGTGTCCCTTGTGGAATGTCAGCGGAGTTTATAACTGTTCACTTCCTTCAATTTAAGAAAACATTGTGGTTATATGCGAAAATCGATTGTCTAGTTTACTCAATGTCTTCTTTTTATTTTTTAATCTACTTCAAAAAAAATGGAGTAGTTTCTTTATTCGGTGGTATTTTTTTTTTACTTTTACTCCGTCATTTACAAGCAGATTTGAAAAACTCTTTTTTTTATGTGACAGCATTTTCACATAAAAAAAGACTTTACTTCACTATTCGATTAATACCATAGATGTTTCATTAAAATCGGTTCAATAGATTTTTTTTTCTTCTTGATGTAAGTTGCCAAGATTTTTTGAAAAGGGAGTAAAATAAAATAAAAATTGTGCAAAAAACCTGACTTCCAAAAAAAAAACAGCTAGTACTAATAGGTCTTTGACCCCACATCAATTAACACTTCGACTGCCACAAAAGTCAATTGAAACTAGACCTTAATTTAAATAATGTAAAATCTGATCTTCAAAGTTAAACAGACGTATCATCACGAAGGAGCATGACAAAGACAAACACACCAAGTTTACCTATAAAGTACGTTTAATTACATAAGTTTTGAGAATGTAATCAGGACCTGTATCGGGAGTATGAATATGACAAGCTGTCATAAGTTGTAACTGTGGCAAGTAATAATTGGCATCGCAACACACAGCTAGGTCAATAAATTAAACATACACGTGTAGAATCGCTTTAATGATATTTTATTTTGGTTTTGATTGACATTTAAAAAAGAAATCTCTACAATTTTAACTGTGTGGTGCCAAAAAATTGCTGAGGCATACAGACGTATATCCGGATAGGATGAATATACAAGGTGCCTGTTTTAGCCGTTTGACTACGCAACCGTAAAACCTTAGATTTAGATGGCCTTAAGGACTTGTCAATCCGAAAATGTAATTTAAAATGTGCTTGTTTTTTGCTTTTCAGTTTTTTCAGTCGGGTTTTTTAGTTTTTTAACTACTTTTTTTATATGATTTTCCACTTTGAATTTCTTGTAAACATATAAGTGTTATATATTTTTGTAATCTCCTTTTAAAACCCTTTATTTTGATATAGGGTATATTTTAAATTAAACAAAACTTGGAACCAGGCGGGGTTCTATTTTATTTAGTTCTATGTTTTTCATTTCATAATTTAATATTCAAATGAACCCCGCCTGGTTCCAAATTTTGTTTAATTTAAAATGTCTCGACGGTATTGGAAAAAAAAAATTTTTGAACTCCGCGATTTGGCCCCCAAAATCCGCAATTTTTATTTGTTTTTTAATTTTAATGTAGCCTATAACACTTGCGCCATCAAGACGAATCTAATGACGTATATTTCATTCAAATCGGTTCATCCGTTTATGAGTTATGAGGGAACAAAGAAACGGACATACATACATACATACACATACAGGTCAAACACATAACCCTCCTTTTGGGCTTCGCCGCAGTCGGGTAAAAATAAATGGGTCACAGCCTAAAAAAAATTAAGCCTTACTACATGATACACGAGTAGAAGCAGACTGCTCTATTTTTACCCAACTGCGGTAAAGCTCAAAAGGAGGGTTACGTCACAAAGTCTTTGAGTTCTCATCTCGTTCGCTGAGCACACATTGTCTTTCAAAGTTTTGCAACAAATAAGGTTACAAGTAATCTTGTCGCGAACGCTTACTGGGTACTTTGGCTTTCTTTTAACTAAGAGCTAGGTTTTGCCCAAGGTGTCGCTTGCGAGTATGTTAGAAATTGTATTACCGCGACGTATACATAGCGCACCTATAAATATCCAGTAAAACCTGACCTCTCCTTATATTAGCTTCCCCTACAATGATAGATCACCATTAGGTTAGGATCTGTATAATAGTTTTGCATACCTCGATATAGTTCTCGTGCGTACTTACAGAAAAAATAGAAGGGTTTGAAGCAAAGGTAAACGATGAACCTGTTCATGGTTCATTTACTCGCGTTCCAAATTTCAACAAAAAATCTTTTAAACAGCAGAGTTCCTTTCCCAACATATCGTCACGCCTGTAATCTCCTTAGGGTTAGGGACAAGTGTATCTAAAACACATGTTTTTTTTCCGAACAGAAAAAGCTAGTTCCAGCTGTAACACAGGTTTGCCCAAATACCTACACCAGGCACTAGTCTCTCATAAATGTGTCTGCGGGTTCGAAGTTTCGGACTCAGGCGCATTGTGAAGGAAAACATCGTGAGACAACCGTCTTAGAACCAAAAAATTTTACTTGTGACATCTAGCAACACGCACTGAGCCCGCGTGGTGGACTATAGCCCATCTTCCACAGCTCCTAGAGAGGAAGTCTGAGTACCTGCAGTGGGAACATTATAGGCTGATGATGAATAATAAACAGTTAAGTATGTATTTTCTTGGGTACTTTATCTGCTGACAGCTTTGAGGGGGATCGGGGCTGTGGATTATCGAAAGGATAACGCGGCTCTGACACAAGGGCGAAGAAGGAACATGGGTTTGGTTTTTAGTCAGTAGAAGTCTGACACTCCCCTTCGCTCTGCCCAAGAGCGGGGGAGGGGGGGGGGGGGTATTTATTATTTATGTACATACATAGTACATGTATGTACATAAATAATAAATATAGTATGCAGTACACTAAAATTTAACTAGAATTTTGATAAAATTATTCGATGAAATACACGATAATTAATAAATTTATTCACTGCGATGAATTTGAAATATTTGTTTGAGCTTAGTTATAACAATGCGTGTTGGTTGACCTATATTAAATTACGCATCATCAAATTCAATGCGTTATTCCAGTGGTAGCTAATGGTATTGCGGAGCATGAGGTCGTGGGCTCGATTCCCGGGTCGTGTTATTGAGTTCTTCTTATCAATAAATTCTCAGTGGCAGGCCGGAGTTTTAATTGTGTCTGGTTGATTTCAATAGGCTCGCTCTATAGCATTGATATTTGTCTATTCCTTGACTCGTAAGTACACGTAAGTACATAAGAGACACATAACATCACACCTGTCTTCCCTGAAAGGTACAGCAGAGGGCAAGTCGGGGCCGCGGATTTTTGTACTAGATGACGTGGCCTCGGCGCAAGGGCAAAGAAGGAACATGGGTTCGGTTTTTAGTCAGTAGAAGTCTGACACTCCCCTTCGCTCTGCCCAAGAGCGTGGGGGGGTCATTCAATGAGTTTCCACCCACCAAAAAAAAAAAAAAAAAGGGGGCAAGCCTAAAAAATTATGTACCTAATATACATGTTTTTTTGGGCTCGTTCCATATTACATGGTACTTTAATATGGTCATGGTCGGTTTAGGTAGGTACACCCTTTTTTTTTTGGTGGGTGGAAAGTCATAGAATAACCCCTGCCCCCGCTCTTGGGCAGAGCGAAGGGGAGTGTCAGACTTCTACTGACTAAAAACCAAACCCATGTTCCTTCTTCGCCCTTGTGCCGAGGCCGCGTTATGCCTTACGATAATCCGCAGCCCCCACGGGAGGTAGGTACACCTGCCTAGCCTTTCAGAGCTCGTAGGAATAGCGTTATGTTTCCTAAAATTCATGAATCATATTAACCTGATTTCAATTCTGCGAAGCCTTGAAATGCTACAACGCAATACCTCACCAATTACGATTGAATTTCATGAGAGGACTGTAAGAGGCTTAGTTGTGCACGACTATAGTATTGACATAAATGGTATTATGTTTCATTGTGGGCATGGATCTTTGATAGGACTATGAATATGGACGCGATGTTTACTTGATTTCTGTTTAGGCTGGAATACACAAGCTACGTAGTAGTACAAAAGTATTCTAGTTCGTTTAGTTCACTCTCGGCCCCTCGTCCCCCAATAAATAAAGTATCCACTCGACCCCTAACTATAGTCCTCACTCGGCCCCTGGGAGTCAAGAGCGGATTTTATAAAGTTTATCATTTTTAAGTTTCTACTCGACCCCCAAAGTACAGTTGTGATGATAAATCATATCTCCAAAATATATTAACTGTGAACAAATCTTTTTTTAGGGGTCGAAGGACCGAGAGTGACCTAAACGTTCTAGTTGCGGGCAGCTGTCACTTAGTAGCATACAAGTAGCACCATGTATACGAAAAAAAAAAAAAAAACTTGTGGCACTCGGAGACTGCCGCGGTAAATCTATTGCATAGCATTTTTTATCAACTTATGCAATAATAGGTATAAATAATTAGGTATTAATAGTGTAATTACACACCAAAATAATTATTCATTCAAAAAATTTGAACAAAAATAACGATATTAAGAGTTTGATCTTCGAATTTCGCGCGATGTACATTATATAAATCAAAACTAACCTTCTTAAACTAACTAAGCTAGTAAGAAAAACATTCTATGACAGAAAATTTAAAAGAAAAAGTATTGACAGCCTGACGTAAGTGTCATAACGTGAACCAGCAATGCCCAACACAGGAATGCACGACACGAGAACGCGCGACATAGGAATGTAAGTGTTTTGAATTCCAATGTTGTACATTGTCATGTCGTGCATTGCTGGTATGTGCATTACTGTGACGGGCATTATAGGCTCGTTATTTTCCGTAACTATAGCAACCCTTAAACTTGACACTGAATATTTTTGTTAGGAAATCTCTGGATTCGCTCTCCACGCTCAACTCAAGGCCCGCGATAGAATCTATGCAATAGATTAAAAACATACCAATCGAATTGAGAACCTCCTCCTTTTTGGGAAGTCGGTTAAAAAGAGCATGCTTGTGAATAAGCACGCTACTTAATCGCAAGGCACACACGGTGAGTTGGTGACGCATTAAACCTCTTTTTGTTACTATTTGGTTTTATTAATTTATTTGTTGTTTTATAGTCATGCTGAGCATGAGTTCCTGGGTTCAAAATTGCAAATCAAGCTAATTTTTATTGTTTTTTTTCATCAGGAATTTCTCAGTAGCAGCCACGGAGCCGGAATTTGTATTCGGTTTATGGCAATAGAATCGCCCTCTATTAGACGGGAATCCTACTAATATTATAAACGCGAAAGTTTGTAAATATAGATGAATTAATGGATATTATGTTTGTCACTCTTTCACGTAAAAACTACTGACCAGAATTAAATTAAATTTTGTACACAGATAGTTTATAACCTGGATTATCACATAATTATGATAGTTTTTATCCCGATTTTATCTTCCCGTGGGATAATTTTCGAGTTGTAGCGGGCGAAGCCGCTGGCAACAGCTAGTTAATATATCCTTAAGTGGCGAAATGCGAATATACTATTAAATACATCCCTGCTTTTTAACCCTTCAGGGAATATACACGTGGTGTTATATTATTCACTAAAATTTCAGGTTTCCTCGGAGCATTATTGTTTTGATGTCCTCCACCAGAAAATAAGCATTTATTTACAAAATTATACATATTCCATCATCTATGCGAAGATTGATCGCATCGAGAAACCCATGGGAAATCTACTGTAGAACTTTATTGCCTTTCTATGCGTTTGAAACGAGTAAAATGGCTATTTTTGCTGAGCAAGGACCATCACGGTGTCCCTTGTGGAATGTCAGCGGAGTTTATAACTGTTCACTTCCTTCAATTTAAGAAAACATTGTGGTTATATGCGAAAATCGATTGTCTAGTTTACTCAATGTCTTCTTTTTATTTTTTAATCTACTTCAAAAAAAATGGAGTAGTTTCTTTATTCGGTGGTATTTTTTTTTTACTTTTACTCCGTCATTTACAAGCAGATTTGAAAAACTCTTTTTTTTATGTGACAGCATTTTCACATAAAAAAAGACTTTACTTCACTATTCGATTAATACCATAGATGTTTCATTAAAATCGGTTCAATAGATTTTTTTTTCTTCTTGATGTAAGTTGCCAAGATTTTTTGAAAAGGGAGTAAAATAAAATAAAAATTGTGCAAAAAACCTGACTTCCAAAAAAAAAACAGCTAGTACTAATAGGTCTTTGACCCCACATCAATTAACACTTCGACTGCCACAAAAGTCAATTGAAACTAGACCTTAATTTAAATAATGTAAAATCTGATCTTCAAAGTTAAACAGACGTATCATCACGAAGGAGCATGACAAAGACAAACACACCAAGTTTACCTATAAAGTACGTTTAATTACATAAGTTTTGAGAATGTAATCAGGACCTGTATCGGGAGTATGAATATGACAAGCTGTCATAAGTTGTAACTGTGGCAAGTAATAATTGGCATCGCAACACACAGCTAGGTCAATAAATTAAACATACACGTGTAGAATCGCTTTAATGATATTTTATTTTGGTTTTGATTGACATTTAAAAAAGAAAGCTCTACAATTTTAACTGTGTGGTGCCAAAAAATTGCTGAGGCATACAGACGTATATCCGGATAGGATGAATATACAAGGTGCCTGTTTTAGCCGTTTGACTACGCAACCGTAAAACCTTAGATTTAGATGGCCTTAAGATATTACACGGAAGGCAGATATTACACGGATCGGAGCACGCCTGTTTATGCCTGCTTCCTCGATCTGTCCAGGGCGTTTGACCTGGTTTCGTACAAAGTGTTATGGAGGAAGTTGATTGATAGGAAAGTTGCGCCTGAAGTTGTAAAAATCTTCCAGCACTGGTACGGGAACCAGGTCAATAATGTTAAATGGTCGGGAGCTCTGTCGGATTCGTACAGGTTGGAGTGCGGGGTGAGGCAGGGGGGGTTGAGCTCACCAACGCTCTTCAACCTGTATATCGATGGACTTGTTGCCGAGCTCAGCAGTCGCCATATTGGATGCCATGTTGATGATGTTTGTTTTAACAACATCAGCTACGCTGATGATATGGTGCTGCTGAGCGCGTCAATAGGGGGACTAAGAGAGCTTGTAAACACTTGTGAAACGTACGCTCAAACACATGGTCTAAAATATAATGTGAAAAAGAGCAAAGTCATGGTTTTTAATGCGGGTGCCAAGTGTCCGGCAGAGGTCCCACCAGTACGGCTATGTGGGGTACCCTTGGAGCGGGTACAAACTTTCAAGTATCTGGGCCATATTGTAACGTCTGACCTGAAGGACGACGCAGATATTGAGCGGGAAAGGAGGGCGTTGTCGGTGAGGGCGAATATGATTGCCCGCAGGTTTTCTCGTAGCTCCAAGGATGTAAAGATCACCTTGTTTCGAGCCTACTGCACATCTTTTTACACGAGTAGTCTGTGGGTGTCATATTTGCAGAAATCCTACAGCGCTCTCCGCGTTCAATATAATAACGCGTTGAGGGCACTGCTGCGGCTGCCTCCCTACTGCAGCGCATCAGGAATGTTTGCGAGCGTCTGCGTTGACTGTTTTTATACCAGTATACGTAAGAGGGCGACCTCGATAGCGAGCAGAGTGCGGGACAGTGGCAACAGTCTTCTTACCGTTGTTGCCAACAGGTTAGACGGACCTTTTATGCAGCATTGGCAGGCCTTACATGCACCTGTATACCGGGCGTGGGGCAGGTAAATTTTTAATTAAGATCTCATTGTTAGCTTATTATTATTTTTATTTATAAAAATTTAAATTTTCATCATTTTTATATTTGATTGTGGACATGTCGTATTTCACATTTAGACATTTAACTTTTTGACATTTTAAATCTTGACATTTTTTACACTTTGACATGAACATAACATTATTTTTATTTTTTGACAAAAGTAGTCTATTTTTATTTCAATTGTAGTTTAAAAATGAATTTTGTTTTATGAATAATTTATTTTATGATTAAGTATGCATTTTTTTGGTAGTATGTGTTGTGTATTGGCCTTCAATTATTATGATTATTTTTTTACTAACACTATTCTTTAAGTACCTACTAACAAAAATATGGATCAGTGTTGTCTATTTTGAATAAATAAATTAAAAATTAAAATTAAGGACTTGTCAATCCGAAAATGTATAGTCAGTGTGTACTTACCTTGATAAACGGACATACACTGGTTTGGCCATTAAGTAGTCTGAATTATGAGCTAACAACCAAATTTCTTGTCGTTTAATTTTCTAGGATCCACAAACTGAAAGACAGCTGTGACGACTATCCCACATTAATTACGCAAACAATACGTCATAGTCAATATAACAAGCTGTCACGACTAACAAACAGACTTGTCATATTACGTGATGCATGCAAACAAATTGCCTCATATGTTTTCAACTTCTGTAAACATAATTATCATATTCTGTATTTGCTTCCATTTAGGAAGTGCAGTGAGTGCGACTGCGCTGAATTTAAATGCACCAGAATGCAGCGGTTACAGAAAACTCGAAGTGCTTTCTGTACGTAAGTACTCTGCAGAATGTGTCAGCAAGGTGTGATATGAAATATTAAACTGAACAACTTTCTCTATGAAACCATAATATCAAGCTAGAAAAAATATATAAAATAATAATATAATATACCAGCTAGCAGTATTGTCTCTTATACATGCAACCTACTCGATAAAATTAATCTACTCAGTTGATACACCCAAAACCAAAACAATTCATATTACCCCAACCTATATTCTTGCAAATAAATCATTCATTCATACCAAATAGCAGAAAACGACAATACGGTATACCCAGAAAAAGGTGGCGGGATGAGCTGGACTATTTTTTTATAATTGGTTTACAATCGCAATAGATCGTGAAACGTGGAAAAAGTGAAGGAATACATTTTGTTTTTGAGCGTGCGAAATCATCAAAATAATAACTCCTCCCTTTGTGGACCGAACGGAAGGGAAGGGAAACTACTGACTAAAAACCTTCTTAGCCCTTTGTGTCAGGGGCCGCGGTATCTCTTTCGAATAACCCGCAGCCCCGACTGACTGGCCCATGCGGGCCCCTAAGACCTGTGCCCTGCAGTGGGATAACATAGGCTCATAATACTAATTATAATACCAGATACTGTATAGCTAGTCTCATCCAAACACTGATGGGAATAACATAAGTTGGTCCCATCAGTTTGTTCACGTTTACGTCATGAATGTTATCAAATTATTTCGAAATCAACGCGATTAAGTATTGGAAACTCGTTAGGCTACAACAAAAACACGTATGAGGTTATGTAGACTTCACATATGCTTCCCTTGGGTATAATTAGAGGCCTAATAAAGTTCGTATCTAGAAATCAAATATTTTGTAGGTATTATTGTGGAATAAAATATCGCATTGTGAGAAAACATAATAGTCCTCATGACCGTTTTACTTGAAGATTGACCGCCATGACCGCATGGCGGTCAATCTTAGCAGAAATTAGTCATCGGTGCAATAAGGAGAGTGCATCTGTATGCACTCTCTATCCGTTTACTCTCATAGTCTTGAAAGGTAATCAAATCAAAATATTCTTTTGAAATAAATACCTCAGTTTAACAACCTTAGGTGATTACAAAGATATAAATCACTAGAGTCGATCTATCCCGTCTTAAAACTTTGACTTTTCTATATTGTGATTGTTATTTTATGTTTTAGCTGATGTTTGAAAAGCATGCGAAGGAAAATATTGTGAGTAAACTAGTAACAGCTAGTTTGAATATAATGTCAGTGTTTATTTGTATGGTACTTATTCTGAAACTGAAACGATTAGCCCACAGTATGGGGCACATCTAAACCTTTCAGTGAAACGTAATAAAATTTAAATTAACTGTGATCACCAAACATAATGAAATCAAAATTTAAATGGCATGTCAGAGAATATCAATCTTTTATCTCATCTTTCTCATAATTGAAAAGTTCAAAGCGTCTGTCAAATTACGAAGTTTTGAAGTCTCATTTTAAATAAAATAGACATCAAGGGGACCTCTCTCAAATTCTTTGCGAAAGAATTTTGAATGTTTAGACATGATGGAATTAAGATAAAAGGCTAAGATACTCGCATAATGTTATTCTACAAATGTGTCTTTCTGGCTAATCCAAAAGTATGGTTTAAACAACTTTTTGGAGCTTTAAAATTAAAGAGCATGCCTAGGTTGGTCTATCGATGAGTGTCCATCCATTACATATATAATTATACAGTTTCCTCCGTGCATCGGCCGTTAAATCGTTGTTCCTGGCAATTTCTACCTTTTATAGGTAGTCAGTCACTCAAAAGTCTAAAAACCAGTCTTACTAAGGAATATCGTATGGTTCTGGAGGTCACCAAGACACTGGCTTCAAGTAAAATAATGGTTTTCAGTTGCATCCGGTTAGACTGGAAAGCGATTCAAACAGGCAGGCCGATGATGATGACCTTTTGTGTCTTCAGCAAAATCTTACTGGATGGCACAATTTTATCTATTTTCCGGCCTGAAATGGCCAAGAATGTGCATTTTGGAAGTTTCTGTTGAGAGCGAGTTTTGCTCTTAAGCCATCACAAACGAATGGAGAGAAATAAGTTCTATTTTTCAGGAAGTCTTGCCCGGTACCAGCAGTAAGGTATTGGAGAAGTCTCAGATCTTGATGGTAACGTGTTACTACTTGAACTATTTAAGCACGTGTAAACTTGCTTTTATATTTTCTGAAAACATATAGAGAGCACAGGAGCGGACGCAAACGTTGCTCCGATATTCCATACTATGGATGTGCCAATTAAACTCGACCTTTGCTTTTGATGTGAGCTTCAAAAATCAAAATGACATCGGCATGCACATATTTTATTAAAATGGAACCATTTTTTAACGAAATATTCCCTTTTAAATAACCCTACTGTACTTTTAAGATTTTTCAGTTCATAGCGTAGGATTGAGTGATATTCTGACCAAGATTATTTTTATAGATATTTAAATCTATAAATAATGGAAGTAAAGGGACTTGTTCTTAAATAATTACAGCCACACAGTACAATCATCAAGGTAAAGCAATATTTGCCAAAGTTGATCCGCGAATAGGTGACTATATCTACATACCGAAAACCTATTGCCGCGAAAAGTAAGTTGTGGTCCTAGCTAATCTTTGATAAATAGTAATGGTGAATTAGCAGATTTTTTTTTAAATAGGTATCCGTCGTCGTCTAAGTACTCGTATGTCCTAATTTTCAGTGTTTCTCTTATGTTTCTGAACCTTTTGCAAAACAGATGAGTTATATTACCAAAAACTTTCACAGTTGTAACACTATTCGAAAACCTGGGGTGTTTGAAATGGTCACTTTAGCAGATCATAATAAATGAATTGCGTTAAAAAGCGTAATAATAACTTTACTGCGTCTGTGACAATTTTACGATTTTTAACGCAATTCATATTACACATACTTTTTAGACCCCCTGTATACGCGCGCGTCATATTTAGTTTGCTTCGCGTGACCATGTCACTGCGACCCGACTGAGCGACGGTAGATGAGCACAAAGTGGTATGCTCTTTCATTTGTTTCGTCCACATTCACTACTTTCAGTTTGCTCTTCAAGTTGGTTCCTTGTCAAGAAAAAAGCATCAATATGTCCACTTATTGCTTGTATGTATGTATAGTCGACCAAGAAATTGGTTTACCACTTTTGATGACATCTCCCAGTAACATAATTATTCGCTAAGGATGACAGATTGACAGATTCTGACGTGAAAATGGCACACCAATTTCTTGGTCGACTATACACTTATTGCGGTCAAATGGTGTATTTTCGATCCATCTCAAACAAATTGCCAGTGTGGAGCTCTTGGCAGGAAATGCGTCATCTCCTGTCCTGCCCACCCAGCACATTCATTTGCACCTTTCAAGATTTAATCAAAGCAAATGTGAGAGCTACTTAATGGTCGAACACAATTTGAGTTCATCGACACGGTAAATAAGAAGATACATACGTTACTTGAAGCATAGCTTGTGGCCAATCGGTTAAACTTCGTAAATAACACAACATAACATCACGCCTGTAATCCCTGAAGAGTTAGGCAGAGGTATCCATTTACACATCCACATTCCGCCAGATATGTTTATGTCCCATGTAATAGGGGACGAGCCTATTAGCCATCAACCTGTTGGATTTATTGTGAAATAAAATATTAAATGTGGTTAGAGCAGGTTTTATTGAGAGATGCTACCATAGACTAAAAATAATTACAGAGCCTAAGTACTAGTGTTGTGCAGTTGTGCCAATCTATAGGGAAGGGAAAATTTCTTACTACAATACTCTTACAAAATTTTATCCTTCCTTGAATTAAACAAATTTGAAAGTAGGTATACAAACTTAACCAATACATGGCACACTCAGCCTCAGCTTAGTCATAATTATTTGGTAATTAAACATACTTGATAATATGATCTCACAACATTCTGTAATAAATGTACCTACTTGTTACAACTTTCAATTTACATACTCTTACAAAAACAATAAATTCTTGCCAACAGTTAGTATCTGATTGACAAGAAAAATTAACAAAAGAGAAGAAGGAGAATTAAAACAAATTAGGTTTTAATCAGTCCTATTTTACTGCATAGGTACTGAAAAGTATCTTTAGGTAAAGCTTTAGTAAACATATCAGCATACTGTTCTTTTGTACATACATACTTTAAATTAATTTGTTTGTCTGCATATTTCTCCTTAATAAAGTTATATTTAACTTCAATATGTTTACACCGCTTATGAAAATCTACATTTTTAATTAAACAAATTGCACTCTGATTGTCTATATGTAAAGTCACTGAGTCCTGATGAAACGCATTAATGTCAGTTAACAGTCTTTTCAACCACATTATTTCTTTTGTAGTGGCACACGCTGCCATAAATTCAGCCTCTGTAGTGGATAAGGCAACACTCTGTTGAAGTTGTGTTGTCCAGGTTACAGCAGCTCCACTTTTAATACAGACATACCCAGTTACTGATCGTCGTGTATTAGTATCTTTCGCATAATCCGCGTCACTATAAGCTTGTAGTTGATTACTATGCTTTGACATGTAACACAGACCATAGTGTTGTGTTTCTTTTAGGTATTTCATAATCTTCTTCACAGCGTTCCAGTGTGTGTGATTATAACAATTTAAGTATCGACTCACCAGACTGACTCCATAAGTGATATCAGGTCTGCTTACTATTGATAGGTGCATCAATGACCCAACGGCTTCTCTATATGGTATATCCTTGTCTGGTGCAGCTGAGCTCTTTTCCAGTCTAGTATGAGGGTCAACTGGAATGGAATTACAATTAGCATCCTGCATATTAAATCTACTTAGTAGTCTGTTAATATAGTTTGCTTGATGAATAAATATGCATCCTGTAGATTTTTCTATTTGGAGACCAACAAAGTTCTTTGGTTCACATATCTTAATTTCAAAATTCTTGTTTAATTCAGATATGACTGTATCCAAGGATTCTCTCGAGCTTGACAACAAGAGACCGTCATCAACATACAGTAACAGATATACTATATTGTTATTTATATTGCCAATGTAAACACATTTATCAGAGTGACTGCTTTTAAAGCCGAATTTCTTTAGTAAAGAATCAAATTTTTGATTCCAACATCTTGGTGCCTGTTTAAGGCCATAAAGTGATCTATTGAGTTTACATACCATATGGGATGATGTTTTCAAACCTTCGGGTGGCGTCATGTATATGTCCTCATTTATATCACCATATAAAAATGCGGTTTTTATATCGAACTGAGTCATTTCTAAATTATGCTGAGCAGCCTCTGAAAGTAAAACTCTGATGGAATCATACCTTACTGTAGGTGAAAAGGTTTCAGTATAATCTATGCCTTCTTTCTGTAAGAAACCTTTGGCACATAACCTGGATTTATATAACGGGCCTGATGACATTTCTTTTATTTTGAAAACCCATTTAGAGTCAATTACCCGCACTCCTTGTGGTTTCTCCACTAACTGCCAGGTCTTATTTTTCTCATGCGCCAACAACTCACTTTTGATAGACTCCTTCCATTTTACTGCATTCACATTATGTATAGATACTGCTTCACTATATGTCTGAGGGTTGTCCTGCTGGTTTGAACTGTCATCTGTACATAGGAAAGTATTGTCAGTATTATCTACTTTATTCAACTTACTTTTTGATCTTGTTGTTATATTTGAATAAATATCATTAGAGTCCATTGATTCCTCTGGTACATACAAAGATCCCTCATCAGAGTGGAAGGACTCATCACTAGTTATAGTTTGATCACATGGCTCTAAAGTTGATTCATTATTAAAACTTTCATTATTGTGTACAGGACCTTCTAATGTGGATTCTGACAATGGTAATTTAATATACTTTCTCATAACTGAACTTTCTAGGAATACAACATCTCTGCTGATTAGAACTCTCTTTGTTTTCGGATCAAAAAGTCTATAACCTTTGGTCTGTTCACTATAACCTATGAATACCATTTTAGTTGCTTTTGCATCCCATTTCTTGAGCTTTTCTTTAGGTGTATGGACCATTGCTTCACATCCAAATATTTTTAAATGACTGATATCAGGCTTTTTACCAGTCCAGATTTCTTCAGGAGTTAGAAATCCCAATGCTCTGGTAGGACAGCGGTTGGTGATGTAGGCTGCTGTCGAAGTTGCTTCTGCCCAATACTGCTTCTGTAGTCTAGCATTTAATAACATACACCGGGCTCGTTCTAATAATGTTCGGTTCATCCGTTCTGCTAAGCCGTTTTGTTGAGGTGTATACGGTGCAGATGTTTGATGAATTATTCCACACTTTGTTATGAAAGATTTAAATTCATTGCTAAGATACTCTCTACCATTGTCTGTGCGTAATATCTTTATTGATAAATTAAGTTGGTTTTCTACCACGGCTTTAAACTCTTTGAATTTATCAAAAACATCTGACTTATTCTTAATTAAATAAGTAAATACTTTCCTGGAATAGTCATCGATGAAGGTGACAAAATAGCGTGCACCTCCCAGCGACTGGACTTCCATAGGACCGCAGACATCGGAATGTATGAGCTCCAATAAACCTTTAGCTCTGGATCCATCTGAAGGAAATGAATTTCTTGACTGCTTTCCCTCATGACATGAAATACATACAACTTTGTCCTTGCTTCTAATTTTTACTCCTGTACACTCCAACAGTCTGTTTAAATTTTCAAAGTTCAGATGTGCCATTCTTTGATGCCATAGGTATGCATCGTTTTCTTCACTTGCAGATATGTATGCTGGAATACTTTGTGTATTTAGCCGGTACATATTGTTAGTTAAATTTGCATTAGCCACCTGTACATTATTTTTGTTAAATATTTTGCAACCATCTTTGTCAAATTTCACTTGACAGCCATTTTGTATGATTTGACTAACAGAAAGAAGGTTGGTGGCTAACTCTGTTACATACAGAACATTTTGGACACATATTGTTTCAGGCTTGCCATCATTAATCACTTGTAGATTCACTTTTCCACATGCTTTAACAGAAAGTTTCTTATTATCTGCCACTTTGATAGTGTTGACCGGAGGCGGTATTTCATCAAAAAGCCATTCACGGTGCATTGTAAGATGCATTGATGCCCCTGAGTCAATAAACCAGCCATCGTCATTGCTTAATGATGCTGAAAATACAGCTACATAGCCTGAACTTTCATTTGTCTTTTCTTTCTTCTTACTCTTACACTTCTTACTTATGTGTCCATATTGATAACATGTAAAACACCTCGGACCTTTATTAGGTTTGTTTGACTTCTCTGAACCTTGTTTGGCATTCTGCGAGTTAACTTTTCCTTTAACATACAGCGCAGCAGTATCTGACTTTCTGACATCTTGTAGAAGTTTTGTCTTAACGGAGTCAGCAGTTATCACCAAACCTGAGTTCTCCAACGCCATAATCATTGGTTGATATACATCTGGAAGGCCAGCCAAGAGTAGGGATTATGATTTTTACGGGTCCGTTACTTAATTTTGAGAGTCATATTTATGTTCGATGAATGAAAAGTCGACTGAACGATTGTTCGATTGGAATTTATCCAAAAAAATAGTCGTTTCCCGGCAATATTTTTTGCAGTCCGTCGATTAATAAATATTCGATGAATCTTTCAGTCGAAGTATCGTAATATAATGGCGATAAAAGGTTCTTTCGCAATAAATTCCATTCGAACAATCGTTCAGTCGACTTTCCATACATCGAACAGATGACTCTCAAAATTAAGTAACGGACCCGATTCTTACAGCGATTTATAGGGCTTATGTAAACAAACTATGAATATATATTTAATAATAATATATATATAATATATACATCATATCAACCATGTTATTCCTGAACATGCAAAACAACAGAGAAACTTATACCTTCCAATTAATTTTGATGAGAGTATCTTTTGTTCAAACTGACATGAAATTCTTTTGTTTTATAGTGCTACAGGGTGGTGTGTTACGTTGTTAGGAAGCCGCTGTTGATTATATTTTGTAATATTGGATTGTGCTTTTTATTTGAAATTTTAGAATAATATATTATTTGTTATTACTATCTAGGTACAACAGTAGGTACATTATTTACAAACTACAGATAGATCTTAAATAATAATAAAATATGTGCAATTAACAATGGGAAAAAAGTTTTAGGGCCTTATAATTTCATGAAATTGTATGGGAATAAGAAGAAGACGAAGAGGGCAAGAGAATGGTGATGATGATGACGTATTGGAATTAAAACATTTTGCAAAAAAACGGCATCCAAAAAAATCACAATATATCAAATCATCATCATTAATCATATTTAATATTATTTTGAAGTTACGTTTTTGAAGTTGGTGACAAAAAAGACGAAACAATAAACTGTATTGTTTCTTAGTATTTTTTTGTCACCAACTTTCAAGGGTAAAGTTATTTTATACTCTGTATAGTGCAAAGTTTTATATTTTACTCTGTTTAGTTGTAGCAACGAAACTTATGAACCCATGCTAACATAAACTAAGTCTTACTAGCTGATCCCCGCGGCTACGCTCGCGTGGATTTCGACCAAATTACCTATATACTAAAACCTTTCTCGAGAACCGCTCTATCAATTGGTGAAAACAGCATGAAAATTTAGTTTGCGAGTTTATCGTGAACAGACGGACAGATTGACGCGACGGAGGACTTTGTTTTATAATATGTAGTGATCTTAAAGTTCAAACTGTTATTTAACGAGAAATTCGGGTTTGAACTTTGCCAAGCGTACCTAAACATATTATTGCTCGTGTACATGTGCGTCTCGTGGGATAATTTCCGATACCCCACGCGTTGCCACCCACAGGAAATCCTTACTTAATATTATAAATGCGAAAGTAACTCTGACTGTCTGTCGTGCTTTCACGCCAATACTACTGAACCGATTTAAATGAAATTTTGTACACCGATAGTCTAGAGCCTGACAAAGGAAATAGGCTACTTTTATTTAAAAGGGTTGTAAGGAGTTGAAAAGGGGTGATGAAGGGATTACTTTTGGTCGCGATAACCGACATCCATGCAGACTAAGCTGCGGGCATAAGCTAGTGCTATAATAATATAAACTTCAAATAAAAAGGTATCAACCCTACTGTTTCCCCAAAAGGAAAGTTTTAGACATAAACTCAATATTAATAAATTCTCTCGAGTATTCACTACATCAGAAGTTTGACAACTTTCCGACGTACGTAGAACTTGTGTCAGAAAAGATAAAGATTGACATATAAGTAAGAAAGAAAGATTACTGCGGTAATGTTAAATGAAGGTTTGTACTGTCTGTCTGAAACGGTATTTTATTAGGAAATCTCTTTTCTTTTACGATGATTCGTGGAAATGTTTCGTTTTTATTGCTTTAGGATAAATTCGTACTAATAGGTAAGTGGAAGTGGGTAATAATTCATATTCGTAATGATTGAGTCGTGGATGTACAATATCAGGAAAACTCTATTCATTTTTCTCGTCTGTCATCATAATTAATTTATGATTGCTTTTCAGTGAAATTATTTAAATGTTTATACACACAGGCCAGAAAGTATATCTCCTTGACAAGGCTTAAGCCTCTTCACAGAATTTTATTGATTTCAATTTCAAGCACACATCACACAACTGCCTATAGTACCAAATATGGCAGACGCCGCGTGGGTCCATCACGGCCGTGTACCTTATTGGGTACACTGACGTGATGTACCGGCGCGGGCATACACTCTCTTTCTTCAAATCGACAAGTCCGTGTAACGAATACGGTACACGGGTAAAAGGTGTGATATACCGAGTGATTCATTAGTTATATTTGCCCGCGTGGTGGATTATAGCCCATCCCTCTCCTAAAGAGGAGGCCTGAGTCCCTGCAGGCAGTGGGAACAATATAGGCTGATGATGATGATGATTAGTCATAGTATCTATTTATATGGCTTATAATATTAGTTGTGTATTGATTTAAGACCGAATATTACAAAAAAATATTGGATTTGGGTGTTATTGAAAAATTATGTATAATAATAATAATAATAATAATATTCCACAACTATCACACAACGCCATCTAGTCCCAAGCTAAGCAGAGCTTGTGTTATGGGTACTAGACAACTGATAAACATACTTATATATTTCTAAATACATACATATTATAGATAAATTACACCCAGACACAGAACAAATGATCGTGCTCATCACACAAACATTTGTCCTGGGTGGGAATCGAACCCACGACCTCCGGCATAGCAGTTAGGGTCACTAACCACTAGACCAACAGGCCAGTCAACAGTATGGGGACAGTTAACGTGTTAAACATCGAGAAATAACAGATGAGATCAACAGTACAACACGCTGCCCACAACCGTTTTCTTATTAAACGTATATATTTTAAATAGTAGAATATATAGTAATATAGAAGTGGAAACTATGTTTTTTCCTACTCCTCCGCTATTCTTTTCTGATTAATTTCGTTGCGGGATCCAAGACAGTTAAATCATTTCTCTGGGACTTCGTCGAGCTTCATTGTCTCGGCGCTTTTCTTGTGGTCGCCACTGTTGATTCTGGCTAACAGGAGTTACAGTGGTTTGGGAATAGTGTGGCGGGCTTGTCCCAATTTAAAAAAAAAAAAAAAAAAAAAAAAAATATTTTAAATCCAAGTCTAAAACACGTAGGTACCCGTCGGGGCCGCGGATTTTAGTACTAGATGACGTGGCCTCGGCACAAGGGCAAAGAAGGAACACGGGTTCGGTTTTTAGTCAGTAGAAGTCTGACACTCCCCTTCGCTCTGCCCAAGAGCGGAGGGGGGGTTATTTGATGATTTTCCACCCACCAAAAAAAAAAAAAGTCTAAAACACGTATCATCCTAAAATTAATAATAACTACTTTAATAAATTAACCCAACCTTTCTTTATTATTCTTGTCGTGGCGTATAAAAAATAACTGTATTAGTATTACGAGAGAGTTCCAATTCCAACTCGCTGTGTTGAACGTTTCCATTGGGAGTTATTAAAGTCCGAACAACTTCTATTTACAGTTTTTATATTCAGAAATTAGAATGGAAAACACTGGGGATGCTGGATTGGGACCACTAAACTAACGAGTTTAAATTTTATTTTAACAATAATTTTTAAGAATACAAGAACCAGTAGTAAGTTGTGGGTTCGAATCCAGGCAGGCGCATTAAATTTTGTATTTTATTTCATCACAGCTGCTCTCAGAACGGTAAAGGGAACAAAATTCGAAAATGTGTAAACATCTACGAACCCGTGTGGTGGATTAAAATAATTAATTATAAATAAATTATTTTATTTCGGACACAAAAAAGATCCATGGAGTGTTAGTATTTATAGCCCTAACATGGGAATGTTAGGAATGAATGCATGAATGAATCTCATGGACAGAAAGACTGTGTCCCAGCAGAGGGAATAGGCTGATTATGCTAGAAGAACATTTTAGTCAGTAGATCATATATCTTCGATAGGCTCGCCCCTTATTAACACATAGGGCATAAATGTAACTGGTAAAATATTATGTGTGTTCTATTAGGTACTCCTCTGCCTGACCCTTCGGGGACTACATAACAGACGTGGCGTTATGTTATTTTTTCTGTTCACGTCTGGTGTCCACATTTCGGTCAGTAGTCTAGTCCACTGTATGTGACAAGAAGCTCACTTCCACAATAGTCGAATTAAACGACTAACTATTAACTTATCATATTTTTGTTAGTCTATAAGGTTATTATTTACGGGCCAAAGTTGCCGAAAAATAAATGAACATTGTTGTTCGACAAACATAAATGACGAAAATATACACACATGCAGTATACACAGCTGACCTCACCGAAAAATACAAGCCTTTTGTCCAAAACATATAAAACTCCATTGCAAACTCCGTGAAAATTATCTCACTTTTTCATTAAAGCCCAGCTTATCGCCCGCTGTTTTCCGAGCTCACGGAAACTGCGATGAGCGCAAAAAGTTTTAATGAACAAAGGATAATGGAGGGTATGAAACAACGCTTATTTTGTGGCGCCCGCTGATTCATACTGAACTGTTAATTAGGCCGAAATGAAATGTTTTGGTTTATTTTGGAACCTTGAAACTAAAGGGTTACAACGTCATCATCATTTTATTGCCTTTATGCCAATTCATTTGTGGTCAGCATGTCTTGTTTTTTTCGTGAGGGTGGGAAATCATCAAATGACTCCTCCCGCTCTGGGCGGTGCGTTAGGAAGTGTCAGACTTCTACTGACTAAAAACCACCCATGTTCCTTCTTAGCCCTTTGTGTTCGAGGTCGCGGTATCTCTTTCGAACAACCCGCAGTCCCGACAAGGGGTCAGCATGTCTTATAGTATAGTCAGTTATTTTTTGAAAACGTTATCTTTTTGTTGTTAGGCATTCTCTATAATAAATAAAATACTGGCATTCAGCTGCATTCAGTTAGATTGGTAGTTGACTCCAACACAATTTGTAAAACGCTAGGCAGACGATGATGAAAAATTTTAGTAATATGTCGCATTATGATTTAATACTATTAAATTAATTTAGCCTCTACGATATGACATACATACTAGATATGTGATGACATTTTAGACTAGCTTTGACGCATGGATCCGGCCGAATCAAAGTGATTTCAGGAAATGCTCTGGTGGAATAAAAATATTGTTTTAATAAATCAGGTCCGAAAGTGTGACAACCGGTCTTACCAAGGAATATCGTATTACCCAGTAATAACTGGATTGTGGAGTTCAGGTAATCGTTCCGTATAAAAAACTGTATTACGGTATTCAGCTGGTTAGATTGGAAGGCGACCCTAACATAGTTGGGAAAAGGCTAGGCAGATGATGAAGGTGACGAAATTAGGCCAGGTTCTACTTATATAGCCATTTTCCTAGAACTTTAGTCATTCGTTATGGCAAAGCTATCAGACAGATTAACAGACAGTGCAAGTCACATCCTTACATAGTATAAAACAAAGTCGCTTTTTTGTCTGTTTGTTTGTTTGTATGCTTAAATCTTTAAAACTACGCAACGGATTTTGATGCGATTTTTTTAATAGATAGAGTGATTCAAGAGGAAGGTTTTAGTATATAATTTGAACGACATCCACGCGGGTGAAGCCGCGGGCATCAGCTAGTTTATAATATTACTATCCCGGATATAAACAAGGTAGTAAGAATTCCTCAACTAAAAATTACTAAAACAATCAAAACTAAAACCAAGCCACCTCCAACATTACTTAACCCAACATACCAGCCACCACAATCAAATCGTATCACCGCATTCATGAATCACACATTACTCAGTATCTACATACATTAATATTCAACTATCCCGCACTGGAACGACCGCTCGAAGCGACGTCTAAGCTGCTAATGACGTTATCGCTTCCCCCACCCCTCGACCTAACGAGAACACGACCTACCCACATTATGGTAAAACTATTTACTTATTTATCTTCGAATCTAGTCTCTCGAGGGTAGATGGGGATACATGAAATGGCTTTTATTGGTGGCATAAGGAAATGTTTGGAACTATTGTTGCCGTACGTATTGATGGTGGAAATTTACAATTCCGTTAGGGACATTCTAAGAGAGCTGTTATTGGCTTTGCAACGTTTGACTCGGTATCGAGAGTTCAAAATACAGTAGTGCAGTTAATGCCCCTTTTCTACATGCAGCATTGCAGCAGATTGTTTGAGTAGGATAGAATATCAAAGGGGAGACCTCCGCGCACACGGTAACTCCTTGTATTGTATTGTGTTTTCCGGCTTTGCACTTCTGGACTTTAGCCTTAGAAGTTACCCAAATGCCAGCGTAACTTTTACCTATAATACACGCTATCACACGTGACAGGATTCACCTGTACGGGTACACCCGTCAGGTAAGCTTACGTTAACTCTTGGGGAAACCTGCAAAGGTTTTCAATACGCTCTTAGCGGTTTATCTGCTCAATTCAACTGTACAGGCAAACCTTTCAGGTACTCTATGGTTACATGTTTAACTTCTAAAAAGAAGGAGGTTACATATTCAGCCATAATCTTTTTTTTTTCACTGTTGTTAAGTAAACAAAGAACATGCATTATTCTGTGTCATCGCAGTAAGATATTGTATTACCAATGTTTTCCTTGATCGCTATTCAGTGCATTTTCTAGAGTAAACATAATATTTTCTGTTGAACGGGTTTTAATGAAATACGATATCCACTGCATCAATTTATAATGGTGTCTTTGTGGACAAAGTCAAGAGTTATGTATGAGAGTAAAGTTGATTTTGCTAGCTTGAGGATATAGGTATTAAAACAATTAGTAATTTTAACTGTTATTAAGAATAGTCTTAATAACAGTTAAAATTACTAACATTTCTTAAAATAAGAAATGTTAGTAATTTTTATTGGCGAATTCATGGGACTGAAATTTTATATAACTGTCGAAATATGGATAATCTATTTAGTTCCGGTCATCGGGGATTACATCCGTGTTATGTATGTATGTTGGGTTATTACAATACGCGTACAGTAAACAGCACTGTACTCACTCCTTCTTCTTTTTGGAGGGTGGTAAATCATCAAATGACTTCTCCCACTCCAGGCGGAGCGAATGGGAGTAACCAGCTTAGACAGAGAAAAGAAACATTAAACTCTTGAGACTACTACTGACCTCAAATCCACTCCTGTTCCTTCTTTGCCCTTTGTGTCCGGGGCCACGGTAACTCTTTCGAACACCCCGCAGCCCTGACAGGCGTCGGCTCTTGCGGGCCCCTGCAATGTTGCTGAAATCTCTTTGTGGCGCGCGTGGAACACGAACGCGCCGTCAGCCACAAGCTCCTTTCTCCTAACTTAAATTATGGTAACTAAAGCTAAACAAATCTCTCAACAACGTTTTACAGTACTTGCTGTCATGGGCCCATCCCAAAAACACCCAAAGTTTCTATATCGAAGTCGATCAATAACAATCTAGGAAAGTCAGTTAAACAACATGATTGATCGGTTCCATATAAAATGAAGTGATGAAGAAAAAATAAAGGCTTTTAATATACTTACATGAGTATAAAATATTATACATGTTAGTACTTGAAAGGTGTATTAAATAAACGAGTAATAGACGAAGTATATAAAACTAGCTTTTGCCAGCGGCTTCGCCCGCGTGAAAATGACGATTTTCCATACAAACTTCCATCCCCTATTTAACTAGGTACCTTAGGGGTTGAATTTCGAAAAATCCTTTTTCCTTGTCTACGTTATAAAGGGAACCTCTGTGCAAAATTTCAGCTTTCTAGGTCCAAGGGTTTGGGCTGGGCGTTGATGAGTCAGTCAGTCAGTCAGGACTTCTCTTTTTATTTATATAGATGATGGGGAAGAAAAAGAATTGCTGTACCGAGTACCGACCCCAAATGAACTGGGATAAAAGCAATAGAATAATAATAATGAGGTATATGAAACGAAGGGTAAGTTGATGAAAATCGCGGGAAGCATCTGGATGGGAGACGCACAGAACCTAGAGTGTGGAAAAATGCACAATATTAAGTTTCTTCTACGTCATCGTGTGGTACTAACCACACTAGCCTCTGGTGTCAGAGCTTTATGCAGGCCTCTGAACCAGGCAACTGAAGTAAAGAGAAATATATCTCAGGCATGCTGGTTTTTTACCCGACTGCGAGGAAAGGGAAAGGGTTATGTTTTTTCACAATGTTTTTCTTCATCGAAACAAGTGATCATCGTGTGATTCGAACCTGTAGAAATATGACTATGCCAAGACTTTTTAAACACTTTTTTCTTTTTTTTTTTTGGTGGGTGGAAAATCATCGAATGACCCCCCCCCCCCGCTCTTGGGCAGAGCGAAGGGGAGTGTCAGACTTCTACTGACTAAAAACCGAACCCATGTTCCTTCTTTGCCCTTGCGCCGAGGCCACGTAATCTAGTACAAAAATCCGCGGCCCCGACGGGCGTTTTCAAAAACACTCTGTTTTTGATTTTCGCGAACTCATTTTAACAATGTTTTCTGTACCTACTTACCTACCACTAAGCTTGTCTCAAAATAATACTCATATCAAAAATATCGGAGACACGTGTATGTCAAAAACATACCTCCAGCGTATCACAAGTTCAAATAAGAATGTATTTCATAATAATGAGATGTTTACGTCACCTTATTATTACTGTGTAGGTGTAATGAAGATACGTTTCAGTTGATACCTATTGTTAATTTTATATTATGTTTTTCTTTTTGTTATATCGTGTTTGGTAGTTACTTTGGGCTCCCACACTTAAACACGATACGACGTCGCGTCGTACAACGATGCCGCATCGTTTCACGATATGACGTCGCGTCGTGGAAATCTACGATGAGCATCGTAAAAAAAACACGACATCGTAACGTAATGTGCCACGCACGATACACGGCACGATGCCGTCGATACAGTGGGGTGGTGTTTTAGTTCATTCCGAAAAATGGACCGCTCTAGACGCATTCTGAAAAGAATATTAAAATTTAAATGTTTTTGAAATTAGAACCCAAATAAATGTTTTCATTAAAGTAACAAGAAAACTGCGCAGGATTGCATCGTGAGTTACTAACGTCACGACGTCGTATCGTGCATCGCCACGTTACGACGTCGTGTCGTAGATTTCCACGACGCGACGTCGTATCGTGTTTATGTGTGGGAGCCCTTTGCTAGTGGCTTAATGCGGCTTCCAGTCTAACCGGATGCATCTGAATACTAGTATTTTACATAGAGCGACTGACTATCTGACCTCCACAACCCTGTTAATACTGGGTAATACGATACCCTTTGGTAAGACTGGTTTTCAGACTCTTTGACCAGGCAAACTTCTGAAGGATCAGTTGAACCGTTACGGACAAATTTTAGATGCCTCAGTCTTAATCAAACAAATACTTACAGATCTATCTATCCATGCCAAATAGCCTATGTCTAGACTCACGACCACAATTTTCCCAGTAACAGTTAGATCAATTCTTAAGAACCCACTTTACATAAATAAACCCTCTAAAGACCGAAACAACTTTGCCCACAGTATCAAATTCTCTCAATAGAACACCATTAACGAAATTAACACTTTTAATGGAAACTGATCTTTATTCATGGACGTTATTAACTTGAATCCTGTAACGAATAATTAGGTCAGCGCGCACAAAGAATATTGGCATGAAAAATATTGTTGTGGTAAAAATAGCAGGTATTTTGGTATGTTATTTATAGTTATGTTATGTCTGTACCTCGAACATATTGTAAACCCAAACGATTTTAAAAGAGTGTCCATGAAGTTTCTTGCCATTCTTCTCATGAGACCAACGCTTTGGAATGGGCAACTACAGTACACTTACGAGTTATTATGCCTTGTGACTGGGACTATAGCTTAGTTTATTTAGCTTCATTAGTTTAGTAGTTTACTGCCGCACTCGGAGAATTTCGGTGGTTACTTGGGCCGTCGCTTGGTAAAGGTTTTTGGCAGTTTTATCATACAAAAGTATGTCAGGCCTTTGCTGGGTGGCGGCTTGAGTAATCGTTGGATATCTCTGAGTGCCGCAGTTAGTTTAATTCGACTATTCAAAAGTGTCTGTAATTGGGCTACTTGAAATAAATATTTTATTTGATTTGATTAGTTTCTTTGTTTTTTTTTTTAACAGAATGATGTACTTCGAAAAAAACATTTTAAATTGGGATCGCAGGACTTGGCAGAGGTGTACTTAACAAGTACAAAATACAGTTCACCAGTTTAGTTTAAATCCGATAAAATTAGGGGCGGGTCTACTGCCATTTACCAAGCACAAATCCAGCCTCCAGTTACAGGAATTCCTGATGGAAAATCTTAATAACACTTTGACTCATCCGGGAATCGACTCCAGAGTCGCGCTTGCGACCCCTAGATAGACTAGGCTGTCCAAATCGAGGTACAAACTATGTAAGTGTTAGCAAAATGATACAAAAGTAAATAAATAATCCTGTTGTTCTTATACATCACAACAGTACCTACAAATGTTTTTCTCATTACCATTTACAAACCTTTTCACTCAAATTGTTTTGTAATGAGATACACGTGCGACTGTGGGTATCTATAGGGTGGAAAGGAACACTGACGCGACAAAACGGTACCACGTATTTAATACATGATTCTGAGCCCCACATAAAATTAAAATAATTATCGCCTGAGGCTTCTAGAATGGTTCGAAAGAGATACTGCGGCCTCGGACATAAAGGGCTAAGAAGGAACATTGGTGGTTTTTAGTCAGTAGAAATCTGACACTCCCTATCGCTCCGCCCAGAGTGGGAGGAGTAATTTGATGATTTTCCACCCTCCAGAAATTAAATAAAAGGCTTCTAGAATGGCTGAAACAACTCGAGACAGGCACACTTGCTCTGCGGCAAAATAAGTCTACAGGTGGATATAATAAGGCATAATTCCGCATTTCCCTTTTTCCAGATGCGATCATTTATTGTAGTAATTTTAAAATTATTTCCTGATATCGTTTGCAGACAGCATTGACATCAATGACTACAAAGTGGAAGTACTTGACACTATTTCATTTAATACAGAAAACCGAATGCAAATATTTGACCTAAATCTAGTTTTAAACTCAGCTTTATTTAAATAAAAGTTTAAGCGTTCGTCATTAACACAAACAAAAATACTAAAGTTTTGCAAGTTAAATCCTAAGCTTTGAAATGGTAGGATTGCGTCAAAAGCCGCTTACTCGGTTTTAGGTTAAATCAGAACATGGAGTTAAAATATTTACAGTTGTTTGATTCTGATCCGTTTCAGAACGATTACAAATTCAATCAACCCCATAAAAAGAGATTTAAAATAGGATTGAGATCGAACAATATCTTAGCGGAAAGTGATTCAATGTCTCAGTGAGTTTTCCTTAGTCATCGTGATTCATTTTTATTTCAACTTATTTGGGGTCAAAAACCTGATTTATGGTACTTTTCCATCAATAAAAAAGGTGGAGATTTTCAATATTTTGCAAAAATTTAGTATATCTTAAAATCCGTTACCTTTTGCGGAACGTACACTGTGTTGTTCTAGTAATGTACTGACCAAAGCTAGCATCCCATGCACTATACCGTACTATTTACTAGATACCCTATATACATGTAACGTACGTTAATTACTTAGGTGCTTGATACCTGTGCACAAGAGCGTCCTATTTCGGCTCACTGCGCAGCGAATAAGTTACGGAACGTATATTGCTGCATAGGTATTTTCTACTTTTATAATGGTTAAGATATGTATCAATACACGTTAACATAGGTCTTAAGACTGCCTCCTTGGTCTAGTACAGTGACTCCAGGGGACCAAGAGACCCGCCGGGGGTCTACGTTGACGTGAAAAAAAATGTGGATTCACAAGTTGTAAGTGGGGACCATAAAAATGTATCTGGTTTCGATACTAAATAACAAAACTGTTGGCTTGGTTTTATCTATCAATGTTGAAGAATACAAGCAAATGTTCCGGTGAGGGTAGTGTTAATGCCCGTCGGGGCCGCGGTATTTTGTACTAGATTACGTGGCCTCGGCGCAAGGGCAAAGAAGGAACATGGGTTCGGTTTTTAGTCATTAGAAGTCTGACACTCCCCTTCGCTCTGCCCAAAAGCGGGGGGGGTCATTCGATGATTTTCCACCCACCAAAAAAAAAAAAAAAGGGTAGTGTTAATGGGTTTTACCATAAGGAATTGCTCAGTAGTCTGAATTTGTGCTCAGTTGATGGCAATTGGCTCGCCCTCTAATAAATACACTTCAACATAAGTGACGAAATTTGGTTGCACTAATTGATACCTCTGCCTGACTCTTTGGGGATTACTGGCCTGTTGGTCTAGTGGTTAGTGACCCTAACTGCTATGCCGGAGGTCGTGGGTTCGATTCCCACCCAGGACAAATGTTTGTGTGATGAGCACGATCATTTGTTCTGTGTCTGGGTGTAATTTATCTATAATATGTATGTATTTAGAAATATATAAGTATGTTTATCAGTTGTCTAGTACCCATAACACAAGCTCTGCTTAGCTTGGGACTAGATGGCGTTGTGTGATAGTTGTGGAATATTATTATTATTATTATTCAGGCGTGCTGTTAATCTCCAAATCTACTATTACCAAAACTCTGATCAAATCCAACAAACGGAATCCAGAAACGCTAACACAAAATCGTGTTATACCCAACTGAACATTTTTGCACCATTGGACTCGTATCATAATATTCCAAGAGTTTTCAGCACTTTTCTGCACGCTCCAGTTGGTTCACGAAATGCACTGTTAAAACAGTTGGGTATAACAACACGTTGGAAATTCATTTTTCGGTATATGTTTGTCGGAGTTGGTTGTCGATTACAATGTGGGTAATTCGAAATTTTGCTGCCAGTTGATTTTGTTATTATTAATTTAAGTGATTTTTTACTGTTAATTAGTGTCTGATAAATCATAACATAATTTATTAAGTACCTAGTGTACACTCTAATGATTTTTGGCTACTTATTTCGATAAGTGTGACTAATAGTTTTGTTCCGAACAAATGTTGACCTTGCTTTTATTTTAAATGATTTACTTTGTTAATTCACAGTTATTTATTTACGATAATTATTCTTGTAATATTTGATTATTGTTTAACGTAAAATCTTATTAGATTCAGCACATTTTATGTGTCTTGTAAACACGTGACGTACTTCCGTGCGTCAACGGACAGAGTTGTTGTTGGCGGGAACTTTTTAGAAAGCGAGCGGCGTCGTCTTATAAAAGGTCGAGCGCTCGGTAAGCTGGTCAGTCGGTCTTCGGATTCGACTCAGTAAAGAGCTCCTCGCTCCCGACAAAACTGTCGGTTTACCTGCACATGTGCATTAGGGTGGCTAGACCACTGTACGAACTTTGACCTTAAAAAGTCTGTTCGCCTTATTGTCTTTATTTTCTATTGTGTTTCATTGTGTATTGTGTACCAGTGTGTTTTAAGTGAATTTTAATTATCGTGTTGTGTGCCCACTGTGAATAAACTCTGTTGTAATTCATATACAGACTTGTTTATCCCAAAATGGGGACTCCAAACCCTGACGACATACCGCTCGGCAATCCTGATCCTACATGTTTATTTTATTGGTGAAATGCGTTCACCGATGCATTGTGTTGGTAGAACAATGTTGTATGAAAACAGTAGTTATTTTTCAGTTGTTGAAAGGTAACGTTTTCGCAATGGACCTGTGTTTGCTGGACCATTGGTTTTTATGATTGTGTTTGTATTTGTTCGCAACTTGCTTTTGTGTTCAGTGAAATATCGGTTATTACTGTATAGGTAGAAAGTATACATCTAATAAGAGTGGATTTTTTATTTAACAAGAGTGAATTACCTTCTAGAGAAGGTAATTCAGTGCATGCTTACAGTTTTTTGAGCGTGATTTTTATGTTCTTAAAACCACACATGATGCAGGAAAAAAATGCAATTTACAGGAAAATCATAAGTTGTAAGCTTTTCCTAACTTTCTGAGTTATTTCATGAAAATCATAATATACCCAAAAAAAAATATCATCATCATTCTTTTTTGATCTTATCCCAATTCATTCCCATTCATTCGGGGATCGGCAGTATGTCTTACTCGTCTGTACTTCTGTATCACCCGTCCTCTCATCAGAGACCTCCTTGCTTGCCATATCCTCCTTTCTTTAGTCTTCCTCTACTCTTAACTCTTTCTTGCAACCGACAGGCAGCGCCATCTATTATTTCAATTTGGAACTAAATAAATCTTTACCGGAAACGCAAGCGCGCCCTACCGCTTGGACACGATCGTCGGTAGAGGGGATGCAGCGAGGACTGGCGAAAGAACGGAGTGTTCGCTCACTTGAACTCCGACCGCCTTATTACAAAACGTAGGTGAACCTGGTTTAACTTAGACTTGGTTTATGTCGCATGACGTCTCACTTCAATAATATTCAAAAGAAAGTGACAGCATGCGAGATAAACCAAGTCTAAGTTAAACCAGGTTTAACTACCTTTTGTAATAAGGCGGCGACAGTCTAGGCAGACGCTCAGTAATACCAACGCACGTGTTTGTTTCTCGTAAAATGTAAAACCGTCAGCCTATTTAAATAAAAAGTTATTTGATTTAAATTCTGTTTCGCTCGAGTACCCACAACAGTGCCCGCTCGAGTACCCACAACAGTGCCCACATCTAAATAAAACTATGTCGGATCAAGAAGAAGACCCGATGTTTCGCATCTCGGCCACCCATGATGCGACAGGTATAACAGTAGAAAAAACTTCATATCCACATTCATACTCAAAACTTTCCACACCACATTTCCCTTATTCCTCCGCATCACTTATCCATACAACGACTACCGATTACCACACAAATTAAAAAAGGGTAACAATTAATTATGTCAGTAGTTAAATAAACGTAAAACAAAAAATCGACTACGACATTAGGGTCAAGGATCGATACAAGATTGATAGCATCCAATACTCGTATGAAAAGCAAATAGGGAAATAATATTTATATTTCCTGCCATATTTGTACAAAAACCTTTTATTTACAAGCCACCGTTTAGTTTTAAATTACACAAGGGTCGAACAGTATCCCTTGAGGAAAATGGAAGAATTGATTCGTGAAAAATCGCTTATTGAGGGTAGGACGAAGACTTTTTACCCATTTTGGCACAGTAGGCTGATATTTTTACCTAAGAGAGGCTATTTATTTACTTTTAGAAGCGTTACTAATTTTACTGGACAGGTTTTTACAGTGTATTTTGAAATTCTTGTAGCTATAAATTGACTGGGTGGGTAGGTTATTTGCAGTCTACTTCAAATCATTGTTACCATAAAATCACTTTTACTTTTACTTGATGTTTGACGATATAAAAAAATGTGGCCCTAGGCTAGACTCTGAAAATGATGTAATGAGTGGCAATAGTGACGGTACATACAAGCCTAAAGCTTAATTTTTTCTAAGTCCTAGAGCGACATTTTTTGCGAAAGAGACATTCTGCGAAAACGACATTACGAGAAAGATACATTTTGCTACCAGACATTTTGCGACTGAGCCTTCATGATGCGAAGGTGTCAGTATGCTTGCCTTATGGTCTTGCCGTAGCTATAGTTGGCTCCCAGGTAGCTGGTAGCCAAATAAGTAAATCTGATTTAAAAATAAATACAGTTCCTACCCTAAGTCCAAATTCAATTCCATATCGATTCCACTGTTATAAAACGGAAAACTTACGTCAGTCGTTTAAAAATTTACAGTATTGATTGAAATAGCCGACGCTTTGGTATCATAAATACATTCGACTCTATAGAATTCAGTAGTGGTTTCCGACTGCAGCCAATGTCATTAGAGTCTAAATTAGAACAGCAGTAACCTATTCGAAAGCTCTTGGGTGATAGATTTAAGGAAAGTACGGGTAAGAAAAGTAGAGGAATGTAACCAACTTCGAACAATCACTTTTTCCCCTTACTCTTTTCTTTTTCGAGTTTATTTTTCGTTATACGTCTGCCTAAGCCTTTGCGGATTACAGGTGTGATGTCATGTTATTCAGCCCAAAGGCGGGTGGCCAGGTGTCGTCACATTGACCGGTCCCGAGCGTCTCACATCCAGCGGGTCTCCGCAACCTTCACCAGGTCATCGGTCCACCTAGTGGGAGGCCTTTCAACGCAACGTCTTCCGGTTCGCGATCGCCACTCCAGAAGTTTTCGGCCCCATCGGCCATCCATTCTGCGAGCAATGTGCCTTGCCCTCTGCCACTTAAGTTTTACATCCTACTACTATAAATACGAAAGTTTGTGAGGATGTATGGACGGATGGATGTTTGTCACTCTTTCACATCACCACCATCGACCACTAATCACTCACATTTTCACACACAAAAAAACCACTCATCGGATGTGGATGAAATTTAGAACACACATAGTTAATAACCTGGATTAACACATAGGATACTTTTTATCCCGGCAGTATGATACCGTGGGACAATTGTCGAACTTCACACGGGCGATGCCGCTGGCATAAGCAAGTACTTAATAAAAATTAGTGACAAACCTTGTCCAGTAGTAAAAGCCCCATTAAAATTAAAAAATTACAAAAAAAACTCCTACAAAGACTTTTACTCCTAACCATTTTAGAGAACCCTACATCATTTGTTTGAGACAGAGCGATTTTGCGAAAAACACTCCGACATAAGAGCTTCTGGGTTTCAGTTGGGGATTAGTGTAATGCCTCCTGTGGCCCTCAGACATAATCCTACGCCTCCCAACTCAAGAAGGCTTTGTCATCGATAGTAAGGGCCCTCGTACATCGCGACTTTTTACCGCTGATGCAATGCTAACTAATAGATAGAGTGATTCATGAGGAAGGTTTATATGTATATTAACATCCTTTTGCACCCGTGCGAAGCCGGGGCGGATCGCTAGTAATATCTAAACATTCAAATTAAAAACACTTTATTTTGAACAAAGACACATGTACGGTTAGTAACATAGTCCTTGGAAACTAAAAGTTAGTAAATAATACGATACGGTGACTGCAGTGATCCACATAAGGACAGTCTACTCTGACTGAGTGCAAATATTTCTAGAACCCTGTTAGGGCTGGCCATGACTCGACCCACCATCGATTCTGCGCAAGTGCGGTGGGTAAAAACAGTCTACAAGCGTCATTGCAAACATCCCTGACGCACTGCAATGCCATGGTAACCCCATCAGTTTCCTGAACGCATGTTTACTCGAAGGTATTACGCCAGAAGCATGGCACAGGAGTGTGGTGGTGCTCTTCTTCAAAAAAGGTGACAACACCCTATTGAAGAATTATAGACCCATCTCACTCCTGAGCCATGTGTACAAGCTGTTCTCGAGGGTCATTACGAACCGTCTCGAACGCAGGTTTGATGACTTCCAGCCTCCCGAACAAGCCGGTTTCCGAAAAGGCTTCAGCACCATGGACCACATCCATACGCTCCGCCAGATTATACAGAAGACTGAGGAGTATAATCGGCCATTATGTCTAGCGTTTGTGGACTATGAAAAAGCCTTCGATTCGATCGAAACCTGGGCGGTGTTACAGTCTCTTCAGCGGTGCCGTATCGACTATAGGTATATCGAAGTGCTGAAGTGTATGTGTAGAAACGCCACTATGTCGATCCGATTACAGGACGAGAGCACGAAACCAATCCAATTGCAAAGAGGCGTGAGACAGGGAGACGTTATTTCTCCGAAACTGTTCACGAACGTATTGGAGGATGTTTTCAAACTCTTGGAATGGGATGAATTCGGCATCAACATCAACGGCGAATATATCACTCACCTTCGTTTTGCCGATGATATAGTCATCATGGCTGAATCGCTGGAGGATATGAACACAATGCTCAGAGACCTCAGTAACGTTTCTCAACAGGTGGGTCTTAAGATGAACATGGACAAGACGAAAGTCATGTTTAATGACCGTGTTCCACCCGTACTGGTAATTGTTGGGAGCGATACTCTCGAAGTTGTTGATAGTTATGTTTACCTGGGACAAACTGTTAAACTGGGTAGATCGAACTTCGACAAAGAGGTCGCCCGAAGAATCCAACTCGGATGGGCAGCGTTCGGGAAACTACGCGACATCTTTTCGTCCAAAATTCCGCAGTGTCTCAAAACGAGGGTGTATAACCAGTGTGTGTTGCCAGTGATGACTTATGGCACAGAAACATGGTCCTTAACTGCTGGCCTCTTAGAAAAGCTCAGAGTCACGCAACGAGCCATGGAGAGGGCTATGCTCGGAGTTTCTTTGTGCGACAGAATCCGGAATGAGGAAATTCGCCGAAGAACCAGGGTCACCGACATAGCTCGCAGAATATGCAAGTTGAAGTGGCAATGGGCAGGCCACATCGCTCGAAGAACGGACAACCGATGGGGAAGAAAGGTTCTCGAGTGGCGACCACGAACCGGAAGACGCAGCGTTGGCAGGCCTCCCACCAGGTGGACCGACGACATCGTGAGAGTCGCGGGCAACCGGTGGATGCAAACGGCAGGCTGCCGATCTTTATGGCGTTCTATGGGGGAGGCCTTTGTCCAGCAGTGGACGTCAAATGGCTGATGATGATGATTTACAGCCGCATGGCCTTCAAGGTTCAGCGGCTGAACTTCCATTATACGAGTATACCGAGTTACCTCAGTGGTTTTGAAGGCAGGTTAAGCAATTGTTTAAGAAATTCGCGTTAAAACATTGCCAGGTGTGTACAATTTATTGTACATACATTTTATTGCTCGCAACTGTACATCGACGTCTTTAGAAATGGACGCGCGTTTGCTCTGTATCTCCCAAAATTCCCGGTGAACGAAGGGCCTAAAATCTTTTGTTGTGAATATAGAAATGTGCTATGTTTTCTTCATCGCATATGTTTTTAAGCCGGGGCTTGTCCCTCGATTCTTTGATAACAAAGTGAATTGATTATTCGCTTTTATAAGGCACTTTGATTTTTTATGTGAAACTCTTGTTTTCTTTGCAGTAAACCCGATTTTTTTCCGTGATGGAATATAGCATAACACTATCATAGCGTGATGCTTCCTCTATCTATGCCATGTAAAATGAATCTTTTTCCTTTAGAATAAAATAAGTTTTGGATGATTGTTAAAGTGAAGTTTTCAAAAAGGAATAAATGTAACTCACATTTATTCCTACTTCACGATTAGTGATTTCATCGATAGATTATAGGTAAAAAAAAATATTAGACTGAAATATTTTTCACTCCACATCCACTAACCGGTAAATTGCAAAAAACGTTAGAAAATTCGAATTTCGCGGGCTATCTTGTCGCATTCACCTTAACCCTTACCTCGCGTCTCCTTTTATTTCATGAACCGTCGCGCGAGGGTCGGAAAGACCCAGATTTTGAATGTATTGTTTTTAATAACTTAATTAAATTTCGGGATTATTTGTTAATTATTTGGAAAGAGGGTAACAAATAAATAAATAAATAAAATAAAAAAGCCTTATATTTCTTACTAATACATAAACTAAAAAACATGATTATTTTACAAAAAAAAAGCACTTAACTATTACTGTTTACTAAAGCATGTATAAAACAAATCATTTAAACAACTTAAAAATAAAATGGCTGTGTTTATAAGAACCCCTCGTTCTCGAAGGTGAAGGCCTCCTCTAGAGATTTCCATTTGTCTCTATTCTTAGCTGTCTCCATCCATTGTTCACCAGCTACTTTCATAATGTCGTCTGCCCACCGGGTAGCTGGTCTACCTCTCTTTCTAGTGCCTGGTGGTCCATTCCAAGTGGTTACCCTATGAGTCCATCTATTGTCTGCCGACCTGGCTATGTGACCAGCCCACCGCCACTTAAGTTTTTTACAGTGGTACAGAGCATCTGTGACTTTTGTTCTTTTCCTTATGTTAGTATGCCGAATTTTTTGGATTTTTTTAATTTTTAACATGCTTCTTTCCATGCCTCTTTGACATGTTCTGATTTTGGCCTTGATTTGGTGTGTAAGCTTCCAAGTTTGGCTAGCGTAGGATAATGAAGGCAGTATACAAGTATCCATAATTTTTTGCTTAACGGTAATAGGCATGTCGCTTTTCATAGCTTCCTTCAGACTCCAAAATTTTTTCCAAGCATTTGAGATTCTCCTGTCTATTTCGTGCTCGTTCCTCTGTTTGCTAAACGAAATTTGCTTACCCAGATAAATATAGTTGTCGACATACTCTAGCGCTACATTATCTAGGTATACTGGATGTTTACTGGAATTTGTCATAATATTGGTTTTACCACGGTTGATTTCTAGGCCTACCTGTTGACTTGCGGCGTGCAGGGCGTTTATCATTGATTGCAGCTCGGTTGTGTTTTCAGACAGCAAAACAATATCGTCGGCGAATCTCAAATGACTTAGATAGTGGTTGTTTATATTTAGGCCGACTCTTTCCCACTTTAGTTGACCAATGACTTGTTGTAACACAGCTATAAATATTGTTGGTGAGATGACATCTCCCTGCCTTACTCCTCTTCTGATTGGTATGTAAGGTCCTGTTGTCTCTAATCGGATTCTACTATTACAGTTTTGATAAAGATTTTGCAGGACTTTTAGGTACGCCGGTTCAACATTTTGCGATTGTAGAGACTCCCATATTGAGTGATGGTACAAAGAGTCAAAAGCTTTCTGATAATCAATAAATACCAGGTAGAGCGGTCTGCGAAATTCCTGATATTTATCGATAACAAGAGGGTAACAAAACAAACTTAAAAATAATAAATGTTCATTATTTAGAGAAAAACAGTAATATAAATCACCAAATAAATTCAAGAGATCACTGCTAAATCTTACTTTTTACGATATATGAACTAAAAAACAACTTAAACTTTTTTTATTTAATCAAAAAACATAAAAAAATAATTTTAATTATCATAAATATCAACAATCTTCTAAATAGTGGAATAATTCAGACTGTCAGAATGGTGAAGATAAACTCCTTGAGGACAATGAAGTTCCTGAGCCTGAAAATTCATCAATATCCAAATTTTCTTCAATTTCTGCCGAAATTTCACGTTCAGTGTCTTTCTCTTCTAATATTTATGCTTTTCTCTTGTAATTAAAACGATTTGACGGCATATCAACAAATAAATAAAATCAAAATAATATTTTTGTAATAAAAAATACACTAACGCATTACGTCGCACGAGTTTCGAAACGACCCATACTCACTTTAAACGTCTGTAATTTCCAAATGCCGCACGGGGACTGGCTGAGGTGGGGTGTGCAGATAGCCTTGAGGTGGGGTGTGCAGATAGCCTGTGAGGCTACTTGAAGGTACATAGAGCGACGACACGAATGAACTAATACAAAAACAGTTATGGCACAAAAACTAGAGTACTGGGTCTTTTCGACCCAGGCGCGAGCACCCGCGGGTTAAGCCGTTGGTCCTACGCCTGATCTCTCACCGGTCGTGTTGGATTATCGTATTATTATGGGTCTGCTAAAGTGCCCATTTTATTCCTTCAGATCGTTCCCAAGATTAATATTTAAGAGGTGCCACACACCCCGTCCACCATGACCAGCGTTCAGCTCTCACCACCTGCAACATGGTCTGACAACCTGCAGACCCGCTTGACACGCAGACCGTATTCATACGTGCAAGCCGCTTAACACGCAGACCGTATTCATACGTGTAAGCCGACTCATACACTGACCGCAATCATGTGTACAAGCCCACTCGATACGCAGACCGTATTCATACGCACGAGTTCTCTCAACACGCAGACCGTATTCATACGTGTGAGACCATAAATTGACCACACATGGCCAAATTTATGCGGCCACCAGTGACTCAGCAACAGGTGCCATCACAACCGGCGACACACACGCGCCTGCTACCAGCGGCACTGCAGTACAGCACAGCAGCCAAAGCTCAAAGAACGTGGCACACGTTTCTGGGCACCACTGTCCTCAGATCCATCTCTCACAACCAGATGGCATCACTATCTGCAAACACACGAAAGTGAACACATGAGCAAATAAATAACATGACCACTATGGTTTGAAGCCTATTCAAAGCGAAGTAATTTCATAAGTTAGAGTCCATAAATTTGACCAGAGTTCCAGGCGCAAGCGTGCACTCAAGCGACAGCAACAAAGACAACCAATAGTGATTTTTAAAATTGAAACAGCTTCAAACCCAAGAGATTCATGCATCGCTAATGATTTTGTGACACACCGCGTCATTGAGACTGAAGCCCAAAACTTCCACATGTCTCCACTATGACCGCGGAGCAGAGCAGAGCAGACGCCCAAACGTTTGCATGCTCACGACAAATAAGTAGCAGTAGTCCTGCAGCGACGCGCTTGACCAAGCCAGGTCGCACCAGTAGCCGGGGCCATGCGCTCAACCGCACCAGCAGAGCGCGCTAGCACCGTGGTGTGCCACGCACAACTGCGCCAGTAGGGCGCGCTGGCACCGTGATGTGCCACGCACAACTGCGCCAGTAGGGCGCGCTGGCACCGTGAAGTGCCACACACAACTGCGCCAGTAGGGCGCGCTGGCACCGTGATGTGCCACGCACAACTGCGCTAGTGAGGCGCGCTGGCACCGTGCAGTGCCACGCACCATCGCGCCAGTAGGGCGCGCTAGCACCATGCAGTGCCACGCACCAACAGCGCCAGTAGGGGTGCGCTGGCAGTCTGCAGCGACGCGCATAACCACGCCAGTAAGGCGCGCTGGCAGCCCGGAGCGGCGCGCTGTACACGCCAGTAACGCGCTGGCAGCCCGGAGCGGCGCGCTGTACACGCCAGTAGCGCGCTGGCAGCTTGGAGCCACGCGCTGTACACGCCAGTAGGGCGCGCAGTCGGCCTGCGGCGACGCGCTCGGCCTGCAGCGAGGCGCTCGGCCTGCAGCGAGGCGCTCGGCCTGCAGCGAGGCGCTCGGCCTGCAGCGAGGCGCTCGGCCTGCAGCGAGGCGCTCGGCCTACAGCGAGGCGCTCGGCCTGCAGCGACGCGCTCGGCCTGCAGCGACGCGCTCGGCCTGCAGCGAGGCGCTCAGCAACGCCAGTAGGGCGCGCAGTCGCCTTGCAGCGACGCGCTCAGCAACGCCAGTAGGGCGCGCAGTCGCCCTGCAGCGACGCGCTCAGCAACCCCAGTAGGGCGCGCAGTCAGCCTGCATTGACACGCTCGGCAACGCCAATAAGGCACACGTGCGCGTTCATGGCGTCACTGTTGCGCAGCCCTGGCAACCACTGCTATGAGACCAGGCAGCGTTGCGTTGCAAATCACACGCCACACGTCCTTATGTAATGGTTACTCTGCAAAGAGACAAATCTACGACAGAATTTTGTTCCACTCGGTCACTCCTGACCAAACATCCATAAGGTCCCACTCTTTTTGATAAAATCAAACGTGGCCAAACTGGAAATTATCGAAAATACAACTATCAACCACCCTGGGTCATGTACCATAGTTAGTAAACAAGTCGATCATTCGATCTATTTGACTTCACACTAAGGTCTTTCCAGACCCTGACCTCGACCAGAGCTAAACGCGCATCACACACACAGTCGACTTGAGTTTCCTCAAAAAAATTCCAATTTCAACCGAGCCACGACTACGCAATAACTACTGGTACGGTCGAACACAATACAGCCGATAGAAACCCTTACTCGACTTTCTACCTCAACTTAACTTCATCAAAACCTTTATGAACATCGACTGGTACGTGACCCGTTGGCTTCTTCATTAGCCAATCATGTGTCTTAGGCACCTTCTTTAATAAAGCAAGACTTATCAGACTTTACAGTGAACCTGTAAACGGCCTACGTCTTCACACGAGAAACAAGTCAACTGATCATATTGCGTAGGGGTTTGAGTTTACGCAGATCATGATTATTTGAGTTTGATGTGCAAACAACTGCACTTTTGGGTTTCAAATATACAGAAAACAAGACTTGACTGTATTTTAGTATGTTCATAATTGCGGCTTTTATTTGAGCATCAGATATACCACAAATCACAACGTTGCCCCACACAAGCAATTTCTCCTGTGTCGTGGGTACTTTCACAAATATTTAAACTCACATACACAAATAACAAGACCCGGAAAAACTATCTGTACGCCATACATTTGGTACAATTTGTTCCGTGCGGGAATCGAACCAACGACAGTCCCTTGACGATATTCAATCGCATCAAGGACTTTCAGGCATAGCCTGCATGTGTGGTACATAACGTCATATAGCACAGTGGCCATATCAACTTCACGTAGACACAATGACCAAAATTCGGGTTTAAATATTAGTCCACGTACTGTTGTTGGTCACTCAATCTTTAAGCCTCGTCTTAGCACCACCACGTAAACAACCACCAATGCGTCCGAGGCATTGTCAATTGCCCCAGTGACTTAATAAACACACACACACAACATAACATCACGCCTGCAATCCCCAAAGGGTAAGGCAGAGGTACCCAGTATACCCACATTTCGCCAGTTATGTTAACTCCTATGTAATAGGGGCGAGCCTATTGCCACCAACCAAAAGCATAAATCCAGACAATAAAACTTTACCCGACCCGGGAATCGAACCCAGAACCTTAATGCTCAGCAGTCGCGCTTGCGACCACAAGACCAACGAATTATAACAATGGTTCGACCTTACTTGTATCAGGGACGAAAGTAAACCCACTATTCTTCTGGGTAGAACTCGTTTGAACCGGCGGTGAAGGAGTACGTGTGCGTTTTCTATTGCCAATTGCTGCAATGTCGCTACGCGAACGACCTACGCGTATTGCGCCTATCCCTACTACGCGATTGGTGCCTTTCGGGACTATAAGAATCATGCCAATCTCGATTACGCAAGCCATCTCTTGGAGTACGACGACTACTACTCGAATCGCGGTACGATCTACCACTAGTGCGATCAATGACCCACGGGATCGACGTCGTTTGCGCATACGTGTACGTGTACGCGTTCTTCGCGAGTATGCGGCTTTTCACGCCCCATTATCACAAGAAAATCGGGATCAAATCAGACAAACAAATAAAACAAGTCAGACAATCGAATGAAAAGAAAAATAATAAAGTGGGTAGTTGCAAAATAAAATTAAAAGTAAAAGAACGGCTTTTCTATTCAAAACAATTTTCAGCTACGAGACTTCGTCTAAGTGGGCCTAAAAAAGTCCTTTATCCCACTTCTGATATAAGTTTCAGAAGTGGAAATTTATTTAAAAAAAACAATTAACAACAAAAAAACCATTTTTACTTTATAATTGACTCAAATTACAACCAGCACAATTTACTTACAGTTCAGTAAGACTTTAAATTAACACAACAAAACACAAACTCACTTTATGATTTTTACGACAAACTAAACTCAAAATGGCTTACGTAACATTACAATTGGCATAAGAATCAAACGTCCGTCCAGTTCAAGCGTCGAGTAGCAAAGGGACGTTCTACCCGCAGCGCCTGGTTTTTATAGGCGAGGCGAGTATAGTGACGTAACGCGAGCATTCTCTTACAATATAATATAGTAGGACTATTATTTCATTCTACAAAACAGTTGAAAAGTGGTTTGACGTCCAATGCAGTAGAATAATAAATGAACTATTTGTAGAACACGGCTATTTTAGTTCTAGATCAATAATAACACCCTCTATTGTATAAGACAGTTCAGTTATATCGTAATTCTATATTCGGCCCTACCCTCGGGCGTTGGCGAAAATAGACTTCTTATTTTGTACTCCATACAAGAATGAAATAACTTTAGGCTAAGTTTTAATGGGCCACCTTTTTATTAGATGTAGGTCTACCTACACAGAGATGGGAATTTTCGGAGAATTTCAAGCAGTTGTTTTTTTTATTTTTGAAGTCCGTTTGCAATAGTTATCGTCTTAAAATCAGTTGCATGATTGCTACCCAAGTTTAAAAATGTATAGGTACACGTAAAATCCGATGGACTAAACTCGTCACGCAATGGGTGCCAGAAGACGGTCGCTTTTGCCACAGTATAAATATGTACAGTAGTGTGACTCGGCCGTGTCCTTGAAATAAATGCCTACAGCCGCGCGGTACGTAAACATGCGTAAGGGCTGCCCGCCTCCAGTATTTTAATTACATGTGCCTAGTTTGTGTTTCCATTTAGTTTTGTGATCGTAAATATACTTTTTAAAACAAATAAAATACTTTGTGAATTGAATAGAAAGTGTTCAATAAACATGCGTGTTGTTTTTTGAATGATAGATTTAATTATAAAACCATGTTTTTTTTCGGGACATAGAAAGAAATACTTATCCATTAAAAAGACACACATTATACATATGCTTACCTACTAGTAAGTGAAATTATTTTATAGTCTTATCTTTCAGTTTTCAGGTAATTAAAAAAAAGTTATCTCTGGATACGTTATTATCGAATTCATAAAACCAAAAACAACGCAATATATGCTACTCGTCATATTAAATATCTACTTGTCTTATTTTTAGAGAAAACATCGCGCATTTATTGTTAAAAAACAACACACCGTCCGCTCGTCACTGCGGCACAGTCGCGACTGTCTGCATCCCAGGCGCATCCCTTGATCGAGGCGCGTAGGCATAGCTCGCGCTTCGTCCGTTTGTATGAAGTCAAACTACTGTATGATAATATTACCGTGCTTTTGCCGAGGGAGGCCTAACGCTAATATGTGACGACTTAGAAGCGTTTGTGACAAATCGGCTGGAGAAAATCGCACAAAGAGCATTCTGCGCTTTGTGCGATTCTAAGTCTAACCTATTGCTATCAACTGAGACCAAATCCAGACTCCGTGGCTACTTTCTACTAAGAAATTCTTGATTGATAAACTCAATAATACTTTGCCCAACTTGGGGAATCGAACCCCCGGCGAATTGAATTTATCCTAGCAATCTACGACTTTAAACCACAACAAGGAAATGGAAACCAAAGACCTTTTTAAGACGGATCTCCTTGTAAAATAAGTAGAAAAAAAACCATTTGCACATTAGTCTCGAAGGAAAACTAATTCCAATTTATTTTTCGTAAAAAAGCAATTTTACCTTACTTGATACAATTTTCTGCTACCCACTTGTTTCGGTCAATCGGTTTGGGTGTCACGGTATTAAAATAAATTGTCTTTTGTTTTTACCCTAAGGGAAGACGTCAAATGTCCACTATGAAGGCAATTTCAGTTACCCAAAAAGTAAAAAGATAAATGATTATTTTGGGACTTTCCTTAAAAGGAATGTAATGTATGTGAATATTTTATGGAATTTGGATATATTTATAGTATACTAGCTTTTGCCAGCGGCTTCGCCTGAGTGAAAATGACGATTTTCCGTACAAACTTTCGTCCCCTATTTAAATCCCTTAGGGGTTGAATTTCGAAAAATCCCTATTCCTTGTCTACATTGTAAAGGGAATCTCTGTGCAAAATTTCAGCTTTCTAGGTTCAAGGCCTGGGCGTTGATGAGTCAGTCAGACAGTCAGGTTTTTTTTTTTTTGATATGGCATCTCGCAGTTCAGTCTAGGAGACTGGCTTCTGCTTAACCGGACAATTCCCTGTGGATGCCTTGAGTTTAAGGCCTCCAGCCAGCTTTTTATATAAATAGATAGATTGTATTCACGTGGCTGTCGGTTATCGCGACCGATGTTGGTTATCGCGAATAAAAGTAATCTTTTCATCCCCTAACAACCGTTTTTTCGCATTAAAAAGTACCTTATGTCCTTGCTCAGGCTCTAGACTATTTGTGTACCTAATTTCATTTAAATCGGTTCTGTAGTTTTGGAGTGAAAGCGCGACAGATAGACAGACAAAGATACTTTCGCATCCTTACATAGTATAAAACAAAGTCGCTATTTTTGTCTGTTTGTTTGTCTGTATGCTTAAATCTTTAAAACTACGCAACGGATTTTGATGCGGTTTTTTTTAAATAGATAGAGTGATTCAAGAGGAAGGTTTTAGTATATAATTTGAACGACATCCACGCGGGTGAAGCCGCGGGCATCAGCTAGTTTATAATATTAGTAAGGAAGTAAGGATAAGTCCGCGTCTGTACTTAGTGCTTGAAGAGTTTATTAAATAAATGTATATCATGGTCACTAAGAGAACAATAGATTTAGTTTTCCAGAAAAGTAGATACCAGTTTACACTTTAACAAACAAACAAAAAATACCACATGAACATTACTTTTATTCTGATTAAGGTTGCGCCTTATCTGGCCGTACGCGACTCCCGAGGCAGCGATGCAGCGGATGAGTGGACGAGCTCGCTCGAAGAGGCTCAAGCATGGCGGCGGTGGGACCAGAACCCATCGTGCCGCTCCCTTTCGGTTATCTTCGCACGCTGGTAAGGAAACGTACCAGAGAACTTCACGCCAAGCTGTGGCTAGACCACGGCGAGTGCAGGCAGGCCAAGGAGGCGCTTCCCGCCATCGACGCCCGCCTCACCAAACAAGCGCTCCGGCTGACTAAGCTGCAACTACGCACAGTGACGGCTGCCATCACTGCAAACGGTAATTTTAACAAGCACCTCTTTGTTATAGGTGTCACGGATAGTCCTCTGTGTCGAGCCTGCATGGAGAAAGAAGAAACAGCAGCCCACGTGCTCCTGCACTGTCCGGGGGTTGCCTCATACAGGGCCAAGTTCTTCGGTAACCCAGGTACTCTCCGCGAGATTGCCGGTTATTTTTTTTTCGCTTTTCTCGGAGAGCTTCGGTGGATCAAATAAGATTCCCACCCGCACGCAAAACACACGCTCCGGGCGTGGAGTTGCGGACACTAGCCCGATGCATCTATCTATCTATCTGGCCGTACGGTATCGCATGTCCCATGCTCTCCTATATGATTATAATGAAAGAAGAGAGTTTACAGCTTGACAAGGGAGCAAGAAAGAGAAAAACGTTGTGTCGACTCCATGCAGTAACATAAGACAAGAGCTGGCAGATGGTGAGTTACATATCGGAGAAAAAACTGCCCGATTTTCGTCTATCATCCCGATTTTCATCTGGACATGCTTTGCCGTGGCCGACTTGGAAATCTCTAAATAGACTCCGAACCCAGGTCGGCCGTAGCAAAGACAATCTCTTCAGATGGGGGTTCACGGACGGTTCAGATCTCAAGTGCGTATGCGGCGTATCTCCACAGACAATGGCCCACCTTCCATCTTGCGCTGCATGCCCTGACACCTGCACACTTGACGATCTAATGACTGCATCAGCGAGTGGATTTTGCGTAGCTGAATATTGGGCCAAATTTATTTAATGTATTTTGTGAAGATTTGCCATCGACACGCTAAGAAGAAGAAGATCTAGGTACAGCATAGAATGTAGGAACGAGCAGCATTTTAAATGTACACTTTAAACCACATTCAAGGTTCTTTTCCTAAAGCACTGCTTTAGCAGTCGTTTCACGTTTTTTGTTGGTTGAATTCTACCTGAAATGAGGTCGACTGACCTATTTTTTGCGTTTTAGAAACCGACGGAATCTAGGATAAGATTTTTGATTAAATGTCGACCTGAGATCGTCTGCACACGTACAGGTATTATTGGAATCCAGGTTTAACCTCATTTACACACTGTCTTCGTTTGTAAATGTCTCGGAAACGAATTGTTTGGCAAACTGCCTACTAACTTAAATTATCTGTAGGGAATTCAAATAATGTCTTAAATTGTCTGTGGGTTTACAGACAATTTAAGACAATATTTAAACTTGTATGCATTGATACGATAATCTAAAGTAATTATATTTTAATTCTACAATACTTAACCTATTTAAGTTTGTTGCAAAATAATTAGCAAGTTGATTAGTATAGTATAACGAGCTGGTGTCCGAAATTCCACGTCTAAAGTGAAAAAAAGAAGTTGATTTTAACCCACCTACTCCTAATTCTTATTGACGTATTGATTAATCTTTTTTATAAGCTTCATTATCAGCTTTATTGGTGACTAGCTGTTGTCAGCGGCTTCACCCGCTACAACTCAAAAATTTTCCCACGGGAATATAAAATCGAGATAAAAACTATCCTATGTGTTAATCCAGGTTATAATCTATCTGTGAACCAAATTTTATCCAAATCCGTTCAGTAGTTTTTGCGTTAAGAAGTAACAAACATACACTCACACACTTTCGCCTTTATAATATTAGTGTGATAGTGTGATGATCTTTAGTTAGGTCAGGTATTTCAATAAACCAGGAGGTGTACAATAATATCTGCCTGTTTGCATGAGAAAAAGGTACGAGTTCATCATCTAATGCCAGGATAGAGGTATACAATCTTCAGCCATTTGGATCCAGTCCAACTATACAAAAATATTTACAACAGCATAAAGCCAGTACACATTCAACATTTTCTAAGCGTATCGTAACCGCGTTTTGGCTCGTGGCTCCACGTTTTGCCTATAACTCACTCCGCCCATCTGGCGGTCTACACACCCCCTTATAATTTATTATTTATGCTTGCCTTTACCTTAATGTATTCTATTTTCGTTTTATCATTTCGTTTTATCATCAAAAAAACGATCGATTTTAAAGTTTTTTATCGGCAATGTAATAGGCCGTAAATGTAGGCATTTAAAGTAGGCCTAGACCTTTAAAAGGAACCTGAGGCCCTGAGGTACTTACTTAATTGTGTAGATACGGTCTTAGGTAAGGGTTTGGTAAGGTTTCTTACTAGTAAATTGAGTAAATGGAAAGGTGATTTTTATTCCCCAGTCGAGTTGGTCGAGACAATCATAAAAGTGGTGACTAGTAAAGAACTTCACTTTCATAATTGTAGCATTTTTTTTATGTCAGCCTACGCTATCCCACTGCTGGGTTAAGGCCTCCCTCATGGCTTTCCACGCTTGTTTACTAATTGCCTTCTCTGTCCAATCTTTCGAGAATGAGTCCAGAACGTCACGCCAGCGTTTCTTGGGCCTGCCTCGGTTACGACGGCCGTCTTCAGGCACCCACCTGTGTGACTATATTCGCCCAACTGTCCGGCTTCATCCTAGAAACCTAGTGACCTGCCCAGTCCCATTTTAACTTGGCAGATTTAACGCCAACATGTGGCATTCTAGCATCTAACTATATATTGCACAGTCAAATTTTCGAGATAACTTATTGAACGTAAATAAAATATGTTCTAAAGATAGACTGGCACTGTATATTTCTCATGCGGATGTTTGAAATATACATAAAGTTACTTGATATTTTTTTCATAACTAATAAACTTTTGTCTGTTGTTTTCTTAAAATAAAAAATATTATCTCTCTTTGTTTAATTTTGCTATAAAACAAGTACGCAAATCCGAAGCAGATACAACAAAAACGGACCGCATTAATTTTTGAACCGAAGAACTATAACAATGTATGCAAAGGTCTAACCCTCAGTTACTCATTCTGACCCATTTCTGACCCGTTGTGACCGTAATGTACAAACTTTTGGTCCTTAATAATTCTAAGAGAAAAATTGTGTAGCCTTTCAAATAAATTGGACGAGAAAGAAAAAATTTTCACTACAACTGGATAGGGTTGGATTTAAAGGTCAGTTTTTGTGGAATATAGAAACACGTTTTATTGGCCAAAGTTTCGGTTTGGCGTGTTTCGTTTAGTCTAATGAGTTTGACATTTATGTCATGACATTTAAAAATGAATGAAAATGTTGATATATGGAGAAGGAGAGGCAGACCTAGGAAACGATGAATGAATTGTGTGAAGAATGACATGAGAGAAAAAGAAGAAAATGATAGCGAATCGATTCCAGGACCTCATGCTCAGCAATCGCACTTGCGACCACCAGACCAAAGAAATTAATATTTAATTACATTTTCTCCTACTGTTGTATTAAATACAGTTGCTTAGTCATGAGGAGTTGGCGAATCACTTGTATCCGTATAGTTCTACTGTTCAGTTCAACTAGTAGGACTAAACGGAGAAAAAAATCCATTTAGTTCTACTATCTGCTGTATGAATTTTAATTGAACTAAACGGACAAAAAAGTTCTTTTAGTACTACTAATTTCCATTGTATTAGAACTATACGGATACAATGGGTTGTACTACGGAGAAGTAAATTTACCCATGGTTCAACTGGGTTCAACTGGTTGTTCTATGGGGAAATATCTTTACCAATGGTTCAATTACAGTGAGTTGTTCTTTCCTTGGTCCAACTAGTTGTACTTCTGGGAATTGAATGTATGATCTATGGAACAACTACTGGTAATAAACAGGAAAAGGTTATCTATTAATGCTGAAGTGCAATGCAATTACTACCTCCTCTTTTAACCAAAATTATAATACGACCGTCTCGCGACAGTATCCTTTATGGGCGGCATGGGCACCGGGCCGTAGGCCGACGAAGGAGGCCGGCGGAGGCCCGGCACTTCGGGGACAGAAGACAATAGTGTTATGTAATATGCGAGCGAAGCGAGCGCGCGTCATGGAGTACAACATGCGTTGTATGTATGTTTGTTTTACACGATCATCCTATCCCCGTGGTCCAACCAGTTGGACATAATTCCGGAAATTAGTAGTACTAAAAGAACTTTTTTGTCCGTTTAGTTCAATTAAAATTCATACAGCAGATAGTAGAACTAAATGGATTTTTTTCTCCGTTTAGTCCTACTAGTTGAACTGAACAGTAGAACTATACGGATACAATGGGCGAATCAATATCGTAATTTTATTCTCGTATAAAGGTTGAGGAAATGTTTTCTTTGCTTCTTCTTTATCGTGTGGTTAGAGCCTACCTTGATGTCAGAGTTTCCATGCTGCTCATGGGCCTCTGACTTGGCATCATAATACCTGCGAGAAATATGTTATAGACATGCTGGTTTCCTCACGATGTTTCCTTCGCTTGCAAGCAACAGCAGCGCTTGCTTCTTTCGGGCAAGTAATACACACTAGTGTGTATTACTTATACAAAAAAATTAAAGGTCGGATTGGTCTTGGGTTCGAGTCCCCATTTGACCAGACCAAGAAGAATCTAGGTCCAAACAGAAGTTTGGACATGAAAATAGATTATTACCTCAGAGTGTTTCAATGTTTGGATCGCAAGCCATAACCAGTAAAATTTTGTTTTATAACTCATCATCATCATCTGCCTAGCCTTTTCCCAACTATGTTGGGGTCGGCTTCCAGTCTAACCGGATGCAGCTGAATACCAGTATTTTACATGGAGCGACTGCCTATCTGACCTCCACAACCCAGTTAATACAATACGATACCCTTTGGTAAGAGTGGATGTCAGAATTTCAGGTCACTGACAATCTGTAACGACTACCAAAGATATATTTAGGGCAGCCGGGACCAACAGCTTAACGTGCTTTCCGAGGCACGGAGGAAACCCAGTATGTCAGGCGGTCACCCATCCACAGACCGACCTAGGCAAGGACAGCTTTACCTAAAGATCGACCCGAGTGGCAGTTCTTATTAAGCCACGAGCTCCTTACTTAATGTTTACGCATTAAACGTGTATAAATCTATAAAAATGTAGCAAACACTTTAATAAAATATTTCTAACCTAACCTACTCAACCTTCGCCTCTAAATAATTCATTCTGACCGTTTTTATAAAGTTTGGGTGCTTAATTCTTAAAGAAAAATCGTGTGAGCCCCCTAAATAAATTGGACTACCAAGAAAAAATGTTCACCACAGCTGGGGTTGCCAATTTATTGAACCGTTTCGTGTAATATATTTTATTTTAGGGCTATTTTGGACAAGCTGTTTAATGGTTGGGTTCTTTTCAGTTTAGGTTATTTTTAGAAAAAATATGTTATTTTTTATAGACACATGGAATTATAAAAAAAAAACTTATTACGAGAAGCACAAACTATTTAAAGTTTCGAAAATTAAGATCGTAGTAAAGCAGTTAGCTCTGATTGTTTCTGCCCGTCTCCTTGGGAGGTTATGAATACGTACTATGTAGCTATGCGTTATATGTTTATTGTTTTCTTTTTTTGTCATTCTGTATGCACGTCATATCTCTACGAGAAATAAATTTGGCTTTCTTTAAATATGTACGTATCACTTTTTATATTCAAACCCCAAAATACACAAAGTCCCGAGGAGATAAATAAAAAAAGAATATTTTAAAAAAATCTTTTGACATTCACACGTCAGCAAGAAGTCATATTGGCATAAGAGATCAAAAAGCGGTCTCGCACAGTACCTACTGTTGGTTTTCCAAGTAAAGTTAGAACGTTCTAACGAGAAAATCGACAATATTGACGAATGTGTAATTGCCGTAAATCTTGGTATTTGTAGGAGATTATATAATTTTGCAATACGCCTGTAATTCCCGAAGTTTTAAGCAGAGGGCTAAGAAGGAACATAGTCAGCAGAAGTCTGACGCTCCCTACCACTCCGCCCAGAGATGTAGGTGTCATTTTGATGATTTCCCACTCACAAAAAAAACGGTCCTGGATTCCCAGGATTTTTCAGTAATAGCCACGGAGTTTGGATATGTGCCCGAGTGATGGCAATAGGCTCGCACCCTATTGCATGGGACTTTAACATTACAATAAGGGTATACTTATAGGTACACCTCTACCTAGCCACTTGAAGATTGCAGGCGTGTTGTTATGTCATGTAATTTTCACCAGAGAATACTCAGGCTAAATATCACGTATTTATTTAGTCACCACAAACTAAAACAACGCAATTCTAATCCAATGTTCTACTCAACAAATACATAAATTAATTGTTTCACTTTGCCGTCAAAAGACACAAATGTCACTGTATGTCTAAAAGGTCTATGTAATCGACACTATGTTGACGAACGGGGGTAAAGAGCCAATTATGTCATGTTTGTGTAAACAAAACGTAGATAGAGTAAAAGCAATAGGTACTACAGGGTGGAAGGGACGCATTCCCTTTGACGATATCGTACTCGTAGATATTATATACCCTTGTGTTGTATGTTTCCTCATTTTAATACATTTTATTCAATTTTGATCGGTCGGTCTACGAGTACGATATCGTCAAAGGGAATACCTGAATATTATATCTAAGTGACGCACTACCTCGTTGGTCTAGTGGTCGCAAGCGCGACTCCTGAGCATGAGGTTCTGGCAAGGTTCAATTCCCGGGTCGGGCAAAAGGTGTTATTGGGTTTTACCATCAGGAATTTCTCAGTTGCAGTCACTGTGTCCGGATTTGTGCCCGGACAGTCATGGTAATAGACTCGAAGGGACATAAACATAACTGGTGAAATGTGGGTGTCTTATCTAGGACTTGCATTTGCCAGCGGCTTCGCCCGCGTGAAAATGACGATTTTCCATACAAACTTTCATCCCCTATTTAAATCCCTTAGGGGTTGAATTTCGAAAAATCCTTTCTTATTCCTTGTCTACATTATAAAGGGAACGTTTGTGCAAAATTTCAGCTTTCTAGGTCCAAGGGTTTGGGCTGGGCGTTGATGAGTCAGTCAGTCAGTCAGGACTTCTCTTTTTATTTATATATAGATAGAAGATTGTAATAATATGGCGTCATGTTAGGATACTTAATCTGGTCAAACTATGAACTAGTGCAGCGGGGCAATCTCGACAGCGGGAAATTTCAACTAATCTTAATAACTTCTACATTTTACTTTGAAAGTTGCAATTTCCCGCCGTCGAGATTGCCCCGCTGCACCATATTTCTCGTTATTTTGTCAGATTCATCATTATAATATGATACAGTTTTACATAGATATCTATCAGACAGTAAGTATCCAATACCTACCGCCCAGATTTGCGATTTTCTATATAAAGATAAACCCGTGAATAGAAAATTGGTTTTGTTACTGTCGGTCCTACGTTACCTTTAAGTGACGGACCTATATACGAGTAAACGTAGGTATACCTTGGATACGCGCTCCAAATATAAAGGGTGCACAATAATTTAGGTTGTTGTTATAACGGCAACAGAAATACACAGTCTATGAAAATATAAATTATCTACCTATTACGGATGATATTATACAACACGCTGACAAACAGACAGACGGATAGACGGACTGTGGAGGCTTAATAATAGGGTCTCGTTACGTGTTACGTGGGTACGGAACCCTAAACTCTTAACACCTAGTCAAAGGCTTAATTAATGTAACATAACATCACACCTTCAATCCTCGAAGGTTTAGATAGCGGTGTACCTAAATAGTACACCTACTTTTCACCCTTTTAAGCCCCATGTAATAGAGAGTGAGCCTACTGCCATCACATTCAGGCACCGTGACTGCCACAGAGAAATTCCTGATGGAAAAATCCAATTTTCCCAACCCGGGAATCGACCCTAGGACCTCATGCTCAGCAGTTGCGATTGCAGTCACGAGTACCAATATGTTAAAAAATACACTAATTCTACATGCAACTCTATACAGTGATTTTCAAATACTATATTGATTTACGTTTTCATGGACATGATATTTTCGAAGCCAATTGGTACTATAACGAAATAGGTTTTATCTCAAAGTAGACCGTTATTTCCAAGAAAAAAAAAGGAAGAATCCTTTGTTTTGGAGTGTGGGAAATCATAAAATAACCCCTCCCGCTCTGGGCAGAGCAGAAGGGAGTGTCAGACTTGTACTGACTAAAAACCACCCATGTTCCTTCTTAGCTCTTGTGCCGAGGCCACGGTATCTCTTTCGAACAACTCGTAGGCCCGACGGGATCTTCTGCCTTTCTGATTCTGATTCTAGTACCTACTCACATTTACATTTACTACATTATTGCGTATCTAGGGGTTGCCAGCGGCTTCATCCGCTACAACTCGAAAATTATCCCACGGGAACATAAAATTGGGATAAAAACTATCCTATGTGTTAATCTAGGTTATGAACTATCTGTGTACCAATTTTTATCCAAATCCGTTCAGTAGTTTTTGCGTGAAAGATTTTCATCCATCCTCACATACATACTTACAAAATTTCACGTTTATAAACTTAGTAGGATATCGCTCACTGAAGTCCCGAACATCCTTTGTTAAGCAACCTGTATACTTATTTAGTTATCCTATCGCTACCCCTATCAAAGTAATCTTGTTCGTTTTTCCATCTCATTGACTAGTTTATTTAAGAAGGTGAACCAAAGTAACACGATTTAATGGAATAGTAAATTCGCCTTTGGGAAAATCTTTTTTCGGAAGATAACCGACCGTAACTTTCAAAAGAAAAGAATTTTAAGTTAGAAACACGGATAATTTGTAGAATAACGAAGTCTGACTGAACACTGATATAATACTAGTAAGGCTCAGTTTTAACCGTGATAGGCATTATTAATATTAAACATTTGGGAAGGATCAAAATAAGATCCCATTTCGTCTTTTGGTTAAACGTAAACAAAAACATTACATTCATTTATTCTTGGGTGACTTTGGCCCATGGAGACTTTACATACTAACATAAATAATGATGATTAAATACAATCTAGGCTACAAAAAAAACCTTTCGGATACATTAAGGGTATCTTTTCACCCATTATTCCCGATACACAGTCTTGAAGTTTGAGGTATAAAAGATATCTAAAAATAACACAATTATTCTTCACCTAAAACGCTGTATCCAGGCTGACAACAAGGCTCTAAAAATATACGTATTTTTAGCATGAACTGAAAAAAAAACTCTAGATTGAATAAAAACCTCGTTACCGTAAGTAAACTAAAGGTACTCGAACATGTTTAGAATGTATAACCGATCGATCACCTGTAGCTAATGCCGTTATTATTCACTAGCTGTTGCCAGCGGCTTCGCCCGCTACAACTCGTAAATTATCCCACGGGAAGATCAAAATTGGGATTAAACTATGCTATGTGTTAATCCAGGTTATAAACTATCTGTGTACCAAATTTTATCCTAATCCGTTCAGTAGTTTTTGCGTGAAAGAGTAACGAACATCCATTCATCCATCCATCCATCCATCCATCCGTCCATACATCCATCCGTCCATACATACATACTTACAAACTTTCGCGTTTATAATATTAGTAGGATTTAAACGATACTTCGTTTTTCTGTAATAAAATAAGTATCGCTGCTTTCGCTTAATGTTAGAGAAAGGAACCTTTTTTAAAAGTGCTTTTTTCGGCACTAGTGGAAACCGTTATCGTTTCACAATACTAAATGGCCATCGACACACAAACGAATACCACTTATCTACACGGTCAAAATGTATGAAACGGCGGTTTTTCTTTTTAACCGACTTCTAAAAAAAGAAGGATGTTCTCAATTCGGATGTTTGTTTTTTTTTATGTTTGTTCGGGCATAACTCCGTCACTTGCTAACCGATTTGAAAAATTCTTTTTTTTATTGGAAAGGGTCCCAAATGGTCCCATAATTTTTTTATCGAAATCGGACAAGCGGTTTTTGGAAAATCAACAAAACTCAAAAAAAAATACTAAATTGTCCACATTATGACCCATGACAATGTGAACCACTAAAAAATGAAAAATAAAAACTTTTTAACTACCTAAAAATAAAACCGACTTCAAAAAAAAAAACAAAAAAGTCAAAAATAAATCAGTTTCTGAAGTCGGTGACTTTTGTTTGTTTGATTTCATTTCTTTGCCACCGACTTCAGAAACTGATTTATTTTTGACTTTTTTTTTTTTTTTTTGAAGTCGGTTTTATTTTTAGTTAAAAAGTTTTTTATTTTACTTTAGTGTGGATCACTTACAAATCTATACTAATATTATAAAGATGAAGAGTTTGTTTGTTTGAACGCGCTAATCTCAGGAAGTACTGGTTGGAGATGAAAAAATATTTTTGTCTTGAATAGTTTATTTGTCGAGGAGGGTTATAATAATAGGTTATATAACATCACGCTACGACCAATAGGAGCGAAGCCAAAATGAAAAATGTTGCAAAAACGGGATTATTCCTTTAACCACTCTCTTAGGTGACGCAGACAAAGTTGCACGGTTCAGCTAGTTTATTTTTAATGGTAACATCAGCACTATTAAGTCGGGAATCCTAGGCCGTAGAAAGACATACACTAACCTCATTGGTGATGTTCATCAGAAAAGACCATGACCGACCCATAGTCACACTAAACTACCACACCATTGTGACTACGGACAATAGGCTAGTATCCATAATTTACATATTTTTTTATTTTCATTATTTCCATAATTTTTGTACTCCATGACGCGCGCTCGCTTCGCTCGCATATTAAATAACACTAATATCTTCTGTCCCCGAAGTGCCGGTAGTCACACCGGTGTGACTACAGATCAGGTTAAATTATCCGTAGTCCGTGTGGTAGTTTAGTGTTACTATGGGTCGGTCACCGAAAAGACAGGTGCATAGTACTTATTGTGTGTTGTGTACACTTATGGCCTGTGCTGAATAAATGTGTTTTCTTTCTTTCTTTCTTCTTTCTTTACTTGCAACCGGTGCGTGTATGACTAGATGTATGAATGTGGACAAGGCAAAAGGAATATGTACGGATCGTCGCTGTGGCGTTTTGTGGTTTCTGGCTACCTCAATGGGAAACAGGCGTGAGTGTTTCTTATGTTTGTTTATGTATCTGCACTATTCAAATGTTCAAACACTAATTAATAGCGATCTTTAATCGAAGGAATAAGGAACAAAATAACTTAATTAAATAAGTTTTTTCATGTTAAATACCTGAAAAGGCTTCAAGACAAAAGGAAACGTTAAACATAACTTTGCTTAAACTGAACGAAGTTATAGTAGTGCGCACAAAGTTAGCTTAGTCTTACTAAACTAACCTTCTGTAAAACGTCGATTTTTTTAAACATTTCATGTTACTTTTTCTTACTTAAAGATTCAAATGCCTCTACCACACGCTCATACTGTGCGATTACACGGTGCATACAGTACATCGCGCGTGTGATTGGTAATGGTAATACAGTTTTACCAACCATACGCGCGATGTACTGTGAAGTGTGAACCAAGAGAGTGGTGAAACTTGAGCGTGTGGTAGGCCCATAAGGAAAATGTTTAACTTCGAAACACAGCCATTTAACACAAGCATACCCGCGCTGGGTACAGCAAGAGATTTTTATAAAACAGGGAGTTTATTTAAATAAAAAAATTCAGAACTATTAGGTACTTGTCTTTATCATTTATGAGATTTTTTCCTGTAACGGAGTTAAGTGAAAGTTTTAAAACAATAGTAGACACTTTTATAAAATCGATCCGTTTCTTTCAATCATTTTGGCAGCGACAGAAATACATTTCCGATTTGCGCATTAAGTGATTCATTTCGCAAGCTGGCCTTTCGTCCCTTTTTAATGTATCACCTCCACATAACATTAAAAAAAATATAAAACATAAAAAAACCTAATCTTTTTCGAACACGAAATGTGAATTATAGTTCTGTGGTTTCACTCCCAAAGATTAATGTATTTCGTAATTATGTCCACCACTGTTACCTACTATACTTAGCTAAGACTCTGCGCAAACGGACCACTTTACACAGCCACCGATGTCTGGTCAATCTGTTAACAGGAGTTTTAAAACGTTTTGTATGGAATCGCCGCGCACGTGTAGCAAGTGGCATCCACTAGTGACTCAATGTCCGCGACACGCCACCGATGCAGCGATGGCGGCCACCGACTACTAGTGTAGGCCACCGGCCACCAACTACTAGTGGCGGCCACCGACTACTAGGGGCGGCCACCGACTACTAGGGGCGGCCACAGACTACTCTTGGCAGCCACTGACCACATTAGTAATGTATGAGCTACTCAGATGGGAAATCCTAGGAACAGATGAGATTAATGAAGAGAAGCTTGCAGAAATCTCTACCGAACAACTGGTGAGCTTCTGCAAGGCAACAGGAAGATTCGCGATGCCGACCACCAGTGAAGGGGATCCACCAAAATGGGGAACTGGGCGAAATAATCCACAACGAAAGGACTGATCACCCGTCTGGTGTCTGCCGGCGTCCCCGAAGATAAATAGAATAGACCACATTAGTTTGCACGGTAACAAAGGAAGTGGAGCGCGACAGCCACCGGTGGTATCGGTCGGTGTCCCGTTTGCGCGGAGCCATACGCTTGTGTGCCGGGACTGTACAAAAACGGTAATTTGTTACTGTTGTGAGAAAGAGATAGAAATATACAGTTCTTTGTGTTGTGAGAGAGATGGCGATATTAGAAAATGTCGTTCGTGCCTATTATTAATTAAGCCACAAAGGTCTGAATAAAGGATGAATTGGGATACAGAGTAAGATTACAGGTTATTTGTTGTATTCGTGACTTCTTTTGTGGGAAAAAAAAAAATTAATCCTCGTTGGTTTATTAATCCTAGTAGTCGCAAACGCGACTGCGTAGCATGATATTCTGGGTTCAATCTCCAGGTCAGGCAGTGTTATTCAGCACTTCCATCAGGAATTTCTCAGTAACAGCAAAAGCCTCTTCCCCTATTATATGGGACCTAAGATCCACTACTAAACAATTATAAAACAAATCAATGTAACGAGTTTTTGGTGTTTCAGACCAAATATTAAACTGGTCAGTTTTCTTCGTTTGTATATAAAAATCGGCTTGCGCAGCCCTAAAAATAACAGGACAAATGTACACCTCTCCAGGGATTACAGGCATTATATTATATAATAAATTACTGCGTAAAACCACGGTTCATTCAGTCATTTCAAGTTCATTGACACGATTATAATGCTGGATTGATGATGTCCAAAAATAGACCGTATTGCTAACCGACCGTAAAGGCATAGATAGCGAATGTCCCATAGCACATGGTCATTTTACTTGTCATGTAATTAACCGTGGTTTCAGTTCGATTAGATTGTCAAATAATTTATCGAGTTTGCTGTGCATAGCTACGGAAACTGCATTTTTACTCCAATATGCAGTTTCCGTAGCTATGCACAATAAATAAGTTAGTGGATACAGCTCTGAATGAAACGCCGGATCATCAATGGTTTCCTTCATCCGACCCCAGTACAGACGTTGTATGTACCTATGTACCCATTGGCAGTTATAGTGCCGCCAGAAGTTCGTATAAAAAGTGGCAAGCTCTAGCGAAAGAGCCAAAATGGTTTCAGACACACGACCCTTTTTTTTTTTTTTTTTTTTTGGTGGGTGGAAAATCATCGAATAACCCCCCCCGCTCTTGGGCAGAGCGAAGGGGAGTGTCAGACTTCTACTGACTAAAAACCAACCCATGTTCCCTCTTCCTCGCCCTTGTGTCGGAGCCGCGGTAACTTTTCGATATCCGCAGCCCCGACGGGCGTCGGCCCTTGCGGGCCCCTCCTTGCTGACATCTCTTTGAGGCGCGCGTGGAACACGTACGCGCCGCCGACACGGTCTGTTGCCGTCATGACGACGGCCGGACGGCGAGCTAGCCCGTTACTCACCGTCCACAGGCCCGCGTCTACGGTGGCCGGAGGTCATCGCGTGACCCCCGACGCCCGGAGCGCCTTCCGCGGCGGCTGGGACGTTGAGAGGTTCTCTCCCTCTCTCGTTCCGCCACCTCCTTCGCTAGCATCACTGCTTCGCAGAAGGAGGCGACGGCGTCCCATTCCTCCTCGCTCCGGACCATGGCTTGCACCAGGGCCGGACGCGAGAGGTCACCGCCGCCGATCGCCGCTACGAGAACACGGCGGGGCTCCGCCCAAGCAGGGCACACCTCCACAGTGTGCTCCACCGTGTCCTCCGGTCGATCCTCGCAGTGGAAGCATCCGGGCGTTTCCTCCCGCCTGATTCGGTGCAGGTACCTCCCGAAACACCCGTGTCCGGTGAGGACCTGCGTCAGACGGTAGGTGAGGGCGCCGTGGCGCCTCTCCAGCCACTCCTCAAAGAGGGGACTTACCGCCACTATCGTGGCGTGCCCTGCGCTGGGTTGCGACAGTCGCTGTCTCCATGCCGCCATGAGATCGCACCGGAGGTCTGTCCGCTGCGCAGCAATGTGCCGCGGCAGCAGAGTGACCCCCCGGTGTAGCGCCTCCGCGCGCCACTCATGTAGGCGCGCGAGGACTATCGCCTCCAGATCCCACGGCGGCAATCCGGCAAGGAGAATCGCCGCCTCGCGGGAGATCGTGCGGTACCCGCGGACAAGCCTTACGGCCATGACCTTTTGGGGCGCGTTCAGGTAGTGGACGGCCCGCTTCCTCACGGCACGCGCCCACACCGGGGCCCCGTAAAGGGCCATGGACCGCACGATCCCCGCATACAGCCTACGGCAGGAGGCGTTTGGCCCCCCCAGATTGGGCAAGAGCCACCTAAAGGCAGCCGCAGCCCGCTCCAGTCTGGGAGCCAAACGTCGGAAATGCTCCACGAAGTTCCACCGGCTGTCGAGGACGAGTCCTAGGTACTTCAAAGTACACTCGACGCCGATGGGAACCCCTCCCACCATTAGCTGGGATCCCGACGGTAGCACATTCCCACGTCCATGGAAGCCCATGGCCTCCGACTTGTGAAGTGCCACCTCGAGACCCAGCTGCCGGATCCTCTCAACGACTATCGCAACCCCGCGTGTCATGTTCGCGGCCGCCGCCTCGTGCGACTCCCCCCGTGCCAGCACCAGCGTATCGTCCGCGTAGCAGACGACGCTGACGCCGTCAGGGAGGTCGGCACGCAGCACCCAGTCGTAACCGATGTTCCACAGGGGCGGCCCCAGAACCGAACCCTGCGGAACACCGCACGACATCTCTCGCCGGTTCCACTGTCCGTCTTGACCAGGGTAGATGACAGCCCTGTCTGTCAGATAGTCCCCGACTACACGACGAAGGTAGGCCGGCACCCGGTGATACCGGAGTGCCTCCCTGATGCAGCTCCAGGGCATGGTGTTGAAGGCGTTGGCGATGTCGAGAGACACCGCCAGGACCACACCGCCCCGAGAGACCGCATCCCCCGTCGTGAGGGCTCTCACGCGCATGATGGCGTCCACCGTCGAGCGCCTCTTGCGGAAACCGAACTGGTGTTCCGCAGACACACGACCCTTTACATCGCAAAGGCTTGATAATGCGAAACAGCTTTCTAAAGTGTGTCATCCTATTCACTGGCGAGCGGTCAACGGAAAGCCTAAAGCTGTAGCGAGCTATTGTATCCTTACCTAACCCATTCGTTCCAACGGCGGAAAATCTAGTACCTAGACATGAATTGCCATGGTCGACCTGGAAGTCTTTGAATAGACTCCAGACCCATGATGGTCGCAGCAAGGAAAACCAGCTGAGGAAATTCATGAATGACTTTGCCTTGGAGTGTAAATGTAGTGCTGTTCTTAATATTGTGTCCTACGTGTCTTATTGTTTGTTCACCACAGTAACTGATGGACGCTAAGCGCAAAACTAGTAGCTCGGTGGACCGACACAATTTAAATTGCCATCAACACGGTAAGACAAAGATAGAAACTTCAGTAGTATTTTTATGTCAATTACACGTGAACGAAAGGTTGCGAGGTTCAGCAACTTAATTATAAATGAACGCCAACTAACAACTCACTTATAACTCCGAATTTCCTCGAAATAGTCTCTTCAAGCAAAACAATTGAAGAAAATACGGAGTTCCTCGAACTTCCGAGAATAGGCCGCATGAATAAATTAAGATCCGGCTGAACTGACACAGCCAATGAGGCAATTAACCGACCTTGCAAGCAAGTAGGTGGAACATGTCATTTGTTCCACGTCACGCATCGAGTCACGGGGGTAGAGGGATATGAATTTTGTTGAAGTAACTTTAAACTTGGGCATTAACTTAAATATTTTGTCTTAGATTTTTTTTTACAAAACTGTGTAATTCTGTAATCACAGAAAACGGGATATTTACCATGTTTATTGTTTGTTTTGAGTTCCCGATATTTCGACGCTATTGCAAGAATCATGATCACGGAAAAACTGAAGTCATTGCGGGTGTATATGAGCAGACAAATCGGTCTAATCTCTTTCTTGTTCTATTTTTGCGCTCGGTACCGCTACCACTGTCACTCGAGATCATGAAAAAAACGACTACCTGTACCGACTGCCAATGTACTAGAAATACCAGCCGGGACCAATTGCCTTTTTTTTTTTGGGGGGGGTGGGAAATCTATATAAATAAAGAGAGAAGTCCTGACTGACTGACTGACTCATCATCGCCCAGCCCAAACCCTTGGACCTAGAAAGCTGAAATTTTGCACAGAGGTTCCCTTTATAATGTAGACAAGGAATAAGGAAGGATTTTTCGAAATTCAATCCCTAAAGGAATTAAATAGGGGATGAAAGTTTGTATGGAAAATCGTCATTTTCACGCGGGCGAAGCCGCTGGCAAAAGCTAGTCATCAAATAAAGCGGGAGGAGTCCCCGCTCTGGGTAGAGCGGTAGGGAGTGTCAGCCTTCTACTGACTAAAAACTACCTATATTCCTTCTTAGAACTTTGTGTCGAGACCGCGGTATCTCTTTCGAACAACCCGCAAGCCTCGACGGGGGATCAATTGCCTTACGTACATTCCGAGGCAAGCGGAAAGCTATCTCGAACATACCTCTAGTTATTCTAACAAAATCAGCAAATAACGGTTACACTTCTGGGACAGAGCCCTACCTAGAAGTTACTATACCCTATAGGTATAGGTTCCCTATAAGAGCTTCTACATATACCTATAACTTAATAATTTCGACGTCGAAAATAATACTGACAGCCGTTTCCGTGACAACGTGATAATTCACGATGAAAAATGAATGTTACTTCGGTAAATATACCCAAAAACGCTGACAATGTCATATTTTCGGGAACCACATTTTTCGAACGGAGAAATTAATCAACGATATTATGTTATTAAGGTAGGTATATGCTATTTATTAACTGGGTTGGATATTTTTATATAGGGGTATTTTGGGCAAGTTTAAATTGAGACCCTAGGTAAATGAACTCTTCCAACGCCGGAAAAATTTGGTGCCATCGCAAACTTACATTAAGTTAAATGATAAATGATGTTAATTTTGCATTTAAGTTTTTACAAACACTTTTAAAAGTCTCTTTTTTAAAACTAGTGGGGCCGGGGTGTTTCGTACCTGACTACTCTGAGAAGATACAGGTCTAGACATAATCTCGGTCAACACACATGAGGACGATGCAGATGATTAAATATGAGAATTGCCAGCGCGACCGCTGTACGCCTGTGCCATGCACCAGAACTTATGGTCCTAAGGTTCGATTCCAAGGTCGGGCAAAGCGTCATTAGGTTCTTCTATCATGAATTTATCAGTAGCAGCCGCGGAGACTACCTATCGATAGCAAAATAGACCATAGACCTGCACCCTATTACATGTAATTATATGGGTGTACTTACTATATTATTAATTTACACCTTCTTTTTTTTTTTGTTGGTGTGAAATCATCAAATGCCTCCTCCCGCTCTGGGCAGTGTCAGACTTCTACTGACTAAACCTTATGTTCCTTCTTACCCCTTTGTGTCGAGGCTGCGTTATCTCTTTCGTAAAACCCGCAGCCCCGAGCAGGGCTCCGGCGTAGCCTTCGGGGACTAGAGGCGTGATGTCACATGACGTATACCATACTACGAGTATAATCAACCTGTCGGTCCACCGCACTGCTAAACACGCGTTCCATCTCAAAATTCAGCCACATAAAACAGCTGCCGTTCACACGGCCAAATAAATGAACATCTCTATGTTCACTAATGGTACATATCATGCCTCGCGGTGTCGTCTATATCATTGTTGATAGCGACGAAATATATCGAACGAACAGTAAATAGAGTAGAATAAATGGGGAAGTGTACACTGGCGAATTGTGGGTGTACTATTCTGTCGTCAAGGAAAAAAGGCGTATCTAACATTTTTTTCGAAATTCAGTTACATACATATTCGGAATCAAAATCAAAACTCATTTATTCAAACTGGGCTGATAATCAGCACTTTTCGAACGTCAAAAATTTACTTTACTTTACTTTACATTTTTATAAGACAGTCCCCCAAAACGCCAACCCATCGACACTTCCTAGTGTTTAGCTGGAAAGAAGAAGTGGCGGAACAAACTTCCCAGCACACATCTGTCTGTTAGGTTGGTTAGAAGAACCAGACTCGATACAATAGCGATACAATAGAATCAGTGACAAAAATAGCATCCACTAGTCAATTTCGAAAAAAAAAGTTAGATACGTCTTTTTTCCTTATGACGTCAGTATTAGATACACCTCTGGCTAACCCATCGGGGATTACAGTCGTGATGTTTTGTTATGTACCTATAATATAGTATAATAGATAGTATATTAGCCTGTTGGTTCACCGTACTTGAAAACACGTGTTCCATCTTCAAAAGTCATATAAAACAACTGCCGTTCACACGGCCAAACAATCATTATCTTGCCCTTATCCCTATTTAATTGGAGTCGGCGCAGCATGTCTTCTTCTTCCATACTTCTTTGATACTCGTCATCTCATGAGTAACTTATAACACACACTTTACCGATACAGATATTTTTCATTTTCTCCTGCAAAATTTAAAAAATGGCTATAGCTTTGCTTACCGACAACCTTTCATAAATTTATTTTCTTTTAATTCACATATTACGAGTAATACATATGTGACCGTCCGTCCTTTCCTCTTTTAGATATTTTTTATTTGAATCCGTGGACAATAGTGTGGGTTGTATGTTTATTAAATTAATGTAATTAGCTTCGATTTACAAGTTGTAACGTGTAACTGTTTTTTGTCACTAATAAATAAAATAAAATGAGACCACTCCTTTCTTGTCATATCATTCTTAACACAGTCCCATCCATCGTTTATTTGGTCTTCCTCTACTCTTATCATCATCATCATCAGCCTATAATGTTCCCACTGCAGGGACTGAGGCCTCCTCTCTAGGAGAGGGATGGGCTATAATCCACCACGCGGGCCCAGTGCGCAGATGTCACATGTCTTCGAATTTTTTGGTTCTAAGACATGCCGGTTTCCTCACGATGTTTTCCTTCACCGTTTTAAGAGCAGCGGTGATGAAATAAATTACACAAAGTAATGCGCCTGCCTGGGTTCGAACCCACGACCTACTGTTCGTAAGTCGAGGCCGACACCACTGGGCCACCGCTGCTCATCTCTACTCTTATACCCATCTTCATTAATACTCAAAGATATCTCGTGACATTCCTCCAAACAAATGTACATCTATATAGTAATGGCACATGCCATGCCTCGCGATGTCGTCTATATTATCAATATTGATAGCGACGAAATATATCGAACGTACGGTAAACAGAGTAGAACAAATGGGGAAGCGTCGGCATACGAGTTATGGCTTTATTCGAGCGCGTGCTGTTTATTAATGGTGGTTTTTGTGATATTTTTTTGCGGTAGTGTTGATGTTCGTGAAATACAGTCTATGGTCATTATTTTTTCGAAGAATAATTGGCAGTATAAGTGAACCAGCAGTGCAAGTACGTAGCACTCGATTCGCTTCGATTCGATAAATCTGACAGTTATTCTCGATAAAATGAGCTTTTATCGAATCGAATCGATGTCGCAAGTACGTAAATAATATTTTGACGATCGGTAGAGAACTCTAAAATTTAAACGATTTTATCGAAAATGCAAGTACGAAACGACATTTTGACAGTTTGACATTCCGCCCACGATAAATCTTGTCGACGCGTGTTACGTACTTCCAAATTCGATAACAAGCTCGATAAAACTGACAACGATAACGATCTCGATGTCTTATCGATGCAAAGTTCGTACTTGCACTGCTGGATAGACAGGAAAGAGACTCATCTCGGTTTTTTTAGTAATCATAAGCTCCGCGCTCATGCAACACGCGTTACAACAAACAACGGAAAAACAGATGAAGCAAGTCTTGTTCTTCATCATCATCAGCTTATAATGTTGTGGATTAGCTATAATCCACCACGCGAGCCCAGTGCGGATTGGTAGAGGTCACATACTTATCTTCGATTTTTTGGTTCTAAGACATGCCGGTTTCCCCACGATGTTTTCCTTCTTCTTCAGTACTTCTCTTTTACTCGACGTCTCAGCAGTCACCTCATTTCTAGTCATATTTTTATCATGTTTCGCACAGTTCATCCATCGTTTCATTGATCTTCATCTACTCTTATAACCATCTACATTTAGACTCAACATTTTCTTCAATGTGCTTTCCAAACGAAATTAAGAAGTTTGCAGAGCATATTGCTCGCAGAACGGATGGCCGATGGGGCCAGAAGGTTCTGGAGTGGCGACCGCGAACCGGAAGACGTTGCGTTGGAAGGCCTCCGACTAGATGGACCGATGACCTGGTGAAGGTTGCGGGGACCCGCTGGATGCTAGACGCACGGGACCGGTCAATGTGGCGACACCTGGGGGAGGCCTATGTACAGCAGTGGACGTCTTTTGGCTGAGATGATGATGACGATTTTCCTCATTTCTTTTGCAACACAATATTATGTTCATACCACGATAACTGATTACCAGAAAAGTTTTCAGTCACCGATGCCACTCTCAGACTTCCTCTTTTTTTTTTCTTTTTGGTGGGTGGAAAATCATCGAATCCCCCCCCCCCCCGCTCTTGGGCAGAGCGAAGGGGAGTGTCAGACTTCTACTGACTAAAAACCAAACCCATGTGTTCCTTCTTCGCCCTTGTGTCGGAGCCGCGTTAACCTTTCGACAAACCACAGCCCCGACGGGCTCAGACTTCCTCTTACGTTCTACGCCAACTAATAAATCATTATACGAGTAGATACTGCCAATCATATCATTAGCCATCATTGTTTATAGTTTCTGCTCCATTTAGCTAATGGTGGCGAACTACCGAGATTGTGCTTATCTGGTAAATCAATTATCACTCACAGTAGTGATTGGAATCGGGCCAATATAGCCTTTACTGTACAATTGAATCGTTGACTTCATTTGTATGATTAATTTGTATTTGTATACTAGCTTTTTCCGCAGTTTCACTGGATATCGGGATTTACCCCACACGAATGTACGTAATCATCAATTGAATGAATGAGCTGAAGGAAGTGTTAGACTTCGACTGACTAAAAACCACCCATGTTCCTTCTGAGCTTGCGGCTTACCTCTCGGGTTGATCTTTCGGTTAATCCACACTTGCCTAAGTTAATGGGTGACCACCCATTACATTCCGAGGGTCCTCCGTGCTTCCCGTCGGGGCTGTGGATCCCGGCGGGGCTGTGGATCCCGTCGGGGCTGTGGATTCCGTCGGGGCTGTGGATTATCGAAAGGCTAACGCGGCTCCGACACAAGGGCGAAGAAGGAACATGGGTTTTGCTTTCTAGTCGGTAGAAGTCTGACACTCCCCTTTGCTCTGCCCAAGAGCGAAGGGGAGTGTCGCATAACCCCCTTATTCAATGATTTTCCACCCACCAAAAAAAAAAAAGGGTGCTCCGTGCCTCGGAAAGCACGTTATGTCGTATGGTCATGGCTGTCATTTGTAGATCTTTGACAGTCGTTACAGGGGGTCTAAAACATTGGTCTAAAACGGCCACTCTAACAGATCATATAAAGTTGACCTTTCATAACTGCGTCTGTGACCATATATTACGAATCTTAATGGAATTCATATTATTGTCCTCTTGTGATTTATTTTTTAACGCAATTCTTTAACGATTTATTTTTGGCATGTATTTAAACCGTTATCTGTTTACCTTTTTTCGAACAAAATATTTTAAAGTTACACCAAAAATACTGACTTGCACACAAATTATCTCAAATTATGCACACTAAAGAAATCAAATTTAGTATCCTTTTTAATGGCATTTGCAGAACTCCTTTACTGAACGAATAACTATTATCAAAATAGTATCCATCCATACTATATATTATATATATATATATATATAATATGTATGTATTTAGAAATATATAAGTATGTTTATCAGTTGTCTAGTACCCATAACACAAGCTCTGCTTAGCTTGGGACTAGATGGCGTTGTGTGATAGTTGTGGAATATTATTATTATTATTATATATTTATGTATATAAATTATATATTTTTATATATAATATAAATGCGAAAGTAACTCTGTCTGTCTGTCTGTTACTCTTTCACGCCTAAACGGCTGAACGGATTTTGATGAAATTTGGTACAGACATAGTTTGGAACTTGAGAAAGGACATAGGATAGTTTTTTTTTTTTTTTTTTTCTTGAGATTAACCAGAAATCTTCCGGAAGTCACTATTCCACGCGAACGAAGTCGCGGGCAAAAGCTAGTATCTAATAATTCTTTAGTCTAACAAACATTTTAAAACTTTTTTAAGAAAAACCTACACCTGATTTTTGCCTGATTTACTCCATGACGCGCGCTCGCTTCGCTCGCATATTAAATAACACTAATATCTTCAGTCCCCGAAGTGCCGGGCCTCCACCGGCCTCCTTCGTCGGCTTACGGCCCGGTGCCCATGCCGCCCATAAAGGACACTGTCGCGAGACGGTCGTATTAGATATCAGTTTTAGAAATTCCGTAGTAAGATTGTACAATAAATTTAGAGTGCAAGTTAGTATTTTTGATAAGCAAAATTTAGTATTTTTGTTTTACAATTAATCATATATCCGATGTACTAACAACATTACATTATGTACTAACTACATTTTTGGTGTGAATTCGATAAAAAGGTCATCTCGTTTTGTGTGATTTTTTAAACTTTTTTATCGGACATGTTTAGTTAATCAATTGGTTTTTTTGGTATGCATTCAGTTAATTAGTGGAGTTACCTAGTGTGCTGAAAAATTAAACAGATGTGCATTTAAATATAACCCTTTATTTTTTGACGCAAATCTGCTAAAGTGGCCATCTTGAACACCAAACTCGCAGAGTTCTTTCTTTCTGTGACGATAATCCACAATTGAATTAATCATTAGCAAAAATGCTTAACATTTGTGCAGTAAATATTTCTTTCATTTTAACCTCTGTTATACGAAAATCCGTTTCAACTCAGGTGCCATAAACCCGTCATTCCGACCCATTAATTGCCTGCATAACTGAATAAAGGCATTATTGGATGGACACGTTGTTCCATTGCAGTCAATTTCGTCGCGTTTCATCCCTCAGTTGATACGTTGGCTCATTGTTATATCGTCATCAGTCTGCCTCGGCTTTTTTTTCGGCTTCCATTCTGACCGGATGTTGCTGAATACCAAAATTTTACATGCGACTGCCTATCTGACCTCCACAGCCCAATAAGCATTGGGTAATATCAGGGTAATATAATACCCCTTGGTAAGCCTGGTAAGCCTTGGTACCTGTAACGACTATCAATGATTTATAATTGACAGGCAGAATCAACGGCTTAATAACGTACTTTACAAGGCACGTAGGAAACTCGGTATATAATTGGAAGTCACCCATCCACGTACCAACCTAGGGAGACGCGGGTTAACCTGAAGACTGATCCGAGTGGCTGACATTATCTAGCCACGAGCTTCTCACAACCTAACATAATAGCACCAAACTGTTGGAGATAAGACGGACGTACCGACACGTATTTGCATTATCAATTTTCTTTGTATATTTTTTTATCGGTAACTACAGTATTCTTTGATCTACCCAAATATCATAAACCCTCTCTAATGCGTTCAAAAACCATAAGCAATGACCAGCATTACCAACCAGCAGAAATAAACGGAACTGTTATGAACTCATAACCTACTGAAAACAGTAGGTTATGAGTTTAAATTTGGAACAGGTGTCAAATTCAAGTGAGTGTGCTATTAAAGTCTCGAGTGGCACAAGAAAAGTGACTTTATCTACCCAAATATCATAAACCCTCTATAATGCGTTCAAAAACCATAGGCAATGACCAGCATTACCAACCAGCAGAAATTAACAGAACTGTAATGAGCTCATAACCTACTGAAAACAGTAGGTTATGAGTTTAAATTTGGAACAGGTGTCAAATTCAAGTGAGCGTGCTATTCTAGTATCTACATTAAAACAGATACCTATCGATACGAAACCCCAATTCAGTATGATTTTAATTATAAATCGCACGACATTTTGATCTCGATTGACACAAGAATAGTGACTTTTTTCGTTTGCCTATGATTTAAAAAAAAACCGGCCAAGTGCGAGTCGGACTCGCGCACCGAGGGTTCCGTAAAAAAAATATATTATGTGATGTAACTAAAAATTTATGGTTTTCGTAATTATTCCTTTATCTATGCTATAAGACGTTGCTTCGTACCAAATTTCAAGATTCTGAGTTCACGGGAAGTACCCTGTAGGTTTTGATTCCCTTGCGAGTGTCGAAAATTTGCGGCATAAACGGGAGTATCTTTTGATCGCGTTGACTTAGAAGTTTGATTTTTTCACAGCTCCAAGAGACCATAGACTTGAGTATTTGATATGAATTTCAGCTTGATACCTCCACGCGTTCCTGAGAAAAAAGGTCTTGACAGACAGACAGACGGACAACAAAGTGATCCTATAAGGGTTCCGTTTTTTCCTTTTGAGGTACGGAACCCTAAAAATGACAGATTTCATTGCAGATTTCCGAAACGCCGCCATTTCGAGCTGTCATTTGTTCGTTAGCTTTTTATTCCCTTTCATTGAGTAGACAAATTTTCTGATAAGTTCTTTATTTCTGTCGAAAATGAGTGATAGTGACTCAGAAATTAACATGAACACTCTGCCAGATATCGTAAATGCAGCGACGAATGCAACTAATAACCTGTTTATTTTTTATTGCATTACACTCAATGATGTTATATACACTGGTAACAATGCTGGTCATTTCCCTATGGTTCCTAAGCCCATCATAGAGCCCTTATGATATTCGGGTAGATAAATTAGTGTATGCAACTATACATAATTAGGCATTACAACACTCGTGTGATGCTATTAAGAAACTCGCCTTCGGCTCGTTTCTTAAACCCACACTTGTGTTGTAATGCCCTTCATTATGCACAGTCGCATAAACTACTATTGTTTGTTTTCATAGATTTAAAAAAAATTACAGATATCCGAAACGCCGCCATTTCGAGCTGTCATTTGTTCGTTAGCTTATTATTTCCAGTTACGAGTAGACAAATTTTCTGATAAGTTCTTTATTTCTGTCGAAAATGAGTGATAGTGACTCAGAAATTAATAAATAATAAAATAATAATGACAACTATGTTTAGTTATATTATTAGGTATTAATAAATAATTTGCTTCTGTATGTGTTCAATTTATTTTTTATTGCATTACACTGGTAACCTAAACCCATCATAGAGCCCTTTTGATATTTGGGTAGATAAAGTAGTGTATGCAACTATACATAATTAGGCATTACAACATTCGTGTGATGCTATTAAGAAACTCGCCTTCGGCTCGTTTCTTAAACCCACACTTGTGTTGTAATGCCCTTCATTATGCACAGTCGCATAAACTACTATAAACAGTTAATTATGCCTGTAGTTATTATGTGACCTCCAGATTGATATGAATGAAAAAGGAGTAAATTATAGCGTGACGGTTGACAGAGGAGAATCAAAGGAAAAAACGTGTTACACCAACTCAAATAACTCGGTAAAAAATGTAAAATACTGGTATTCAGCTGGATCCGATTCGTCTGGAAGACGATCAAAACAAAGTTTCGAAAAGTCTAGGCAAATGACGAGATCCCGATAAGAAATTTTGCAAAGAATAGAATTGATAATAGGTAGAAATGTGTCGGAACTTTCGTCCTATCTGCAATAGTTTGTAGCCAATATGTCCTAACATATCGCTGTATTGTATTCAATGTTAGGCGTTGAGGCGTAAATAACGCTGAATTGAGGGTTCAATTTCAGTTTTGGAAGCGGGATTCGGGATATCGAAACAATTTCCCGAAATACCAGACGCAATTTGGTTTGTGAAACTAAAATCTATGTGATGTTTCGAAGTAAAATCGTTTGAACGAATAAAAAACAAAACGATCTAAATAATATGTATACGGGGTTTAAAAAAAATACTCGCACACACTGGATGCGAGTTATTCGTACGTTTAATTATATATCGTACGTTTACGTACGATATAAATTCGTGTCCAAACTAAGCGCGGCCGTATACAAAAGTAATTTACTGACGTAAAACGTGATTAGCACCCTAAAAAAAAGTCGATCGCCCTGAAAGTAGTTTGATGTACTCGACTTTCTTTTTTACATCCCATAACTATACTTCTTTACTAATATTATAAAGAGGTAAAGTTTGTGTGTTTGTATATTTGTTAAATTGTAAGCGGTAATCTCGGGATCTACTGAACCGATTTTAAAAATTCTTTCACCAATAGTAAGCCACATTATTGCCGAGTGTCATAGGCTACTTTTTATCCCTGTATTCCCACGGGAACGGGATCTACGCGGGTGAAACCGCGGGACGTCCGCTAGTTATTTATAAACCGAACATTCAATCCTATCTATCTTCCTTTGTTTTGGAGGGTGGGATATCATCAAATGACTCCTCCCGCTCTGGGCAGAGCGGTAGAGAGTGTCAGACTTCTACTGACTAAAAACCACACATGTTCCTTCTTAGCCCTACGAACAACATATTCTCCGATTTCTTTTACACCCGATAATACTATGAATTAAACATCCAATCCTATCCATCTTCCTAAAATTTAATTGCAGCAACTGATGGTCTGTTCTAACCTAAAACGAAAATCTTCAGCCAACATTTCAGCACTAAATACCCTTCTCAAGACATCAAGAAGTATTTAGTGAGGAACTTGACCCAGTCTTAAATGATAAATGTTCGAACGTCTGTCCGAAATTCAGAAGTTCTTAAACCGTTGCAATTTGGGAGAAACTTTCATCTGACATACATTTTGTAAAGGAGTTAGATGATACAGCTTTTAAAGTGATTTATATCCACTATCAGACAAATATATTATAATACTTTCCTAAACTGTATGTTTAATACGAAATTATTTTACAAGCTAAATATTTAAAAAGCTTACACAACAAACAAGGTGTTTTGATATCCCATAGAAATAATACAAAAAGTCCTACAATATGTGATTCTAAGTGCACAGTTTCGAAGATTTCCTAGTTTCGAAGGTATCTACGTTTCTAAATAAATGTTTAGGTGCAGACAAATCTGTCTATCATCATTCCTAGTCTTTTGCTGTGCGCACTACTGGAACTCGACACCAAGTCACGGCAAAACACACACACACACAGTATTACTAAGTTTTGTGGACTCCTTATTACTATTTATTTACCATCCACCCGCAGTCTCTAGTCATACTGCTGCGACCAAGGCGCTTGTAACAGCGTCGAAATATCGGAAGCTCATTATTATTGAATAATCACAGAAGACATCCCATTTTAGTTGTAAACAGTGTTTACTAAGTTGCCAACTTTTAGAATAATTACTATTAATATCATAAACGGGATATTTACCATACCTACGGAATTTAACGGGTTAGATGATACAGCTTTTAAAGTGATTTATATCCACTATCAGACAAATATATTATAATACTTTCCTAAGTATGTTTAATACGAAATTATTTTACAAGCCAAATATTTAAAAAGCTTACACAACAAACAAGGTGTTTTGATATCCCATAGAAATAATACAAAAAGTCCTACAATATGTGATTCTAAGTGCACAGTTTCGAAGATTTCCTAGTTTCGAAGGTATCTACGTTTCTAAATAAATGTTTAGGTGCAGACAAATCTGTCTATCATCATTCCTAGTCTTTTGCTGTGCGCACTACTGGAACTCGACACCAAGTCACGGCAAAACACACACACACACAGTATTACTAAGTTTTGTGGACTCCTTATTACTATTTATTTACCATCCACCCGCAGTCTCTAGTCATACTGCTGCGACCAAGGCGCTTGTAACAGCGTCGAAATATCGGAAGCTCATTATTATTGAATAATCACAGAAGACATCCCATTTTAGTTGTAAACAGTGTTTACTAAGTTGCCAACTTTTAGAATAATTACTATTAATATCATAAACGGGATATTTACCATACCTACGGAATTTAACGGGTTAGATGATACAGCTTTTAAAGTGATTTATATCCACTATCAGACAAATATATTATAATACTTTCCTAAGTATGTTTAATACGAAATTATTTTACAAGCCAAATATTTAAAAAGCTTACACAACAAACCAGGTGTTTTGATATCCCATAGAAATAATACAAAAAGTCCTACAATATGTGATTCTAAGTGCACAGTTTCGAAGATTTCCTAGTTTCGAAGGTATCTACGTTTCTAAATAAATGTTTAGGTGCAGACAAATCTGTCTATCATCATTCCTAGTCTTTTGCTGTGCGCACTACTGGAACTCGACACCAAGTCACGGCAAAACACACACACACACAGTATTACTAAGTTTTGTGGACTCCTTATTACTATTTATTTACCATCCACCCGCAGTCTCTAGTCATACTGCTGCGACCAAGGCGCTTGTAACAGCGTCGAAATATCGGAAGCTCATTATTATTGAATAATCACAGAAGACATCCCATTTTAGTTGTAAACAGTGTTTACTAAGTTGCCAACTTTTAGAATATTACTATTAATATCATAAACGGGATATTTACCATACCTACGGAATTTAACAGGTTTTTTTTTTTTTTTTAGAATATTATTTTAGTTGTCGTGGAAATTCCAACGAACGACCGACGCCCGGGCGAGCGGAGGGGTTCGTCAGACTTTAACTAACGAATAACCCTCCTTTTGGGCTTCGGCTTCGCCGCAGTCGAGTAAAAACCCCGGTGTTTCCTTCTCACACTTAAATGCCTTCTTCAGCTTTAATCGGTCTTCAGAAATCCATTGCTTACACCCACGGCCACTACTACTTCCACGAAAGTAAATAAGCTCACTGTTTCTGGAAATCCTTAGGAAGCTACCCACGACTAGTCTAGGTGCAACGGACAACAGTCTATGGTTGATAAATTAAGTACTTATATATCTGTCTCGTTGGTTGAAAACGAGACTACTAAGCATGAGGATTCGATTCCTATGTCAGGCTAAGTATTAGTGCGCTTTTCGATCAGAAATATGTCAGTAGTAGTCACGGAGTCTGGATTTGGGCCCGTTTGATGGCAATAACACGCTCAACACATGGGACTTAAACATAACAGCCGAAAAGTAAATCTAGATTACTAAATCAAAATCAAAAGTTTTGATGGAACGGACACACATCTGTCTTTTAGGTTAGGAGAACCGGATCGTAAGCAATTAGTGTGTTAGTTAATATTACCACAAAAAAAATGTCACATGTAAGCTAGCTCACACCAATAATAATAACCATAAAGCAAAAAAAAACACTGCCTATCCATCAAAGACTAAACGTGTGAGACGTCCACGACGTCCGGTCCATAGTCCACCTAAACAGTTGGATTGACCACATCTTCAAAGTTTCATCCAATTTTTGGTTCGATGCAGTTCCTATCAGAGATTGAAGTCCGTTTGATCTCCCAGAGTGATTGATGTTCATCCCGCATCGATTGCTGACCACTATTCGTTCCATGTGATTGGTTTAAGTACCTATGTTGAGAAACTAGTCTGTCTAATGAGGTATAGCTGGAGTTGAACTGCCGCAGAGTCTAGGTACATCATCGTCTGCGTAACCTTTTTCAACAAATACGCATGATGTACACGTAACGTAATGTCGAATGCTTTTAACCGAAAATACAATTATCCTATACCATCATCTGCCTAGCCTTGTTCAAACTATGTTGGAGTCCTGTCGGATATTACAGTAGAATACCAATATTTTACTAAGTGCCATTGCCTTTAATCTCTGATCTACACAACCCAGTTAGTACCGGTTAATACGATACTTTTTGGTAAGGCTGGTTGTCAGACTATCGGGCCTATCAGCATAGAGAATAGATTGACCCAAGTGGTTGTTAAAATATTGCCACTAGCTCCTCTTAAAACTATTCTATATCCTTTTGGCAATTACTGAATCAAAGTAAGTAAATATAATGTGGGAAATTAATAATTGTTTGAATTTACGTTATTTTTCACACGCATACATGCTAAGCCCATAGATGTATCTATACACATTACTCACTACTTGTTTCTACTAATCTTTTACGTAGCCACTTCCAACTATAAATATTAGGGTCAGCTTCCAGCCCAACTTGATGCAACTAAATACCAGTTTGTGCATGGAGGGCGACCTAAGCACTCTCGTAGATAAAAATACTCCTAGGCTATAAATTCTGCTTTTACATTGTCACGATAAAATATAGCCAGCAGATGTGGGGAGATAAAAATATGTCAGGGCATGTAAATAGAGATAATCTATTGTTGGGTTTCTACAGACGCAGGCCTAACACCCGTATATATAAGCATGTCAAAGAGATTACTTGAGTTAAGTAATTATTTTTGATACGATTATCATCATCATCATCATATCAACCCCGAATCACCCACTGCTGGGCACTGATAGGCCTCCCCTTTTTATGTCACATGTCCCGATCCTGTGCGTCTCTTATCCAGGTGATGTTTCCCGTAACTTTGACGATATCGTCAACGCAACGAGCTTTATGACGGCTCTGATTTCTATGGCCTAACCTTGGCCACCTTGATTATTTATCCACCTAGTCCTGGGGGTCTAAAACGGCCACTTTGGCAGATCATAATATGAATTGCGTTATAAAGCGTAAAATGGACCTTTCATTATAATAACTGCGTCTGTAACAATTTAGTAAAAATACATCATAGTAGGAAAATAATATGAATTGCGTTAACATTCGTAAAATAGTCACAGACGCAGTTTTTATTATGAAAGGTCCATTTTACGCTTAAAACGCAATTCACATTATGATCTGCAAAAGTGGCCATTTTAGGTCCCCTGTTGGTCTAGTGGCCGCAAACGCGACAGCCGAGCATGGTGTCCTAAGCATGATATTATGTTATGTTTATTATAATTATAGCCTGTATTGCCTTTAAAAAGCCTCCCTTCCCTCCTTCCACTTTTCGCGATCTAGTGCGATTATAGGCCAATCCTTTGAGAAAGAATCCAGCTCATCTCGCCATCTACACCTGGGCCTGTCGCGTTGGTGCTTGCACTGAATTTTTGCCCATTGCTCCTCCGACATGCGGCAGATGTGACCAGCCCAGTTCCATTTCAACCTACCAGCTGTATTGCCAGCATCGGCTATTTGTATTTTACGTTATGTTGATTCGAAAAATATGAGGATCGAATATAAAACTGATTCGCCATAATAAGCAATTTAATCATTCAGAAAATGTACCCCATGTTTTATATTAAGTACAGAGATCTATCACATCAAAACAAATATTTTTCAAATTAAAATAATAAAACTTCAACTTTGTATTTTCATGAATAACATGAAACTAATTAACCAAGGATAAAATTCATTTCTTTCAAAATATATTCATGCACGTGATGCATAAATATTGATGTTTGCCTTTGATATAATTAATCTGTATTTCGAGGGTTTGTTATTTTTGGATTTAGAATAATAATATGGTTTTGCTTATGATATTTTAGGAATATGTTGACATTGTTCATTATTTCGCAAATATTATAAAAATATTAACATAAATTAAAGTAAATTGTTGAAGAATTCGTTGAAAAATCTTTGGTTCTATAACCTTTTAGAAAGGATTGTTTGTGATTGAGACAATAATGTATCGCTGTGTTTATGATATCTTGGATCACTTATGAAAGTGTTTATCATGTCACATAATATACGTAGCAATTAGTGACGCTCTGTAGATTCATCATAAATCATGTTTTCACAAACAATAATTTTACATTGTATCGAAATTCCATTAAAAACTAACAAGACACGTCTCTGAAGGTTTACAATTCAAAAATCAAATTAAATTAAATTATACAATTAAAATTCGGTGCATTACAATTATGGCAAGCGACACTGCCTACCCCCATGAGAAAAAGTGAGTCTATGTTCCTATAAGTGTATAAATAAGTTCTAATATGGTTGCAACCATACATACGAACAAAATACAAATCTACATACCTACATAAATTAAATCTTAAAATTGTTCACAACAATCAACATTTCAAAACAATCTCGTATAATTTCCGTAACAAAGGTGTGTAAACGTTTGCATTCGTATTTGTTAATCTCGTAAGATAAAATGTTTGTGCAAGATAAGGTTGAGTACACATCGAACAATGCGTGTTAGGTGATATCTCTAGAGTTTGTTTCCGTTGAAGATTTGCGTGATTTTCATTCAATTGAAGTACCTAAGTACACTTTAGATTGCTGCCTCCGTGGTCGAGTGGTTTAGGCGTTTGCCTTGTTACCCGGTGGTCGTGGGTTCTATTCCTACGTGAAGCATACTTTGTGAAGTTGTTTCCAGTTTGGTTAGGACATTGCAGGCTTGAATCACCTGATTGTCTGATAAAAAGATGGTTCCGTGCTTCGGAAGGCACGTATAAACCGATGGTCCCGGCCGCCAAAAGGCGGTCGTCAAACCATGTCAGAGGCCCATGCGGCAGTTTAGAAACTCTGACACTAGGGTGTGTGAGGTCGTTAGACCTTACTGCCCACACGATAAGAAGAAGATTACGATTGTTGATACGCAATGGGTGTAGAGCTCGTGGCTTAATAATAACAGGCTCGGTTTCACTTCGATAGATTATTATAATCTACCGAAAAATACTGCGTTAAATTGGCAGTATGTTACGGTTTACACAGATTGTAATGTAACGGTTTTATACGATGTCCTGACACATTACACGTTGCATGCATGACGCTTGCAATCCCAGAAGGGTCAGGCAGAGGTGCACCTATATATTTCAAAATAATCTAGCGTAATTTCTCAAAGAAGTTTGTGCAAGATAACACTGAGTACAAATCGAACAATGTGTTAGGTGTATCTCTACGAGTGTTTTTCCACTGATAATTTGCGTGATTTTCATTCAATTGAAGTACGTAGGTACACTTTAGATTACGATTGATGGCATGCAATGGGCGAAGAACTAGTGGCTAAATATGTAATAACATATTGTATACGTTTTCAAATTGTCGGCATATATAACATCACACGCCTGTGATGCCAGAAGGCTCAGACCAAAGAGAATTTATAGTCATTGGCTCAGACAGATTTGTACCTATTAGTACACTCAAATTTCACCAGCTTGGTTCAAAAGTCCCATGTAATAGAGGGCGAGCCTATTGCCATCACAATTTCTGCCTAGTGAGACATGCCTTATAGAAAACCCTAATATCACTTTGCTCGACCTAAGAAACGATCCCAGGACGTCATACTTACTAGTCGTGCTTGTGACCGCTACACCAACTAGGCAGTATCATATTCCATTTAATAATAATAAGAACTTACCTTCAAAGACAGAAATACCTTTGCAAGGCCGTTTCCAATAACCCCGGAAGCTAAATATTATCAAACGAAAGTAAACAGTTCCTATTTTAGGAAGGACGAACACAAAACGATACGCCCAATGAAAGAATATCGTCTTGCCCTACCTATATAAGGGTCCCATTAAAATAGGTGGACAAATTTTAACAGAGTTTTCAGTAGGTCTAACCAAAGATATTTAAACAAAAAAAACATTAAATAAAGTGTATTTTTTTTACTTAAAATCATAAATTGCCGGCGCCCTAGAACAAACTCATCCTTTAGGAGTAGGTACTTAAATGCGTTTTTCTTTTTATTTTTTTTACCATCGTCCTTATTTTGGTGGTCTGAATGATTTCTGAAATTTTTTCCACCTATTTTAATGGGACCTTATATTATATAGTTAAGTAACACTTGTAGAATCGAGTTTGACTGCGAATTTTGCTAACAACACTGAACGTGATCAACTCTAAACAGAGTTTTAGGGCTGTCATTGTCAATCATTTAGTTAGGTACTCGTGACACAAAGCTCATGGGGTTTCCCTTATACAGGGTGTTACCGAACCCTTCCCACAGCCGTCCACCAAGCATTCTGTACGTCGAACTAAGTACTTACTTAAAATTTTTGCTGGGAAACGACTTTTTTTTGAGATCTAAAATCGCATTTTACGGTAAACTCAGTGTAGCACTCTTAAAACATTGTGCTAGTGGATGCTTTGAATAGTAAACGGGTCATGGAGGTAATTAAGGTAAAGATATATCCTTAAAAACTAGTATTTACAAAAACAGCTGTGAAAAATTTGGAACTTTGACCCCCAATATCTTCGTAACTAGGGGTTTCCCAGGTATGGTCTATAGCAAAAAAATGATTGCAGTGGTGGGGAAAACAAGTGTCTTTCATTTGCGATAAGGGTACTGTTACACCCTTTATAAACTAAACATTTCTACCTACCCCATCACACCCGAGATGTCGTCTCAAGTTCGTAACCATAAATCTGTACACATATACACAAACAGTGATATCACGTAACTGTAACGTTAGTATTGTATAATTAATTTGAATTCTAAACGTAAACGCAAATCCGACGATTGTGTAGGTCTAGCTGAGATAATTTAATGTTCTAAGAGATAAGTCTAGACTGTAGGGAATGAGTGTCATTTGTAGAGATAATACATTTTAAGCAGTTTAACACATGTAATAAGAAGGGAGGAGTTGCCCTAGAAAGACGTACACAGAAGTTCTTCAGAAAGGACAAGTGCATAGTTCTCGAAACCGGCCGTGCGTGTATGACCAGATATATGGATTTGGACTAGGCAAAAGGAGTATGTAAGGGTCGTAGCAGGTGGCGTTCTGTGGTTTCTACCTACCCCTATGGGAAAAGGGTGTGCCGTTAATGTTATGAGGAGGGATGAAAAGACGGAGAGCGATAGAAAAGTGGATGGATTGTGTGAGGAATGATATAAAAGAGAAAGGAGTAGGTAAATGTTGCCGTGACTAACAGGGGAGAATGGTAGAAGAAAACGTGTTGCGCCGACCCCAAGTAGAATGAGACAAGAGTAGAAATATGACGATGAGGCACTTTAATAACCAAATGGAAGCGTGTTGGTGGGCGCTCAGCTGATAGTTGAAAATTCAACAGTGTAGTAATTATAAGACATAAATTGAGATAATTGATGACAGGTGGACTAAGGCTGTCATCGAGTGGCGTCCAAGAACTGGCAAAAGAAATGTGGGTCGTCCGGCGGCGAGATGGGCAGACGACATACTTGCCATCGGGGGCAAAACCTGGATGAGGCTAGCACAGGACCGTGGAGATTGACACAAGAAAAGAGAGGCCCTATACCCAGCAGTGGGTGAGTTCGGGCTGTGGATGATGATGATGATGAAATTGAGATAGAGTTTAGTGTTAGCGATAACAGGCTTGAGTTTTGTATGTTGAAGCTAAGATTTAATCTCGTGAGAGCAAATAAAATTGTGATTGTCGTCTGTTCATTTTATTGCACAGATATAGATATGGGAAGTATCACGATACGTATGAAAACTATGCGTGCCAGTTTTTTGACTACTTACTAAGACGTCTTAAGCACTATTTAGTTACTATCATCATCATCAGCAGCCTTATGACATTCACTGCTGGACAAAGGCCTCCCCCATAGAACGCCATAACGAACGGCAACCTGCCGTTTGTATCCACCGGTTGCCCGCGACGGTCCACCTGGTGGGAGGCCTACCAACGCTGCGTCTTTCGGTTCGTGGTCGCCACTCGAGAACCTTTCTTCCCCATCCGTTGTGTTGTGGGTTGTTTTATTTTACAAGCTACACAGTTACTATACAAACAAAGTTACCATCACACAAAATAGACTACGTGTTAGTAGGATGTCTAGAATTAAGACGTTCTTGAGTAGTAACCAGTGTGGCGTTGTTGTTTCAAACAAATTAACTTGCTGCGACAGTAAACATATAAAATACCTCGCGAAGTAGGTGCTCTTGTTTTATGTCTAGGTATACCTATGTCTGTGATTTTACTGACAATGTTTTGCCACATGCAATTACGACCTATTGTTTATTAATAAACACTACATATTATAAACAAAGTCCTCCGCCGACTCTACCTGTCTGTCTGTTCACGATAAACTTAAAAACTACTGCACTAATTTTTATGCTGTTTTCACCAATGGATAGAGTAGTTCTCGAGGAAGGTTTTAGTATATAATTTGTTAAGTTTTTTGACATCCACGAGGGCGAAGCTGCGGGCAAAAGCTAGTGTAGTTTAAAAAAAATACGCAACTCGTGTCGCAAGTCATGCTATACAAGTCGAGTCGCAAGTACCATCCCTTGAGGCAGTCACGGAGCCTAAAACTATAAAGACAACCCTAATTACACTTACTAAGACCTATACAAGAGCACTTTGAGTTCTGAGGTCTTAATGTACCCTTGATTCTAGATTACGTAAATGTTACAATGTAGTGTTTTGTTTCTCTTGATCCTAGATGTGTAGAATGTCTTTGGTGTCTTATTGTGTTGAATTAATGCCTTAATGTCAATGTCAGAAGGCTCGTTTTGAGTTAGGATCACAGATATAGATGAAATATAAACATAACATAACGCCTGTAACCTCCGAAGGGTTAGGTTAGGTGTTAGTACACTCACATGTGGCCAGTTATGTTTAAGTCCCATATAAAAGGGGCGAGCCTATTACGATTAACCGGGCACAAATCTAGGCTAAAATCTAGACTCCGTGGCTTTAGTAACTTCAGTTTATCCGTGATCATGGTGCTTGCAACAGTGCCGAAATATCGGGAATTCGGAACTCAAAACAAACAGTAAACATTGGAAATATTCCGATAATATGTTAATATATTGAAGTTATGGGAATTTGTTTTAGATTTCGCATCACAGTGACCTTCATGTACTTTACCACAAAGTGTTGGTGTTGTTCTAGGTATTTCTAAATAAATTATTTATAAAGTGATCGTTATATCATGTACCAATACATAGCAAGCAAAAACTCTTTATTTGTACACGACTGCAGTTATAGTCTAGGCAACAAGTGCCTTTTTGATGAACTTTTTTCAGCAGTCTCCGAAAATTATGATTGAGGTGTCATTCGATTCGGAATGGCATCCCGATGATTTTTGAAAAAATTGAAGTTCCGCTTGCAAAAATTGCAAAAGTTATTAACAATTAACTAAAAAAATTAAAATGGTTTTAGTTTTTTGCAAATATCTCAAAACCTAATTAAAATTTTTCAAATTTGAAATAAGATTCAAAAAGGGGAGGAAATTTCCTAAAGAATGTTCTAACTTTCGGAATTGTAGGACCAATATTAATAACTTTCCGATCGGGTTGAAAATACGCCCGAAAACTGGTACTCCGTCTTGCGCAAGCTACGCTCCATTCGGACCTTTAATGAATAAATGTTATTTAAACTTATTAAATATGAAAATTAAAAATTGAAAAAATTCAGGCGCCTGCAGGATAGATCAATACACAATAATCTGTGATCTAAAAATTTTTATCGCGAATTTTCAATAAGTTATCCATTAATTAATTAACAATTTTTTGTAGCACGAACACTGACATTGCAAGTGCGATAATTATAACACTATTCATCTGAGATTTTTTTCCTTTCGTGGAGCTATTTTTCAAAGGTCTTAGAATAGGCTCTCGTTGGAAAAATTAAAAAAATGGTAATTTTCGTTTTTTTATTAACAATTTACTGAAATGAAAAATTTCAAACCTTCATTAGACATTAAAAAAATCTTTTTTTTTATTATATTATTATTGAACCGTTTTTGTATGATCAGAAGCTACTTAAAAATGATTTTTTATATTTTTTATATCCTGTTTTTTAAAATATTTTTATAAACAAATGCGTTGTTTATGAGATAATTTAATGTTTTTTTTTTTAATATCGTAATCTTTGATAATAATCATGTTTTTTTTTTTAAAACCGTTTCTTAAAAAAAATGTTTTAATGCTTAAAAACGCATTTGTTGATTAACAATTATTTTCTCCCACTTCTAATTAATATTAAGGTATCATTTTTTTTAAATCACCATTATTTGTTTTTTCTTTTCGTTATATAAAAAAAAATATTGTTTTAGTAAAACTTTCATTGTTTATGTAATAAACAATTTGTTAAAAACAAATAAATTTTTACTTTATATTTTTTTTCTTGTTTTACTTATTGTCACAAAAACAGATATGATTTTTTTTTTCAAATTAAAAAAAAAGTTGAAAAAAAAATAAATGAAAAAAAAAACAAAATCATATCTGTTTTTGTGACAGTAAGTAAATATTGTCACAAAAACAGATATGATTTTGTTTTTTTCAAATTAAAAAAAAAACTGTAAAAAAAATTAAATGAAAAAAAAAGAATCATTCTGTTTTTGTGACAATAAGTAAAACAAGAAAAAAAATATAAAGTAAAAATTTATTTGTTTTTAACAAATTGTTTATTACATAAACAATGAAAGTTTTACTAAAACAATATTTTTTTTTATATAACGAAAAGAAAAAACAAATAATGGTGATTTAAAAAAAATTATACCTTAATATTAATTAGAAGTGGGAGAAAATAATTGTTAATCAACAAATGCGTTTTTAAGCATTAAAACATTTTTTTTAAGAAACATTTTTAAAAAAAAAAACATGATTATTATCAAAGATTACGATATTAAAAAAAAAACATTAAATTATCTCATAAACAACGCATTTGTTTATAAAAATATTTTAAAAAACAGGATATAAAAAATATAAAAAATCATTTTTAAGTAGCTTCTGATCATACAAAAACGGTTCAATAATAATATAATAAAAAAAAAGATTTTTTTAATGTCTAATGAAGGTTTGAAATTTTTCATTTCAGTAAATTGTTAATAAAAAAACGAAAATTACCATTTTTTTAATTTTTCCAACGAGAGCCTATTCTAAGACCTTTGAAAAATAGCTCCACGAAAGGAAAAAAATCTCAGATGAATAGTGTTATAATTATCGCACTTGCAATGTCAGTGTTCGTGCTACAAAAAATTGTTAATTAATTAATGGATAACTTATTGAAAATTCGCGATAAAAATTTTTAGATCACAGATTATTGTGTATTGATCTATCCTGCAGGCGCCTGAATTTTTTCAATTTTTAATTTTCATATTTAATAAGTTTAAATAACATTTATTCATTAAAGGTCCGAATGGAGCGTAGCTTGCGCAAGACGGAGTACCAGTTTTCGGGCGTATTTTCAACCCGATCGGAAAGTTATTAATATTGGTCCTACAATTCCGAAAGTTAGAACATTCTTTAGGAAATTTCCTCCCCTTTTTGAATCTTATTTCAAATTTGAAAAATTTTAATTAGGTTTTGGGATATTTGCAAAAAACTAAAACCATTTTAAATTTTTTAGTTAATTGTTAATAACTTTTGCAATTTTTGCAAGCGGAACTTCAATTTTTTCAAAAATCATCGGGATGCCATTCCGAATCGAATGACACCTCAATCATAATTTTCGGAGACTGCTGAAAAAAGTTGATCAAAAAAGCACTTGTTGACTAGACTATTAGGGCTCCCACACATAAACACGATACGACGTCGCGTCGTGGGAATCTACGATGAGCGTCGTAAAAAAAACACCACATCGTAACCTAATGTGCCACGCACGATACACGGCACGATGCCATCGATACAGAGGGGTGGTGTTTTAAGTTCATTCCGAAAAATGGACCGCTCTAGACGTATTCTGAAATAGTATATTTCATTATAAGTGCGGAAAGCCTGTCATTGCAACGAGTTCCGACAAATGTCTAGCCGAGCCGAGGCACAGCCGACGGCGAGGGTTGACAGTCGGAACAAGTTGCAATGACGGTTCCGCACGTGTACTGAACGACTATTTTTAATACAGTTGCGAAAAAATGAAACAATTTAATAAAATAATAAAACCGTAATTAAACTCGCAAACAACATTTTTGGAAAATGGCGCCAACCCTAAAAGAATATAAGCAGAGATTTTTTTTGTTTTCTTTACCCATTCTGGGTAGGCAAAGGGAACTATGCCCATACAGCCAAGTCTTCAGTGGATTGTTTTTATTGATATGAAAAAAAAAAAAAAATATGAGATGAAATGGAATGAAACCTTTAACTCATTGAATCAAATAATTAAATCTGATATTGAAACAAATTAGTAGCTTCTTTAGAAATATTTGCATGAATCATAAAAACTTCTATGATTTTATTTAGTAAATACTTCGTGGTTGGTTTTTTTTTAATGGACATTATTTTGACAGTTGGGAAAGAGAACGCACGAGTTCGGGAAAGGTAAAAAAAAAGCACGAGTACGTAATAGCCCTCATCCCGAACGCTATACGTCCCTGCAATACGCCTTTTTTTGAGCAACTGTATTAAAAAGAATATTTAAATGTTTTTGAAATAAGAACCCAAATAAATGTTAATTTGTTCACTAAAGTAACAAGACAACTGTGCAGGATTGCATCGTGAGTTTCTAACGTCACGACGTCGTATCGTGCATCGACACGTTACGACGCCGACGTCGTGTTGTAGATTTCCACGACGCGACGACGTATCGTGAAACGACGCCGCATCGTTGTACGACGCGACGTCGTATCGTGTTTATGTGTGGGATTATTATTAAAAGGACCCTTAAACTAAAAGGACTTTGACAATCTTTGAAAACACCGCTTTTTTAAATATCTTGATCCCCCAATTTGGTCTCCTGTTTATTTTGAATATTTTCCTTAATTCCGTCTTCCGGATGAAAACTCATGAATATAAATAAACTGTCTTATTTTGATTCAGAAAGTAATTCAAATCTAACTAAAGTCAACAGTGGAGTGGAGGAAATCACGAGATAAAAATCTCTATCTTAGTAGAGATAAGAAAGCATGAGTAATACTAATCTAAAATGAGAACAACAACGGCAAAAAAAAAAATACCGAGTCTATTTCAGAGAGCAATTACTTTCTACTTGTACAGACACCTGTAAATGGTGATCGCCTCTGCATATCATTAATGGAAAAGTACCAACAAGTTGTTACATATAAATATAAATTTGTGTAAGGGACCTACATCTTCCAGGTTTTCCTGTAATCTTCCAGTTTGGAAGAAGTAATATACTTTTTAACACGGATGTAACCATACAATATCAAAAAGATTGACGGCACGGTTGGCGCAGTGGCTGAGCGATTGGACTGCTGCGCTGTGTGTCGCGGGTTCGATCCCCGCACGGAACAAATATTTGTATGGTCTACAGATAGTTGTTTCGGGTCTGGGTATGTTTGTGTATGTGAGTTTAAATGTTTGTAAACGCGCCCACGATACAGGAGAAATTCCTAGTGTGGGGCAACGTTTTTATAAAAAAAAATAAAAAAAAAATTTAACGTATGTTTGTATGGAATCAAATAAAATAATGAAACGCCCACTACAAATAATTTCTGAAAATCGCAATTCGTAGAAAAAACAATTGAAATGCGTGGGGGTAGTTTAATTATAAGCCAGAATGTTTGTTCGAATTTTTTTAAATGAATAAAAAAATAAGTTATTCATTTATACTCTACTTACTAAGGTAATCTTTATTATGTTTCTCTTATAATAATTCGTTTCAACGAATGCATCTTCAATTAATCAACATTTTTGGTAGTATTTTCTCATGACCAGACTCACGAAAAAGATAACCATTTCCATTGTAAATATTATGGCAGATGGCTTTATCATACGAAGTTCGGAATATTTTGGTTCTCTGCTCTGTTATTATGTGAAAATACGATAAAAAACATTTATTTGTATGTATGTGTATATTAAGAGGAAATAAGAGTAATCTTTTCTCCATATACATGATCTCGCTTGTTTTCTTTCTGGTTTAGACTTTAGAGCAATTATTTTTTACAAGAAAATAATATCAACCTTTTCTATGTCCCATGTTTTCCTTTTTGATGGTACATAATTAATCCTTATAAGCACTAGAACCCTATTTGCAAGCGCTATTGCCTATTTAGACCGCTGTCAATAGTGGCCGTTTTTTGAAGTGTGGGAAATCATCAAATGACTCCTCCCGCTCTGGGTGGAGTGGAAGGGAGTGTCAGACTTCTACTGACAAAAAACCACCCATGTTCCTTCTTAGCCCTTTATGTCCATAGCCGCGGTATCTCTTTCGAACAACCCGCAGCAATAAATTAGAGGCCTGAATATTGATAAAAAACGAAAAACCTAGGAACGCAGTATACATCCTTTTTATTCAGTTTTTGGAGGGCTAGAGGAACAGGGTGTAAAGTTCCTCATCCCCCGTTGAAAAAGGAGGATCCTCCGACCGGACGGGTGTTGTGTCCGGCGGGCTAACTGCCCGACAGTTGTAAGTCGGGAACTCCTTTATAGGCTTATGTCGCGGATAATGTTGATAGCGCGATGTAGGAACTTCTGTCGATCGTTTGTTAGTACGCAGGTGTTGCGATAGATGTCGCTAGTCGCCACATCACTCCCCTCCGAGACCGGAGGTCGAAAGCAGGTTAAGTCTTGGCGCTTGTCAGCCAGTGGAAGGTTCCAGTGAGTCGGAACCGGATGCCGCATAGTTCACGGTGAGTCGGAACTGTCTGCGGTGATGCCCCAGTGAGTCGGGGTGGTGCTGCATATTAGCTCCAGTGAGTCGGAGTGATGCAGTGCTTGCCGTGATGCTGCATATTAGCTCCAGTGAGTCGGAGTGATGCAGTGCTGCGTTGTGGCTGGCTGCTGCGTCGACCAGGAGAGAAGTGCGTCTCTTGCTGACCGGCCGAAGTGCAGTGTGCTGTGCCAAAGTCGCTGATGAGGCTGCTGGTGATGTCCAGGAATGCGCTTCCGCTGCATGCTGGTGGACAGGATACCCCATGAAGCCGTGGCTGCTGGCTGACGGTATGACTTGCTGCTCGAAAGCGAAGGGGTAGTGGTGACGACGCATGAAGTGCTTGCACGAAGGCTGCGCTGACGTTCATGCTCGGGGTCACCAGTTTGGGGGTATGAGGAACAGGGAGTAAAGCTCCTCATCCCCCATTGAAAAGGGAGGATCCACCGACCGGACGGGTGTTGTGTCCGGCGGGCTAACTGCCCGATAGTTGTAAGTCGGGAACTCCTATATAGGCTTATGTCGCTGATAATGTTGATAGCGCGATGTAGGAACTTCTGTCGATCGTTTGTTAGTACGCAGGTGTTGCGATAGATGTCGCTAGTCGCCACAAGTTCATGAAACATTTTTTAAATTGGTCCAATATTGGAAGAGTAAATAGTCGAGTGGGTGTATTCGGATTTCAGGAAAATAGCACTATTCCCACTATTATTTTATTGGAAATATAAAATTTTAAATGTCGACATAGTAAAATAAAACACCATGTTTTAATATAATTATATTCCATAAATTGAATAAAAAGGATGTAGACTGTGCTACGGTTTTTTTTTTATTTTGTTTTAATAGTCAGGCCTCTATTTTATTGCTCCGGGTTGTTTGAACATTCTTGATAAAGATGTCACAATAAATTTATTGATAACGAAATAGATTTGGTATTTACTGAGAATTTCCGAAGGTAAATAAGATAAATCTGGCAAATCATTCGCAAATATTTTTATCTTTATCTAAACCGTTCTGTAAACACGGTTAGTTTAGGAAAGTTTCCTCTGCCCTAGACAACCTAGTTTTCTTTTGTTTACCTATCTGATTTAATAACAAAACACTAAACCATTAAATACAGCTCTTTCATTCAGTTACCGAAAGAAATAAGAAGTGATTCTTCATTTCAGTGTTTTTCTTTACATTTTTTTTTAACATTTCCCCGCACTAGGAATTTCTCCTGTATTGTGGGTGCGTTCATAAACATTAAATTCAAACTCACATAGACACAACCAAGACCCAAAATAATTATCTGTAGGTCATATAAATGTCTGTTCCGTGCAGGGTCGAACCGAGTTGGACAAACCAACAACTCTAGTCTGTAATCAAAAGAACTGGAAGTCATTGGAGGAAGCCTGTGCCCAGCAGAGGGAAGACGCAGGACAACAGTATGCAGTATCAGTAAACGGAAATATGTAACAAGGACCCTCTTCGCGGACAACAGGTGTGGCAGAGGTATATTATTACTTAAACTCGGATTTCACCTGTAATTTATGATAAGTCTCCTGTAGCGGCGAATAAGCTTATTTTAATTTACCGGACACCGTCCGGGCTTCGGAACGTTATATAGGTATTATTATATTAAGCTATTTGCACTAAATGATATACCCTTAGTGGATGTAAGTACCTATAAGTGAATAGAATGTGTTACTAGTAGAAATGCAGGGCTCGGCAGCTCGATCATCAGGTTAATCCGGGTTCGCTTAGGTAAGTCCGTGGATGGGTGACCTCCCACTACATACCGACTTTCCTCCATGCCGTTAAGCCGTTGTTCTCTTACAGGTTGTCATTTTAATAACCAGTCTTACCTAATAGTATTATATTCCCAATTCCCAATTCTAACTACTAGCCTCCTCTTTTTAACCGACTTCTAAAAAAAGAAGGAGGTTCTCAATTCGGATGTTTATATACTTTTTTTTATGTTTGTTCGGGCATAACTCCGTCACTTGCTAATCGATTTGAAAAATTATTTCTTTGTTGGAAAGGGTATAGGTTCCGAAATGGTCCCATGGCAAAAAAATGAAATCAAACAAAAAAAAGTCACCGACTTCAGAAACAGATTTTTCTTCTAAAGTTTATTTTTAACTTTTTGTGTTTTTTTTTAAGTCGGTTTTATTATTTTTTTAAAAGTTTTTACTGGTAAAATTGTTCCCGACTAGCTTGTGCCAGCGGCTTTGCCGGCGTGGAGTTAGATAATTGTCCCACGGGATCTTACTACCGGGATAAGAAGTATAATATCCCATGTGTTAATCCAGGTTATAAACTATCTCCGCCTTATTACAAAAGGTAGTTAAACCTAGTTTAAATTAGACCTGGTTTATCTCGCATGCTGTCACTTTTTTTTGAATATTATTGAAGTGAGACGTCATGCGAGATAAACCAAGTCTAAGTTAAACCAGGTTTATCTACCTTTTGTAATAAGGCGGCAAGAGTTTCTCCTGTATCGTGAGTGCGTTCACAAACATTTAAACTCACATACACAAATACCCAGACCCGAAACAACTATTTGTAGGCCATACAAATATTTGTTCCGTGCGGGGATCGAACCCGCGACACGCAGCGCAGCAGTCCAATCGCTTAGCCACTGCGCCAACCGTGCCGACGAAGATGTTTACCGGGCCTTTCACGATATCGTCGTCGTATTGAATTTACTCGATATAAATAACCGCAAATGACCGCAGTGGTAAAACCGATCAAACGCTATTATAGATCAAAGCGTATATAGTCCAGGTTTCAATGAAATCAACAGGCGGCAGTGTTTCGATTTAAGGACGCGTTTTCAACATGTCCCAGGGGGCTGCGGGTTGTTCGAAAGAGATACCGCGGCCTCGGCACAAGGGCTAAGAAAGAATATGGGTGGTTTTTAGTCGGTCGAAATCTGACACTCCCTTCCGTTCTGGCCATAGCGGGCAGGGTTATTTGAAGACGTCCCAGCCCCCAAAAAAAAATAACGAATAACGCGTTTTCAGGGGACCTAAAATAACTGCTTGATATTATAATTTGACGGAAAATATCGTGACGGAAAATATCGTGACGGAAACGATGAATGGACTGTGTGAAGGATGATTTTGTAAAAATGAGGTCTCTGATGAACTGACGAGGGGTCTACCTTTTTTGGCAGAATTTTTTATACCCGAATTTTGTTTTGCATAACAGTGGATGGAAGAAACTTCATTTCGCAGAAAATCATTTGGCATACACTCATTTACCATACATTCAAAACGCATAATTTTGTAAGTCAGAATCATCTTTGAGCATAAACTTCATTTCCAGAACCATCATTTCGCCGAAAATTCATAATCAGAATCGTCTTTTGGCACGCATTTCATTTCATACATACGTGTAACATGCAACAACAATAATAATTATTATTAATAATTATTATCAGCTCACCCCGGCTAAAATTTCTAGCTGAGAACATTAAATGTTGGTATGTCAAAAATAATAATATTTATTATTATTATTATTAATAATAATAATGACGTCACTCATACATGCAACGCATGTACTCCATGACGCGGGCTCGCTTCGCTCGCATATTACATAACACTAATATCTTCTGTCCCCGAAGTGCCGGGCCTCCGCCGGCCTCCTTCGTCGGCCTACGGCCCGGTGCCCATGCCGCCCATAAAGGATACTTTCGCGAGACGGTCGTAATTATACCTTATAATAATCTACCAAATAAAATTCTGCCATCTTAAAAGTATGCCATTGAAAATTCAGCTATTTAAACATTCTGCGAAATGAGTATTCTATTAAATAATTGTTCTGCCATAAACACATTCGTTCAAAGAAGAATATGCCAAGTGTGGTATGCCAAATAAATTTCGGAGCATCAAGTTTCTGCCAGATAGATGGTACCCCTTTTTTTTTTTTTTTTTTTTTTGGTGGGTGGAAAATCATCGAATGACCCCCCCCGCTCTTGGGCAGAGCGAAGGGGAGTGTCAGACTTCTACTGACTAAAAACCGAACCCATGTTCCTTCTTTGCCCTTGCGCCGAGGCCACGTAATCTAGTACTAAATACCGCGGCCCCGACGGGCGTCGGCCCTTGCGGGCCCCTCCTTGCTGACATCTCTTTGAGGCGCGCGTGGAACACGAACGCGCCGCCGACACGGTCTGTTGCCGTCATGACGACGGCCGGACGGCGAGCTAGCCCATTACTCACCGTCCACAGGCCCGCGTCTACGGTGGCCGGAAGCCATCACGTGGCCCCCGACGCCCGGGGCGCCTTCCGCGCCTTCCGCGGCGGCTGGGACGTTGAGAGGATCGCTCCCTCTCTCGTTCCGCCACCTCCTTCGCTAGCATCACTGCTTCGCAGAAGGAGGCGACGGCGTCCCATTCCTCCTCGCCCCGGATAGATGGTACCCCTGACGAGTAATATAGAAGTATGGAAGAAGGCATGCTGCGGCGTAGGGTAGTTGACAAAAAAATCTAATTAGTCCGTCAGCTATAGATTTTCAAAAAATATTCAACACGTATTTTTTTTTCACGTCAACAAAAATGAAGACGATACAGTCTTTCGAAAACTCGTGTGACGTCACATTGCTACGTGCATTTTTACCGGCCAGTGACGTCAAAGCACCCCCGTTCATGATCTTTGACGCGTTATATCTTCGTCATTTTTTATTAATTTGTAAATACCAAAACCACGTATCAAATATTATTCGATAATCTAACTGACGAACTAAGTTGTTTTTTTTTTTCAGGAATCATCCCTATTGGGACATAGGCAAGAGATAATCCATGATGTTATGAGAAAGTGAGATTTCTCAGAATAACCCTTCCAATGACATTTGACGTTTCATCATCTAAAAGAAACCCAGCCTTATTACAAGGAAACTAACTGCGGTATTCAGAGATAGTTATTGATTACTTAAACCGTCACTTAGTAAAGATTTGACATACTTTTGTATGACAAAACTGTCAAAACCTTTACCCTTTACTGAGTGATAGCCTAAGTAATCATTAAAGCTCCCTGAGTGCTACAGTAAGACCCTTGTTTATTAAATTGTAAACATAATTTCAAACCAAATAGTAATTAATATGGAGTGTTAGAAAACCAATAAAGACACAAAATGAATTTGTTAACTGCTCGAAACTGATCGGCAAAGTAATTAAAACGTTTCGATATTTGTAAGGAGGCTTTATTGCTACTTGTTAGGTAAATAAACTCTTTCGGCTTTGATCTTCAGTTTGAATTTTGTTTCAGAGTAGCCTCCTTGAGTTGTAATACTACTCAGAGTTCATTCACAGTTAAAATGAAATATTGTTATTAAACAAATATTGAGCTGTTGGAGAAACGTCACGAGAGCCCGATCGACCGACAGTTTTTTTTTTAAACTTTGCCCCACACTAGGAATTTCTCCTGTATCGTGGGTGCGTTCACAAATATATAAACTCACATACACAAATACCCAGACCCGAAACAACTATCTGTAGGCCATACAAATATTTGTTCCGTGCGGGGATCGAACCCGTGACACGTAGCGCAGCAGTCAACTGCTTGAGACACTGCGCCAACCGTGCCATCAAATTAAGCGATGCAAGTGGAGTTGGAGTGGCCACACGCTCTGAAGGAACCCCGACCACAAGCTTTGGACTGGAATCCTCAAGGGAAAAGAAAGCGTGGCCGTCCCCGTCAAACCTGGCGCCGTACCGTGTTGGCAGACGCAGCGAGCATCGGATTGACGTGGAGTGAGGTGAAGCGTGAAGCTCAAGACCGATCGAGATGGAGGACATCAGCTGTGGACGCCCTCTGCCCCATCTAGGGGACATATGACATTAAGTCAAGAAAGTAAGTCATACCACTTCACTTGAGATTTTACATAGCAAGCTTTCGACTTCATAAAGTATGAATGCAAAATAACAAAATTAATGAACTTATTCCAGATGTAAATGTACCGAATTACGTTAATAAAGACCATTGTTTCGGTTTACGACAAACAATCAGGCTTCATTGTTTTCTTAGCTGGTACTTCAAATATTTAATAACAGACTAACTTCAAAAATTACCATTTAGATAGACCTTACAAATAGAACTTGATAAATCAAAATTAAATATTCGTATAAGCCTGTGGCCATGTAATAACAGCTACACCGGTCGATCGAAGGTTAGGTTGTTCGAAAGACATAGCGCGTACTCGACTCAAAGGGTTGAGAAGGAACATGGAAGGTTTTTAGTTGGCAAAAGTCTGACACTCCCTACCGCTCTGCGAGGAGGAGTCTCTTGATGATTTCCCACCCCTCAAAAAACAAAAAAAAAGATACTCTTTTCGTGGTCGGCCTATTGATAGGTGATCCGTCACATATCAGAAAGCAAATGGAAAGCACATTAATTTTAACGTTGGTTCACAAAAATTGTACCAGAGCTCTTGCACAATATTGCTAATTCTATATATTGTTACAATGGCGTTAAGAATTGCCAGACTTAAGTGGCAATGGGCATATTGCTCGCAGAACTGATGGCCGATGGGGCCGAAAAGTTCTGGAATGGCGACGCCGAACCAGAAGACGTTGCTTCGGAAGGCCTCCCACTAAATGGACCGATGACCTGGTGAAGGTTCTGGGGATCCGCTGAATACGAGACGCACGGGACTGGTGGGGGACAGTGGACGTCTTTCGGCTGAAATGATGATAATGAATGGCGCTCTTATCGCTAATAGCGATATCTTTGAGACAACTAATACACTCTACTCATAACAGTACAGCATTACATGTGTATATTATTATAAACCAAAACTTTCCTCACAACGTTTCCTCATTTAGGAATTATCAATCATCATCAGCCTATAAATTTCCCACTGCAGGTACTCAGGCCTCCTCTTTAGGAAAGAGATGGGCTATAATCCACCACGCGTGCCCAGTGCGGGTTGGTAGATGTCACATGTCTTCGAATTTTTTGGTTCTAAGACATGCCGGTTTCCTCACGATGGTTTTCTTCACCGTTTTTATAACAGTGGTGATGAAATTAATTACACAAAGTAATGCGCCTGTCTGGGTTCGAACCCACGACTTACAGTTCGCAAGTCCACCACTGGGCCACCACTGCTCCAATTAAATTGCTGGATTTATCAATATTGGTAACTAAATATGATTTTATGATACGAATGACTGCCAATCGAGCCACACAAAACCAGTTTAAGCGGATCTCTCATTTTATTGTAAACCTTACGGGAAGCTGATTCAAAGTGAGCTCATGTTATACTGGAAATGTTTAACTTGATATGTCGCCGTTTATACCTACTATATTTTAATCCCTTTGAATGCTTTTAAGTGGTACTTTAAAATTAATTATGTCTGGCCAAACAGTGCGGTCGTGTTTAAAGCTTTGCTTTTATTAACTTATTTATATTTTAAAGTATAATTAATATTATTACGACTAACAGGGCAGAATGGAAGGAAAAATGTGTTGCGGCGACCCCAAATGACATGGAATAAGGGCAGGAAGATGATGATGATATTTTAAAGTATAATATTATATAATCTAATGGCTGTATCAAATAGTGTACTGAAACGAGTAAAGGTTTTTGTAAATCAATTTAAAGTTTGAGCCGTTTGGCTCAAACTTTAAATTCTACGACTAATGCGATCCGAGTGTCCACCTAATATTTCAAGAAATCGTTAAGCGGTTGGTCGACTCTTCACTTGACCATAGAGCTGGCCTATTTTTTAGCCAAAGAATCGGCATTTGCTATTCAAAGTAGAAATGCTGCCTGCCTTTTTCGTATTGACAAAACGTGGACGATTTTTGGACACCCTGATAATTATTTCTGTTTTTACTACTTGCACATATTTTACTAATGTACTTAATAAATCTATAAATTATTGAAAAATGTGAATAAAATGTAATGTAGGTTCTTAAAAATAAAGTAATACCTAATCTCCATTGTGTAATATAATATTACCACTAAGTAGGTAATACCTTTACGATTATTATGATTCGTATTGCTCTAGCAACAAATAAATCTTTACTTACAAAAAAAATATTCTTTAAAATAGAACTTAGTTTACTATTTTAAGATTTAATTAACACAGAACACGCATAGATAACCGGGAGGTCTAAATATTTGTCATATTATTAAACTTTCAAGTTCATCTTAGACACGCGGCATTAGTAGCACTAAAAAAAGTATTTAATTCTACTTTCTTATGCCATAGAGAAAAACTAACAATAAAAACTTTTCAGTCATCATAAAAAAACCCTGTCAGAAAAACTTTTAAACACAAAAATAAAACTAAAACTTACCACATCCGTTTAAAAATAAATAATCCACATTCACTCAAAAACTGTCACAGATACACTTTTTTAACGAACAAAAAATATTTTAAATAACACTTCTTCTTTTTTCGAATTCACACAAAGGAATACTTTTGAATTTGGAGCGCGAATAATGCCGGTTACAGACACGCGACCGTCGCACGGCGCGTGGCGAGACTGACTGGAGACGGGGCCTTACGGCCTCATACGAGCGCTGCAGTGAATTATTGCTTATAGCGCAGGTTCGCGGGTTACCGCGAGTATGTACGCGGTCTAAAATAGTGCAGTCTAGTTTCTCGGAACTCGAATACTTACACGATGCAGTTTTTTTTGGCGGAACTTTTTTTTTGACGAATTTTTTGGAAGTTTTGAGTATGAATCATCTTCAGGTTCCTGTCTAAATTGATGCTCGCAGCTGAATACCAGTATTTTACAAGCAGGTGCTGTCAATCTAACTTCTTTTGGTAAGACTGGTTGTTCAGACTTTCAGATCATTGACTACCTGTAAGGACTGGCAACGATCTACAATTGACAGAATAGCCGGGATTCTGTCAATTGTAGATCGTTGCCATTTGTGTTGTCATTTGTGGTTGCCGTTGGGTGCCCTTGGTCCTCCAACGGCTTATTAACGTGCTTTCTGGGGCACCGAGGAGGCTTGGTATGTAATGGGTGGTCACCCATCCTCGGACCAACCTAGGCTAACACGACTTGGCCTGAATCCCAATTTGTTATTTATCCACAAGCTGCTCCAAGTTTTGACTATGGATGTGGATGACTATAATATAAATTGGCAGAAGTTTGTTGATTAAATGATCGTTGTTTTTAGTAAGTTGGTATATAGTCACGTCGTCTACATTTTAGCTTTGAAAAAAATACTTCGCAAAAGATTTAACTTTTGTACTTGTTTATAGGATTTGACACTTTGAATTTCTTTTAAACATATAAGTATTATATATTTTTGTAATCTCCTTTTAAAACCCTTCATTTTGATACCCTACTCGATGGTATAGAAAAAACTTTTTTTTTTCAACTTCGCGATTCTGCCCCCACAATCCACAATTTTTCTTTGTTTTTTAATTTTCATATAGCCTATAACACTCGCGCCATCAAGACGAATCTAACGACGTATGTTTCATTCAAATCCTTTCATCCGTTTAGGAGTTATGAGGGAACAAAGAAACGGACATACATACATACATACTTACATACATACATACACGTCAAACACATAACCCTCCTTTTGGGCTTCGCCGCAGTCGGGTAAAAAGAGACGAATTTTGTTTCACACATGGAACTATTAGGTACTAAGTTAAGTATGAATCGAATTTTCTGTCAGTATTTATCACTTTCAGACTCTATAAGTAGACATGTACAAATTCTTCAATTCGTTTATTTTTGGTCCCAAAAAATACTAAAAACGAATTTCGATTCATCTAGCTTTTCATGTGCTCGGAAATAAATGTGCCAAAGGCAAAGAAAAAGCTCTCTTTTATTAAACTTATGTCTTGATCCGTGTAATGGTTGTCTATTTTCGAATTAAAGAATGTATTTCACTTCAAACGGCCAGGTATGAACTTTATCATCATTTCAGCCAAAAGACGTCCACTGCTGAACATAGGCCTCCCCCAGGCGTCGCTACATTGACCGGTCCCGATGAACTTTATGTCGGCCTATTATTCTAGATTACTTCAAAGGACCATGAGTTATCTATAAAAGTGATATCCTTTGTGTTATTAAAAGAATTAGATCGAACATGTTTTGCTTAAAACTAAAGCGTGCAATCTTACTATAAATACATTTTGTCATTGTTTATTACATTGAATTTTATTAATCGTTATGTTAATTTGTGTGAGTACTAAACTTTTTTGGAGTGTAAACCTCATTCAATCTCCATTATTATACAGGATGTTATAACTGAACATTCTCATCTCATCTTCCTATACAACACCCAAATTTTAAATTAGAATAATGGAAAGTAACAAAGAAGTGTTGGGTTGTTTTAAAAGTATTTTATCTACATCTTTTCTTTCGCGTTTTAATATTTCATAAGATTTTTATTTTCTTTTTATGACCTCCGGCCTTTTTGCTTTTGAACTTTGTGGACATTAGAATGATAGATTTAGTAAATAAATATAATGTTTTAAGTAATAATGTTTTTTTAGGGTTTTGATTCCCAAATAAGACAGTATTATTGGCTGCGGGTTGTTTGAAAGAGATACCGCGGCCCCAGACACACAGAGCTAAAAAGGAACATGGGTGGTTTTCAGTCAGTAGAAGTCTGACACTCCCTTCCGCTCCGACCAGAGCGGGAGGAGAGATTTGATGATTTCCCACTCTCCAAAAAAAAAACAGTAAGTAAATATTATATATTTATATGAGAACTTACGGTCCTAGTCATAGGGCATAATAACTTGTTTCATCATCATCATCATCATCAGCCATTAGACGTCCACTGCTGGACAAAGGCCTCCCCCATAGAACGCCATAAAGATCGGCAGCCTGCCGTTTGCATCCACCGGTTGCCCGCGACTCTCACGATGTCGTCGGTCCACCTGGTGGGAGGCCTGCCAACGCTGCGTCTTAATAACTTGTTTAAGTACTTTAATTGCCCAAAAAATCTAAATCAAAAGTCATTTATCCAAATAGGCTGATAATCAGCACTTTTTGAACGTAAACATTTATTTACAAGAGACAGTCTCCCAAAACTGAAGAAGAAGTGGCGGAACAAACTCCCTAGCTAATCTTTATTGAGATGAATGGGCAAGAAAGTCCATGGACACTATTACTATCTTAGCAGTCAGGAATCAGGATTTTTTGTCTAGCAATAGGTTTGCGGCTTGGCCCATATAACATGCTTATAACGGGCTTAAACATAACTGGCGATTGTCCGTATGCTGTAGGAAATGTATACTTACTAGCGTGAAGTTATTTATGTTTTACAGCAGCGTTTTCACTTTCTGAAACGTCTATTATTAATACAATAAAACACACACAATAAACTCTATTTTTAGTGTCGATCTTTGAAGGATCCTCCAATTACTATTTATGAGGGATCAGGGTATGCGATTACATACAAATGTATTCTCCTGTTTTCTTATGGCCCCGACTTACGCGAGCTGTATGTTGTAGTCTTCGATCCCAGGCAGATAACACAATTGCAGGGGCCCCTGCAATTGTGTTATCTGCTTGGAGGGTGGTTAATCATCAAATGCTGACTCCTACCGCTCTAGGCAGAGCGGAAGCGAGTGTCAGACTTCTACTGACTATAAACCACCCATGTTCCTTCTTAGCCCTTTTGTGCCCTGGGCCGCGGTATCTCTTTCGAACAACCCGCAATCCCGCCAGGCGTCGGCCCTTTCGGGCCCCTGCAATGTACGGGGGCAGGCCTAAAGCAGCGGCATACCTCCCTTTTAATCTTCTAAAATACGTACCAAAAGCCACCAACTTGTTTTGCCTTATAATTGAGAATAATTAAGCACAAATTAGAAGGACAACGAAATATAATTATTTTCGTTAGGGCCAGTAATTTGTTTTACCAGCCTGTCATTATTAATTATGATGAAACTGTGACAATTAATAATTTTATTATTTTTGGAGACCATAATGAGTGTTGTTCAAATACATCCCAAAGGTTCTGTTGTACGTCACTGTGGTTTAAATTGATGGATAGTGCTTTTATAGATACATAGATATTTATTTATTTTAAATGCCTCGTCGCAAGCGCGGGCCGGATAGTTCTGGAGTGGCGACCGCGAACCGGAAGACGTTGCGTTGGAAGGCCTCCCACTAGGTGGACCGATGACCTAGTGAAGGTTGCGGGGATCCGCTGGATGCGAGACTACCGGACCGGTCAATGTCAACACTTAGGGGAGGTCTATGTCCAGCAGTGGACGTCTTTCGGCTGAAATGAAGATGATGATGATGATGAAGCGCGACGGCTGAGCATGAGGTCCTGGGTTTGATTGCTGGGTCGGGCAATTGGGATAATGCAAAAAAGCTTTCGGATGTCGGTGTTAAAAAAGTCAATGAAACGAACAAATTCACCGAATTCCGAAAATAAAGCTATTTTTAGACTTTTTAGTTTGGTTTTCAAAAAAAGATAAAATAGTTTTTTTCATTAAAAACGTTTATAGGCCAAAAACTACCTGGTTCCCAGGTCGGACAAAGTTCTCACTTTGCCTCCTACATGGGGCATCAAAGGGTGCACAATAAATCAGCTAAAATTGTACTTCGCTATAGCCAATACTTATACAGTATGTTAGTTTAAACGAAGGACATAATATTGAAACCCGCAATGATAAATGATACTAATAAAAATATGAATTAAAAAAATACACTGATAAATAACAGACAGAACTATACCAAATATTTTGGAAAAGTCTCGGATCAATAACTTTTAGGTATAACCCATTTTCCCTTCATATTTAAAAGTGGCGTAGTACAATGACAATAAAGAAACGTCTAATAAAGTGAGATCTAGCGTGCGGGGGCCATGGGACAATTATGTCACAAATTAAGGTTATAGTTTTTTTACATATTTGGGACGAGAATCGAATACTCCTCCTTCAATATGTCCGTCGTTCAACTTAATACCCTGTATGCTTGTATAGCCAATGACGATAGCAATATACTGCTGGCCATTTTCCCGACAAAATCCCACTAACCTTCCGTGGATAAAGAAAGTGGCCTTTACATTAACTCCCGGCACTCAAGGCCACAATATCCTAGGTTTTGAAATTATTTTCCTTCAAAAAGGCTTGTGTAAGCGAATATTGAATAAATTAACTTTTGCTACGTTATATTTTGGTAAAGAATTCATTGATGGAAGTAATTTACTTTCGGAGTTAGTATTAATTACTTTTTGGATTATCTTAGACAGATTATGATTAGGGTCTGAGTAATCTTAGGTTGTATGTTACAGGGAAAGTCGCTCTTAACTAACATGTATTTTTACATCATCGTCAGCCTACAATGTTCCCACTGTAGGGACTCAGGCCTCCTCTCTAAGAGAGGGATGGGATATATAATAATCCACCACGCGTGCCCAGTGCGGGTTGGTAGATGTCACATGTCTTTGAATTTGGTAGTTCTAAGATATGCCGTTTCCTCACGATGTTTTCCTTCACCGTTTTGAGAGCAATGGTGATGAAAATAGTAATGGTATTTTTACATCGTTCTCACATATATGTAAGATCTCAACATGAATGATGTAATAATATATAACAACATCATCATCTCATCTGCCTAGCCTTTTCCCAACTACACACATCAACACGGTCTAGGGATATTTCATACTCAATTAAATAACTCGAAAAGTACTGGCCGCATTGGAATCTTTAATACACCGATTTGTTTGTAATTTATCTCAGACTAATTCCAAATTCAAATTTTTGAAAATTCTTTTGTTTCGGTGGCATAAAAATGTCTTGATGTATAAGAGAGGGAATTTTCATTTCTGCGAAATTTAAAAAACAATACGAATTACGTTTAGTTACAGTTTTTTTTCATTTTTAAATGAAAGATAAAGTTAAAATTGAGGTATTGTAGCCATGCAACGCCGACATTTGACGAGGGCGGAGATGTTACGAGCTGTGGGAATGCTGGAAGCTGGATCTGTTCAGCGTAATGTTGCTGAGGCCATAGGGGGTCCCTATGGCCTCATCAAAATGTAATTTCAAGATTGTGGACACGCTATCGTGCCACAGGTGAAGTAGCGGAGAGGCACCGGGGGCCAAGTCGCATCACTATCCCCAGACAAGACCGATTTTTGCAAATTACTGCGCGAGCTCAACCAAATGCAACGGCGACTCAATTGGTCCAAAGGCTGCGAGTGGAACACCAAGTGCTTGTGAGTGACCAAACTGTAAGAAAGCGACTGCATGAAAGCAATCTACGCTCTCGTAGACCACTCCGGGTCCCACCTTTACGGAGAGGCAATCGTGGACGACGATTAGAATGGGTTCGGAACCACGTGGACTGGGGCCGTGAGCAATGGTCCAATGTGCTGTTCACGGATGAATCCAGGTTCGGCTTCCATCCAGATTCACGAAGGACGCGTGTTTGGCGAGTTCCTGGACGATGGAGCCGTCTACAGAACCCTCAGGAAGTTCACCCATACCAAGGAGGAACAATTATGGTTTGGGCAGAAATTCGTCTTGGAGGACGGACGGATCTCGTTTGGGTGCGGGGCAATATGACGGCAGAACGATACGTCCAACAGGTGCTGGGGCCCGTAGTCTTGCCCCACAGAACACAAATGGGGCAAGATTTCCTGCTCATGCACGACAATGCCCGGGCACACACGGCGAGAACGGTAGCAGCTTGGTTACATACACATAATGTTAGGGCCTTAGACTGGCCTGCTCAATCGCCAGATCTAAATCCCATTGAGCATGCGTGGCATATGCTGCAAAGAAGAGCTCTGAAGGAAGTTCCTGAAAATTTGGCTACAGTAGATCAACTTTTTGCGCACCTCAGAGGGACATGGGACAATATTCCGCAGCAAGACATTGACAACCTTGTTCTGAGCATGCCGAATCGTTGCCGATGTGTTATGAACATCATGGGCGCTTTCTCAGACTACTAACTTCAAGTTTATAAACACAAATTAAATGATTTTTCTATTTTTTTCAGTTTTTACTCACAAATTAAAAGTTGATTCTTATACGGTTTCCGTCTATGCTTCATTTTTTTTCCATAAAATCCTGAAATTTTAATCAGTACCTTAACCATTATTAAAAAATGGTAGAATATTAAATAACGTATATTTTAAATATATACATGTCATATAAATAATTAACACATTGATGGTAATTCGCTTTTTTAAAAATATCCCTAGACCGTGTTGATGTGTGTATATTGGGGTCGGCTTCCAGTCCAACCGGATGCAGCTGAATACCAGTATTTTACATGGAGCGACTGCCTATCTGACCTCCACAACCTAGTTAATACTAGGTAATACGATACCCTTTGGTAAGACTGGATGTCAGAATTTCAGGTCACTGACTACCTGTAACGACTGCCAAAGATCTATATTATGGCAGCCGGGACCAACAGCTTAACGTGCTTTCCGAGGCACGGAGGAAACTCGGTATGTCGGGCGGTCACCCATCCACAGATCGACCTAGGCAAGCACAGCTTTACCTAAAGATCGACCCGAGTGGCAGTTTTTATTAAGCCACGAGCTCCTAACATAACAACATATGTATAACAATATATGTATAGGAAGAATATATTGATTTAAAAGAGTGTCCGTGGAGATTCGTGCCCGTTCTTCTCCAAAGCGATCTACGCTAGGGAATGGGCAACTACAGTACTTTCACAAGTGTGACTGTCACTGTAACTTCGTTTTTGTATTTAGTTTTCTGACATTCAAAAGTGCCAGTAATGGTCTCATCATCATCATCATCAGCCTATTAATGTTCCCACTGCAGGGACTCAGGCCTCCTCTCTTTGAGGGGATGGGCTATAATCTACCACGCGGGCCCAGTGCGGATTGGTAGATGTCACATGTCTTCGAATTTTTTGGTTCTAAGACATGCCGGTTTCCTCACGATGTTTTCCTTCACCGTTTTGAGAGCAACGGTGATGAAATAAATTACACAAAGTAATGCGCCTGCCGCGCAGTAATGGTCTAATTGAAATAAATAGTTTGAGTTTGAATTTGAAGATAAAACAAAAATAAGCCATTATTAATATTGGTTGTCTCTTTGGTGTTGTGGCTGTAAGCGCTGCTACTATTCAGGAGGTTCTGGGTTCGACTGGTCGATCAATGCCATAATGCGGTTTTTTTATCAAGAATTTTTCAGTCTGTGTTTGGCCCGGTTGATGACGGTAGGCTCGCTCCCTATTACATGGGACTTAAACATAACTGGCAAAATGTGGATATACTATTTAAAAGGTACCATACCCTTAGCTTCCCTACCCTACCCTTCTGGAATTACAGGTGTAATGTTATGTAATTTTTTGTTAGGAGGATAAGTAGTGACTGTTCACTAACGCATTCATCCGCGTCCAAAAAGACAAGACAGGCGACATACTATCCTGAACAAAAAAAAAAGCTATGAAAAAAAAACGCTTGAATAATCTGGCATAGAACCTCGTTATATTATTATCACTAATGACATTCGTCCTAACGTTCCATAAATAAAAATACAAAGCTCCTTTCATCGATAATATCGTTCAATGACACTCGAAAAGCCGAACGAAGCCGAAATAAACCGAACACGGCCGAATCATAACGAATAAATTATCTTTTACCTCAATATCCGATGACAATATTAATTAATTTATGGCCGGGCCTCGGACTGGCTAAGGACATGTTTTGGCCGTTAAGGGATATGTCCCACCGTCGAGAAAGCGACTGGGTACTGGTTCCGTATATCCAAAGGGAAGGTGCCTACGCGGCTCTATTACTAAGGTTCAGTGGTCTGTCCATCTGTATCTTTTAAACCGTTGATGGTTGACACATTTAAATCACAGAGTTCGTATTACTATGAGCGTTATAAAATCAAATAATAAAATCAAGTTAAACATGAAAGGAGATTTGTGTTTTCAAGTAAAATTAAAGTTAAGATTTGTCATCGAAACTTTTTTGTTGTTGTTATGTTACTAAAAACAAAAAAATGGTTAACACTTTGCACGTGTCGTCTTGACTGCGACAAGCAGGTTACTATTCAGCATGATAAACACCCGATTTTCTGCAACTCTAATAAATTAACGTTTTCACGAACAAAGTATTCTGAAACCCATACTATTACGAAATAGGTGTTATCTCGTGTGGAAACCGATTCCACAAGAAAATTGCTTTTGAATTTCGTATACATTTTATTGCACGAGACTATAGATGTTTTTCACACTACAAGCCCGGTGAGAACTCTATCTAACAAACATCTCACTTTTAGTTGCTAGCTCTACCCGCTTCTCGCTTTTCGCCGACAATGGGACCGCAGCCCAATTTATTATTAAAGCTAAAATGTAGGTTTACGTATAAATTAATACTAATCAATGTGATTTTGTAATTAAATTAAATTGTTTATTGCCAAAGCTTAGTGAAGCATACAGAAAGGTCCTGAAAATTAATTTTGGTTTTAATAAATCTTCAGTGTCATTGTTTCAGGCATAATTTATATTTTATTCAAGACGCTATCATGTTTAATATTGTTGTATAAGGTAGTACCTAAAGAGCTCAAAGCTAAATAATAAACGTCTCTCCGAACAATCTTCCGGGGCTGCGGATTATCGAAAGGTTAACGCGGCTCCGACACAAGGGCGAAGAAGGAACATGAGTTTGGTTTTTAGTCAGTAGAAGTCTGACACTCCCCTTCGCTCTGCCCAAGAACGGGGGGGTTATTCGATGATTTTCCAACCACCAAAAAAAAAGGTTAAGCTGCACTTGCCTAGGTTGGTCTGTGGATGGGTCCTCAATATATAATAATAACAATAATAATAATATTCCACAACTATCACACAACGCCATCTAGTCCCAAGCTAAGCAGAGCTTGTGTTATGGGTACTAGACAACTGATTAACATACTTATATATTTTTAAATACATACATATTATAGATAAATTACACCCAGACACAGAACAAATGATCGTGCTCATCACACAAACATTTGTCCTGGGTGGGAATCGAACCCACGACCTCCGGCATAGCAGTTAGGGTCACTAACCACTAGACCAACAGGCCCTACTAAGTTTTAAGTTCTAATATACCTACTAAGTTTTCTCCGTGCCTCGGAAACCTAGATCGTTAAAATGGTTACTGACGTTTTAAACCAGGAATTTGTCATTAGCAGCCATGGAGTCTGATTTTGTGCCCGGTTAATGGCAATAGGCCCTCCCCCTATTATATAGAAGTTACACATAACAGGCGAAATGTGTGTGGTCTATTATGTACGTCACTGCTTTACTCATCGGGAACTAATAAAATAACTCAAAATAATGTTTTTTTTTCGGGACTAGCCCTCTACTCTATTCCCAAACCACTCCGACTCCTGTGCACCAGAATTAACTGCGCCAACCACCAGAAAAGCGCCAAGACAATGAAGCTAGACGAAGTCCCAGAGAAACAATTTAACTGTCTCATTCAAATATTAAAACCACACAGAACCGGACCTTTTTTTTTTTTTTTTTTTTGGTGGGTGGAAAATCATCGAATGACCCCCCCCGCTCTTGGGCAGAGCGAAGGGGAGTGTCAGACTTCTACTGACTAAAAACCGAACCCATGTTCCTTCTTTGCCCTTGCGCCGAGGCCACGTAATCTAGTACATAATACCGCGGCCCCGACGGGCGTCGGCCCTTGCGGGCCCCTCCTTGCTGACATCTCTTTGAGGCGCGCGTGGAACACGAACGCGCCGCCGACACGGTCTGTTGCCGTCATGACGACGGCCGGACGGCGAGCTAGCCCATTACTCACCGTCCACAGGCCCGCGTCTACGGTGGCCGGAAGCCATCACGTGGCCCCCGACGCCCGGAGCGCCTTCCGCGCCTTCCGCGGCGGCTGGGACGTTGAGAGGATCGCTCCCTCTCTCGTTCCGCCTCCTCCTTCGCTAGCATCACTGCTTCGCAGAAGGAGGCGACGGCGTCCCATTCCTCCTCGCCCCGGACCATGGCTTGCACCAGGGCCGGACGCGAGAGGTCGCCGCCGCCGATCGCCGCTACGAGAACACGGCGGGGCTCCGCCCAAGCAGGGCACACCTCCACAGTGTGCTCCACCGTGTCCTCCGGTCGATCCTCGCAGTGGAAGCATCCGGGCGTTTCCTCCCGCCTAATTCGGTGCAGGTACCTCCCGAAACATCCGTGTCCGGTGAGGACCTGCGTCAGACGGAAGGTGAGGGCGCCGTGGCTCCTCTCTAGCCACTCCTCAAAGAGGGGACTTACCGCCACTATCGTGGCGTGCCCTGCACGGGGTTGCGACAGTCGCTGTCTCCATACCGCCATGAGATCGCACCGGAGGTCTGTCCGCCGCGCAGCAATGTGCCGCGGCAGCAGAGTGGCCCCCCGGTGTAGCGCCTCCGCGCGCCACTCGTGTAGGCGCGCGAGGACTATCGCCTCCAGATCCCACGGCGGCAATCCGGCAAGGAGATTCGCCGCCTCGCGGGAGATCGTGCGGTACCCGCGGACTAGCCTTACGGCCATGACCTTTTGGGGCGCGTTCAGGTAGTGGACGGCCCGCTTCCTCACGGCACGTGCCCACACCGGGGCCCCGTAAAGGGCCATGGACCGCACGATTCCCGCATACAGCCTACGGCAGGAGGCGTTTGGCCCCCCCAGATTGGGCAAGAGCCACCTAAAGGCAGCCGCAGCCCGCTCCAGTCTGGGAGCCAAACGTCGGAAGTGCTCCACGAAGTTCCACCGGCTGTCAAGGACGAGTCCGAGGTACTTTATAGTACACTCGACGCCGATGGGAACCCCTCCCACCGTTAGCTGGGATCCCGACGGTGACACATTCCCACGCCCATGAAAGCACATGGCCTCGGACTTGTGAAGTGCCACCTCGAGACCCAGCTGCCGGATCCTCTCAACGACTATCGCAACCCCGCGTGTCATATTCGCGGCCGCCGCCTCGTGCGATTCCCCCCGTGCCAGCACCAGCGTATCGTCCGCGTAGCAGACGACGCTGACGCCGTCAGGGAGGTCGGCACGCAGCACCCAGTCGTAACCGATGTTCCACAGGGGCGGCCCCAGAACCGAACCCTGTGGAACACCGCACGACATCTCTCGCCGGTTCCATTCTCCGTTTTGACCAGGGTAGATTACCGTCCTGTCGGACAGGTAGTCCCCGACTACACGACGAAGGTAGGCCGGCACCCGGTGATACCGGAGTGCCTCCCTGATGCAGCTCCAGGGCATGGTGTTGAAGGCGTTGGCGATGTCGAGAGACACCGCCAAGACCACACCGCCCCGGGAGACCGCATCCCCCGTCGTGAGGGCTCTCACGCGCATGATGGCGTCCACCGTCGAGCGCCTCTTGCGGAAGCCGAACTGCTGATCCGCAAGATCCGGACCCATTCCCTCAAGGTGCTCGGCGAGGCGGTTTGCAATTACTCTTTCAAAGAGCTTGCCCACCTCGTCGAGCAGACAGAACCGGACCTTCATTTAACTTATCAACAAACTCAAGGTCCGAAAAACAACAAGAATACTCTTACCCCCCCCCCCTCCCCTGGACCCCCCCTCCCGGATCGACCCCCCCCCCCCATTGTATCTTTGTTACAACAGACGAAGTTTCATCAAAACAGGATACTTCAACTGTTTATCACAAGGCCATAACTAAGAGAAATGGATCCCCTTAACCCTTCAAATGGACTGGCCATCCGTCACCGGTATTACAATGGAAGGACTGACACTTGTGGCCTTGTGGCCTTGTGACCCCGTGGCGAGATGGCCTTGTTTTTAAAGGTTAGTGCTTTCAACAGGTGCTTTAAGTTTTGTCAAAAGTTTGTCTGGAAAATTGTATTGAAGATGAAATATTGAAGATGACAGTCCATTGTGTCACCCTCGGTAATAATTTATTTTATAGTTTTATGTGCAAATACCTACCTAATTATATTAAGTATATTCTATTTACCTATCTCTCTGTGATATGCATACAGGATATCATCATCATCATCAGCCAATATTGTTCCCAATGCAGGGACTCAGGCCTCCTCTCTAGGAGAGGGATGGGCTATAATCTACCACGCGGGCCCAGTGCGGATTGGTAGATGTCACATATCTTCGAATTTTTTGGTTCTAAGACATGCCGCTTTCCTGCTCTCAACATACAGGATAGAAATATGTGCGTGTGAACTGAGGGACCAACTGGGAATTCGCATAATGAAAATCCTAGGAGTTAGTAGTACCTAGACTTAAAACAATCGTAGAACAAATCTGGGAATTTCCAGATTTGTTCTACAATTGTTTTAAGTCTAGGTACTAAAAATGTGTTTTTGATAAAAAATGCTCATCAAGAATTTACAGTAGTAAACTTTCTTCCTTTCCAGATATAAATTATTACTTACAACGGAATTATTAAAGTTCAATTGAGGGTAATTTTTTTTTGCACATACGAAGTTTTTGAGTACACCAACGACGCCGACGGTTGGTTCAATACTCGTAGAACATTTTCATTAGTATTGGAGACAGAAATGCTGTTTTTAGCTTTCACGGCTCACAATTGCATCACAATCTGTTTTCACCGATATCCATATTATTATTAGTGACGTCCTAAACAAACGCGGGAAGAACAAAATAATGAATTTGAAAAGTCATATTGATACCTCTCCAGATTTGAGCCCTATATTAATAAGATAAAAGATCAATTTCCTTCTTCTGCTTCATTGAACTAATTGGCATTTATTATTTATCGCAAAATACGCAATTCCCTGTTGTGAATATCGCTACATATGAATATGTTTCGTACGAAAGTCCGGTGATGCGAGTAATAAGGAAGTGACCTAATAACCATGGCATTTGTTTGTATCCTTAAGACCATGGCGAAGTCCGTTATGACGTCACACTAGGATCCATTCAAATAAAGGAATAAACACACATAACGTCACGCCTGCAATTTCAGAAGGGAGGCAGATGCCTAATAGTACATTTCACATTTTGCTAGATGTTTAATATCCCATGTAAAAGGGGGCTAGCCTGTGTTACCTGCCTGTATTGCAATAAACGATTTGAATTTTGAATTTTTTAATTTACCATAAACTGAGCACAAATTCAAACTCCATGGCTTCTACAAAAAAATCTGATAGACCCAATAACACTTTGCTCTACCTGGTAATTGAACCTAAGACCTCATGCTTTGCAGTCATATTTTTAACCACTAAACTAACGAGGCAGACACTCAAATAAAGAAATAAAATGACGACATTTATTATGCATTTAAGATCTGCATCCTTGTAAAATATCCTTCATCATGAAGGATATTTTACAATGAAGGCTTCATGATGAGTCTAACTACGTCACTTTAGTGATTGGCCTCGAAATTAGCGATGAACTCCAATTTCACTTTGTATGTTTAAGGAAACAGTTGCTACGGAGGACGTCTAATAAAAATAGTTTTTGTAATAAAACATGTTGCAGAGCGCAGTTTCTGAAAGTGAACGATAATGGAATATCAAGTAGTTTTAGACGTTTAGTTCAAACTTTGTTATATTGCTTGAGTGTGTGTGGTTCAAGTCTTACATCCTTTATCATTACAAACCAAAGTTAGATTAGCAATGAAGATCGGTGTACTGACCCAGACCGAACATTATTTCGAGATTTTAATATGAAAAATTGAAAATGAAGCTCCAGTCCGCCATTTCTGTGTAAAATTCTTTGTCTAAAACTCCCTGTGTTATAACACCGCGAGTTCTGTGAACAATAAACTTTGTGGCCTTGCAATAGAGAACAAAGCCGTTTGCCGAGCTCAGTTCCGGGAAGTTGTGTCATAGTTCCAGAGGGAACAATTACTGTAGGTTCGATTCTCGAAAGTTGAGCGAATATTCAGTTTTTATTTACGCAGTAAAATTTTTAGCTAAAAAATGTTCTAGTTTCGGTCACTGGAAACGGATTTTTTTCAATATAGTTGTTGATTCCCGAAAACGATCCGTCTCACAACAACACATAGTAGGTACATAAACATGTATTGTATTGTGTGTGTGTATTTCAAGCGTGAAGCTTACTTGTTTTTTTTTATGATAAAGTTTTTTATCTGCCTCATTTCGATTCCCGCACGGAATCGAACTAACGAAATATTAGCATACAGGCATTTGTTCCGGGACTGCGACAGTTTAAATTATTGTAAACGCACCCAATAATATAATACTTACAAGAGAAAATCATAGTGTGTGGAAACTGTTAAACGAAAACATGCTTCTTGAAATAAAATTATACATAAATCTCCTTCGCAGAAAACTTCAGCTATTACTAGTAGTAACGGTTTTGTTGAAGAAATTGCTTTTGTGTATTTTAGAGGCCACCAAGTGGAGACGAGTAAGTGGTTCACGTTTAAATATAACAGCTCCACGCGGATTTTAAAGATTTCTCAAAAAATTGCAGGTACTTAGGGGCGTCAGGCTTCGGTCTTCAGTAACAGAGGAGGCGGCCGTCCTCCTGACAGCGTCGCTCCTCCTGACAGCGTCCCTCCTCCTGACGGCCTCCTCCTCCTGGCGGCCTCCTCCTCTGTTACTGAAGACCAAAGCCTGACGCCCCTCGACCACTACTGATGCTGAGAGGGCCGCCTCTTCTACATAAATCATCTGTCATCCATCAAGCTTCCCTGACTCTCTTCTTTATCCTAGCTCCATATAGGCCCGTTAATAATAAATTCTTCTAACTATTCCCTAACTATACCGATTATGTAACGAAACTATGTAAGGGTACATAGTTTCGTTACATAATCGGTGAAGGACAATGAAATACTGCCTACAAAACTTTTCGTCTACAATTGTCGCCAAAAATAACTTGATTTTCGGAACTCTATGTCATTTACGTTTACTAGGAGTTATGAAACCTAGTATGACATTAATCATAACTATCAGTATAAATAATCTGTATATACTAAGAGAGAGGAAAAAACAGAATTATATTTTTGTCACCTTTATTTTAGTTTATGTAGTAAAGAAAACATAACATCACGCATTTATCATCATCATCATCATCATCGTGTTAACCCCGAAAGATTAGCGGTGTACCTTATAGTACAGTCGAACAAGCTAATAAGCTAATGAGTTTATAATTGTAGTACACTGAAAACATTGGTTGCAATTTTGTTTTCTCATGCTCAGGAGACGCGATCGCAACGACTAAACTAAGCATACAGTAAAAATTAAGAGTTATTTTTTGAATATATTCATCATCATCAGCCTATAATGTTCCCACTGCAGGGACTCAGGCCTCCTCTCTAGGAGAGGGATGGGCTATAATCCACCACGCGGGCCCAGTGCGGATTGGTAGATGTCGCATATCTTCGAATTTTTGGTCCTAAAATATGCCGGTTTCCTCACGATGTTTTCCTTCACCGTTTTGAGAGCAGTGGTGATGAAATAAATTACACAAAGTAATGCGCTTGCCTGGGTTCGAACCCACGAGGCCACGACCTACTGTTCGTAAGTCGGGGCCGCTACCACTGGGACACCACTGCTCTTGCTCTGCTCTTTGAATATAATATTAACGTCATTTTAATATAACTTTCGAATAATAGTTTAGTAAAACGGAAACAAAGTGTTTTAAACCTTTCCTCACTTCTTATCTCTATTTAGTGCAGCTTCTTTATCTACATTGGATTAAGATTTATCGTTCTTCCCAGCAGCCACATAGTTTTTGTTGCTTATTTTTAAATGCTAGCTTTAGCACTTGGCCATAGGAACTATGCGCACAAATGGCACGTGTAGCGACACTACAAAAAGTACTCCACCCAACTTTGTACAAAAAGTATTACAGCGCCATCTTTGAGACAAATCATCATTCAATCATCATTTGTCTCATAGATGGCGCTGTAATACTTTCAAACATCAAAATTCTGAATCGCGCTGTTAAAATATCCACAGCTTAAAGATAATTTAAAGAAAAACTCGACAAGTAGCCGACCACACACATATTCCGCCTGCTTGGAGGTTTTTTTTTTTAAACGGTGCCCCACACTAGGAATTCCTCCGTGCGTTCACAAACATTTAAACTCACATACACAAATACCCAGACCCAAAACAACTATCTGTAGGCCATACAAATATTTGTTCCGTGCGGGGATCGAACCCACGACACGCACCGCAGCAGTCCAATCGCTTAGCCACTGCGCCAACCGTGCCGTCGAATTACTCGATTCTCACTATTCTATGTAGATTTGAGAAACTTAAGGCTCTGTTCCTCATATTCTTATACATGATCGTTGTGACAACCAAACTAATAGAAGAAACCGCTTGCAAAAGGTCAAGAGTCACTTTGATGGGACTTGTGATGGGACTGAACCCATGTAAAGGAAACAAATGACCTGCGCAAGGACCTCTAGTCGCGTATGGCTTGCGTGTCGCAAGTGGCATCAAATATCGCGTCGCAAAACGCATCCCAAATTTTTTCCCAAGTCATGTCGCATATCGTGTCACAAGTCGCATCCCAAGTTGTGTCGCATGTCGTGTCGCCAGTATCGACGCAATTCGCATCGTCTGAGGTTGTGAAGTGGGCTAGCTTTAAAGATTACACTCTCTTCAAATGGTAGCTCGTTTAACGACTAAAGGCTACATTTTTCTTTGTGTGACTGTAAATAATTGCGCTAGGAAATAGAAAAATGGACTCCAGTTTTTAAAATTACCTACTTTATATTTAGCTGGTGTTTGAGGAAGTGGGTGTTTATTTTAAATAATAATAATAATAATAAATTTATTTTCTCATTATACACATAAATGGTTATGTTCAGTTGATCATTTGTTTGCAAGTCGAGCGACTACAATATGAAAATAGTTTTCAGTTTACCATTTTCGGATACAATCCCGGTGCCTTGTTCTCATTCCAGTTGTTTTTTTTTTATTATAAGTTCACTTTCTGATCGTCATGGCAGGCGTGTTTTTTTTTCATATATTATATAATAATAATAATTCTTTATTTCTCCTCACAATGACAGCTTATTCTAGGTTTCAAAATATTGTTTGTTTTTGAGCAATGTGAGGAGCTGGTGTCTGAGTTAGGTGTCGAAAAAAAAAACGCCTGTATTACAAATCACCACCATCACACCATCACCATTATAAATCTTATGTCTTTTATTTGATGTTCCACCACCCTGCGAAGATCGTCGCTCCTCCGAGCCTGAGAGCATCCCACCAGGGTATTTTATACCACAAGGCAGCCTCTCCTAAAGAATATTCTCACCACGCCTGCGGACTTGATTTATTCACAAAAAACTTCTAAAAATAAATAACACATAACCCGGAACCATGTGGGCGCAAACTCGACCTAAACGTGTTAACCCAAGATCCGGTATAGCTAAAATATTCTATTTATAAACTTTATAAAGACGGCGGAACCAAAGAAAACAAAGAAGTGGCAACCATAGCCCTTCACACGTCCGACTTGTGAGGATGGTTGCGTAGGGTTGGCACACTCATAACATAAGACCACGACTAAAATCCCCGAAGGGTTATTCAGAGGTGTACCTATTAGAAGTAGGTACACCCACATTTCCCCAGTCCATGAACTCATCGGCTCCAATGGTCAATGTTGCTTCATCAGGCAATACCCAGTCTGCCTCCTGCCAAAACTCATTTAGGATGTCCGATATCCATAATGATTAACTGAAAAACGACAACTATTAATCGACGGAAAGACGATAAAATCTAAACTTCCTTTATGACAGAGTTATTTCGGCAAAAACAGACGCACACTCGTTAAATAAACGAATACGACACTATTTTTAAAACTGTAAGAAATACGCACATTTTGTTACTGCTGCAGTACCAGAGAATACTGATAATATGCTAATTTATCCAAAATGATTTAGTGGTTTTCTAACCTTTTTTATTATTATTATAAATGGGCTTGCTCTTGACCTCAATCTTGCCCTAAGGGCAGAGATGATGTCGACGATGGAACGAGCTTACCCAGAAGAAGCGTGTTTACTCGCGTCTTAAATAGATTAGGGTTACATGAACTCGGAAAAACCGACGCAGGCAGGGAATTCCAGTCCTTGGCTGTGCGCATAATAAAGGACTTGGCAAAGCGCTTCGTTCGAATGTGTGGAACGTCGACTAGGTATCAGTGATAACCTGCAGTACGTCTAGTCTCCCGATGGAAGAAGGGAGATGGTGGAATCAGCTCGTGGAGCTCCTGCGCACACTCTCCGAAGTACAGTCTGTAGAAGACCGACAGACATGCGACTTTGCGACGGTGGGCCAGGCTATATAGCTCGACAACCAGCTTATCGTCACCAATTAGCCTCCTGGCTCTGCGCTCTACAGAGTCAAGTGTGGCAAGTTGGACCAACCTCCACGGAACTTATTCTTCTTCTAGACGTGCAGCATGCCTTCTTCCTCCATTCTTATCAGATACCTCCTTTCTAACCATATATCATTCTTTACATAGTTCACCCACCGTTTCTTTGGTCTTCTTCTACTCTTAAAACCCTCCGCATTCATGCTCAAAAATTTAAACGAAATTTTACTTATTCCTCCGCATTGCATGCCCGCACAACAACCGATTACCACACAACTTATCAGTCACCGACACCAATTATTAGTTTTTTTTTGTCCGATCCCCTATTATCGAGGATCGGACAAAAAAACTAATTAGTCCGTCAGACAGATTTCCAAAAAATATTAACCACGTATTTTTTCTTTTTTCACGTAAACAGAAAATGAAGACGATACAGTGCTTCGAAAACTCGTGTGATGCCCCACTCCATGATCTTTGACGCGCTTTATCTTCGTAAATTTTTATTGTTTTGATAAAAAAAAAAACACGTATCCAATATTTTTCGATAATCTAACTGACGGACTAAACAGAATCATATTTTTCGAGTCAGTCCGATCCCCTATTGCAGCCTTCCACTTATGTACCCATTTCTTATACTATCCTTTCGTCACGCGAAAGGATAGAATAAGAAATGGGTACACCACACATCTCCCTAACATTCTCATCTCAGCCAAATGTAAATACCTTTTGTCGTCCAACATTCTGATCTATACAAGACAGCAGGATGGTCCAACCGACAATTTTATTTTAACTGACAGAATTTACTTGACTCTCATATAAAATTAAATAATTATCTTATCTCATGCTGACAAGTTGACAACCCTACCGCGACCGGCCGGGATGCGGGTCAAGTGAGAACCTCTCGTGTGTAGTGCCACAGCACACATATATTTTGTAATGCAATATTTTCTTTTATCATACCCTCTTCCATAATCTGTGCTCGCGATCTTGCTCCGTCAAGGCCTTCTTGTGTAAGCGTCAGGACCCCTGGACCAAAAGAGATATTTGATGTTTTGAAAATACCAAAATGTACTACCATTTTTCTACTATTTGATACCTAACTTCAAATATTAAGTACCTCGACTGAGGGCGAAAAAACACGTAAAGAAAGTGGTCAGACATTCTGACGTCAGGTTGTCTGGACCATTTTTGTTTTTCATAGTTCGAGACAACATAACGAATTTATCTCTTTGTAAATATGTACTACCTTTTTAGTACCTCAACATATATTTTTTTCAAATTTTTTTGGCATTCCAGAAAAATGTTATGCAACAAACAAACTTTGAGCCGAGCACGAGCGGAGCCGGTCTCGGCTTCGTCGTTCGCGGCGTAAGTGTGGACGTACAACGAACCTACAATGATCATCACTGTCTTCGAACGTAGTCAAATCTCTTTGTGTTCGCCAAAAAACCGACAATTTTCGGAGCACAGCCGTCACAGCCGAGTACGAACGAAATGCTCGCCGTGCGCTCGTTCGAGGCTTGTAAGTCGGTCCACGCTAGACGACGAATTGTGTTTGGCTCGTGCTAGGCTCGAATAGCGTAGACGCAGCTTTAAATTAGGTACAGAATAAGCAATAAAGTTAATAATTAACATATGTATATTTTTTTCAAAGAACAATGGGCAGGTTTGTTTAGACCCCGTCCCTCCCCTTGTAACAATTTTTCCTATTCTTTTTAACCGACTTCAAAAAAGGAGGTTACTATGTTCGTGTGTATGTATTTTTTTTTTTTTTTTTTATGTATGTTACCTGATTTCTCCCCCATTTGTGGACCGATTCCCAAAATTCTTTTTTTATTTGAAAGAGTATACTCCTGAGGTGGTCCCATTTTAATTTGGTGAAGATCTGGTGCTGATCTTCGGAGATATACAATGGAACTCTTCAAAAATAGACGGCAAATCTGTCGTAATTGCTGGAATCGCTTGGATGTTTATTGAATATACATTATCATGACGTAACATCACGCCTGTATGCTCTGAGGGGGTATGCAGATGTGTACAATACACATTTTTTTAGTTGTTATATATGAATTTCATAGACACGTATTACGTGTTTCGTGCTTTTTCTGACGCTATTCAAGTATTCGCATCTAACAGTCATCACTTGTCTTCATGTTGATGAGCTGATAATGGAAGGTACTACGTAGGATGCCTTTTAAGTTTTGTCGTTTGAAGAAAAAAACACAACTAGAACCCTATAGTACTTTTTATTGTTTTTCAAAGTATTCACCACGTAGCTTAATACACTTTTCCATTCGCTCAAACCAGTTATTATAACATTTATTCCAGTCTAAAGTAGGGGTGTTCAAAATGGCTGACTTGAAAGCGTCGACTGCTTCTTCACCGGACTGGAACCTTTGACCACGAAGACTTTTCTTAATTTTAGGAAATGTAAAAAAATCGTTAGGGCTTAGGTCAGGACTGTATGGAGGATGATCAAGAATTTCTACTTTTTCCTGCTTCAAATAGTCAATCGTTTGCCGAGCGCTGTGTGAGCTTGCGTTGTCGTGGTGCAGGATGATGCGTCGCTTTGAGTTAGATTTTCGAAGTTCGGCGATGACTTGTGGTAAACAAACTGTGGTATACCACTCTGCGTTAACCGTTTTACGATCTTCAAGTGTAATAGTCGCAACATGGCCGGTTTTTCCAACGAACGTAGCCACCATCTTCTTTGAAGTGCTTCGAGAACGAACAACTTTAATCGGCTTTGGCTCGTCTTGAAAGACCCAGATTGTAGATTGTTGTTTGGATTCAGGATCATAGGCATAGATCCAAGATTCGTCACCACTGATGATGACGTAGACGTGATTTGACTCTCCTCGGTTGAACCTTTGCAGAGTTTTCTTACACCATCTGACGCGAGCCGCCTTGTGATCGTCGGAAAGCAGATGCGGTATCCAACGGCAAACTAGCTTTCTCACACCAAGCACTTCATGCAAAATTTTCTGAATGGTTGTCCCTGAGATGCCTATTAGAGCCTCTATCTCTCGATATGTCACATGACGATCTTCGAGAATTAGTTGTCTCACAGCAATGATGTTATCTTCAGTGAAGGCGGATTTTGGGCGTCCTTCGCGAGATTTGTCACTAACACTAGTATGTCCACGCTGGAATTCTAAAAACCAGCGTTCGACAGTCCGCAGACATGGGGCTTCATCATTGAACACAGATGTTAGCTCTTCAAAACACTGAAGCCGTGTCAGGCCTCTTTTAAAGTTGTAGAAAATTATTGCACGAACATTTTCCTTAGAAAGATTCATTTACGTACGTAACCTGACAGATTCCAATCGACGCTGTGACTAAACAATAGCAATAATCCTAATACTTTCAACTGTTTTGAGATTCAAAATTCAAACACATTCGAATATAGAACAGTTCCAAATTCAAAATTGCCGGGGAATATGGAAACGACAGAACTTAAAAGGCATGCCTAGTACTCCTCAACGGTTAAGAGTTGAAAGCAAAAATAGGGGAATCTTGAAGGTTTAAGGGTTAGGTTTCTTGGTTGAATGTTAAATTCATAGTAAATATTTGTATAGGATATTATAGGTACTTACAACTAAAAATGAAAAAATAAAAAAAAACTTTTTTGCAAAAAAAAACAACCGACTTCAAAAACACCAAAAAGAGAAAAATAAACTTCAGAAGAAAAATCAGCTTCTGAAGTCGGTGGCAAAAAAATAAAATCAAACAAACAATGTCACCGACTTCAGAAGCTGATTTTTCTTCTGAAGTTTATTTTTCTCTTTTTGGTGTTTTTGAAGTCGGTTGTTTTTTTTTGCAAAAAAGTATTTTATTTATTTTGGTGGGTGGAAAATCATCAATTAACCCCTCCCCCAGCTCTTCGGCAGAGCGAAGGGGAGTCTCGGACTTCTACTGACTAAAAACCAACCCAGTTTCCTTCTTCGCCCTTGTGCCGAGGCCACGTCATCTCTTTCGATAATCCGCAGCCCCGACGGGCGTCGGCCCTTGCGGGCTCTCCTTGTTGACATCTCTTTGAGGCGCGCGTGGAACACGAACGCGCCGTCGACACGGTCTGTTGCCGTCATGACGACGGCCGTACGACGAGCTAGCCCATTACTCACCGTCCACAGGCCCGCGTCTACGGTGGCCGGAAGCCATCACGTGGCCCCCGACGCCCGGAGCGCCTTCCGCGGCGGCTGGGACGAGAGGTTCTTTTCCTCTCTCGTTCCGCCACCTCCTTTGCTAGCATTACTGCTTCGCAGAAGGAGGCGACGGCATCCCATTCCTCCTCGCCCTGGACCATGGCTTGCATCAAGGCCGGACGCGAGAGGTCGCCCAAGCAGGGCTCCGGCCAAGCAGGGCACACCTCTACAGTGTGCTTCACCGTGTCCTCCGGTCGATCCTCGCAGTGGAAGTATCCGGGCGTTTCCTCCCGCTTGATTCGGTACAGGTACCTCTCGAAACATCCGTGTCCAGTGAGGACCTGAGTCAGTCGGAAGGTGAGGGCGCCGTGGCTCCTCTCTAGCCACTCCTCAAAGAGGGGACTTACGCCTGCCCGGGGTTGCGACAGTCGCTGTCTCCATGCCGCCATGAGATCGCACCGGACCGGACTTCACCGGAGGTCTGTCCGCTGCGCAGCAATATGCCGCGGCAACAGAGTGACCCCCGGTGTAGCGCCTCCGCGCGCCACTCATGCAGGCGCGCGAGGACTATTGCCTCCAGATCCCATGGCGGCAATCCGGCAAGGACATTCGCCGCCTCGCGGGAGATCGTGCGGTACCCGCGGACTAGCCTTACGGCTATGACCTTTTGGGGCGCGTTCAGGTAGTGGACGGCCCGCTTCCTTACGGCACGTGCCCACACCGGGGCCCCGTAAAGGGCCATGGACCGCACGATCCCCGCATACAGCCTACGGCAGGAGGCGTTTGGCCCCCCCAGATTGGGCAAGAGCCACCTAAAGGCAGCCGCGGCCCGCTCCAGTCTGGGAGCCAAACGTCGGAAGTGCTCCACGAAGTTCCACCGGCTGTCGAGGACGAGTCCCAGGTACGTTAATGTACACTCGACGCCGATGGGAACCCCTCCCACCGTTAGCTGGGATCCCGACGGTTGCACATTCCCACGCCCATAGAAGCACATGGCCTCGGACTTGTGAAGCGCCACCTCGAGACTCAGCTGCCGGATCCTCTCCACGACTATCCACGTGTCATATTTTCGGCCGCCGCCTCGCGCGACTCCCCCCGTCAGGGGAGAGGTCGGCATGCAGCACCCAGTCGTAACCGATGTTCCACAGGGGCGGCCCCAGAACCAAACCCTGTGGAACACCGCACGACATCTCTCGCCGGTTCCATTCTCCGTTTTGAAAAGGGTAGATGACAGCCCTGTCTGTCAAGTAGTCTCCGACTACACGACGAAGGTAGGCCGGCACCCGTTGATACCGGAGTGCCTCCCTGATGCAGCTCCAGGGCATGGTGTTGAAGGCGTTGGCGATGTCGAGAGACACCGCCAAGACCACACCGCCCCGAGAGACTGCATCTCCCGTCGTGAGGGCTCTCACGTGCATGATGGCGTCCTCCGTCGAGCGCCTCTTGCGGAAGCCGAACTGATGATCCGCAAGATCCGGAACCATTCCCTCAAGGTGCTCGGCGAGGCGGTTTGCAATTACTCTTTCAAAGAGCTTGCTCACCTCGTCGAGCTACACAATGGGCCGGTATGCGGACGGCGAGTCCGCAGGGCGCCCCGCCTTTTGGATGAGGACCAGCTTCCCCGTCTTCCAACGAAGCGGGAACTGGCCTCTTTCCATGCACGCGGTAAAGAGCCTCTCCAGTCGGGGCCCAAGAGCCTCTGAGTCTAAGGCCAGGGTCCAGGCTTTGCCAGGCAAGCTATCGGGCCCCGGTGCGGTAGTTTTGGTCTTAAGCCTCCGTACCGCCACTCTCAGGTCCATGACCGACCCATAGTCACACTAAACTACCACACCACAGTGTGACTACGGATCAGGTTAAATTATAGATCCGTAGTCACACCAGTGTGACTACGGATCAGCCGTAGTCACACTGGTGTGGTAGTTTAGTGTGACTATGGGTCGGTCACTCTCAGGTCTACCCTAGTCACCTCCGGAATGGCGTCATCGGTTCCTGAACCGTCCGCTTGCTTGAAACCGGTGATGACACCCAGGCCTGCACGATCGCGGCTTCCAGAAGGAGCTCTCGGTCTAGCTGCTTCAGCGCCTAACGTGGACCACTCGGGGTCTGTGGGACCGGCGCGCTCGAGGACAGCGACCTCAAACGGGATATACCGGTGGTCGGAATAGGTCTCCAGCTCCACCTCCTCCATAACGCGCAAGTCGACGACACGTCGTGACAGAGCGGAGCTGGCGAACGAAATTTCCACCACTGACTCGCCCCGCATCCGCACACACGTGGCCACAGAACCCCGGTTCACGTCCAGACCTGTTTCCAGAGCCTAGCACTCGAGCATCCCACCCCGCACATTTGTGTAACGGGAACCCCAGGCCAAGCTCTTGGCGTTGAAGTCCCCGAGCACAAGTACGGGAAGGGAATAGCCTCCGATGACAAAACTTAACTCCCTGAGGGAGTTTTGGAACTCGGTGAGAGTTCGGCTCGGAGAGAAGTGGACTCCCACTACTACGATCTCCCCGAAACGTGCTGCTACGCACCTCTGACCCTTCCTGACCATCTCAAGGGCCGGGGTGTCGGCGGCGGCAAACGCAATGATGGCCACTGTACCGCTTAGGTCCTCCACCCAGTCTGGCCTGGGCGGGACAAAATACGGCTCAGAGACCACGGCGATGTTGATCGACCACTGCGCCATGCTCTGCAGCAGCAGATACTGAGCGCAGGCGCAGTGGTTGATGTTCGCCTTTAGGAGGCTTAGTGGGGTCATTAATGACACTACATTTCAGCCCCCGGGACCTCCTGTGGTACAACCGCAGTGGGAGTTGTGGTGGTGGCGGATTTAGCAGCGGCATCGGCGGCTGCGGCGTTGACGACGGTGGGTGTTGGCGATGATGGACGGCTCGATGCGGTCTTTTAGGTTTAAGTTTTAAAATAATAATATCGGTCCTACTTAATTGTAACATTGTACCTTTCCTTTTTATTTATTGTTTTATTGTATTGTGCCTAATTGTTACCTTTGGGTAACAATTAGGCACAATACAATAAAACAATAAGTTGTAAAGTTTTGAATTATTATATTAATAAAAGGCGGGGTGGTTGCGTTGCAAACTTCGTTGCGAATCGTACATCCATAATACCAATGAAAATGCGCGAGGTGGCGCGACGGAGCAGAATCGCTAGGCGAGCCCGCGCGCCCCCCGCCACTGACAGTCGCCCGAGAGTCGCAAGTGAGACACCACGCCGTTTGGGACGGCCGCGTATGCGCAAGCGGAGTCGTCGCGCAGCTACCCCACAGTTCAGTTTCATAATTCGAAGTTTCCTTTCGCATGCAACCCAGCAACGATCCGCTACAGTGGGGTTGGTGGCGGATGACCTTCCCTTCCCGCTGGCCTTGGCGAGTGGAGCGCAGGCCTTTCTCCCTGCCCGGTGCTCGGCCGGCTACCCAGCCGCCGCACATGCATTGCAGTGAGGCGCGGCAAGGCAAGCTGACCGCAGCGGAAACAAAATTCGCTGCGGTCCACCTCCGAGATGCATCGGCAGCCTACGTGGTGCCCCACCAGCCCCACATGGCACCGGTAGCACCTCAAAGGTTTGGGCTCCAGAAGTTTCACCTGTGCCCTGGACCAGCCCACCTTAAGAGTGTGGCCCTCCGCAATTTTCGTCGCCACCGTCACAGGGCAGCTAACCGTTACGGTCAGCAACTCAGCATACCCTCGCGGTCCGGGCGTAGGGAGCCCGCCTTGATCTGCTCGACAGAGCACCCCCCGGCCGCGGTGACGGCGGCTACCACCTCCTCCTCGGAGACCGAGTCGTCCAGACCCAAGATGCGCAGGCTTGCGCACTTAACTGGCCTGGACACTTGAACCTTGTCCGCATTTAGGGACGCTCTGAGCTTTTCAGCTAGAGCGTCTTTTTTTTGCGGTCGAGGCGTTCGATTCCCCGGGAATCTCTATCATACGAGCACCTGGCGTGGTGGCTCGAACTCGAATTCCCCCGGCGATCCCGAGCTCTTCGAGATCCACCATCGTCTTTGCGTACCTATCCTATAATTCGTTTTCCTATATGTCAAATGAAAGAGCGTAAAAAATAAAACCTTTTATTGTATGGCAATGAATGTGTGAATAATGAGGGAAAGAAGTTATTTACCGATAAAGATAGATTTTTTTTTTCGGACCTACTTGTATGGGGTGTCTATTGATAGGTCCTTTAAAATGACACTGATGTTTCTAAAACCATTTTTTCTCAAAGTCAATCGTTTGAAAGATAGAGAGTTTCAAAGTGCTAAAGTGTGTCCCCGCACCCTCTAACTTTTAAACTAAGAGAGTGAAAAAAAAAAAAACTATATCGCAATGAAAACTTACAACCAAAATTAGATTTGAGTTAGCAGGTTTTGAGATATAGCCAGTTTTAAAAAAGTTGGGTTGTTACCAACCAACCAAACTGTTGTATAAATAAATAATAATAATTATAAACTGTAAACTAACCAAAGTACACTTGTTAACCCCTGCCTGGGTCCGAACCCATGACTTATTGTTCTGTGGGGGCCGCAACCAGTTGATTGACTTTGAGAAAAAAATGATGTTAGAAACGTCAGTGTTATTTTAAAGGACCTATCAATAGACACCACACTCAAGCAGGTCCGCCGTAAAAAAAAACAATCTTTATCGGTGAATAACTTTTTTCCCCCATTATTCACACATTTGCCATACTTACAATCAAATGTTTTATTGTTTACGCTCTTTCATTTGACATATAGAAAAAGTGTTACAAGGGGAGGGACGGGGTCTAAAACCTGCCCATTGTTCTTTGAAAAAAATATACATATGTTAATTATTAACTTTATTGCTTATTCTGTAATTTAAAGCTGCGTCTACGCTATTCGAGCCTAGCACGAGCCAAACACAATTCGTCGTCTAGCGTGGACCGACTTACAAGCCTCGAACGAGCGCACGGCGAGCATTTCGTTCGTACTCGGCTGTGCTCCGAAAATTGTCGGTTTTTTGGCGAACACAAAGAGATTTGACTACGTTCGAAGACGTTCGGTTCGTTGTACGTCCACACTTACGCCGCGAACGACGAAGCCGAGACCGGCTCCGCTCGTGCTCGGCTCAAAGTTTGTTTGTTGCATAACATTTTTCTGGAATGACAAAAAATTTTGAAAAAAATATATGTTGAGGTACTAAAAAGGTAGTACATATTTACAAAGAAATAAATTCGTTATGTTGTCTCGAACTATGAAAAACAAAAATGGTCCAGACAACCTGACGTCAGAATGTCTGACCACTTTCTTTACGTGTTTTTTCGCCCTCAGTCGAGGTACTTAATATTTGAAGTTAGGTATCAAATAGTAGAAAAAAGGTAGTACATTTTGGTATTTTCAAAACATCAAATATCTCTTTTGGTCCAGGGGTCCTGACGCTTACCTTCTTGTCGAACAAAGAATGACGGAACAGTGAATACGCTTGCTTAGTGCCTGTACAGGTTTACGTTGCCGTAGTGATGTCCAAAATTACATAGAGATTATACAAGGGGGATTAACTTAGAGAGGGGATAGGCACAGATCTGTTAGTACCAAGTCATTCGGTGTCAATGTTACGCTAGCTTCATGCAAAGACGCTTTCATTTCCTATTTCTGATCCCACATTCTTCATTAATCACTACAAACCATTTTTATTGACCTCGGTAGTGAGTCCTGGATACATGAAGGTCCTGAACCACCATGCTTCTAAGCACTATATTAAACATACATTTTACAAGCCTTAAACATGAAATCTTTCGAAATTAGCCTAATATTGTGCCACTTGCAGAAAATCTCGCACTTGGACCAAAGCAAGGAAAACCTCGTCGACTGGAGATTCATAAATGACTCTGCCCGCGAGTGTAAATGTGGTGTTACCCCACAAACGATGGCTTGTTATCGTGTTCTACCTGTCCTGTTGCTTGCACATCGCAGGAGCTGATTGACGCTATTGAAAGTGCCAAACTCGTTGGCCGGACTCAATTTGAATTGTCATCGACACGCTAAGAAGAAGCCTTATTTTGAAAACACAAGAAACTTAGTTTTGTAATATCTAGTGGTTAGTAGGAAAGCTTAAAGTTCTAAGTCTCAAACTTCACACCGTGTTAGCTAAAGTCTGCGTAGGCCGTGGTCCACAGACTATACGGGTGCCTAGACAGCTGCTGTTCCAAGAGGCGGCATTGGCAACATTTTCTGCACAAACAAAGAGTGTACCCTAGCACTAAATCTGACAGTAGCAACGCCCGTGAGCGTATCGTATGGAAAATAAAGATTACTCTTCTTCTGTGTTTTTTTTTTGATAAATTTAATTATTATTTTCAGATATTCAGTTAAGTTGGTTTAAAGTGTATTTGCACTACAAAACTAAACAGTTCGCGCTCGTGCTATGCAATGGAGATGTAGAACCATCCCGTCCCTTTCCGTAACCCATCGCGTTTTTTGAAGTTATTTATGCACGCACTTTCAACGACAAGAATTTTATTGCTATGGTGCGGCAATTTTGTGCTCTGTGGCTTAGTCGGTTCTTACCGAGAACTAATATAAAACTTGTAGAAACTAGTTAATTTTATTGTTCTTTGATCAAAGTAGTTTGTTAAACAGAAGAAAAGTTATTTATAGTATTTACTCGGTGGAAAATGTTGGAAGTATTTGCAAAATAACACTAATACGACCAACTCCAGTAAAAACTTCGTAAGTTGAAGATTAATAATTCGAAAACTTATTTTTGAATTCGCTGTTTTTACTTTTATTTAAAGCTTTCTTTCGGAGTAGTTCTTTCTATCGTTACTTTTTTTCAGGCCGTGTCTTAACCAAAGCGATCTTTGTGCGAATCGCGACCATCTAAATAATTTTGTTCGACGAACTCAAACACGTCCAAGTCCGTCCGAGTATTCAGTTTTTACGATAATAACTTCGATTAGAAGCACACGCCTGTATCTATTAACTCGGTATGTAATGAATGGTCACCCATCCACAGATCATACTAGACAAGCACGGCTTAACCACAAGCTCATCCGGTTAACTAGTTCTTGAATGATTCAAAATTGGTCCACTATTCTTAACAAGCCCGAAATTAAACATTCAAATAATTTGATATTGTGGCTTCCAATCAGGCAAGATTAGATTTGATCCCATGATTTATTAAGCTTCATAGAATATTTATGACAAACCAAAAACGTATTAATTTGAATAATCTAGAGCGCTCCCGTCTTGCGGATATCGGATAAGTTAAAGGAATATTATTTTGTTCGTTACTGTAATAATAATTGTTCTAATTAGATTAGATTCTCGTAACTTTCGAGTTCGAGAACAAAACCTCTAATTTTGTTGATTCACGTGCGTGTTGTAGGTATAATTGAGTGTTTGAAAATATCAAAAATGTATGAAAATTTTATATTATTTTAAAGATCTAAAAGAAATAATACGAAATGTAAAAAAAGTTATAAAATCGATCGAAAAATGGAGTAGTTACACGCTTTAGAAGTTTTTGGTGGGGCACTTTCTATCCTTGTCGCGTGAAACGGCCATTATGTACTACGTAACTATGGCGGTATGTTATTATGACGTCACATTAGATGTAGCGCTGTCTCTGTCTAGCACGTCCTTTAAATTCAAATTCCCAGTTATCACTTGCTTCGGTGAAGGAACACATCGTGACGAAACCAGCATGCTTGACAGATATTTCTCGACTGCATTTAAAGCAAAGTTAGAGGCCCAAGGGTGGCATCAGAATTGTGACACTAGGAAAAGCATTAACCACACAATAAAGACTGTAGATTGTGCTAATAGCTGTACTTCGGAGAGTGTGCGCAGGAGCTCCACGAGATGATTCCACCATCTCCTTTCTTCCATCGGGAGACTAGACGTACCTACTGCAGGTTACCACCGATACCTAGTCGATGTTCCACACATTCGAACGAAGCGCTTTGCCAAGTCCTTTATTATGCGCACAGCCAAGGAGTGGAATTCCCTGCCTGCGTCGGTTTTTCCGAGTTCATATAACCCTAATCTATTTAAGTCGCGAGTAAACAGGCATGTACCGACTACCTGTCTGACCTCCACAACCCAGTTCGTAAGATTCTGATATTCAGTCGCATCTAGTTACAATGGAAGTCGACATATAACAGCATAGTTAGGAAAGTGCTTTTGCAAAAGAAAGTCCATAGACAAACCTGAAGACCTGTGTCATGACTGCATCGTTGGTCTAGATGTTGAAAGCGCTACCTGGGAGGTTTTTTTTTTTATGGGCTTACTCTTGATTTCAATCTTGCCCTAAGGGCAGAGATGAGGTCGACGATGGAACGAGTTTACCCAGAAGAAGCCTATTTACTTGCGACTTAAATAGATTGTGGTTATAGATCTCGGGAAAACCGACGCAGGCAGGGTGTTCCACTCCTTGGCTGTACGAATAATGAAAGACTTAGCAAAACGCTTCGTACGAATGTGTGGAACATCGAGTTGAGTTGAGTTCTTTTCTAAGGTCCAAAAATGTATTGGGTGTTTTCATCAGGAGTTTCTTAGTACTGATACTACTACTGGTACTGGTGGTACTGGTACTGGTACTGTTGTGTAGTCGTGGAGCCTGGATCTGTGCCCCTTTGATGCCAATAGACTCACCCTAATAAAATATTAATTAAACATAACCAGCGGATTAGATGGACTTACTCTTGGTATACCTCTGCTTAACCCTTCGGGGGTTACAGTTGTTAGGATATTTAGTCCGGTCAATATAGACATTTGAAATAACAATAATTCCCACAGAGCCAAATATTGGTGGAGAGCTGGGGTATTCCATTACAAACAAAGCCTTAAAAATCCCCATCGATCCTATGTGTGCTACAAAAGTTATTCGGGGTCAAAGGTCAAAATCTGAGGATTTTTGAATTTTTCTCGAAAAGGGTAAGTTTTATCAAAAAAAATCTCAACTCAAAGTTGTAGATCATAAAATTCTCTACAAAAATGTTCTACATTATTATTTTCTAAGAGTTACCATTCCTGAGATATCGCGATTCTAAGAGACTTTATATAAAAGCAAAAGGTAACTCACTCCTCACGAAATCTCGAAAACCGCTGGACGTATAAATACGATTTTTGGCAAGGAGGTAGTTTATAGTTAATAATAATAATATATATTCCTAAAATTATCGTATTTGTAAATAAAGAGAAAATTAATTGGAATCGTCAATAAATGATAAATCGTGAGCCTTGGACGTTGTTTACATTACTAACTCTTTGTAAATTAGTTTATGTGGTCATCCTTATGTGTATTAGAAAAGGGTAAGCAACGGTGTATCAAATAGTTTGTTTAGTGTACTTTTTACCCGACTGCAGTGAATCTCAAAAGGAGGGTTATGTGTTTGACCCGTATGTACTTAGTAGCGTGCTTCACTTTAGAAACTGATGGACGCTACCGAAAGCGCCAAATTAATAACTCAGTTCTAGACCGACACTATTAAGTTAGCCATTGACATGCTAATAAGAAGATAAATAGCTTGTTCGAATTTCAGTGGAAATGATTCAGCTTCAGGCAATCTTTCAGTCAATTATTTCAACACTCCCTATAAGGGCGAAGAACCCGATTCAAACCACACCGCTATGCCACATTTAGTGTGAAAACCATTCTGCGGTATTCACTGCTGGCTTCTCTGTTCCCTGATCATTATAATCTGAATCTATTCAAAGTTCGAGTGAATCGGTTTCGCCTATAGTTTTTGACAGAGATGTCGCTAAAAGTCTTTACTTTCTTTGAACGTGTGATATCTTGTTTCCTCCCAGATTTAACCCTCCTCCAAAAGCAAGAGTGAACAGGCATCGTCTGGGCACACTCGTTCCATCATAGACCTCATCTATCGCTTTCCATCAGGCTTGATCAAGGTCAATAACAGACCCATTTTGCACTAAAATACACTGTTTCTTTAATTTTTTTCAGTTCATCTTGCAGCTGCCCCATTCCACCGCTTCCGCCTCAAGTCTATGTCCCCGTCAAGCCTTGGTACAGGTCACCGATAGACTGTCTCGGGTACCCTAGCAGATGCTGTCGTTGCTTTCCTCTGAGGGTTGGCGCTGGTATAATATGCTTTCTTTCTTTTGTAAGTACCAACGTAATGTCTCTTTTCAACCTGTTAGTACCATCTCGTGTGAGTAGTCATTGAAGTGTAAATTAATCAAACTATAAATTAAATTAGCTAGTAAAATACGGGTGTAATGAATTGGGTAATAGATTGATAGATATCCGCACCTTTCTTTTTTCCCCAACTATGCTATGCTAGCTGAAATGCAGTATTTTACGTCGAGTGACTGCGTATCTGACCTCCACAATCCAGTCAGTACTAATTAAAACGACACCCTTCGGTAAGACTATCGGGCCACTGACTACCTGTAACGACTGCCAAAGATCTACAAATGAGAGCCGGGAGCCGGGACCAACAGCTCTTATATCTAAAAGTATACTGTAGAGTAAAATTTAATTATCACTTCCTTTGGTAAAGGAAAACATCGTGAAGAAACCAGCAGACATATTTCTCGCCGGCATGTAAACCCAAATCAAAGGGGCCTTGGCCGATATAGAAACTCTCACACCCGGTTACTTACTTAGGTACTAGCCAGCTACACGATAAAGAAGATCTAAAAGTGACCAGCTCAAAACATTAACTTGATAACTAACTCCTAAACGCTGATAAACGTGTTAATCTGCTTACTGCAACTAACCAATTGAATTTGAAACTTGCACAGATGTACGAGTAACTTGCTCGCTTGAAAGTTGGGAACGGTTTGGTAGTATGAAGCTATGATCTGATTTAATGATGCAATTATAGTACATCTTCTACTTATCTCGATGCCCGTTAGTCATTGGTCTAGAGATCACAAGCCTGACCACTGAGCATGAGGTCTTTTTTTCTGGAAGGTGAGAAACCATCAAAATGACTCTTCCCACTCTGGGCAGAGCGGTAGGGAGTGTCAGACTTCTACTAAAAACCACCCGTGTTCCTTCTTAGCCCTTTGTGTCACGGCCGCGGTATCTCTTTTGAACAACTCGTGGCCCCGACGGGAAGTTCAATTCACGGGTCAAAAATGTTATTGAGTTTTTCTGTCACAAATTTTTAATTAGAAGCCACCGAGTTGGGTTTGTGCCCGGTTGAATGGGAACGGAAACGTAATTGGTGAAATGAACGAAGGATGAACTGTGTTAGATGATATGGCTAGAAAAGAGGTGCCTGATGAGATGTCGAATAGATAATGTACGGCAGAAGAAGGCATTCTGCACCGCCCCCAAATAAATTGGAACAAGGCCAAGAGATCAAAACCAGTCTGGGTTCGAATCAACGACCTACAAACTCGTTATTCGGGGCCGTTTACTACTGTTTCTTTATTTACCCACCTTTTTTTGTTCTCGGGGGGGGGGGGGGGGGATGTCAAAAGGCGACCGACCTTTATGCCTGTAGCACACCTCCGCTGCGAAACACCAACTGCGAAACCGCTGCGCGAGTTTTGCTGTAAACACGAAACTATTAGCGAACAACGGGCGGAGATGTAGACGGCGCCTGAGCAAATGAGCGAAATCGTGTTCAGAGACGTCTCTAGCCCATGTAGCGCCCGTGTGCAAACATTATCCTAGCCAGGGTTGAAAAAAAAACAGTTTTTTTTACATTTTATAAAACAAACAGTTTAAAATGTTTTAAACAGGTGTTTTTTTTGTTTTTTTTTTCTAAGTTAGTTATCATCCATTTCTAATTGATTAAACCTGATATAATTCACTTTTATACTCTTTTAAAAACAGGATGACAAAAATTGATCTTAATTCAATACATCCTGTATGTTCCGACGTTCATTTTTAGTAGAAATCACCTAAACTTCTCTTAAAATAAGGGGAATACCCAAAACATATATTAAATAATCACGTTCACGAATTACCGAAGCTCTGGGAATTCCCCGAGGGACTTTCACTAAGTAAAGGTTTTGACAATTTTTGTATGATTAAAATGGCCTAAGTAATCAATAAAGTTCTCTGAGTACGGCAGTACGGCGCAAGTGCCGGAATTGAAAGACTGATTTCAACATTCATTCCGATGTACCTATACGAAACAAACTTGGTAACGAGAAAGCTGCAAAACTTATCACAGTTTTTAAATAGATACCTAAATAAAAAATTAAAAATGCTGGCTAATCTGGTAATTAACGAACAAATATGATTGTACGTGGTCGTTATAGAACAAAAATTGTTAAAAGTTGATCAAATAAAAGAAATAAGGAAAAAAATTACTACTATTCATATATTTTTGCAGTTCAAATTTGTTTTAAACCCTGTTTTTTTAATAAAGTTTTAAACATTGTTTAAAAAATGTTTCAAACACTGTTTTCAAACACCTAATAAAAAACTATGTTTTATTTTAAATTGTTTTAAACACTGTTTAAAACACATGTTTTAAACAACTTGTTTTAAACGTGCCAACCCTGATCCTAGCGCCCCCTCTATTTTCATCATTAGCCAAGAAAAGTAGCAAAAAGACAATTTACACTTTCCGCCTTATTACAAAAGGTAGTTAAACCTGGTTTAACTTAGACTTGGTTTATCTTGCATGCTGTCACTTTCTTTTGAATATTATTGAAGTGAGACGTCATGCGAGATAAACCAAGTCTAAGTTAAACCAGGTTTAACTACGTTTTGTAATAAGACGGTTTGTGTTTATTTTTCAAAGTCAAATCTTTTTTTTAATTCAATTTCATTGGTTCTAAGTAGTTTCTATGTACCTACGTCATATTCGATAGCCATTATAGCTAATAGTGTATTATGGTTGATTGGTAATCGATTGTCGTGGTATGGACATATTATTATGATGCGAAGGAATGAAGGAAATGTTGGTAGGAAAATGTTGAGTATGAATGTAGATGGCTATAAGAGTAGAGGAAGACCAAAGAAACGATGGATGGACTGTGTGAAGGATGATATGGCTAGAAAGGAGGTGACTGCTGAGATGACGAGAAATAGGGAAGTATGGAAGAAGAAGACATGTTGCGCCGACCCCATGTAGCCACGGATCCCGGGATCCGTGGACAAAAAATTTAATTATTTTTTTTTGTAGAAACGGATCCCGGGATCCGTGGAGACAAATCGCCGGGATCCGTGTTACGCCAAATCAGATCCCGGGATCGGTGGAGACAGACCCAACAATTTTGGCACATCGAATAAATGAGAAATTCATACATATAGATAAAAATGGCCTCTTTATGAAAAAAGCAAGAGCGAGCGAAGCGAGCTCGAAAATTTTAGCCCCCGCCTCGGAAAGGTTATTTTTATCATTCAATAAAATTATATTTAACTTACTTTTACTACTAACGCATTGAAAAATGGGGCAATAATAAAAACTCGGCGGCAAGAGCGAGCGAAGCGAGCTAAAAAATTTGAGCATTCCAATTATGAGATGGGTTAGATTTTCTTTTTACCGTGAATACAGATTTAAATAAAATAATAATTTAAAAAACAATCTTTTCAATCAATGTAGTGTCACCAGAACCAAAGTTATGAACTGTGAGCAACCTTTCAGCTCAATCGGATGAGAGGAACTGGTTTGAAGTTCAGTTGCAAGATTTAACCAATACTAACAAACTGACAAGGGAACTAGTGGGTGGCGGGTTAGAAGAAATATAGTAATAGGTATAGATTTTCTAGATTTGCGGGGCGGCAGACCGGAATTTTAATTAATTGTCTGATGACATAACCATGACCTGACGCTGCCGCTTGACTCCGCTCTGTGCCGCCCCCTGAAACGCGCCGCCGGGGGCCATGGAATAAATAAAATAACAGGCCAGAGGGGGTTGGTTAAGTAGATGTCACATGTCTTCGATTTTTCTCCTTGGGCGCTCCGTAGCGAGCGCTGATCGGCGCCCACATGGACTCTGCGCCCGGGTACTACCCACACCCTGCACTATATGTAAAGACGCCTTTGCCAGTTTTAGTTGTAATAACATATCTTACACAAATATTTTCTATGCATTTATTTTACATTGATACCAATTCATGTGGTTTTCCCACATTTGATTTTTAACCGACTTCCCAAAAGGAGGAGGTTCTCAATTCGATCGGTATGTTTTTTTTTTTTTTTTTCTATGTATGTACACCGATTACGCTGCGAGTTATGATCCGATTTACGTGATTCTTTTTTATTTTGATGCGGAATAGTTGCCATTTGGTCCCATAAAAATTTAGTATAGTTTGGCCAAGTACTTTTCATTTTATGAAGATTTTTCTTAATTTATGAACATTTTTCGTTTATGTGTGTTCGAGAATAACTTCGTCGTTTATGAACCAATTTTGCTGATTCTTTTTTTATTGTGAAGGAGATATTTTAAGGGTGGTAATATGATATGGAAACCAGGACCTGGTGATGAAATCCCAGAGAACTCGAGGGCAACCCTCAAATTTCATAGGCACGTATTACGTGTTTCGTGTTTTTTTGTCTAATGTTAGGTTTCTTAGTCGAATGTTAAATGTATAGTAAATATTTCTATAGGATAATAAAACTAAAAATGAAAAAATAAAAAACTTTTTTTGCAAAAAAAAACAACCGACTTCAAAAACACCAAAAAGTGAAAAATAAACTTCAGAAGAAAAATCAGCTTCTGAAGTCGGTGGCAAAAAAACTAAATGAAACAAACAAATGGCACCGACTTCAGAAGCTGATTTTTCTTCTGAAGTTTATTTTTCACTTTTTGGTGTTTTTGAAGTCGGTTGTTTTTTTTTGCAAAAAAAGTTTTTTTTCAAAAACCGATCGAACGAATTCGATAATATTTTAATGGAATCTCCTGGCGCCCCTGTATCTCGGGCGCCCTGGGCCGTCGCCCAACCGCGCCCTACCCTAACGCCGCTACTGTTTGGAGGTGTCGCACTAGAGGGCGCTCGGCGCCCCCTTAGACCCGGCGCCCGTGTGCGCCGCACACCCTGCACTATAGGTAAAGACGCCTCTGATCGTGTTAGGAAGAGACAACATCATAGTCAGTTTTGTACGTTAGAGCAGGGAATTTCGCTCCTGTTTCGCCGCCAAAGAACTTACAACTCACAGCGAAGCTATTGCGGTTTCGCCCTTTGAGTTTCGCAGCGGCGGTGTGCTACAGGCATTAAGGAAAAGACCGGGGAGTGTGGGATTTTTACCGCACTAAAACCACCCCGGTGTTCACCATCCGCACATGGGCGGAGACACCGTTTCCTCTTAAAAGACCTGTCCGAAGCCCCCTCTGTTATTTGCCTATCTATAATAGTAGATTATTAACCAAGGGCTGTATGACATCAATTGCATACGAGGTTTTTGGCGCCTGAGCGAAGCGAAGGCGCTAATTAACCCGAGTATGCAATTGATGCTTACGCCCGAGGTAAATACTCTGCTTTACATATCGATTGTGAGGTAAGTAAACAACAAGACAGCAGGTTTCAATGAACATTTAATATGAAGAAAAAAATGTGTATTTAATTAAAATTAATAGTAAAATTATTACAATTTGTAAGAGATATGGTCACGTTCTTTTTAGGTATATTTATAGTTTGTACTAATAGACTGCCTTTTTTTTTTCACGCACGCAAGCGCGTCAAATCTTGCTGGCCAGTTTGATTTTTAAATCGATTCAATCTAACATATGATGTGGAAACAAATAGTTCCATATTTAAAATAAAATCTTTCTAAAATAAATTGTCTAGATTCCGATTCGAGTAATTAATCGATGCCGAGAAAAAAAAATTAACTTTTTAAAAATATTCTTCGTGCAGTATGAGTATGACTCACAGTTCTTTTTTCAAATTCCAAAACCTATGCTGTAATGATAGTCATACACCCCGGCATTCAGGGGTGTAAGTTTTACTTACAGAGCAAGAGATATGTAAACTTTATTTTTTGTAATATTGCAGATGTGGGCTCTCTTCGAGTTAGCAAGATCAGAAAGGACAATGGCCATGATATTCACTGAGAAAGACGATGTGTATAAAGCCGCTAAACTGATCCATATATTCATTATAACGGTTTATTTGGTATCCTGTGGAGCTCTCATGATTGGAGTTATTACTGTGAGTATTTAAATTACCCCGTCGGGGCTGCAGGTTGTTCCAAAGAGATACCCCTACCTCGGCACAAAGGGCTAAGAAGAAACACGCATGGGTGGTTTTTAGTCAGTAAAAGTCTGACACTCCCTACCACTCTGCCTAGAGCAGGAAGAGTCGTTTGATGACTTCCCACCCTCAAAATTTAAATTATTATACATACTTGCAGCGGTGGCCCAGTGGTGGCGGCCCCGACTTACGAACAATAGATCGTGGGTTCGAACCCAGGCAGGCATATTACTTTGTGTAATTTATTTCATCACCGCTTCTCTCAAAACGGTGAAGGAAAACATCGTGAGGAAACCGGCATGTCTTAGAAGCAAAACATTCGAAGACATGTGACATCTACCAATCCGCACTGGGCACGCGTGGTAGATTATAGCCCATTCCCTCTCAAAAGAGATTTGGCCTGTGTCCCAGCAGTGGCAACATTAATAGGCTGTTGATGATGATGATGACATGACTATTTCGTTGATCCAGTGGTTGCAAGTGCGACTGCTGTGCATGAGGTCCTGGGTTCATTTTCCGGGCCGGGCAACGTGTTACTGGATTTTCCCATAATGGATTGATCAGTAGCAGCCACGGAGCCTGGATTCGAGCCCGGTTGATGGCAATAAAATAAATAAAATAAAATAAAATTCATTTAATTCAGATAATTTATCCCATATTAGACAACACGATTTAAAACATTAGATTACATCACACAAAACAAATACACTAATTCCAAAACAAAATAAGCTCGCCTCAAAATGGTCACAGACGCAGTTACTATTATGAACAAAATCCATTTTACGAATTTTAATACAATTATAATCCAATTATGATTTGCTTAATTGGGCATTTGAGACCCCCAGTTCAAACAATGGAGTGAAGAAATATCGAACTTGTAAAATACTTATATTGTTATGTATGTTCAGAGCTTTTATTATTATTTCCAGAACAGATTTAAGGCTATCAACGTTTATGTCTGGATTGCTTTAATATTCAACTGTATAAGCATCGTGGTGACCTTCGTATCAATAGTATGTCAAATCGTGAGAGGGGTGGCTTTGAAAAGGAGGATAGCTTTTATCATGACAATTAGTGTTTTTTGGCACTGTTGTAAGTATCTTTTACTTACACTGTTTTAAGCTTTCACGGTGCATAACTAAACTTATACTGTTACTTGGCACTTGCCACAGCGATAATTACGGAAGATATTCCGTAAGTAATAGTATAAGTTTACTTTATACTGTTTTATTTTGCATTGATAGAATACGTATTTATTCGTTAATGGACAGCAGCAACACAAAAGAGCAGCACATACATAAACAAATAACAACAAACTGCTTAACAATTAATTATACAGCTCAACTGCGCTGAGCATGCCCATAACGACAGGGTAACCAACTCAGCATATGCTGGGTGTAAAACACTCAGCGCTGGTTTTCAGTAGGCCCCCCGCAGTGACACACGGATGAGGGTTGATGTGACATCGATACATGTTTCACCCCACCATGAATCTGAGATGGCGCCGAGTCAACTCCTGAAGAGAGGTCTCGTGTCCCGTGGAGAGGTGACACACGTATCGAGCAGGTGTGGTGGCATGGAGCATGCTAATTTATTGCACGGCATGATGCATATTGTTGCCTGGACTTTTGGCCGAATCAAAGTTAAATATTCAGCACAATATTTATCTTAATGTCTCATTGCAAGGAACATTTATTTTTATATCATACACCGCTGTTCTTCCTTCGAGGGATGCAATTGCACGTGATGACGTAGATGAGTCTAAAAACTGGTAAAATGCAGGTGTACTATTAGATACAATGTCTGCCTTTCCATTTGGCTGAAATAGCCTTTTTTTTTTTGTGTAACCCCCCCCCCCCCCCCCCCCCCCGCTCTTGGGCAGAGCGAAGGAGAGTGTCAGACTTCTACTGACTAAAAACCGAACCCATGTTCCTTCTTTGCCCTTGCGCCGAGGCCACTTAATCTAGTACAAAAATCCGCGGCCCCGACGGGCGGCTAAAATAGCCTTATATTCACATTTCTGTTTACTTAAATTACACTTTTTTTGTCCACAGTATTCTTCTACTTCATAAGTGTGGTGAACAGTTATAAGTATCATGTTTTAGCAAGATCTGTTTTTGAATTATAAGAACTAACAAAAATCAAAACCTTCGTTTTAGTAACAGACCTGCCGTTTTCAGTTCTGCACAACTGTTCAAACTAACACCAATCATTTTTTTGGTGTAGGAAATCATCCAATGACTCCGTCCGCTCTGCGGGCAGAACGGTAGATTGTGTCAGTCTTCTACTGACTAAAAACCACCCACATTGGCTCTAGATCGCCAAATTTGACAGTGGATGTGTGATGATGAGTGCCGGCCGTAAGCGTAACTGCGCAAGTGCTCCAGCACCATAACCAAACGAAGTTGACGAACACCGTGTGATTGTTGTCAGCAAGATTCTGACAGATCCTTCGCCCACCTATCTCACGCACGCAGGCATCGAACACATCGCCTCTCGTATCTGTGTTTCTTGGAAATAGTATCGTACGCCTACAGAGATAGTTTAGGTTTATAGTTTAAGTTTCTTGGAAATATCATAATGTATTACTAGAATACTCACAAACACTATCTATAAATAGAATTTTAAATACAGCCCGTGATGACTAAAATTGTTAGCTTTGTATTCAGTATTCATGCTTATATTTGTGATAATTATAAGCATGTTATAAGAATACTGCTACGCAAAAGCTACGGCGTAGCTGACGTGTGCTACGCAGTCGCTCCGCCAGCTACGGCGCGGCGTAGCTACTGCGACGTAACTTTTCCATTCAACACACACACACACACTATTAATTTCACAATCAAAATTGAGGAAAAATAGTTTTGCAATCTGGTTTCCAGTGTTTCAATTTGAAATACCTTCATGTGTCCGTTTTTCGCAATAGTTTTCAGTTTTAATTACTTAATAACCTGAAAAAAGTTACACGTTTTTTGATGTGGGTAGTATAAAATTCCTATTTATGTAAGCAAACATATTTCTTGATAACTAGGTAAATAGAAATAACGTGGGACGCTAACTAGTAAAATCAAAACACTCAAAGCAGCGTACAACTTAAGTAACTTAATCAAATGTCAAGTACCTTAAGTAAATACGTACTCGATGGCGTAGGCTTTAAGTACATCAAGTACAGTCACGAGCAATAGTATGTATGCATTACGAAAAGTTCAACCGCGAATTTATCGTGAAATAATGTTAACAACTTTGACATATGACCTACTTTATGATGACATGGATTCCAAGTTATTAGTTTCATCACGTAACATGGAAATTAAATCAATCATCATCATCAGCCTAAAATGTTCCCACAGCAGGGACTCAGGCTCCTCTCTAGGAGAGGGATGTGCTATGATCAACCACGCGTGCCCAGTGCGGATTGGCAGATGTCTTCGATTTTTTTGGTTCTAAGACGTGCCGGTTTCCTCACGATGTTTTCCTTCACCGTTTTGAGAGCAGTGGTGATGAAATAAATTACACAAAGTTATGCGCCTGACTGGGTTCGAACCCAGGACTCACTGTTCGTAAGTCGGGGCCGCTACCACTGAGCCACCACTGAAATCAATACAGCAGACGAAAATTACTTCTAAACGTTGCTAAATGTATACATATTGGTGACGCTGACTGTACATCGAATGCCTTCTTCGAGAACAACTTCAATAAGTAAGATATATCGTAGTCACTGAAAGTTTTTCCATGTCACTCTGTAAATGTGGGTACATTGGAATATGTTGCTTATGTGTGTGTTCTAAGAATGTTATTTCTGTATGCGTAGGAATCGGTAGGCATTTTATATCTTCACGCTTTTATTGATTTACTCTAAATGACCGATACTTGAATGAATGCCTCAATATTGACGGCACGGTTGGGCGCAGTGGCTAAACGATTGGACTGCTGCGCTGCGTGTCATGGGTTCGATCCCCGCACGGAACAAATATTTGTATGGCCTACAGATAGTTGTTTCGGGTCTGGGTATTTGTGAATGTGAGTTTAAATGTTTGTGAACGCACCTACGATACAAGAGAAATTCCTAGTGTGGGATAAAGTTTAAAAAAAAACTGGTTTTATTAAGGCATTCTTAGGACAAGCCTTACCATCAACCGATGTCATTAGGAGCAAGCCTATTGACATCAACCAAGTTGCCGCGTAGGTCAAGTGGTCGTAAGCGTGACTGCTGACTATGTGGTCTTAGGTTCAATTTCCTGATCAGGCGAACTGTTATGGGGTTTTGCCATCAGAAATTAGTCGCAGTAGCAACCAAGGAGTCTGCATTTGTGTCTGGTTAATGTCAATACCATAGCAGCTAGCAAGGCTTGGTAACAGGCAATAGGCTGACCCTCTATAACAATATGGAACTTTCACATAACTGGCGAAATGGTGGTTTGGTTTGGGCGCAGAACGTCAGAAACGCAAAATGACAGATTAGCAAATTGTCAGAAACGCATAATGCCAGGTGTCGCAAAATGACAAGATCTGATAATGACAGATTCGCAGAATGTCAGATTCGCAGAATGACAGATTCGCAGAATGACAGATTCGCAGAATGACAGATTCGCAGAATGTCAGATTCGCAGAATGACAGATTCGCAGAATGTCAGATTCGCAGAATGACAGATTCGCAGAATGACAGATTCGCAAAATGCTAGATTTGGCGCGAGGACTTATAGTCCAAGATCCCAGGGCCGCCAGACGTCACGTATTTTCTGACGAAGGAAATGTAGGCGATTGAGTAGTGTTAGTATGAACTAAGAACACACTACTACCAGCTAACTTGCTTGGACGGCCAATTTTCAGGTATCAGGTCATCAAGGTACACAAAAAAATCACTTACTTCACGTATTTTCTACAAGCTGATTTTTACGTATATTTTAGGCAATATCCTTAAAAATAAGTCGCAAATACTCCCAGACACTTTAAAGAATACTGAACATTCATTTTCATTTCTTTATTCATCAATTAATGTTAGAATTTTACAAAACAATTACACATCACATCATAAAAATATACATAACTTTTCACTCAGGTACACGCACACACTCACACACACAAACATAAATATACATATACGCATTCACACACACACAAACACACATGTATAGAAACTTTAAATTTTTTGTTTTTCCCAGCTTTGCTTATTGGCTGGGTTTTGTTTTAATTTGTATTATCTGTTCTAAGTATTTTGTATTATTTCATTTTATTTTGTATTTTCATTTCATTTTATCTTGTATTCTTTTCTAAATTTTAGTCTCAACACTGTATTCATTAGGGGAAGTAGCGAGTCAGTCCCAACACAAGTATTTTTAATTACTTTCTGGGGCTGCCTCAACTCATGTATACTATGTAACTTTTGAAACAATAAACATTTTTATTATTTATTTATTATTATTATTACTGAACGCCTTATTATTTAATACTTAAAGCTAATTGATCGGGATATTGCCATGCTATTTTGGGCAGGCACTCCAAAATGCATCCGAGCGTTGAAAGCAACGTTTTCAACAAAATTCTGAAGACACAGGCAATGGACAGATCCTGTTGAATGCCCACCGAATGAGTCCAGTGGAGGTCTGTATGTCAGCCACACGAGCGATGCCATGCGATCTCAGGTAAACAGCCACAATACGTTTAAGTCTAAACTTTTTGGGAACTTTAAAGCGTCTGTTAAGCAAAACGGCCGCTAGGAAGTGTCTGCGAGTATTGGCAACTTATTTTTAGAGTCTGCGAGTAATGGCAACTTTTTTTAAAAATCAGCTGTCAGAAAATACGTGAAGTTAGTAATGTTTTTATGTACCTTGATAGCCTGATACCTGAAAATTGGCCGTCTAAGCAAGCTAGCTGGTAGGCGTGCGTTCTTAGTTCATAACACTACTCAATCGTCCACATTTCCTTCGTCAGAAAATACGTGACGTCTGGCGGCCCTGGGATCTTACTCTAACAGAACCGATACTTTTTCAAATTGAAATCCACAGACTACTTAGGGATATTGAAATCTAATTTGACGTTTTATTTTTTCGGAATAAAAACTTGTAGAAGGTTCTATAAAAGAAGATTCAATATGTAGATATCGATACTTCTTTTGTTGACGTTCCGACCTTCTTTGTTGTTTTTAGTTCTACTATTTTGTTCCAATGATAGCAAAATTATGCAAATATGCATTAATTGCATATAACAGAGTTGAAGACGGTAATGTTAGAATGTGTGTGGTTCTGTGAGAAGACGGAGTAAAAGTATTACTTAATTAAGTATTAATGGCGTCGGCTACCGTCCTTAATAATAAGATAATCATGCCTTTCTCAAAGAGAAATGGTCTGCTACAACAGTGAGAAGTTAAATACGTTTATTTTTTAACCATAATTCAAATCATTGTATGTGTAATTTATATTATAAGGCTTATACTATACTACTATACTCATTCATCTTTAACCAGGCACAAAGTAGGGCACTTTACTATAAATTAAAATTGCGTGCTAATGCTCAGTTACATACTTAACACAGCTTGCATGTTAATTAATTAGTAGAATCGTAATAAAAAGAGTAAAAATCTGGTATAAAAGTACATTTTTATGCTTGAAAGTCATTTCAGTAATTACATGTTTTTATTAGGCCTACTCTTTGTAACGAAGGTGGGATTTTATTTAATTGAAATATTATACAACTGAAACATACATAGCATATACATAGCATCAGTCTCCAACGCTCTTAAAACAAGCTATTAATTAATTATTATTTGTGTGTCTTTGTTAATATATACGTCACTTTCTCGTATTTTACTTAGCAAAACCTTTAAAAATACTCCTATTATGGGGTCCATAAAGGATAAGTAGCCTAACTAACTAGTACTCGTATTTTTGGGAATCCGCCCTATTGGATCTGCCTTATTGAATCACGTCACTCAGCTAATCATGCATTGTCATCCAAACTAAACGTGTACGGTATGTAATTGGTTGGGGATGACTGCTTGATGAACATCAGTGTCAAAGCTCTCTTTAGGCGGATCAAGGGCCACCGAATCAGGCGGGAGGAAACGCCCGGATGCTTTCACTGCGAGGATCGACCGGAGGACACGGTGGAGCACACTGTGGAGGTGTGCCCTGCTTGGGCGGAGCCCCGCCGTGTTCTCGTAGCGGCGATCGGCGGCGGTGACCTCTCGCGTCCGGCCCTGGTGCAAGCCATGGTCCGGGGCGAGGAGGAATGGGACGCCGTCGCCTCCTTCTGCGAAGCAGTGATGCTAGCGAAGGAGGTGGCGGAACGAGAGAGGGAGCGATCCTCTCAACGTCCCAGCCGCCGCGGAAGGCGCGGTAGGCGCTCCGGGCGTCGGGGGCCACGTGATGGCTTCCGGCCACCGTAGACGCGGGCCTGTGGACGGTGAGTAATGGGCTAGCTCGCCGTCCGGCCGTCGTCATGACGGCAACAGACCGTGTCGGCGGCGCGTTCGTGTTCCACGCGCGCCTCAAAGAGATGTCAGCAAGGAGGGGCCCGCAAGGGCCGACGCCCGTCGGGGCCGCGGTATTATGTACTAGATTACGTGGCCTCGGCGCAAGGGCAAAGAAGGAACATGGGTTCGGTTTTTAGTCAGTAGAAGTCTGACACTCCCCTTCGCTCTGCCCAAGAGCGGGGGGGGTCATTCGATGATTTTCCACCCACCAAAAAAAAAAAAAAAAAAAAAAGGCGGATCAAGGGCCTGTGAGGACATTCCTGTCTCTGTAGTTCTAACCACTGGTAGCTTGGACCCTACTCTAAAAACCGTAAGATATAATTAATTTAAAATATAATTATGATGACTAAGTGAAAAAAAATCCTACACCAAGCATCTAGAAAACTACAAATCGTAAGAGAAAATCTGCAACTACATTTATGTTGACCTAGTTTTTTCAGCACGTGTGTGATTCAATGCGAGATTTTTCATAGAAATAAATGTTTCCGTTAACATTTCAGTGCAAACAAAATCTAAAACCTGCAGATTAAAATGTTTCATAGCCGTAAGATTAAAAACAAACAGAACATAGATTTAGTAGAATTTTCATGCGTGAACGTGATTTTTCAAATGAAATATAGATTTATTTGTTGATAAATTGATGAGGTTTTCGAATAAATCTGTGTCTTTTCCATGTTTTTAATAACAGCCAACTAAATTCAGTTTTGTTTTTGTTTTTGCAACATGCATGAAATAAGTACGATATTTCTTAGGGTTCCGTACTCAATTGTATCCAATAAAACCCTATTACTAAGCCTATCAGTCTGTTCGTCCATTCTTCCATCTGTCTTTCTCTCTACGCCAGTCTAGGCAGATGATAATATAATATTTTGACGACACGTGTGGCGCAGTGGCTAAGCGAATAGACGACTGCGCTGCGTGTCGCTGTCGCCAGTTCGATCCCCGCACGGTGTAGCATCTCTAGCGTTGGTTAGGTTGCTAGGTGACGACAAATAACAAGGTTGGCAAAATTAAATAATTTATTACGTGAAACGTTTTTCTGTTTTGTCTCCATGCTTAAAACTAATATTTGTACATTGAGTTATAATGTATTTGTATGACTTTATAGTTGTTCCGGGTCTGGTTGTTTGTGTATGTGAGTTTAAATGTTTGTAAACGCACCCACGATACAGGAGAAATTCCTAATGTGGGGTAACTTTAAAAAAAATCAGTCTTTAAGCTTACTACTCCGATATTATTTTCTGATTAATTTCTTTGGGACTTCATCGGGCTTCATTGTCCCGGCACTTTTCTTTTGGTTGCCACTGTTGATTCTGGCTTACAGGAGTTACAGTGGTTTGGGAATAGTGTGGTGGGCTTGTCCCAAAAAAACCGGTTTTTACTTAGGGTCAGGTGGGGTAAATGCGAGTACCATAACTAGAATGACATATTCAACCATAGATAACATTTTACTTTATATCAGTATAAAATTTATAATTGCCATGTATATGAAGTATTTAGTAGCCTAAAGTTTTAAGTTATTTGTTTAATTAAAATCACTCTGATAATATAGGTAGGTAATCAATTTTTTTTTTAAATTGGGTCACTTATTACATTTACCCGGTGTTTAGGGGCAAATGTAATAATGTTGCTCAATTTCTCAGGGCTTTAGACAGTTGCAAATCAGGGGTAATAGCAATAAAATGCGAAAATTGAATTAACTTTGGTTTTTTATTTCAAAGAGACCACATGAAAGCTTACAAAGATATGAATTTTTCCTTACGGACTACTTAAATCAATCAAAGTGTTTAGGAAATAATCATATTTTTTTTTTTTTTTTTATTTTTTTTTTTTTTTCGGTTATTATTATATTATTATTATTATATTGTTATTAGTATTTGTTGTTATTCTATTCCTTTTTTTTTAGATAATTTCGCACCATCTGGAAAGAAAGGGGTAATTGTAATACAACTTTACATTTGCCCCTTACCATGTTATTACAATTGCCCCAACACCAAAATTTCAAGGGGTAAATGCAATAATAGCCATAAAAAAACAACTTTCACCAGTTAAGTAAAAATTTGCATTTAGATTAATTCCCAACACAGAATATTAACATACTAATACAAATAAATTAAAAAACTTACGTTTCTTTCCAAGATGGAAACCGATTGAAGTTTACGCTACCAAAGTGTGTAACACGCGGCATCGACGTCACTCAACTAATGACGTTTCATTCACTCATCGATCTGTCAAACTCTCTTTGGAATTGATCGGCGCGAAGTTCAAAAGGTACCTTACACATATCAGAGATGGCAGCACCAGTTTTCTTTAGTAGTTAGGCCGTAAACACACCCTATTGCTAATACCCCGTTATTGCAATTACCCCACCTGACCCTAATTACTATATCACCACTAGCAATCAAGTATTCAAGTCGCTCCTCATTAAATCGAGAGCTCTTTCATTAGTTCCGTCCGTGATCTATTTCTGTGTCGCCACACTTCATATCGATAGGCAATACTAACGAGTTACAACGTTCGGTTTGTTAGTGTGCCTTAGTTTTTTTAGGGTTCCGTATCTTTTTGTGGGAAATCTTCTTCTTAGCGTGTCGATGACAATTCAAATTGAGTCGGCCCAAAATTTGGCGACGATTTCGGCACTTTCAGTAGCCTCCATCAACTCCTGTGATGTGCAAGTAGCAGGACAGGCTGGACACGATATCAAGTGCTCCATAGTCTGTGGGGCAAGACCACATTTACACTCCAGGGCAGAGTCGTCTATGAATCTCCACCTGAACAGGTTTTCCTTGCTTCGGCCTACCTGTGTCCGGAGTCTGTTTAGAGACTTCCAGGTTAACCATGGCAACTCGTGTCCAGGTGGAAGATTTTCGGCAAGTGGCACAAATGGGTTGGGTAAGGCAACACTATCTCGCCACAACTTAAGTCTTTCCTTAGAGCGTTCGCCAGTGAGCGGGGGTACACACTTCATGAAGCTGTTGCGGCTTTTCAGCCTTTGCGGAACTATGATGTTACTGTGCAGAGGGTGTCTAGCGTCGGAGACCATTTTGGTTCTTTCACTAGAGCTCGCCACCGCTCTGCGAACTACTGGTGGCGCTATGCCTGCCAATGCATACAGCATCTGTACCGGGGTCGGCTTGAGGCAGCCAGTGATTATCCGGCACGTTTCATTCAGTGCTGTATCCACTAACTTTGCATGGGCTGATCGACTCCACACGGGGCATGCAAATTCACCCGCAGAGAAGGATAGCGCCAGTCCAGTAGTCCGCATAACGTCTGGCGAAGCACCCCACTTTGACGAAACTAGTCGCTGTAAAAGACTGTTGCGGGAGTGCACCTTCTGCTTGATATTGTTGCAATTCTTGCCGAATGTAAGCGACCTGTCCAGAGTAACACCGAGATATTTTGGGAAGTTGCTGTGCTCGATAGGTACCCCATCCCAAACGATGTTGAGTTTGCGGCTCGCCTCTCTATTGCGAAGATGACTGCGTTTTGCTCGGATTAGGTTTCAGTGAGTTAGCGTGGTAGTATGTGGTTAAGTCACGAAGTGCTTCTGACAGGGACACCTCAACCTCTTCAAAGGTGGTGGCTTGGGAGGTAAGGGCAAGGTCGTCTGCATAAAGGAAGCGAGAGGTATGCGAGCTGGATGGCTGATCGTTGGTATATATATTGAAAAGGAGCGGTGCCAGGACGCTACCTTGAGGAAGGCCGTTTTTTTGGGCTCTCCAACGACTTTTTTCCGAGAGAAGGTGGACTTGAAATCGGCGGTTGTGGAGAAGTTCTCGGAGAATGCGGATGAAATTGTGATCGCTAATCAAGTGTTCCACCTTCCACAGCAGCCGCCTGAGGTTAACTGTATCGTAGGCAGCTGATAGGTCCACGAATACAGCACCAGTGACCATTCCCCTCTCGAAACCATCCTCAATGTGTTGAGCCACTTTAAGAGTTTGGTTACTGCACGACTTGATGGGTCTGAAACCAGCTTGCTCGGGAATTAATTTGGGATCAATGACGCCCGTAAGACGGTTCAGCAGCAGTCTCTCAAAGAGTTTATACGTGTGGCATAGTAGAGAGATAGGGCGAAAGTTTTTAGGATCATCTGCTGCTTTACCTGGCTTAGGAATTGCGATAATCTTAGATTTCCTCCAGAGACGGGGTATTGAAGCTGATTTCAGACAGTTGTTGTAAAGTTGCAGCAACCACGACACGGCAACTGGGCCAAGCTGTTTTAGCTGCTCGACCGATATATCGTCGATTCCAGAGGCTTTCCCACACTTCAGGCCACTAATCGCTGTAACGATATCAGTAAGGTTGAAAGATTTACTGATATCATCACAGACACCATCAGGATTTTGTGACTTAGGGATCTTACTCGTACGGCGTGTTGGTCTGCCATTTAGGAGTAGTTGATGTGCTACCTGGTTGGCAGTGACTTGGCTAGGCGGGACGGGTTTGGGGGACTCACCGGTCAGCTTACGAATAGTACTCCAAGCCCTTTTACTGTTGTGAGTCATGTCGATGCTAGTAACAGTATTCGTCCACCTCTCCCGTCTGTTTTCGCCTAGTTTAGATAGCAACAGTTCTCCGGCTAATGTGGTTGCCTCCGAAAAAGGATCTGATCGAAACAGTGCTTCGTATCGGCTCAGTAACTCACTGGAATCTGTTGACAGCCCCGGGATGTAGGAAGTCCTGCAGCCCCTTGGGATGTGTCTTCGAGAATAAGTTGACACAATCTCGACAAACAGGTCGTAGTTTTGCGGGGTTGGCGGGACATTGAATAGGGCGTCATCAATCGACCGTGCGTACGACTCCCAATTAGCCTTGGCATAGTTGAATCGGCGCTTGAAGGGGACATTTATAGGTCGAACCACAGATTCAATGCAACACATAATTGGTCTGTGCTGGGAGCGAGGAATAGGCGGACACACGCTTTTGGTGCACTGTGAGCTGATAGAAGAGCTGGCGAAGATTAGATCAGGATTGTACCCGCGTTTCCAGCGACCACTGTTAAAAGAGGCCGGTTGTTTGGCGTCATGAATTAGTGCCAAATCATTCGACTCAGTCCATTCTTCAACTGCATTTCCACTTAAATCCGTGTCGTTGTAACCCCAGGTAGTACTGCGGCTGTTAAAGTCACCGATTACAACTTTAATTGGCTGGCTACTAAAGTTCTCCGGTGGAGTGAAGTTAAATGTGGTGCCGGGTGGTTTATAGATGGAAGTGATGGAGCAATTACCAACATCTACTGTGATAATTTCTATGCCGTTCTCGTTTGAGCATTTGGTGGAGAGTATGCTTACGCCGGGAGCAGCAAACACTGCGTTACCGTGCTTTGGGTGACAGATCTCGGCGATAAGCGTGAGTCCATCGATGTGTGGCCGGCCTTGGGTTTCATCTCGATGGGTCTCTTGAACGCAAAGAATGTCGCAGTGAGTTTTGCGGCATAAATTTGATAGGATTTCCGATTTATCTTGAGAGAACCCTTCGATATTAATCGAGATTACGCACAAAGCCGGTGTTATTGGAGGACTTGGGATTGTCATCGTGGTGAAAGGATTAGCCAGTCAGCGTGGGGGCTCGCTGACTGCCCAGGGTGCGCCGGACGTATAGTGGATCAGTGGATACGTCACTCGGGGAGGCTCCTTTCTTGCACCCTTTGTGGGAAATTATCAAATGGATCCTCCCGCTCTGGGTGTCAGATTTCTACTGACTAAAAACCAGCTATGTTCCTTCTTAGCCCTTTGTATTCGGGGCCGCGGTATCTGTTTCTAACAACCCGCAGTAACTTAGTCGGAAAATCGGAACCCTTATAGGATCTCCTTGTTGTCCGTCTGTCAAGACCCTTTACTCAAGCACACGTAGAGGTCAATCAGGAAAATCAATCTTGTAAGTTAACGCGATCATTTGACCGTTCATATCGCATATTTTGCGATTTGACAAGGTAATCAAAACCTAGGGTTCTTTCCGCTGACCAAGAATCACGAAAATTTTCAAGAAGCAATGTCTTGGCACGTTCATATCGCATATTTTGCGATTTGACAAGGTAATCAAAACCTAGGGTTCTTTCCGCTGACCAAGAATCACGAAAATTTTCAAGAAGCAATGTCTCGGCACTTTTCTATTGGTCGCCACTGTTGTTTCTGGCTTACAGGAGTAACAGTGGTTTGGGAATAGTGTGGTGGGTTTGTCCCAAAAAAAACCGGTCTTTACTTAATTACTATCACCACTAGCAATCAAGTATTCAAGTCGCTCCTCATTAAATCTAGAGCTCTTTCATTAGTACCGTCCGTGATTTATTTCTGTGTCGCCACACTTCATACCGATAGGCAATACTAACGAGTTACAACGTTCGGCTTGTTAGTTGCCATAGTTTTTTTAGGGCTCCGTATATTTTGGTGGGAAATCATCAAATGGCTCCTCCCGCTCTGGGTGTCAGATTTCTACTGACTAAAAACCAGCTATGTTCCTTCTTAGCCCTTTGTATTTGGGGCCACGGTATCTGTTTCAAACAACCCGCAGTAACTTAGTCGGAAAATCGGAACCCTTATAGGATCCCCTTGTTGTCCGTCTGTCAAGACCCTTTACTCAAGCACACGTAGAGGTCAATCGGGAAAATCAATCTTGTAAGTTAACGCGATCAAAAGATTTGAACGTTCATATCGCATATTTTGCGATTTGACAAGGTAATCAAAACCTAGGGTTCTTTCCGCTCACCAAGAATCACGAAATTTTTCAAGAAGCAATGTCTTACAGCACATGTAAAGGAAAAAATCGGAAAACTGTAAATATAGTATAATATGAAGTACAAAATCCAAACCAATGTTCAAATCTGCCAACTCGTTAATCAGGCTTTTCGTTAATCACCGTTTATTAAAATTCATTTTTGTATTGTTGGCTGTAAGCCACCCAAAGAAAATAAAATAAAATACAGACAAGTTTATACGGAACCGTCCGTCGGGACGAGAGCCCAGCTCGCACTAGGCCGTTTTACTGACTAAAAACCACCCATGTTCAATCTTAGTCATTGTGTCGAGGCCGCGGTATATCTTTCGAACAACCCGCAGTTCGCAGCCCCGACGGGCCCCTTATGTAAAATAACACAGGCTCATTAAGAACGGGGTAACATTACCGTTTGCAGGTAAACTTCCGAATGCCTGAAATTGATCGCTGCTGTAGAACTGAAAACTATCAATTGCCGAGTTGCAAAGTTGAAGCATTTCATTGGTATCGAGCTTCCGTGAACTTTGTGCGAGCTAACTAGGGGTGGTATGTTTCAATTCTAGTAAGTTGGAAACGCAATGGGAGCGCGCAAACTTCAAATTTTCTAACTTTAATAATTTGCCATGTAGCTTTTTTGCATGTAGCATGTAGCAACCTGTAGGAATGTTGAACAAAATATGATTTGCGGTCGTAATATGCAGGTGTTTATAGAATCTTTAAATCTTCTTCTTCCTAAGCCACCATTCGCTTGATTGAACTCAAAACAGATATGGGCCCAGCTAACCATTATCAATTTTTAAAAGGGGTAACTGGTCCCTGGTCCGGGTTTCATAGTGGGCCTACCGTCACCCTAATGTCAGAGTTTCCGCCACAAGGACCTCTGACATGGTTTGACGACCGCTATTTGACAATACGGGTTGTATTTATGTTTTTTTGTTGCCTATGATAATTTACTCCCATTTAATGACTTTCACGTGACTAAATTCAGACTATTATCTATCGCTGTGCCAGATTTCATTCCGATTCGTTCAGCCGTTATGGTGTGATCCATTCAAACTTTCGCATTTATAAAAGTAAAGTAAGACTATTATTATGATATACGAAAGTTTAACAAACAATCATAAGAAACGGTCTATGGGAATAATTATGTTCACAAAAACAAAACGTAATAAAAATAATGTCCTATATTAAACCAAAATGAAAAACAGTAACTTCTGATAACATTCTACCTTGTTTCTTACACTTTTTCTAGTTGTTTTAACTTAATGAAAAATAAAAGGTTCTTTTTCTTTGCGTACTTTCGGAGTTCCAAGGCGTTGATTGCTGAAACTTTTATATCGCGACGCGAAATGTTAACAACGGTGAACTTAGGCGTAAGTTTGCCTATAACTGCCGGTACGGGGCTGATGGAGGAAGTGAAAATAATAATAAAAATAATAAAAGATAAAATGATGTGCTGTCACACAAATATGTATTTTTCAATAATGCCCGAGAGCAGCGGTGGCCCAGTGGTGGCGACCCCAACTAACGAACAGTAAGTCGTGAGTTTGAACCCAGGCAGGCGCATTACTTTATGTAATTTATTTCATCACCACTGATCTCAAAACGGTGAAGGAAAACATCGTAAGGAAACCGGCATGTCTTAGAACCAAAAATTCGAAGACATGTGACATCTACCAATCCACACTGGGCCCGCGTGGTAGATTATTGCCCATTCCCTCTCAAAGAGGGGAGACCTGTGTCCCAGCAGTAGGAACATTAATAGGCTGTCATTTTCGAAATCTAGAAGTAATTTTTAGAGAATGCCTTGTGGCATTATGTCCACCTATTTACTACTTTTGTATATGATGTTTAAATAAATAAAATATGTTTATATTATATCCATGGGAGTGAACCCTCATGGGAGCGGTTACAAATAACAGTATTTGTATAGGATTATCTGCAAGGGTCACTCAAACATGCGTTCTGTACTTCACCTTAGGTTGACTCATAGCTACGAATACTAATATCAGAACAAAAGCAATCGTTTACCCTTCCTTTTCAAAGCCCTTGTTGCCTTCTCCTAACAATATCATCGACTCATTCGTCTGCCCTTATCCCAATTAATTTGTGGTCAACGCAGCATGTCTTCTTCTATATAATTCTATATAATCTAATAAATAAAGAGAGATGTCCTGACTGACTGACTGACTGACTCATCAACGCCCAGCCCAAACCCTTGGACCTAGAAAGCAGAAATTTTGCACATAGGTTCCCTCTATAATGTAGACAAGGAATAAGGAAGGATTTTTCGAAATTCAACCCCTAAGGGAGTTATATAGGGGATGAAAGTTTGTATGGAAAATCGTCATTTTCACGCGGGCGAAGCCGCTGGCAAAAGCTAGTCTTCCATACTCTCTATTTCTCGACATCTCATCAGCCACCTCTTTTCTCGCCATACCATCCTTTACACAGCCCATCCATTGTGCCTTTGGTCTTCCTCTACTCTTATAGTATCCACATTCATACTCACATTTTCCTCATTCCTCCGCATCACATGCCCATACCACGACAACCGATAACCACACAACTTTTTAGTCACCGGCGCCATTTTCAGACTTCCTTTTATGTACTTACTTCTCATTTTATTCCTTCGCGTAACACCACACATCCTTACTATACTTACTATCTATATAATGAAAAGAGAAGTCCTGACTGACTGACTGACTGACTGACTCATGAACGCCCAGCCCAAACCCTTGGACCTAGAAAGCTGAAATTTTGCATAGAAGTTCCCTTTATAACGTAGACAAGGAATAAGGAAGGATTTTTCGAAATTCAACCTCCAAGGGAGTTAAATAGGGGATGAAAGTTTGAAAAATCGTCATTTTCGATATTTTCCTACATCCTCGCGGGCGAAGCCGCTGGCAAAAGCTAGTAATTAAAAGAAAAAGGGTTGTAACATGAAGGAATTAATTTTGGTCGTGATAACCGACATCGGTCGCGATAACCAACATCTACGCGGACGAAGCCGCGGGCAACAGCTAGTATATCCATATTCAGCCAGTAACAAAAACACGAGCCAAAATACTATCGTATTTATTAACTGCATATCAATGAAAATAAAGAGACGGTACAATGCACGACTGTGTTCAATATCGTGCGTATATAATTGGTACGTTCAGCCATCGATCCACTTCACCTGTTGATGTACTATGAAGGACGCAGGGAGGGATTCGAGAGTGATTTCAGAGGGTAGTATTGTTTTTTTAATTCTACTGATGTGCCCAACGTGAAGGAGAGGAGTTTGTGACTGTTCCCAATTCTGTTGGGGTTGGCTTCCAGTCTTACCGGATGCAGCTGAATACCAGTGTTTTATATGGATCTACTGCCTATCTGACCTGCACTACTGCAATACTGGGCAATGCAATACTCCTAAAGCCGCATTCATATTTGTCTGACGTGTTGTGTTGTGATGCATCAGAAAGGTATCGGTTTCATACAATTAATATGGTTGCGTTCACATTTCTCTGACGCAGTGTGTTGTGACGATCCCGGTCTGCGTCGAAATGGGTGAGGTGCGAGGGGCGGCGCAGCGACACGTCACAACGGATCGGACTAGTGTGCACGCGCCAATGTTGTGTAATGCTTGTGACGCGTCAGATGCGCGTCAGCAAGTATGTACGATGAGAACGGCGACGGAACAGATAAAAAAAACGTCATAACGCGTCATATAGATGTGAACAGTAGCCATCATGACAGAGAGCATCACGACACAACACGTCAGACAAATGTGGATGCGGCTTAAGTGAGACCGGTTGTTAAACTTTCGAGCCACTGACTACCAGTAACGTATATTATAGATCATCAAATGACAGCTGAGGACAACGGCTTAACGTGCTTTCCGAGCCACGGAGGAAACTAATCACCCATCCACAGACTGATCTAAGCAGGATAATATCAGTATCCTTACATAGTATAAAACAAAGTCGCGTCTGTTTGTTTGTTTGTCTGTATGCTTAAATCTTTAAAACTACGCAACGGATTTTGATGCGGTTTTTTTTAATAGATAGAGTGATTCAAGAGGAAGGTTTTAATACCTTTTTTGTACCCGTGCGAAGCCGGGGCGGGTCACTAGTAGACTATAAACTGAAGATCCACAAACTAAGCCAACAAGGAAAACTAGATTGCTTCTAATACAAAATCGTTATTTATTCGCTACAAACAACGCCCCCGCATTAACTTGTAGGCGGCTTATTCTTAAGACGAACAACCCTAAACTGAATGTTATACAAATACTAACTTATTCGTCAGTTAATACATATTAAATGAACCTTTTATCTAATGTAAGTTAAACAAAGGAAAGGGAATATTTTATTAGATTTTAGTGGACGGAAATAGATGGTCCTTTTGTTCGTGAATAGGTCCATTATTAAACCCGGACTTCATGAAAGCAGAGACGACAGTAGAGGAGATGTGTTCCTGACACATCATCATCATCATCATTTCAGCCGAAAGACGTCCACTGCTGGACGTAGGCCTCCCCCAAGTGTCGCCACAATGACCGGTCCCGTGCGTCTCGAATCCAGCGGATTCCCGCAAACTTCATCAGGCCATCGGTCAACCTAGAGGGAGGCCTTCCAACGCAACGTCTTCCGAGTTGACCAAGATTATGTCTGAACCTTAAAAGACACTATTGAGTTTTTTTCGGCTATTTTGTTCTCAAAGTAGTCAGGCACGTAATACCACATCGCACGTTTTCACTTCGGTGGAATCCGGCCCTTAAACCTGGATAGCCTACTGTCAGAGTGGTAAACAGATGGAGCTATACAGGAGTTCTAGCGCTACCTTTTTTACACGCTTTAAGGCATCATCGTAGTCCTTATTCTGAGAAAGCCTTGAAGAAACCCCAGGGTAGCCCGTGAAATCATTTTCATGAGTTTCTTTTTTAAAGGAAAAATTGGGTGTTCTTATAAATTGGGCTACCCTGGAGCTTTCACCTTAACGATAAATTTTCAGTAAGACAAATGGTTTCTCGGCAGCTAAACTGCTTGGTTACGATATTATATTTCCGGGATACACGCGAACGAATCCACGGTAAAAACTTTCTAATAAAATAGGTAGAGTTTTAAACGAGATCTTTCCTGAGCTTCGTTCCCACTACCTCCTTTAATTTTCCTGTAGTCAAATAAAGTTCAATAAAGTACGGGTCTGCTGGCTATTCAATGTTAGACAATAGATTGCTCGCACTGGGCCGTTTGACTGCTGCAGCTATTGATCTTCGCAGAGCGTTTTGTGCAGGAATAAGGCTTCGAGTAATACCAACTTTTTATATAATTCCATTATTTTGTTACGGTAACTTTATAAGTTGCCCGCGAATTCGTTCGCGTGGAATTTTTTATCTTTTTTTTAATGAAAAAGTATCTTATGTTACTTCTAATAGCTCGTAGGATATGTGTAAAAAGTTTCATGATGATCGATTAAGTTGTTTTCGCGTGATAGCGTAGCAAACAAACTTACATTCACATTTATAATATTATTAGTAGGGATTGTATAGTTTTCTGAAGCCAAAAGGTCGAATAATCTAGGCATTGTCTGAAAGAGCTAATGTTACTAGACCTAGTAACCCAACCCTATTATTACGGCCGTAATGAGAAGACTAGCAGACAATTAATTAAAAAAAAACTAAATGTGGCACTCAGAGACTGCCGCAGTAAAGCTATTGCATAGCCTTTTTTATCAAGAATTTAATTTGACAACCTCAGTTGACAGCCTTGTAATTTTCCGTAACCATAGCAACCTGGTTGAAATTTTCGTTACGGAATTTCTGGATTCGCTCTCCACGCTTAAGGCCCGCGATAGAAGCTATGCAATAGCTTAAAAAGTTTTTAACATAAACAAACTGATAGAAACCTACGAATACTCTTTCTTTAAATTTTTATGTCAAACGTGATTTTCATCAATTTTTTGTGATATAATTGGTCTGAGCTACAGTTCCCTATCGCATGGGCAGGCTTGATGCACTACGACGCCAATTTATAGTCCCACTAAGAGAATAATAAAATATATTTGCGCGTAGCAGACAGTCTACCCAGTGCGTCACTCAAATACAAACTAGGTACAGTTACCCAAGCTCTAGAACAAAACTTACATTTAATAATAACAGAATAAAAAGCAATTAATTTAATGGGAATTAATAGAAAAAATCCTAGATTAAATAACTCTTCCACTTCACTTTTCTTCTCCGCAACACAAATAAAGCTTCTAGATGCAAATAAAATCTCAAGAGAGGTGCTAAGCTCTAAGTCATAGACTAAAATCTCGCAGAGCAATAATAATAATAAAAATAAAAATGTTTATTTTCTCATCACAAACGTTACAGTGAACAGTAATTATATAATCTAAACACAGGGTAAACATTTGTGAGAGACTGGTGCCCGAAATAGGCATACAATACCTGTGTTACGGGTCACCAGGCCCCCAAGAATTTCAGATATAAAACTAATTTAGATTACTAAACTTAATAACTAATGCGTGATGATTTTACTTAAAAACTAGATACAGAATGTTGTTCATTAAATATAAACAGAATGATGAAAAAGAAAAGAACCAATTATAATTACTCAAGTCGGGCATTATACATGTGTGAGTTAAATGTTTGAAATAGTGTGTGTACAAAATAAAAGTTTAGCGGATTGGAATCAATAGATTTTCAGTTGCCTGATAACCAAGAGTTTTCAACCATTTACCAACAGTCAATTTACAGACTGGTCTCAGTAGTGGATAAATTGTGTGTGTTGTGTTGATTTTATTATATAAATATCCTCCAAGAAAACAATAGAATCTTTGGGAGAGAATAGTGCGGAAAAAACTTGTAGGACAGACATTACCCTTCCTACGTTTATTTTTATTAAGGTTGGGGTCATGTACTATTTCTTTGTGTTTTTTGAACACGATGGAAAGAATGAAACTCTGCCTGACTGTAAGAACATCCCAACGTTTATAAAGATCAGCAGTCGGGTAACGAAAAGGAAGTCCAGCTCCTACCTTGAGGACAGCTCGTTGTGCTCTTTCAACCTCCAGAAGGTGAACTTTGCCTGCCCCTCCCCAAGATGTTATGCAATAATTTGCAACAGACTGACAGAGTGCCAAGTAAACCATTTTGATAGTTCTAAGATCAGCAACATGTCTTAAAGTCTTAAAAATGTAGATTAGCTTACGAATCCTAGAAACTAGAGAGTCTATGCGAGGCTTAAAAGTTAGTGTTTGATCTATATACACTCCGAGATATCTAATGACGTCCGTATTTTGAAGGGGTGAACAAAGGCATGAGGAATTGGACAAAGAACAAGTGTGAGCCGTGATGCTAAGAGTTGTAGGTGGAAGAAGATTTCTCCTGGGTGCGAAGGCAACATATTTGGTTTTTGACAAATTTAGTGTCAAGACATTATGTTTAAGCCATTGACAAACCTCATTGAAACCCTGTTGAGCACTTTGGAAAACTTCTACCCAGTTTTTACCACTGAAAAATAGCGCAGTATCATCGGCAAAAGATATTAGTTTACCGTGTTTAAGATGAAGTTGAAGCAAGTCATTAATATAGACAAGGAGAAGACTGGGACCCAGAACACTGCCCTGTGGAACGCCATAATGAATACAGAGTTCATCACTTATCCAGTTGTCTATTTTCACTCGTTGCTTCCGACAACTTAAGTAATCCTTAAGCAGTTGCAATGGAAGACCTCTTACTCCTATTCTCTCCAGTTTTTGCAATAGCAATGGAATAGGCACCGTGTCGAAGGCCTTGGCCAAGTCGAGAAATACTGTTACACACTTCATATTACTGTCAATATTAGTAACAATATGGTTAGTGAGTTCATGCACAGCGTCATCAGTAGACCTGCCCGATCGAAAACCAAATTGCAGAGGTGACAAGAGGGAATTTGTCTCCAGGAAGTTCATGAGGCGTTTATTAATTAGCCGTTCCAAGACTTTTGACATCGTAGGCAGGATAGAGATAGGCCTGTAATTAGAAATGCAGTCTTTGTCACCTCCTTTATGGATAGGTTTAACAAGGGCTATCTTCATTGCCAGTGGAAAGGTACCAGTAGCAAAAGCCAGATTGCAGATGTGAGTAAAAGGCAGTGTAAGCTGTTTAACGTAACGTTTGAAAATTTTACCCGATATCTGGTCAACTCCAACTGCCGCACTCTCTCTCAAGTCCATTATGAGATGTTCAACCTCATATTCATCCGTAGGAAGTAAGACAAGAGAGTTTGGAGATATAGGATTAGAGGCTCGGTAGCTATTCGATAGATGGGCGTTACCAATAATTTGCTCCGCCAACCTCTGTCCAACACCTGTAAAATATTTATTAGCGTCATCTACACTACTTTTAGGATTATCAGCATTGATCAGGGCTGATGAATGGTCTGACTTTTTGTTAGTATTACACATAGATCTAATAACATCCCATAGTTTTTTACTATTGTTTTTGGACTTGTCTATTTCCTGTCTCTCATAACTTCTCTTTACTTTTTTAAGAAGAGTGTTGCAAAAGTTTCGGTATCTCTTGTACGTCAGTTTAAGTGCCTCATCATGGGGATTCCTTTTTAGCTTTTTGTGCAGCTTGTCTCTATTACGCATGCATCGTAATAGACCATTAGTAATCCAAGGTTTGTTTATTCTTTTTTTGTTAGCCATTTTTACCAGATGCGAGTTGTCTTGGATGGCCTTGTCTAGTAGGGAGATGAGATGTTCGGTAGCAGCGTTGGCGTCAGTGAAGTCAAGTATGGGCTTAAAATTGATATTTTGGACAGTGTTATCCAATTCAGAAAAATTGATACGTCTCAGCGCAAGAGAAGAAAGATTAAGTTTAGTATGTAGGTTAATAGCAATGCCAACACTTTTGCAATAACAAAGGAATTAAAAATTGCTCCATTCTCTAGGCAATATCTGAGATGAGAGTTGTTATAGTTTGTGCAAAGGAGGAAGAGATTGATCAGAATATTCCTTTTAGGTGAATTAGAATAGAGTGCGTGTAGTTTGAAATGGACCTATTACATTGGAAAGCGCTTTCTGGCAAGAACTTTCTATTCTCATTAAGTATGTGTGTTCCAACTGGTTCCAACAGGAACTTCTCAGTAGCCTGAACTTGTGGCCGTATGATGACATTAAGCTCGTCCCCTATTACATGGGATTAAAACATAAATGACGAAATGTGGGTGTACTTATTCCGTAAGGTGGGGCCTGCGGGTGGCAAAGTTAGGGCTGAGATGTCGCCCGACCAGCCAGGCCCAAAGAAGTGGCGCGCAGTGGACTCTGTGCGCTTTCATAGAGAACGTGCGGTTGCTGGCCGCACTTGGTGATGAGGCCCGCCCGAAAGTGGTGGGCTGATACCAGTCGGGGGTGTGCGCGAATGTACTTGTATCTCCCGGGCCTAAGACACATGGTATTAGTAGGAACAGTGAGTTTTTAGTCGGTTAGAGTCCGACATAACCCCCGCTCGCCCCAGGCGGAGGGTATTCATGAGGATTATCGAACTCAAAAAAAAAAAACGTATACCTCTGCTTAACCATTCGGGGAATACAATACATGATATTATGAGTTACTTATCAGGTAACTAAGTCAAATAAAATTTACTTTCTAACAAAGTTATTGTAAACCTTATTAGCTTATTATTAAAAATTTACAATTACAATTGAATACTTACAATAGTATTCATAATCCTTTCAAAATACCAATTTAAGTCCTTAATTATGCAATGCGCTTAAAACATCTCTGACTTCGACACTGGACACCAGTTTTGAATATTCTGTATTCTTATTGCTAACTTTGTATTTGATAGTCTTCCAATCCTATGAGAAGCTAGTAGCTGAATAATAGCCACACGAGTCGAAATTCAAGGTTCAACAGCGCTTACCAAGGTGGGTCCTTGGATGGGTCAGAAGTTACGTGAAGGCTGCGGGTTGTTCGAAAGAGATACCGCGGCCTCGGCACAAAGGGCTAAGATGAAACATGAGTGGTTTTTAGTCAGTAGAAGTCTGACACTCCCTACCACTCTGCCCAGAGCGGGAGGAGTCATTTGATGATGTCCAGCCCACCGGACGGCGACCTAGCCCGTTACTCACCGTCCACAGGTTCGCGCCTAAGGTGATCGGAAGTTAGCGCGTGGCCCCCGATGCCCGGAGCGTCTCCCGCGGCGGCTGGGACGAGAGGTTCTTTCCCTCTCACGTTCCGCCACCTTCCGAAGCAGTTCACCACGTTCCGAAGCAGTGATGCTAGCTAAGGCTAGCATCACTGCTTCGCAGAAGGAGGCGACGGCGTCCCATCTCTTGCACCACCTTTAACCAGCCTTCGTGATATGCGTCAAGATCATCACTATCTTCTTTAAATGAACCCTTGAAAGGTCGCCTCAAATGACTGTCCACGTGTATTCATGACCTTTTGGAGCTGAGGGACTGGACATTACGTCGAGTAAGTACATTATGCTTGGTTTTGACAAAATTACCGCCCTTGGAGAGTTAAGTTAGTTAGTTTTTTGATAAATAATAATTTATTTTTGCTCTTAAGTATCTACCTAACTACGTGTATACAAGGTACAACATAATAAACTTCCCGCGTGTTCTGAGCTAGGACCATAAAACAGAACGACTTTTATTCTACGACTTCTAGAAATTCGCAAAAACATGAACTTTTTGTATGAACTGACGCGATCAGTTGATCAACATGTAAGGTAAAACTAAAATAAAGTTATGGACTTCCAAAAAAATGTTGATTTTCATGCTGTTTCATATATTATCTTCACCTTGTTTAGCTTCAAAGTAAATGCAAAAAAATAACCTAAATTAACAGCAAACTAAAACATTAACACATGGTACTAAAAGCCCCCCTAACTCTGTCTACCAGTAATATTTTCAAGAGACTGATGGCATTGCCATGTTTCGGCTTGTCTACACATACCTATATAACATCACGCCTTTAATCTCCAAAGTATTCATGCATAGGTGTACCTAACAGCACACCCACATTTCTCCAGTTATGTTAAAGTAATAGGGGGCGAGGCTATTGCCATCAATCGGGCACAAATACAGACTCTGTGGCTGCTATATCCATCTATACTTCGTAAATATGAGATAATCTTTGAAGTCAACTCAAAATAAACAACTTAACCTCTCTCCCATTTTCGATTAAAATTAATTAAATAATCGGTCCGCTTTCTAAAATAAATGAAGCATTAACGTTTGGAATTTCGTCTGATGAATTCCTGTTTAATTAAAATTCAATACAAATTAAACGTTGGCTTCGAGGATGTTTAGGAAATGCCTTTATTGGTTTTTCGAAGATCTTGTTCGATTAAAATGTCTATAAATAACTCTTTTTAATTACATTTAAATTAAAAGGAAGTTGTTTATCTTAGTGTGGACATAATTAAGGAGTGATGAAACGCATGTGACTAAAAAAATATGGGTATTAATATTGACGGAGAGGAAGGCAAAACAAAAGGATTGTGTGAGGAATGATGGGAAAGAAAAAAAACTAAATGATGCCATGACGTCTGACAGCTAGGGGAGGATGGAAGAAGGAAACGTGTCGATCCCAAAAAGAAGTGGAAAAGAGCAGGACGAATATGATGATGAATTACATTTAAATAGACGACTGTCTTGCTGATTTAGTTGTCGCAATCGCGACTCTATGGCTTCCAGTCAGTTCCAGTCAAAGTCAAAGTCAATTTTATTTGTGTAACATAGGTAGTGAATACAGTTCTTAAATTAATGTTAGATCGCTATGTTATGCCAAAAGGCGTACAAATATTTATGGTTGCATAGCATGCGAAATAATAAAAGAAAAATGTATCATGCGAGAGGTAAACACAAATTATTTGGTAGGTATGTCAAAATGAATAGAATTATGCTAAAAACAAGTACCTAATATAAAATGTCATAATATCAAGTAAATTCTACAGCCAAAAAGAAAAAATGTCAAATTCAGCTAGAAATCGTCTATTGTGTGTATTCTCAAAATTCATCAATAGTGTAATAACATTTTTCAATTACTTAATAACAATTTTAACTTTTTTTTAAATTGAGTAACATTTAAATGTTTTATTACATCCGGTATCTTGTTGTAAAAGCGCGGCGCCATGCCTAAAACGCTCTTTCTCAATAATATAATAATAATATAATAATATTTCACAACTATCACACAACGCCATCTAGTCCCAAACTAAGCAGAGCTTGTGTTATGGGTACAAGACAACTGATAAACATACTTATATATTTCTAAATACATACATATTATAGATAAATTACACCCAGACACAGAACAAATGATCGTGCTCACCACACAAACATTTGTCCTGGGTGGGAATCGAACCCACGACCTCCGGCATAGCAGTTAGGGTCACTAACCACTAGACCAACAGGCCAGTCAAATTAATAATAAAAGTCAGTCTCAGTCTAAAAGATACAGTTAAAAACCAGTGTTTTACATGAAAAAACTGTCTATTTAACCTCCACAACACAGTTTGTGAGTACTGGGTAATAGAATAGACTAGTGACTGTCAGACTATCGGGCCACTTACTGCCTGTAACGACTGTCAAAGATCTTCAATTGATAGCACGTTAACGTGCTATCCGAGGCACGAAAAAAACTGAGTATATACGGTCCTATTAAAACATGTACAAATCTATCTATCTTCTAAATAAATAAAAAGAAAAGTCCTGACTGACTGACTGACTCATCAACGCCCAGAACAAACCCTTGGACCTAGAAAGCTGAAATTTTGCACAGAGGTTCCCTTTATAATGTAGACAAGGAATAAGAAAGGTATTTTCGAAATTCAACCCATACGGGAGTTAAATAGGGGATGAAAGTTTGTATGGAAAATCGTATTTTCACGCGGGCGAAGCCGCTGGCAAAAGCTAGTTTTATATAATAATATAATAATAATAAAGCCTTTTATTTTCCTATAACATTACAATGTTTTTACTTAAATCTATGTTAGTGAAGTTTAGAAGACAGTTAATTCTAATGTTAGTTTTCTTAAAATCTATACTATAGGAACCCCTCGTAGGGTATAGGCCTCCTCCAATTCTTTCCATTTTGTTCTATCTTGAGCTATTTTTGTCCAGTCTTTGCCGACCGTCTCTTCTATGTCGTCCTTCCACCGTTTTTGTGGTCTGCCCACGTTCCTTATTCCATGTGGACCGGACCATTTTGTACTCTTAAGAGTCCATCGCTGGTCTGTGCATCTCGCTACATGGCCAGCCCAGCTCCATTTCAATTTTAGTGCTTGGTGTAATGCATCTGTCAGCCTGGTCTTGTTTCTTATTTCTTGGCTTCTTGTTTTTTGAATTTTTCTCAGGTGAAGCATGCTCCTCTCCATTGCTCGCTGACAAGTTCTTATTTTGTTACATATTTTGTTAGTGAACGTCCACGTTGGTGAGCCATAGGTCAAGCAGGGCAGAACACAAGTATCCATGATGATCTTTTTCATATTTAAGTCGTATTTACCTTTTAGAATTTCCTTGTGGGCCCAGTATTTATTCCAACTGCACGTTATTCTCCTGTTGATCTCATCTTCATTTCTTGTTTTAGCAAACGATACTTGTTTGCCTAAGTATACGTACTATTCCACATATTCAAGTTCGACACCATCAAGCATTATTTTTCCTCTTTTACTGTTTGTCATTATTTTTGTCTTGCTTAGGTTCATATGTAGACCAACCTGTTTGCTCTCTATATTTAGTTGCGATATCATATTTTCTAACTTCTTAGGAGTTTCGGCAAAGATCACGATGTCGTCAGCAAATCTCAGATGTGTGAGGCGTTCGTTGTTTATGGGGATACCTTCAGAAGTCCAGTTCAATTTGGAGAATATACCTTGCAGGACGGCTATGAACAATTTTGGAGATAAAGGGTCTCCCTGCCTGACGCCTCGGGCGATTTTGATTTCGTCTCCTCTAGACTCTAGCTTGACTCTGCTAACACTGTACTGGTATATTTTCTTTATGGTTCTTATTATTATTGGGTCTATTTTGCAGTTATGTAAAGCTTGCCATATAGAGTCGTGATAGAGACTGTCGAAGGCTTTTGTGTAATCGATGAAGCTTATTTATAGATTTCTGTTAAATTCTGTGTATTTCTCTATTACTTGTTCAAGTGTATGGATGTGGTCCATGGTCGAAAAACCGGAGCGGAAGCCTGCTTGTTCTACCGGTTGCTGACTGTCTATTGTTGGGCTAATTTTACTATTTATAATAGAGGTGAATAATTTGTACACTGTTGATAGCAGGCTAATTGGACGGTAGTTTGCGATGTCCAGCGGGTCGCCTTTTTTATAAAGGAGTATTATATCTGAGTTCAACCATTGCTTTGGTATTGTACCCGTTTGTAGAACCATGTTGAATATACATGTCAGTGGTCCGGTTAGTAGTTTCGCTCCTACTATCAAAGCTTGGTTCTTTAATCCGTCGGGCCCTGGGCTCTTTTCTCGCTTCAGCTTTTTGATATGTTCCCAGATCTCACGCTCATCTATAATAATTGTTTCGCTGGTGTTTGACTGAAAACTGTTTATTTCTGTAAATGTATTACTGTCTTGTGGATCTTTGGAATAAAGATACTTGTAAAAGTTTGTAGCGCAGGTTATTAGGTCCTTCCTTGATTTTGTCTCTTTTTATTATCGAATATTCTTAGAAAACACAATGTTCACGTAGCTTTTCGTTCGGATCATAACTTGCGTAAACTATGTAACGGTAAAGATAAATTAGAGAATTCAAAAAAATCCGGAGTATACAAGTTAGTGTGCAATGATTGCACCGGGGTCTACGTAGGTCAGACAGGCCGTGGTTTCGATATTAGGTACAGGGAACATGTTGCCGCTTACAGGAATGGCCATCCAGATAAATCACATTTCGCAAAACATTTAATCGACACCGGCCACTCTTTGAGCGACAACAATACCTACAACATTTTGCATGTTTGCGATAAGGGTTTCCGGTTGAGTGTGTTGGAACAGTTAGAAATATCAAAACATAACAATAATAATGCATATACACTGTTGAATGACCAAACAAATTTAATTCCATCACCACTACTAAGTATGATTGCAGGTAATTCGGCACAGATGTCTTTGTGACGTTGTATCGAGCGTCATCAAAACGGTATATAAAGGGCCGACAGAGGTGCGACTAGCTCATTCGAGCTCGAACGCTCGACGAGTCAACAACTCCTGAGGAAGCCCCGTGGAGGGGCGAAACACGTGTCGAGTATAGGTTTGGTTGCATGGCATGCTAATTATTTCTCACTTGTTTTGTATGTGTGCATATGCATGAGGGCGGGAGGGTGGGCCCATATGTGCATGTGCATATGCATGACGGTGGGATTTGTGTCCTGCTTTCAGACCTGGATATATGTCTCGCGGTATTAAAACTAAATATATTTCATAGCATTTAAGTTCGTTTTTTGTTTTTTCGTCTGGCGATATCCAGGGGCCCTACTATGACGTCTTAAAACAGTCCTAACTTATTCTTAATCCAGTGTGGAAAAGAGATGGCGCTAGACACCCTGTATAGTTCTGTCACGTTTCCACAATGGATTAAGAGTAAGTAAGGAATGTTTTAAGACGTCATAGTAGGGGCCCAGGTCCATTTTTGGCTATTTTTCTTTTTGAAATATGTGTTCATGATTGATAGTCTGTATTCAAGTGCATAATGTATTAGCCTTTCTCCTCTTGTATTTCTTACCCCATACCCGTATTTTCCCATGATCAGGTTTTCGTTGTTTTTTGGTATTCCTATCTTGGCATTGAAATCTCCCATTACCATGATATTTTTGTGGTTTTTTAGTAGATTGTGAGCTTTTTGCATCGTTTGATAGAACTTTATATATCCAAACAAAAAATCACTGATTTTATTTTGACCTAAAATGTTAGGTAACTCATGGGTAACTCAATCATTGTTTATCATCGTCCTTATTTTGGTGATCTGAATGATTTCTAAAAGTTTTTTCATCTATTTTAATGGAACCTTATGTAATGCGTGGTCACTGATGTAATTAACGGACGCCCCTTATATAACCATCAATAATACTTGATTATATGAGTAACGATTATAGAGTATTCTACCATGAATATCATTGCACCCAAGAAGTAATGTATTTATAGATTGAGAGATTATCGGCTTTCCGAATTGGCAAGCTAAGTGACCCAGAGTTAATGTCGTTTACTCCACGACGGACGACGCGTCTGTTGCAGACCGATAAGCTACGATCATTCATCGATGTAATTATCTCATTAATTTGTTAATTAAACCTCTGTGTTTGTTACGGCTGTTTCTTTTGATTGAAAATACCGATCAAAAACCGACCTTAGAAAAAATGTGAGTTTGTGCAAAACTAGGTAAATAACATTACAAACAGCATTAAGATTGAGAGATTAAAGAGCATTACCTCTCCTCTATACCATGATATTCTGTATATATGTATGTTTATATATTATAGGTAGGTATATATTCATATTATTTGTGTATATACTTGTATGTATGTTTATTATTACATAGGTATATGCTTTGTTTGTAATTCTAATTAAAATGTTCCTGTTTGTCTTTTCTACACACTGTGTCTACGTGTCTAATCCAACTTTCCTCTCGCAGCGCAGGTCTGCTGGAAGAAATTTCACATGAAATAAGCAGTACCTTTGTGCTCTTCTATTTTTTTTTTTTTATCCTTTTTTGTGTTTTGTGTGTACATAAATAAATAAATAAACATAATTTCTAGTGACAGTGGTTTGGGTCGGTTTCCAGTCTAACCGGATGCAGCTAAATATCAGTATTTTACATGGAGTGACTGACTATTTGACCTCCACAACCCAATACTGTTGGGTGCAAAACAAAGTTCTTCACCGCGTCTGTCTGTCTATCTGTTCGCGATAAACTCACAAACTGCTGCACCGATTTTCATGCTGTTTTCACTAATTGATAGAATGGTTCTCGAGGAACGTTTTAGTATATAATTTGACGCGGGTGAAGCCACGGGCATCAGCTAGTATGATATATTTTGGTAAGATTGGTTATTAGAATTTCGGGCCACTGACTACTTCAAACTCAAACTCAAATATTTTATTTCAAGGCACTTTTGAATGTCAGAAGGACGGAAGAAGAACGAAACTACGAGTGCAATACGTCATTCCGAAAGTCACCACGCCGAACCACACGCCACCGAATGCCCGCAACAACGAACACTGCGAGCACGAAAGCACGCAGCGACGCAAACCGCAACAACGAATGCTCGAGACCCCGAATCACGGAACAACGAATGCACGCCGCAACGTGCAACCGCCGCCCCGCGACCCGGAGCCCCGCACACCCGCCGCCACGGCACACGCCGCCGTGCGCCCCCGCACCCACAGCACTCGCCGCCGGTAACATCCGGCGCCGCGCAGCCCAAAGCAGCAACTCCCGAAACGACGTATTGCACTCCTACGCTACAGTCACAATCACAAGGCATAATAACTTGTGAAAGTACTGCAGTTGCCAGTTCCCTAACGTAGCAACTTATAACGACTATCAAAGATGTACAAATTACAGCCGGGATCACGTGTTCCAAGGCACAGAGGAAACTCGGTATGTAAATTATAGGTGGTCCACCCACGGACCAACCTAGGCCTGTGTGCTGTTGTATGTATCACCTCATTACTTTCTAGCAAAAAATGAATTAATTTTGTTATGTCCTTCTGCAGCCCTTTTCTTTGGGTGTTGGGAAATCATCAAATGACTCCTCCCGCTCTGGGCAGAGCGGTAGGGAGCGTCAGTCTTCTACTGATTTAAAACCACCCCTTAGCCCTTGCGTCGAGGCCGCGGTATCTCTTTCGAACTACCCGCAGCCCCGAGGGGACCTCATTATCAAGCCAAATTAATTAATTTATTTGATACGTTCTTCTCCAGGCCCTCTTATAACTTAAACATATCTCCTGTTTCCTTCCATAATACCATTAAACCTGGATTGAACACTCCAACAGGAATGCGAGTACTTATACCATACAGCTGCAAACACACTACCGCCTCCTATGCAGATTGTGTTCGAACTCAGTCCCCGGTGCTTGTACGTAAGTACAAGCACCGGGTTTACCACTAAGTTGATCTGTAAGACATAAGTGGGAAAACTGTTAACTTGAGCTGGTAAACATGTCATAATTAATAAAAAAGGGATGTTTCCTTACAAAAAAAAATTGATTCTGTTTAGTCTGTCAGTTAGATTATCGAAAACTATTCGATAAGTTTTTTTTTGTTTTATAAAATTTATAAAAATTGACGAAGATAACACGCGTCATAGATAAAGAGTGGTGGCTTGTGACGTCTCTACATGGTAAAAAATATACTGCAATGAGACGTCACTCGTAGTAGTTTTCGAAGCACTATATCGTATTCATTTTTTGTTTACGCGAAAAAAGAAAAAATATGTGTCGAATATTTTTTGGAAATTTACATAATATGACGGACTAATTAGATTTTTTTTTGTCAACTGCCCTATGCTGGAAAACTACTGGATTTTGTAGAATCGTGTGGGAAACGCAAAGCCCCCCTTACATGGCATAAGACTTAAACGTAACTAGCGAAAACTGGGTGTACTGTTAAGTACTACCTCTGCCTTACTCCTTTGGGGATTACAGGCGTGATGTTATGGTGTTAACAGTCGATTTTTAAGCAGTTAATCATTTTCCTGTCCTTGACCCATTCTAATAGTGATAAAGAAAGAAAGAAAGAAAGAAAGAAAAAATATTTATTTGGGACAAGCACAGGAACTACAAAAAATAATAATAACAAAAAAGAATATAAAACTAAATAATTTATGAGAAAACCTGTGCGAGGCCAAAAAGGCTCCTATCTCAGCATGATGCTGCGATAAATGAAAACAAATACCGCAGCGCTGGTATTCTGATAGGGCCCACTGTGATGTCACGGTCACACCTACGGACACAAAATACATTCAAACACAAAAAATAAAAAAAAAATAAAAAAAATAGATAAATATAATACTCGCAAATAAAAGAAACACTAAAGTCTATAGTATAAAATAAAGTGTAAAAACAATACTCATAAAATATGTATTAACAATCGGCTCGGCCGCACCGAAACGTTCCGACTACGCTTGTCAAATTGTACGCTTGTGATCGGCGTAACACCTTTTCTTTATTTATTCCCCCGTTCAGTCAGACGTCACGGCATATCGTTTACTTCTTTCTGTTTAGTGTTTTATATTATTTGCACACAATCAACATACACCTTTAATATGAGCAGGAAAGGTCATATCACAGACAGGTATTATTTTAGAGAACACCTTTTCCAAATACTCATTTATAATTCATAGTCTGTGGAAATATTGAATAGCAAAAAATGTCCCTCATCAGTCGGTCCCTTCCTGTGGCAAATTAGACCTGTATCACGATTTATTCAAACGAAACAATTTTTAGGGATCCATATACAACCTTTGTCAATAGGTAGTACCTATAACTAAGTCTAGCCTAAGTACAGTCGAACAAGCAAATAAGTATACAGGCAGAAATCTTCATAAGTCTAGTATACTGAAAATATTGATGGCAATTTTGTTTTATAAAGCGTCTGATGTCAAACGATACAACGTTTAACATTAGTCTCTAAATGTATCTGTATAATCTTAAAGTAAATGCATGTTAGCTAGACACAGACACCTCTTTACCTGCCCTTCCATATTTATTAGTATCTTTGTCCACAGTCGGTCCGCAATAGGTCCGTACCAGTTAAACAGATCTAATTGATTGTCTGAATCTTAGATGAAATACCAGTTTTTAGGACACATTTCCCGGATACATCAGGATAGATGGATCAGAAATCACAAAGTGGGTACCTGAAAACGGTCGTCGTCACTGAGGTAAGTCCAAGAAACGCTGTCGTGAAGATTTGATCCGGTTCTTGACTGAAGGGCCAGGGAAAGTAACAAGAGATTTGAAAAGGAATGATGGGCCTATGTAGTGAGAAAGAATAGGGTAAACAACATAATTATTTTAAGAGAAGTTTTCAATGGAAATTCGTTTTACAGCAACAGTTTTTACGAAGAGTTCTTTAGTGTGATATAATTATAGAATGCAATGATGGCTTCGTGAACGGTTCGTGTACACCACAGAACAGAAAAAACTCTTTCTGTTCCGTGGTGTACACCAATGTGTACACCTAAACCTTCTATATCGAATTTTACATAATGAATTTTGGCACAGACTGATAAAAAATACACAGTGCGAAAAAATTACAATATCTACGACTCGCACATATCCGTTTATTTTCACATTCATGCCCACAATGTTTATTTTTAATTTATTTTTCTCCTTTCATTGTATTCGCTGTACAAATAAAAATATTACTACCCTACATTGAGATAGGACACAGCTGCCAGACAAAGAAGGTTATATTTTGCGGTTGTATTTTTCAAAGCATAATATTTTTGTGTCGCGTAATCGTATTTTTTTTTCGCGCAAATAATAGTCACCCGCCTTCTATCACAGTGGTTTTACAAATAGGCTGCTAAATGTAAAACAGGAACCCCGTATGATACGAAATAAATTAATACCCATCCCACATGTCATGACGAGAACCTCGTGAAAGAGAATCAAATAAAATATCTCGACTTGGCACACGAGGTAGTCGAACAATGGTTTTATGGCCAAACATCTTTCGAGTGGTTGGATCAAGGGCCTGATTCAGAAGGTAGTACTCATCGATACGGCTCGCATTGTTACTCACAATGTTATAAAGGTGATATCTTCGAATCTTTTCGTCACAGGTGTTGTATAAAGAGACTTTTATCATCTAACTGGTAATAATTTACATGCAAAATAGTATCGTCACTTTTACAAGGTGTATTTTATCAACATTTTTTTCAGTTAATATACACGCTTTTTCCCCTCTCACGCCTATATATTTTTGAAGTAATATCTACTCACATTCTCTGGAGAATAGGCACATTTTCATTTGAGCAGGTACTTACGGAGATGAAATCCAACCTGCGCCACTTTTGTGAGACGTAGTCAAATATAACGCGTTTAGATATTAAGTTTCTGCCTCAGTTAGGAAGTTAGCGAGATTATTTTTGAATTTATAAGTTTTAATGGGGTATTTTGTATGAATATTAGGAAAAGTGAGGAGTACTTAAGCATTTAAAAAAAAAAAAACAGTTCTTAATCCTGCTAATCATCATCTGCTTAGCTTATCCCCAACTATGTTTTCAGGTTTTTCTATCTTAATCCTGATAATATGAGTAACAAATTAAAATAAATGGCAACTTCTTTCGACGCGGTCAACGTAGCTATATGGTTATTCCCTGTACCTATCAAAATAATGTGGTACAGGTGCAAGCACCCAACAACCCACGATCTATTTCCCACTAACCGAATTGTTTCTCCTCGCTCTAGTACTTCGGAAGCCTCAACCCGTAACAGCGGCCCCGCTCCTAATAATCGTATTATTACCGAACGCTCCCCGGAGACTCGGAGACAAAACCGCACGTTACCGCACTGGAAAAGTACGAAATTATCATCTGTCTTTATTAGCTTGTGAAAAGGGCTGGGTAAAGGGTCGGTTGTTGAAGATTTTAGCATCACCAGTTCTGCAAAATTCATGCCTGTAGCACACCTCCGCTGCGAAACTCAAAGGGCGAAACCGCAATAGTTTCGCTGTGAGTTGTAAGTTCTTTGCCGGCGAAACAGGAGCGAAATTCCCTGCTTTAACGGACAAAACTGACTATGATGTTGTCTCTTTCTAACACGATTTCGCTCATTTGCTCAGGAGCCGTCTACATCTCCGCCCGTTGACCGTAGTACTGTTGTACAGCGAAACTCGCGCAGCGGTTTCGCAATTGTTGTTTCGCAGCGGAGGTGTGCTACAGGCATCAAGGTTAATAAATTCGCTTTTTCATCTGCCTAGCACGGTGCGGTAGCAGGCGGCTGCTGCAGATGCTGAAAACTTCAAAAGGCGCAAATACAATAACTTAATTGATAGTTATGTGTTTGAGCCGTTTGGAATTGAAACACCATGTTCATACTAAGTGGGCACTTTGACCCCAAAGTGCCCACTTAGTATTACGGGAAATGTAAGCAAAAAAAATCTTACGAAAGCTTGTAATTTCGACGCCCTAACAATTCTTTCCGCGATTTTGTCTTGAAATAACGATGACTTTGAAATATGAAATCGATTATGATAATATATTGGTTTCAAAATATCAGTTTCGTTACGTCGTAACATGAAATTGAAATCAATACATTAGGCGTTAAAACATTCACAAATTAAAATCAATTTGTGGAAATCATTGATAAATGAGATACCTTGTAGTCAAATGAAAACCCACCTATAGTAAAAAATAAGAAGAAACAATTATAATTAATTGAAACGCTGCGCGACTATAATTTTATTAGACCACTAGAGTACCTAACTCAATATTCATCTTAATATTACATCCTAAAATCAGCAGAAAAAGATAAAGGCAAAAGATAAACCAAATAAAAGAAGAATCCGTACTAGTATTTTTCTTTTATCCCCAAATGACTCAAGTATTGCTTAAGTTAACAAAGTAAGTAGGGACTTATTGTACTTGTTCATAACTTACAGACTCTCTGGTATAATCTTAATAAATATTTTGCTAAGAAATAAGCAGCTAAACTGGTTTTGTTTGAATTTTTTCCACCATTCACCAGTGGTCCCGCGTGTATCATTAGTTTCCGTATGATTGAAGAGCTAAGGCTCATTTTTAAACAGACACAGATACTACCACTGTTTATTATGTTCCCTTGTGCGGAGAGTGGGTCTGTGTCCCAGTAGTGCCAACACTATAAGCTGCTTATGCTGAAACCAACCAAGTAGGCATTGCTTGGTGGGTTTTCACTGACCCAAGCAGGCACTTTTGTGGGTTCAATCTTCACGACTTATATTTAAGACGGAGCCAATTCCATCATTGACTTGAATGCACTAGTAAAATGTAAGTTCTTTTCAGTACCTAATTGACAGTTCACGTCTTCGGGTCTTCGATCATTATTCTTCGGGTGACTCGACAAGACAGGGGTTAGTTTTTAAGCGCCCCATGATATGGGTATCAATTATAGGGGTTTGCTGCGAAGAAAACGATAAAAATTGCATCTATATAAAACTTCTTTTTAAAAAAGATTTTTAACTAGCTTGTTTTCTTTACAGCTCACAGAAGCACTCTTGTCGCTTAAGAATGTAGGTCGTGGCCAAGCCTTAAGAAAGAAAAGACAAAACAAAATACTCCAGAACAATTTGTCCTCCTTCCCGGCAAATAATTGAAGTACTTCTTACAGCCTTTCCCAAACAAAGCTAAGTACTGACAATTGTCTTGAAGAGAATGTGATTTCTGTGTTGATTTTTCGTAACACAATAAGTTTGATTTGTTGTATCTTTAGGCATAGAAGTAAAGAAAGAAAGAAAGAAAACTTATTTATTTGGCACATGCCACAAGTGCACACAACAAAGTAAAAAATAATAATAAAAAAAAAACTAAGAACTAAACACGAAAATGAGTGTGCATCTCACGGCTGCGCCAAATAGGACCAGGAGTGCAAGTACGTAGCACTCGATTCGCTTCGATTCGATAAATCTGACAGTTATTCTCGATAAAATGAGCTTTTATCGAATCGAATCGATGTCGCAAGTACGTAAATGATATTTTAACGATCGGTAGTTTTTTTTTTTTTTTTTTTCCTTTCTTCTCCATTTGCGATCGGTCGCCAGACCATAAGCAAGTTAGTTGCGAGAGTGTAAGGCTTTATGGTGGAGCAACCAGCGCTGCACCTCCCAATCAGAGTATGTGGTCTCTTTTCAACCTTCTGACCACAGATGACGTATTCAGCAACTCAGCGATGAGTGGGTTTGGATGATGAGATAGACGCTCTTTGTGCAGTTTCTTATGCTTGTCAATTTCTGATGCAACTGTTGAGATTTTGAGATGGTCGTGCACCTCATCATTTTTGGTGAACCAAGGAGCATTACTGATTGCCCTTAGAATGCTATTTTGCGCCCTCTGTAAGCAGAGTATGTTGCTTTTACTTGCAACTCCCCAGATCTGGATTCCATACGTCCAGATTGGTTTCAGAACTGAGTTGCATAGCAAGAGTTTGTTGTCCACAGACAGAACTGAGTTCCTCCCCATCAGCCAGTACAGAGAGCGAAACTTGTGGTTGAGCTGTTCTCTTTTTTGCTTGATGTGGTGCTTCCAAGTGAGACGCCTGTCAAGATGAAAGCCAAGGTACTTCACACAGTCGCAATGTGGGAGGGCATCATTCCCTAGTCTAACGGAGGGGCAGTTTCCATTCCTCAGAGCAAAGGTTATGTGATGTGATTTGGCTGGGCTAACACGTATTCGCCACCTATTGAGCCATTTTTGCGTATCGTCTAACTGACGTTGAAGTTTGCTGCTAGCGATTGCTGGATTATCTTCGACCGATAGATATGCTATATCATCAGCGTAGGTTGCAATAGTGATGTTGTCACATACAGGTAAATCCGAGGTGAAGATGTTATACAGCACTGGGCCAAGAACTGAACCTTGGGGTACTCCTTGGGGTACGCCTGAACTCCGTAGAAATTTGATCGTGCTTCTCCTTGTTTAACTTGGAATGATCTTCCAGAAAGATAAGATTCGATAAGGGGAAACATCGAATGTGGTAGTCTTTCTTTGACTTTTACCAGCAGTCCTTTGTGCCAGACGCGATCAAAGGCTTGCTGCACATCAAGGAAAGCCGCCGAGCAGTATTCTTTTCGCTCGAAGCATTGTCTCACAGTATGGTATACTCTGTGGACTTGCTCAATGGTGGAGTGAGACTTACGGAACCCATACTGATGAGATGGTAAGATAGCTGAGTTATCCATGGCCGATTGCACTCTGGTTAGAAAAATTCTTTCCCACAATTTAGAGAGGGCGGGCGTAAGGCTAATGGGTCTATAGTAGCAAGCTTCGTGTTCAGGTTTACCCGGTTTGTGGACCATGACCACTTGAGACACTTTCCAGAGTGCTGGAAAGTGAGAGACCCTGAAGATAGCATTAAAAAGACTGGCTAAGAAGGTGATGCACTTCCGCGGCAGATTCTTTAAGATTGCGGGGGTAATCAAGTCAAATCCTGGCGCTTTTCCTGCTTCCATTAGTTTTATTTCCTTCGCAATTTCTCTTGGTGAGGTAGGCTTGATTGGTAGGCTCATTTGATAGTCTTGTGCGAGTATATCATTTAGGTCTGAATCATCATCTGAGCTCTGATTAGGCTTAAAGACATCAGATAGGTGCTTCGCAAAAACTTCTGCCTTTTCCTCATCAGTCCTGGCCCATGAGTTTTGTGTTCTGATTGGAGGAAATGATTGTTGAGGTTTATTGAGGCCTTGTGTAGCTTTCCAGAGAGAATATTCATCCGTGCAACTTGGAGACAGCAGTTGGAGTTTAGTTTGAACCATATCATTGACTGACTTTTTAATAGTAGCCTTAAGTTCTTTCGCTGCTTTATTCAACCTGCTTTTGTCCAAGGGACAACGCGATAGGTGCCAGATCCTCCGTAATTTACGTTTGTCCAGAATCTTTTCCTTTATATCTAAAGGGTTTGAGGGAATACCAATTATTCGATCGGTAGATAACTCTAAAATTTAAACGATTTTATCGAAAATGCAAGTACGAAACGACATTTTGACAGTTTGACATTCCGCCCACGATAAATCTTGTCGACGCGTGTTACGTACTTCCAAATTCGATAACAAGCTCGATAAAACTGACAACGATAACGATCTCGATGTCGTATCGATGCAAAGTTCGTACTTGCACTGCTGTTCAGCAAACTGCCGAGCAGCTAGTGCCCGACGCTGGTTTTCAACTGACCCCGAGATAGTGATGTGACAGAAGTAAAAGTACACTAGACTGGAATGTCTAGATGACCGTACAAATACAATTTGATGCAAGAAAATACGTATTTAGGTGAAAATCGGCCTGGTGGCTGCCTCATGATCTAATGGTCGCAATGGTCACTGCTGAGCATGAATCCTTAGTTAGATTTTTAGATCGAGCGAAGTAACATTGAGTTTTTTCATGAGGAATTGCTTACCATCACGCCTGTAATCCCCAGAAAGTCAGGCAGAGGTGTCCCTAGTTCACCTACATTTTGCCAGTTATGATTAAGTCCCGTGTAATGTAATAGGGGGCGAACCTTTTGCCATCAACCGGGCAAGTTCACACTTTGTGGCTTCTACTGAGTATTTCCGAATGCAAAACCCAACAACACTTTGGCCAACCCGGGAGTCATAACCAGACCCCATGCTCGGAAGTTGCGCTTGCAACCACTCGACCAAGGATACAGTGCGTAAGTATGTAATAGGTGCCATCGGGGCTGCGGGTTGTTTCGCAAGAGATACCGCGGCTTCGACATAAAGGGCTAAGAAGGAACATGGGTGGTTTTTAGGCAGTAGAAGTCTGACACTCCCTTTCGCTTTGCCCAAGAGCGGGACGGGTTATTTGATGATTTCACACTCACCAAAAAAAAAGTTTTAACAGGTATAAAAAACTTTGCAGTCACCTAAAAGGCTCTAGAAGCTGATGATAGCCACACCACATAATAATGTCCCTATCTCTACTCTAAGAAAGTTCGGTGTCTCTTTTATACATCGTAGTCTATGACAGCAGGTAGGTTAAGTATTCGCGATAAAGGCAGTGTTCGCTCCCAAGCGGTTAGTGTTCCCTCGCTGAACCTCTTACGGCACTTACGCACTAAGGCTGTTTCTACATAGAGGAGTCATTTTAGAACATACTTACAAATAAAAAAAATGTAGCCCATCGGTATCGGGTCAGGGATCCAAATAAAAGAACCTCCTAAAAAGCCGAGCCAAGTTCAGGCTCAGGTGTACACGGCTTTCTGCATAAAGCAAGATTGTAATGTATTTATGGATAATATTAGGTCTTTACCTATGAAATTTCCGTTCTGCAGTACTGACCATTTCAAATCAAAATATTTTTCGAACGAAAAATACGATATTTTACGAATACGATATTTTTCATACGAACTCAATGATCGCCAGCGCGAAGTACGCGTCGAGACGTGCCTTGCACTGCTCAACAGACACACAAATGAAGGAATTTTGAACCGCATTGTTACCTGCGATGAAAAATGGATCCTGTACGATAACCGTAAGCGCTCAGCAAGTTGGTTGGATCCTGGTTCAGCACCTAAACAATGCCCTAAACGAAAACTTACCCCTAGAAAAGTGATGGTCACTGTTTGGTGGTCTAGCGCCGGTGTGATTCATCACAGCTTCTTACTAAACGGGGTGAGCATTACTGCAGATGTGTACTGTGAAGAACTGAATACAATGATGGAGAAGCTGGCACATCTCCAACCAGCATTGGTCAATCGCTCGTCTCCGCTGCTCCTGCACGACAACGCGCGACCTCATACTGCACAGCAGACGGTCTCCAAGTTGCAAGAACTGGGGTTGGAAGCTCTCCGTCATCCGCCCTACTCACCAGACCTTGCGCCTACAGACTACTACTTTTTCCAGAATTTGGATAACTTCTTGGCGGGAAAAAAAAATCAATACCCGAGAGGTAGTACAAAATGCCTTTGAAGAATTTGTTGCCTCCCGACCAGCTGATTTCTTTAAGAAGGGCATCAATAAACTGCCACTGCGTTGGCAAAGATGCATTGATTGCATGGGTGATTACTTCGATTAATACAAATAAAAAATACATGAAAAAAAATCGTTTTTTTTTTCAAACAAAACGGCAATTTCATAGGTAAAGACCTATTAGTTACACTTTCACGTAAAAACTACTAAACGGATATGAGGAGATCTTTGCTCTGCAGTGGAATATTACTGGCTAATAAAAATCACAGTTAACTACACTTTTTGAATAATTATCGTTCAGAGTTCATTCTCTAGAAACATAGTTGCGATGTTTATATTTTCCTTCATCGAAATAAGCGGTAATTATAATACAATACGTACATCATCATCTGCCTAGCCTTTTCCCAACTATATTGGGGTCGGCTTCCAGTCTAACCGGATGCAGCTGAATACCAGTATTTTACATGGAGCGACTGCCTATCTGACCTCCACAACCCAGTTAATACTAGGCAATACAATGGGTCCCAAACAGCAACAAACGACAACGCGGCAGGCCCAGAAGAAGATGGCGGGATGAACTCGACTCTTTTCGCAGGGATTGGCAAATAACATCATTGGATAGGGATAAGTGGAAAGAGGGAAGGGAGGCCTTTGCCCTGCAGTGGGACACGGATGGCTAGTAATAAAAAAATAAAAAAAAAATACAATACCCTTTGGTAAGACTGGATGTCAGAATTTCAGGTCGAATATATATGGCAGCCGGGACCAACAGCTTAACGTGCTTTCCGAGGCACGGAGGAAGCTCGGTATATCGGGCGGTCGCCATCCACAGACCGACCTAGGCAAGCACAGCTTTACCTAAAGATCGACCTGAGTGGCAGTTCTTATTAAGCCTCGAGCTCCTCGAATACAATACGCACATAAATACGAAAATCGAAGGAGCTTGTCTTGGGTTCAAAGTTTTGAACTCGAGACCTATATCTTGGCAGTTCGACGGTCACACCGATCACACCACTGACCTTAGGGCCTGCACTTTGCGTTTTGCGCAGAATGAACCTAAACTAGACGAGAGTATTACTCATTGTAGGCTCGCCCTTAGTAACAAGCACATACATAATATATTTATCTGGAGTATAAGCAGCTACTTAAGAACCTCTTACAAAGCTACTACTTAGAGAGTTTAGACAAGCGTGCTTAAAACTGTGTGTAGAGATGTTTGCTAATGAGTATGAGGTATCTTAGCCTAGACATTTACTGTACTGACGTACTATTTAATTCTGTTACTAGCTGTAGCTGGCTGCTCTGTACAGCCTACATACTTTTTTGAGAAAATAATGATTTATAGATGTAGATATTTTTATTAGATATGCGTAATTGCGTATGTGTGCTACATCAATACAAACTGCGTAAAATTAATATAAAAGATCTTAATCGCACAGTATAGACTTCTTTTGAAGAGACGTAGCGTCTTGTTTTCCTACGGCGGCGTAGCATTGCTACGACGTCGTGGTGCTACGGCGTAGCGTTGCTACGAGTTTCGTATAATATAATAATATAATTATACATGATGTTAGTATGATTCGATTATATTTGTGTCAATGACAATGATTTATATAGGTATGCTTCCAATCGAGTCTTTAGAATTGAAATTGAATTGTTGTTTCCAATTGAGTCTTAGGAAATGCTAAACTAACCTACAGAGAACATAAACGCACTGCTGCGCACCTGACCTTTCTAAAGAACATTATCAATCATCATCTGCCTAGCCTTTTCCCAACTATGTTGGGGTCGGCTTCCAGTCTAACCGGATGTAGCTAAATACCAGCATTTTACATGGAGCGACTGCCTATCTGACCTCCACAACTCAGTTAATACTGGGTAATACGATACTCTTTGGTAAGACTGGTTGTCAGACTTTAAGGTCAACTGTAACGACTGGCAAAGATCTAAATAAGATCTACATTAACGTGCTTTTTGAGGCACGGAAGAAACTCGGTATGTAATGGGCGGTCACCCATCGACAGACCAACTAAGGCAAGCGCGGCTTAACCTAAAGATCAACCCGAGGGGCAGTTCTTATTAAACCACGAGCTCCTCCGATGTTCTAAAGAACATCGTCAATAAGGTCAAATAAAGTCCATGAGTTTCCCCTTCTGGGATTTCCACTCACATTTTGTAATATAATTCCGATTCATCTTTCATTTATCCCATCAATATAACCCTCTACTCACTAACGGCCTTATTAATAAAAAAAAGTTAAACCTGGTTTCATTTACGCTTGGTTTATCTCGCATGCCGTCTCACTTCAAATATATTCAAAAGAAAGTGACGGCATGCGAGATAAACCAAGCGTAAGTTAAAACAGGCTTAACTTTTTTTTATTAATAAGGGGGTAATACTTTTACAAAGAGCTAAAGTCAGTAGTCGATCCGAATCAAAAACTCCCAAGGGACTCATTCGATTCCTCAATAAATCGATCTACTTCGTCGCGTCCCTGTTCCCCACCGGATGTTTATTTCATGTGATATGATCGATACTTGTCGTTTCCACTCGATTTTGTACGGAGAAAAGCTTTGTGTTCACGCGTACAGATGAATGTTAAATATTGATGATACATATAAATCAATATTGATGTGATGTTCAGAGGATATTGTGAAATATACGTATTTTTTTTTGGGACAAGCTCGCCACACTATTCCCAAACCACTGTAACTCCTGTAAGCCAGAATCAACAGTGGCGACCACAAGAAAAGTGCCGAGACAATGAAGCCCGACGAAGTCCCAGAGAAACGATTGAACTGTCTTGGATCCCGCAACGAAATTAATCAGAAAAAAATTGCGGAGGAGTAGGAAAAACTTAATTTCCACTTCCCTCCATATCAGCAGGAGACAGAACAGAACAAGGCCAATAGGCACACAGGGTATACATAAGTTGTATGCACTCAAGGATTTAGTCCTTAAACAATAGCGTCTAGTGGTCGTTATCTCGACTGCTGAGCATGAGGCCCAAGGTTCGATTCCCGGGTGGCAAATTGTTTTTGGGTTTTTTAATCATTCAATCAGAATTTGTCCCCGTCGATGGTAATAGGCTTGCCCTCTATTACATGGGACTTAAACATAACTGGCGAAATGTGGGTGTACTACAGTGAAACTTGGTTAAGTGGGACCTGGATAAGTGAGAAACTTCCATAACTGGAACTCTTGCTGAGGTCCCACCAGCTTGACCTGGATATCTGAGCCACTGGCTAAGTGGAATACCTCTATAAGAGAGACAAATTTTCAGGTCCCTTGAGGTCTCACTTAACTAGGTTTCACTGTATTAGGCACACCTCTGCCTAACCCCATGGGTAACACAGGCGTGAAGTTACATAATGTTTATACTATAGCAAAATTAACATAATATTATGTCATCTGCCTATCCTTACCTATTATTTAGGATGGTGAACTAATGAACTGCCTCCGTGGTCGAGTGGTTTATTAGGCGTTTGCCTTGTGACCCGGTGGTCGTGGGTTCGATTCCCACGGGAAGCATACTTTGTGAAGTTGTTTCCAGTTTGGTTAGGACATTGCAGGCTTGAATCACCTGATTGTCTGATAAAAGATGGTTCCGTGCTTCGGAAGGCACGTATAAAAGCCGGTGGTCCCGGCCGCCAAATGGCGGTCGTCAATCCATGTCAAAGGCCCTTGCGGCGGTTTAGAGACTCTGACAGTAGGGTGTGTGGGGTCGTTAGATCTGACTGCCCACACGATAGGAAGAAGATTTAGGATGGTTTCTTAGCATTTGGGACTCCGATTTGGCTTAATATGACTTCCAAAAAAATCTCTCAGGTCAGTCGGTTTCCTCACGATGTTTTCCTACAAACACTCAAATCGTCACATTCATAAATCTGATGTATCCTCGGTCGCAATCCTCTATGACGTTCAGCTATGACGTTGTCGCAAATCAAATCAAATCAAATCAAAATATTTTATTTGCTAGAATATGGTACATTATGGATGTTACAGTAGGTAGATTTGTTTCAGCATATCCTGCCATGACATGGCGTGCAAATTTCTTACAATAGGAAATAGGAGTGTTTACGCCTGTGATAAAGTGCTGGGACGTGTGTTGGTGTTTGTGTGTCGTGTTGCCCTTCGTAAAAGGCTAGGCGCACCGTACTACCTGACTTTAGAATATTAAACTGCAACCTACATATTTTTTACTTTTCTGTTGAAAATCTCTCATCGTCGCGACAACTTTGCTCCGCATATTATAATTGTTAAAATATTGTTTAAATACCTAATTACACCATCAAACCTCAAAACGGGAGTTTCATTGAGAAATCTGAAGCCCCAACATCTGGCGACCGTGGACAAAACCTGCAATTTTGTCGGAATACAAGTTCGTGAACACGCGACCACGCGCTGCCGGTGTGACCATAACGCCGCAGCCACCTTTCAACCGAATTAAGAACCATACCTGGGTTCCCTGGAGGCGCCACAGCCATTGCAGCCACCGCCGGTTAGCGATCAGCATTGAGCATCGTACCGCAGCCTCGGCCAATGCAGCTAGGCCCCTAAGATGACCCACTGACCAAGATACTTGGGTTCCCTGGAGGCGCCACAGCCATTGCAGCCACCGCCGGTCAGCGATCAGCATTCAGCATCCTACCGCAGCCTCGGCCAATGCAGCTAAGTGCCCATTTATCCTTGTGAATTCCCTGTTACCTACCTATTACCCTACCTTATACCTATACCTTATCCGGATTTAATCTATCCAATACCAATTTAAAATAGCTTCTACGAGTGCATTGGTGTCTGTAGTCATTGTAGTGACTTAAAATATTACATAAATACCTATTTGCTTGCACCTATGCAGTTCATAAAAGTAAATTCACATTTCTATCTATTAGATAACGATTTAACTATCAATAGGAACGCAATATAGGCTATCCACCAATAATATTATCATAGTTCTTTATTAGTGTTTCCTCTCAGGCTTATAACTGTCACTATAGCCATATATTTCACCAAAATCGCCGAACATTCCAGGTCGACGTCTCCGTGTTACATAACTTCGGGCTGCCTGCCGTGTCACCGTGTGACAACAGGGCCCCACTGCTGCGCGGGACCGGCCTCAGGTGACGTTAGGCGAGGAGTGTGAGCTAAGTTGATAGTTTGTTTACATTCACATTTACTAGTTTGTTTCCATAATCAAACCTACTTAGAAACAATTTTTATATCTATTGTTTACAAGGTTTGAGTTCACCATGGGTAAAGATTATGGAGGTGAAACTAGCACTGTAAACGATCCTAATAAATTACAGGATCTTTTAGTGAAACGTAGTTCCATAAAAGGTCAAATAACTAAGTTTAAAAACTTTTTATCAAATATTACCTCTAAAGAATCACTCACTCAGATTGATTTAGCTGAGTTAACATTAAAACTAAACAAATTCGAGTCTGTTTATAGCCGTTTTGATGACTTGCAAAATCAGATAGAAGTTTTACACTCTGATAATTTATCTAATGAGATTGATGAGCGTGATGTTATCGAACAACTGTTTATATCCAACATAGCAATTGCTCGAAGTGTTACACAACAATATAACTCGAACCGTCATGATGAAGGGATAAACAGGGATTTAAATTCAAGTCAGATAACCACAGTTCCGTGTCATCATGATCATCATGACATTGGGTTCAAATTACCGCAAATTCAAATAGCCAAGTTCGACGGGTCTTGCTTTCGCTGGCTTGAATTTCGTGACACATTCCTTTCTATAGTACATAATAACGACCGCATCGCTCCCATTCATAAATTCCATTATCTTATTTCTTACTTGACTGGCGATGCAGCGCGCATTATTGCTAACTTGGGGGTATCCAGTAGTAATTATGCGTGTGCTTGGAAATTATTATGTGACAGATATGACAACACACGACAATTAATAACTCATCATATAAAATCATTGTTAAACATAAAACCAATCGCAAGCGAGTCCGATAAATCATTACGTTTCTTCGTTGATCATATAAATAAAAACATGCGCGCTTTAACTAGTCTCGGTATAGGTTCACGTGACTGGGATATTCTACTCATTCATATAATAAGTCCCACGCTTGATAGCTGCACCGAGACTAAGTGGGAAGAGTACAAAGGTACGTTGGATACCAATTCACCTAGTTTGCAACAATTTTTCAAGTTTCTTACTGATCGTGCTGATGTACTTGAGTCAATAAATAGCTGTTCATCTTCTAAACACAAGACTCGAACAATGTCAAACCCTACCGATTCTAATAATAAAATAAAAACTCATCAGTCTTATATTTCTAATAGTGAAGACAATAATATATCTAATTTATCATGTGGCGTTTGTAATGGTGATCATCGCCTTTATGATTGCCCCACCTTTTTGGCTAAGAGTGTGGATGACCGTATAACTGAAGTAAATAGATTGAACCTTTGCCATAACTGCCTACGGTCTGGCCACTCTGCACGCAATTGTCGCATGCATCCGTGTCGCATGTGCAATACAAAACATAATAGACTCTTGCATAAAAAACAATCTAATAATAAAAATATTTCTAATAATGTCACCATTTCGCCCGACGCCGACGTCACTGACGATACTCTCGTTAATTTTTCTCACCAAAATAATCATCAAGTTCTTCTGTCTACTGCCTATATTGAGGTAGTTAATCCTACGACCAATCAGACACAGAAGGTTCGTGCTCTTTTGGACTGCGGTAGTCAGTCATCGTTTATAACTCAATCTCTTAAAACAAAACTGGTTTTAGAACCAACTACCACTTTGAATGTCAATATCATTGGCATAGGCAATAAAACGACTACTCAAGTTACAGAAACTTGTGTAGTTCAGTTAAAATCTTTGATGAAGCATTTTACTATCACTTCATCTTTTCTGGTGTTGCCAGTGTTGACCGGCAACATACCTCGAATACCCGTAGACTTAAAACAATTTAATATTTCAAGTGATTACTTTTTAGCGGACCCTCAGTTTCACCAACCAGCACCTGTTGATGTTATCATAGGTGCCGATATCTTCTGGGATATTATCGGCCGGGATCAACTTTCTCTCAGCCCTAATTTACCTATATTGAGAAGTTCTCATTTCGGTTGGTTGATAACAGGTCCTTTATATTTTAATTTACCTAAAAACAATAAGTTAAAGGAAACCGATGAAGATTCAAATCTTTCAGTCGTTTCTTATGTGTCATCTGTTGACAAAATAAATCAAGAATTAACAATATTCGGGGACTTAGAAAATGTTCCCCAAACTCCACCACTTATGAGTCCTAGTGAGAAGAAATGCGAAACACATTTTTTATCGCACACTTTCCGTTTACCAACCGGTAGTTTCTCAGTCAGTCTACCTTTAAAGGATATACCTGATTGTCTAGGTGAATCTTATTCACTAGCTAAATAATTAAAAAAATTAAAAAACACGCCTGCCATGACTAAAAGAAAACTAAAAACGAAAAAACAAGTCAAACAATTTCAGTGATGAATGAGAGCAAGGTCCCGTAAATGGAAAACTGAAAACTAAAACTTTTCTCGCAGTCGGGGGACCTGTAAAGAATTGTTCCACCGAACTGTCCCCCGACTGCAAGAAAAGTTTTAGTTTTCAGTTTTCCATTTACGGGACCTTGCTCTCATTCATCACTGAAATTGTTTGACTTGTTTTTTCGTTTTTAGTTTTCTTTTAGTCATGGCAGGCGTGTTTTTTAATTTTTTTAATTATTTGATTTTTATTTCATATTTTTTTTGTGATATATCGGTATTTTGACCTATAACCAATATGCCACGATATATAAGTTTATTTTCAGGAAAGCAATATCGCGCTAAGTATAATGCGATACTAAGGGCCGGTTTCACCACTTGCTGATAAGTCCCTGATAGCCTATCCGGAACTTATCTGCCAGATAAACTACTACTTTTGATAGCATTATCTGTCAGATAACTGTCAGATAACTATCTGACACTTTATCCGTAACCGGTGAAACTGGCCCTAAATCGATTGTTTTGTAAGGACAATAACTTTGAGATCTGAGGTGATTTAGTTCTTGTAGTGACACGTAAATTAGAAACCTCTTAACTTTGTCAGGCGTCTCGATTTACTATGCTTCTGTTCAATGTTTTAACTTTTGCAGCTTGTGTAGGGGAGACCGGGGCGCGACTTAACAAAATTTATATTTTCAGTTGTAGCTTCAAAACGCCTTAACATTTTGAAATGATTTTTGTGTCAAATGATGTCCAAACTATTCATTAACCATATCGTTGGTTTTAATTTGACAATAAATTGGTACCTTTTAGAAAAACTCGATTTTACTCAGAAAAGTCAGAAATTAATACTTACCCCGCGATCGGGGCTACAATTAACGGTTCTGAGGTAAGTATTAACAAAAGGGGCAACAATTAACATTGTAAGTATTTTCCTCTATGAATAAAGAAAACGCAAAATTACAATGATATTTTTTTATTAAGAAATACAATTAACATTAGGCTTAAACAATAAAGCACTTTGTCCCTGCAACAGCGATTATAAGTATAGATAAAGTAACCTAAACAAAACCTCTCTATATAATAACAAAATTCAACAAATATCTGAATGATTTCTTATTAACAGTTACTTTTTTTTACTGTTAATTTATTGAAGGAAACGTTAGTTTTTAATAATCACAATCTTCACTTCATCATCATCATCTTCAGCCATTAGACGTCCACTGCTGGACAAAGGCCTCCCCCATAGAACGCCATAAAGAACGGCAGCCTGCTGTTTGCATCCACCGGTTGCCCGCGACTCTCACGATGTCGTCGGTCCACCTGGTGGGAGGCCTACCAACGCTGCGTCTTCCGGTTCGTGGTTGCCACTCGAGAACCTTTCTTCCCCATCGGTTGTCTGTTCTTCGAGCGATGTGGCCTGCCCATTGTCACTTCAACTTGCATATTCTGCGAGCTATGTCGGTGACCCTGGTTCTTCGGCGAATTTCCTCATTCCGGATTTTGTCGCACAAAGAAACTCCGAGCATAGCTCTCTCCATGGCTCGTTGCGTGACTCTGAGCTTTCACTTCAGCACTTCTATATACCTATAGTCGATACGGCACCGCTGAAGAGACTGTAATTCCGCCCAGGTTTCGATCGAATCGAAGGCTTTTTCATAGTCCACAAACGCTAGACATAATGGCCGATTATACTCCTCAGTCTTCTGTATAATCTGGCGGAGCGTATGGTTGTGGTCCATGGTGCTGAAGCCTTTTCGGAAACCGGCTTGTTCGGGAGGCTGGAAGTCATCAAACCTGCGTTCGAGACGGTTCGTAATGACCCTCGAGAACAGCTTGTACACATGGCTCAGGAGTGAGATGGGACTTTAATTCGTCAATGGGGTGTTGTCACCTTTTTTGAAGAAGAGCACCACCACACTCCTGTGGCATGCTTCTGGCGTAATACCTTCGAGTATGACGGAGTCAAACAGCTTCTGGAGGATTAAAAGTACTGGTACGGGGTAAGAATTAACATGTTAATTCTTACCCCGTATGTTTTGTTAGTTTTAGCCCCATGGGTACCTTTTCAATAAAAAAAAATATAATTAAGAAATAGTGTACATTAGCGTTAGTAAAGTTATGTAACATTATTATGAATAAAACAAGCCACTGTGAAAAAAATAAATATTACGGTGAAATTAAATATTTAACACGTAAATCAAAAAATCGTAAAGTGAAAAAAGTTCGTTACCTGGCCAAAAAAGACGCACATCACACAACACACTCCCACGGCGCACTGAGCTGCACTGAAGAGTTTCAACCTGTAGACCACTGTCACAGGGACGAATTTTAGGAATCACTAGTGACGTGCTGTTTATAGTTTATTAGAAATTCGCTTGTTAATACTTACCTCTGTTAATTGAAGCCCCGGCCTCCCCTACTGTGTGTACTATGTGCACTGTCACAGGTCAACATTATATGAGTGGTAGCTTGCGCCGCTTGATATTACCTTCTCCGTTAATCGTTCTGTTTTATTAGGTGCTGGCCAGTGCAATAAACCGTTGGACATGTTTATCTGGATGTCAATTTATAAATAGAAGTAGATGGAAATAGAACGCAGACAGAACAGGATGGATGCGCGAGCGAAGCGAGCGCGGCAATTTTTGTATACCTTTTATAGGTTAAGAATTGGAGGTGGGGGGGGGGGGGGGGTAATATATTGTCATCGGGAGGGAAGAGAATAACGGACTGTTTTACTTGGTTTCAAGAAGAGAGCTGCCTCCACTTTCGGGATCAAGCGCCTAAGATGGAGGTTTGGAAGATGCAACTGATACCTTGCGACGACATCGATCAATAATTATTGATTAGTATGAAAAAAATATTTGTGTGTTCTTTGTTAATGTGTGTTTGTAGTAGTTTTTGGTCTGTAAATGTGACCATTCTGACCTAATCTTGTAAAGGGTAAATTGATGAACACTATACCTACATCTTTGACAGTCGTCACACGTAGTCAGTGGTTCGAAAGTCTGACAACCAGTCATACCAAGGAGTATCGTATTACCCGGTACTAACTGGGTTGTTTAGAGTCAGCTCAGCGACGAGTAATTTATTAAAGTAAGATGCGCGAGCGAAGCGAGCGCGAAATTTTTTTTATTGTTTTTATAGATTGGGGGGGGGGGGGGTGAATTGTTCATATAGGTTACTGTATTTGTTGTACGTAATTTAATATACATGCAATTTACATACTTACAAATGATAAGGACTATGAATTATTTCGTTGACATTCTAAGAAATTCAAGTAAAGTGCCAAACAGTTTTAAGTATTGTAAGTACTAAAAAACTTGTACAGAACCCTTGGTGCGTGGGTTCAACTCGCACTTGGCCGGTTTTTTATTAAAATATAGTTTTTTAACACACGTAATTCTTTATTCATTTGTGTTAGTAATAAGTTTCAAGTTGAATCTCGTAGTAAGATTTTTTCATACAAAATTCAACCAATGTCTTCTTTTTCCACCCTTTAAGGGGTGCTTTTGAAAAACCTATGATGGCAAACATTATTATTCCCTTATATTCATACTCCTGTCATGTTTCAAGAAAATTGATTCACGCATAATATTGATTTTTCATACAAACTTTAAAACCATTTAGCTGCCGTCGTGGATAGATTTGGGATTTGTAACCTAGCCAGTTTTATTCCTTTCATGACAAGGGATCTACTGATATGTAGCTTGTTCGTATCGATTACCGAATTTAAAATGTCACCATAACATTTGTTGAGTAGTATTACTAGTAAACAATAGATATTGAATACAACTGTGGTATATTTTTGTAATCTACTTAACAAGTTCTAGACGATGATTATAGTTATCATTGAAACTTTAATAAAAAAAAAACTAAAGTTGTTTTTATTTCTAAACCATGGCCACCCTATCATATTTTTCAAAATTTTATCTAGCCTATGTCACCCGGGATAACGCAAAGAATCTAATGATACCACATACATCAAAATCGGTTGAGGCGTTTAGAAGTTATGATGGAATAAAGAAACTCACAGACAAACATACATACATACATGAACGCTAAAAACATAACACTCTTTTTTTTTGGGGCAGTCGTGTAAAAAGGTTTCTTTTATTTAAAAAAGCGTATTCGCAAACCACCGCATGTGAAATTACAGTTTATGGAATTTATGCGTGAGTACGCAGACTTAGGTCACCTTTCAGAATCCGCTATACCGGTACCTTTTACATCTTACTTCCTCTGCCATCACGCTGTCTTCAAAGAAAGCAGTGAATCTACAAAATTTAGAGTCGTATTCGACGGCTCAGCTCCTACTACATCGGGTCAGTCTGTACTCCACACCAATTTTATAAATTTAAAAACCTTTGTAGCTAACAGGATTGCAGAGATATGTGAGTTAACTGATGCCACCTCATGGCGCTATGTGCCCACATCTGTTAATCCTGCTGACCTCATATCCAGAGGAGTCAGTCCAGATAAGCTTGGCAGTACCAAGCTGTGGTGGTTAGGCCCATTATTCTTCATTGAGCCTGAATGTAATTGGCCTATTTTAAAACCGAATAAAATTAATGACTTACCAGAAACTAAACCTAATTTTACTGCCACTTATCTTGTTTCCCAAAATGAACCCATAATTATATTTAAAAACTTTTCTAGCTTAACTAAAATAAAACGGACTTTCGCTTACGTGCTAAGATTTATTAATAATTTAAAACCTAACAAAGATAAAATTCTTGACAATCTAACTGTTGACGAATTAAATAATTCATTTAATCATTTATGCCGTCTTTCACAGCAAGAATCATTTCCGTGTGACTATGATCTACTAAATAATAATAAAGCTTTAAGTACTAAATCACATATTTTATCGTTGACTCCATTCTTGAGTGATGACAAGATCATACGAGTTGGTGGCCGACTAGGCTCATCCGACTATAATTATAATAAAAAACACCCTGTTCTTCTTTTTTTATATTCCTTAGATATAAAATCTCTCACCTCGGAGCCGTGAGCGATCTATCTAAAGACGCCTTTATCATGACATTCCGAAGGTTTGTGTCACGAAGAGGCAGGCCAGCGCAAGTATTCTGCGACAATGGACGCAACTTTGTCGCAGGAGCTAAAGAACTCAACGATTTTTTTTAGATTAATTAAAACGACCTATCTGATTTTGCATGCCAGGAAGGCATTCAGTTTAACTTTTCACCAGCTTACGCTCCTCATTTTGGCGGTATTTTTGAGGCCGGTATCCGTTCTGCAAAATATCACATTAGACGAGTAATGGGTAATTCCCATTTAAGTTATGAAGAGCTTCAAACTCTTTTAGTTCAGGTAGAAGCTGTTTTAAATAGTAGACCTCTCTGTCCTTTATCTGCCTCTCCTGACGATTTCCATTGCCTCACTCCTGGGCATTTTCTCATTGGTCGGGCGCTCACCGTTCTGCCTGAACCAGCTTTAGAAGACTGCCTCTCAACCAACCTGAAGCGTTATGCCAGGCTGCAGCAAATACACCAACATTTTTGGCAACGCTGGCAACGCGAATACATTGCCGAGTTGCAATTGCGCCGTAAGTGGAAGACCACCGCCCGCCTCATCCAAATTGGAGACTTGGTCCTATTGCAAGAAGATGGCGTTCCACCCCTGTGTTGGAGACTGGGACGCACTACAAGGCTCTTCCCAGGACAAGATGGAGTCTCTCGTGTGGCCGACATCAACACGAATAGAGGAATCATACGACGCCCTCTGGTTCGCCTCTGCCCCTTACCAACCGACGAGGACCTACTGAAGGGTTGAAACGTCAAGAGTTTCAACGGGGGGAGGATGTTTACGCCTGTGATAAAGTGCTGGGACGTGTGTTGGTGTTTGTGTGTCGTGTTGCCCTTCGTAAAAGGCTAGGCGCACCGTACTACCTGACTTTAGAATATTAAACTGCAACCTACATATTTTTTACTTTTCTGTTGAAAATCTCTCATCGTCGCGACAACTTTGCTCCGCATATTATAATTGTTAAAATATTGTTTAAATACCTAATTACACCATCAAACCTCAAAACGGGAGTTTCATTGAGAAATCTGAAGCCCCAACAAGGAGCGAAGTCGATTAATCTAGCTTGCAATTTACAGGTTCTATTGACTTGTCATCTAAATATTCTTTAACAGAGTAATATCTTTTAAATAGTAACAGTTTGAAAAGTATTTTTCTAAACATCGTCATCGATAATTCTTGAAGATTATTTGGTAAATGATTGTAGATTAAAATCGACATACAGTACACATTTTTCTTAAATAGTTTTAGTTTTATTGGCGGCAGCCGAAGTTTATCTTTATGCCGTTTTCGGTTATTTGGTCTGTCAGTGCTAGGTTCAAATAAATTATAATTTTTCTTTACAAAAGTACATATTTCAAAAATATATAAACATGGCAAAGGTAGAATTTTAAGTTTTTGGAACAGTGGCTTACAGCTGTCCAAAAAGTGAGCTCCACAAATTGCTCGGATGCATTTTTTTTGAGCTTTAAAAACTCTGTCAAAATCTTCTGAGTTACCCCATATTATAATGCCGTATCTAAGTACGGATGATACATAACCATGGTAAGCCAGCATTGCAGTGGCACAGTTTACTGTTTGTCGAATTCTTTTTAAAACATATATAAAACGATCTAATTTTGTCAGAATTTTGTCAATGTGTGTCTTCCAATTACAATTTTTATCGACCGTTATACCTAAGAACACACAATTATCGACAGTGGTCAAAAGGGAATCTTTATAATTAATGTCTAGCTTATTTATGTTTGAATTGTATGTCTGAAATTGGATTAAGTTTGTTTTTGTCATGTTTATTTTTAAGTTATTGCTATCTAGCCATTCAATTGCATTGTCCAGAGCTTGGACGATTTCATGTTCTAAGTTTATGTTATTGTCACTTTTAATCATTATTGTAGTGTCATCAGCAAATAGTATGCAATCTTTGCCTATAGCCTCTACAATGTCATTGATGTAAATTAGAAAGAGTAGTGGTGATGAGATACCTCCCTGTGGCGTGCCATAATTATTTTGTTTGCATTCCGACCTATAGGTTTTCTTTTCTTTTTGACAAGTTTTTGTTATTTCCACGCATTGAACTCTTTCAGACAGATAACTTTTGATCCAGTCGTTGGCCTTGCCGCGGATTCCGTAATGCTCAAGCTTTGAGAGTAACCTTTTATGGCAGACAAAGTCAAAGGCTTTCGTCATATCTAGAAACGCGCAGCTTATCTTCGATTTTTGATTCAAGCTCTCAGTTATAAATTTTACTAGCGCAAAACATGCCAAAGCAGTGGAGCTACCCTTCCTAAAACCGAATTGTTCTTTTTTAAGAACGTCACAGGTTGTTAAAAAGTTTTCTATTTTTATACACATAATTTTCTCAAAGATTTTGGATAGGATTGGGATTAAGGTTATTGGCCGATAATTGCTCATGTCCGTTTTTACACCTTTCTTATAAAGAGGCTTGACAATTGATCTCTTCAGACGTGTTGGGAAAACTCCTTCTGTTAGAGACAGGTTTATGATGTAGGTCAAGGGAGACACTAAACTCTTTGCACATATTTTTAACACTTTAGTGCTCAGGTCGTCATAACCAGTCGAATTGGTGTTTCTTAGACTGTGAATTATTTTATAAACGTCTGATTCATCCACTGGAGTAAGGAACATGGTTTTAGAATTTTTTGGTGTGTTTATTTTCATGTCATTTTGCATGTTTTTTTTAGAATTGTTGGTCGTCTTTGTTTGGGATATATAATAGTCATTAAATAAGTCACATATTTCGTTTGGATTGTCATAAACTTTATCATTAGTATTGATTACGTAAATTTCAGAGTTGCTGGTCATATTATTTGCGTTTGTTTTAATCATGTCCCATGCCGCTTTACTTATATTTTTGGCTTTATTAATGTAGTTTAAGCTACTCATTTGCTGGGCCTTTTTTTTTTTTTTTTTTTTTTTTTTTTTTTTTTTTTTTTTTGGTGGGTGGAAAATCATCGAATAACCCCCCCCGCTCTTGGGCAGAGCGAAGGGGAGTGTCAGACTTCTACTGACTAAAAACCAACCCATGTTCCCTCTTCCTCGCCCTTGTGTCGGAGCCGCGGTAACTTTTCGATATCCGCAGCCCCGACGGGCGTCGGCCCTTGCGGGCCCCTCCTTGCTGACATCTCTTTGAGGCGCGCGTGGAACACGTACGCGCCGCCGACACGGTCTGTTGCCGTCATGACGACGGCCGGACGGCGAGCTAGCCCGTTACTCACCGTCCACAGGCCCGCGTCTACGGTGGCCGGAGGTCATCGCGTGACCCCCGACGCCCGGAGCGCCTTCCGCGGCGGCTGGGACGTTGAGAGGTTCTCTCCCTCTCTCGTTCCGCCACCTCCTTCGCTAGCATCACTGCTTCGCAGAAGGAGGCGACGGCGTCCCATTCCTCCTCGCTCCGGACCATGGCTTGCACCAGGGCCGGACGCGAGAGGTCACCGCCGCCGATCGCCGCTACGAGAACACGGCGGGGCTCCGCCCAAGCAGGGCACACCTCCACAGTGTGCTCCACCGTGTCCTCCGGTCGATCCTCGCAGTGGAAGCATCCGGGCGTTTCCTCCCGCCTGATTCGGTGCAGGTACCTCCCGAAACACCCGTGTCCGGTGAGGACCTGCGTCAGACGGTAGGTGAGGGCGCCGTGGCGCCTCTCCAGCCACTCCTCAAAGAGGGGACTTACCGCCACTATCGTGGCGTGCCCTGCGCTGGGTTGCGACAGTCGCTGTCTCCATGCCGCCCATTTGCTGGGCCTTGTGTATACATTTTTTCAGTATTTGTGTGTAGTTGTCATATGTTTTTTTGTTTTGTTTCTTGTTATGTTTGTAGAGATGGTATTTTAAATATAATGTTCGTTTTTTAATGCAGCATCTTTATCTCATCTTTTCTTTTCGCATACAAATGTGCGGTCATAAAATACAGCAGGGGCATGACTGTGGCTGATATTACCTTATAGCAGCGCGGATCTGGTTTCGTCGAATATTATACCACAGAAACGTGGGTACTACATAAAAAGTATCCTACTCGTTCCTAGCTTATTGAACACTGTAATTCATTCTGTTGATTCTGTTGGCAATGGCATAATAAAATTATACTTGATCTATAGCCCATATTCGGTTGCCTGAAAGCAAGCATCCAGCATAAGCAGCTTATAATGTTTGCATTGCTGGGATACAGGCCTCTTCTACATGCTTTCTATGAGAAGAAATGGGCTATAATTTACCACGAAGTCCCAGTACGTGTTGGTAGATGTCACATGACTGACGAATTTGTAGTTTAACCTTTTGAGCACCACAGTCACGCAAAAAAAAAACCGAACAAGCAAAAAAGTACCTTAAGTCTGTCGAGCTAAGGTACTTTCTGTGGCGGTCAAAAGGTTAAGGACATGCTGATTTCCTCACAAGAGTAGCATGTGATGATGTAATAGAGTACACAAAGTAATACGCCTGCCTGGATTCGAACCCGCGACTAACTGCTCATAGTTGGGACCACGATCACTGGGTTATCACTGCTCTCCGCCTGAAAGACTTTACTCAAGACGGATGCATTACTAAAAATATTCTGATCATCGCAATGAAATACGAGCACAAACTTAGGACCCAGTAGGTAATATTAATGACAATAATATCCGTGGTGCTAGGCAACTGGGCTTATCCCGGTTGTATACGTCCCTGTGTGCCTATTGGCCTTGTTCTGTTCTGTCTCCTGCTGATATGGAGCGAAGTGGAAATTAGGCTTTTTCCTACTCCTCTGCTATTATTTTCTGATTCATTTCGTTGCGGGATCCAAGACAGTTAAATAATTTCTCTGGGACCTCGTCGAGCTTCATTGTCTCGGCGCTTTTCTTGTGGTCGCCACTGTTGATTCTGGCTAACAGGAGTTACAGTGGTTTGGGAATAGTGTGGCGGGCTTGTCCCAAATTAAATGAAATACGAGCTAATGAATATAAGTAATTTCAGAGGAATTGCCAAATAATAACTGCCAATCGGGTCATCTTCTGGTCCAGCCGCGCTTATTTATACCCATTACATACCGAGTTTGATCCGCACTTCGGAAATCACGTTAAGCCATTGCTGCCTCCTGTCATTTTGTAGATCTTTGACTGTCGTTAGAGGAAGTCAGTGGACCGAAAGTCTGACAACCAGACTTACAGATACCGGCACGGTTCTTGAGCGCTCGGCGGAAGAGTGGGGATCGCTGTGCGCATCGTACACGTTATGACAAATAAAACGCACACCCGTTTTTTATTTATTGGTCGTGAGGTAAGTGGAGCAGGAGTAAAGAACAAATCCCGAGTGACGGCTATGACGCGATGCGCTACGGGCCAATCACTGCACTTTCCCCGCCCCGCGTCTCACTTCATACCATCAAAGGGACACCATAACTCACTTTTGCGTCAGCGCTCAAGATCGTGCCGATGATACCAATGGGTATCGTATTGTCCGATTGTGAAGGTCAGATCGATTCACTTAGGAAACTATCTCAATAGAATCATAGACACCAAAGTTAGTAAATCCTCAGTCATACCATAATTTATCCGTAAATAAAGAGAGAAAAACCAAAATCCCGTATAACTCAAGTAAGCCATCTCCGTCAGTATATAATAACTCCAAATTCACGCTGTGTCAGCGTTTTTCCATTAATAATAAAATTGCGTATCATGCCGTTGTATACAGTACAGCATCAACTGTTAAAATAAACGTCTCGGGATAATAAATTGGATTTTCGAATCTTGGGTATTGAGAGACTAGATTTTGCCTGTGACTTCGTCTGCTTTTTACACGACTGCCCAAAAAAGTGTTGTTTTTATGGCTCATGTATGTAGGTATGTTTGCGTGTTTATTTATACTTTAACTACAAGTTAACGGCCAAACCACGGATCAACGGCCAAACGGGGGACAGTTTAGTGGATAATTTATTTGTAGTGTTATTGATTTTTTTATCAGGAATTTTCTCAGTAATATCTACGGATTTGTACCTGGTTGATGACATAGGCTTGCTCCCTATTAGGGACTTAAACGCAACTGGCAAAATGAAAGTGTACTAAACTTGGGTACACCTCTGCCTAACTCTTCAAATATTACACGCGTGATGTTTTTATATTATGTGAAGTGACTGATTAGTTCAGGATAAACTTTCCAGTCACTTCATTAAGAATCTATTCCCGTCTTATTTATCAAACATAATAAGATATGAAGTACAAAAAAGTTGTCTCCGAAATGATAAATAGGATATCCTAACCTAATCATATTTGATGTCGCACATAGAGGTAGGTAGGTTACTTCTCATCAAAAACCCGTCGGCGCCGGAAATTGGGTACTGAGCCGATAGCGAAATTCAACTTCCTTATAAACTCGTAAACGTTATGTTTATGAATCATGGAAAATTGAAGAAAAATATCTATGTCGTCCTCCTTGTGTGATCAAATCAGTAATCAAGACTGTCGGGGCTGCTGAAAGAGATACCGCGGCCCCGGACACAAAAGGCTACGAAGGAACATGGGTAGTTTTAAGTGAGTAGTAGTCTGTCTCCTCTCCGCCCAGAGCGGGAGAAGTCATTTGATGATATATTTCACACCATCCGAAAAAAAAGACATCCGTAATAGAACCAAGGTAATCGACGTAGCCTGAATAATTTCCAAACTTAAGTGGCAGTTACTGCTGCGCTGCGTGTCGCGGTTCGATCCCCACACGGAAGTAATATTTGTATGGCCTATGCCTGGATAGTTGTTTCAGGTCTGGATGTTTAGTTTGTTTGTGTGGGTTTAAATGTTGTGTTTGGTTTGTGTGTGCACCCACGTTACAGGAGAAATTCCGAGTGTGGGTGCAACGTTAGGTATAAAAAAAATTGTCATATATTTTATTTTATAAGACCTTATCCCCACGGCAAACGCCTAAACAATTACTCGCCCCCAAATTCATGGGTATTCAACGTAACTAGCGAAATGTGGGTGTACCTTAGTACTACCTATTAGATACCCCTCTGCCCATCCCCTCGAGGATAACAGGTGTGATGTTATGTTATGATGAAATCGCAGTCCTAAAAAACAAATAATTAAAAAAAAATAAAAACACGCCTGCCATGTTAAAAAGTGAACTAAAAAGTAAAAAACAAGTTGAACGATTTCAGTAATAAAATATCAAAGTCCCGTAATTGTATCCGAAAATTTAAAACTGAAAACTAAAATTTTAATTGCAGTCGGGGGACAGTTCGGTGGAACATTTCTTTACAGGTCCCCCGACTGCAATTAAAATTTTAGTTTTCAGTTTTAAATTTTCGGATACAATTACGGGACTTTGATATTTTATTACTGAAATTGTTCAACTTGTTTTTTACTTTTTAGTTCACTTTTTAACATGGCAGGCGTGTTTTTATTTTTTTTTAATTATTTGTTTTTTATTTAATACCTTTTAGTGATATAGCGGTGTTTTGACGTATAGACAATATGCCATTATTATATTGCTTTATTTTTCAGGAAAGCAATGTCGTGGTAAAGATAATGCAAAACTAAATCGTTTCAATCGGATCGTAGTTCAGTCATGTGGTGAGGATGAGTGAAAGTCGATTAACAAAAGGTATTTACAAGGCAGATGTAAATGGCAACGCCAGGACGCCCTAGATGAACGACATTCCCTTGGATGAACGATTTAGAAACAGAAATGAGAATAGAAGTATATGAACGTTTTAAGCAAGACAGATCGGAGAAAGAACAGGATGGATGCGCGAGCGCAGCGAGCGCGAGAATTTTTGTATGCTTTTTATTGGTGTTGGAGTTGGGGGCGGGAGAGGGGCAAAGATATTACCATCAGGAGGGAAGAGGATAATAGACTGTTTTACTTGGTTTTGAGAAGAGAATCGCTTACTCTTGTCATGGTTGATATCAATCCTCCACTTCCGGAACCAAGCGTCTAAAAATGATTGGTGTTTACTTTGTAAGTGTCGACTACTGGGTTTCATTGTCACGGAAAGCTAGTTAAACCGTAACATTTACACATCACAATCAGGGCGGCTGTGGTCTTTGATAGTCGTCACACGTATTCAGTGGCCCGAAGTCTGACAACAAGTCTTACCAAGGGGTATCATATAACCGGGTTGTCCAATGTGCAGGTCAAAAAGGCAGCGGTTCTATGTAAAATACCAGTTTTCAGCTGCATCTAGTTAGACTGGAAGCCGACTCCAACATAGTTGGGTGACTTATCTAGGGGGATAAAGCGCTGGATAACCATGCCTGTTTAGTGCAGGTCTCGAAATAAAAGTTTCCAAATACGAGATGACTATTTGGTAGAGGTGCACTAATTATTATAATATGGAAGGAGTAAAAGCAAATTGAAATGGTGAGGAATTTAGACGAATTAAATGTGGTTTAAATTAAATAACAGAGAAAATTTTTGCAATCGTGTCGTGTGTATTTCACGTCACTTCAAAACTTAATGGCATCTGACATGCGGCCGACAAGTAAAAAGTATATATATCAAAATTCGGTTTGCTTGTCCGTCCGCATGTAAAGATTTAATTAAAACAATAAATATCAAATCCTTAGAACTAAATAACATAAAATAATTATAAACCAATAACACTAGGTATATACACATCATTATTTACATGTTGCTAGTGTTGCTACGCCACATCACCCCCCTCCAGAGACCGTCACTACGGGCAATAATAGTTGGGAAAATGGACCTTGCGCCCTGACTTAGTCCTCTTGATATTATCTCCTGTGTTTTCGGGTAATTTGGTGGTGTGTGGTGATTTTCGTGATGTGGATGGTGTTGTGTTTGTATGTGTTTTTGCGTTGTTGTTTGTGTTAGTGTTTGGGTCATGTAGTATGTAGGCAGGTTTAAGCCTGTCAATGGAAACCGTGACAGTTTTGCCATTGACAAGAATCTTAAATACCTTGTCCCCGTGTTGCAAGACTTTGTGTGGTCCAGTGTATGCCGGTTTTAGCGAGCCTCCTGTCTCATCTCTGAGAAAAACGTGACTAGCCGTACCCAAATCTTTAAACACAAATGTTGTTTTGCTGCCATGACGGGATGCTGGTGACGGCTGCAACCTTCTCGCAAAGGTCTTTAACCGTGCCACATAGTTTGACATGTCAATTGTGTCATCGACCTGTGGCTGAAATAACTCCCCTGGTAGCCTGAGCGTTTCCCCATACAAAAGTTCAACTGGGGTAGCTCCAATGTCTTCTTTGTAAGCATTCCGGATTCCTAATAAGACTAGCGGCAAAGACTCAACCCAATTACCGCTAGAGTGGCAGATTATAGCGGCTTTTAGTTGTCTATGAAACCTCTCTATAAGGCCGTTACAGGCAGGGTGGTAAGCCGTGGTTCGCTTGTGGTGGAATCCTACCATATCCGAAAGATTTTTAAACAATACTGATTCAAACTGTTGTCCGCGGTCCGTTACTATGTCAACGGGACAACCGAAACGACTTATCCAACCGCTCACTAAGGCTTTGGCCACGGTTTCTGCTGTTATGTCGGATGTTGGTATTACCTCAGGCCAACGTGTAAACCGGTCGATGGCTGTGAGACAATAACGATAACCTTGTGACAGTGGCAGTGGGCCAATGAGGTCAATGTGAATGTGGTTGAATCTAGCCTTTGGTGGCTTGAAAGTTCCTAATGGTGATGAGTTATGACGCGTCACTTTTGAGCGTTGACACGCCAAACAGGAACGACACCATTCTCTGCAGTCTTTTTTAACTGCTGGCCAAACGAATCGTTCCGTAACCATTTTAGTTGTTGCTTTTGCACCTGGATGACTCCACGAGTGAATGCTGTCAAAAACGTTACGACGGTAATCTTTTGTGACATATGGTCGGGGAATCTTGGTCCTTTCGTCGCAATACAGTTCAGCATCTGATCCTGGCAGTTTCATTTTGACAAGACGTAAAGATGTGTTACTGATAAGAAGTTGTTCTAGCTCTGCGTCGTGCTTCTGAGATTGTGCCAGTTTGTTCAAGTCTACTGGTTGACCAACCTCCTCAATCCGTGAGAGGCTGTCAGCAACGACGTTGTCCTTACCAGATATATGTCTAATGTCGGTCGTAAATTGTGCGATGAAATCCAAATGCCGAAACTGTCTCGGTGTGCAATTTTCTTTCCGAGAGTGGAATGCAAAACAAATAGGTTTGTGATCCGTGTAGATCACAAAATTTCGAGCTTCGACCATATGCCTAAAGTATTTTATGGCTTCATAGATCGCGAGCAATTCTCGGTCATAAGGCGAGTACTTAGATTGTGCTGGACTCAGCTTGCGAGAGAAGAATGCCAGTGGTTGCCATGGTTCTCCGTCCTTGCATTGCTGCAACACTGCACCTAACGCCGTATCTGAAGCGTCGGTAACTAAAGCTAGCTTGGCTTCACAGTCGGGATGGGCGAGCATTGCAGCTTTGCAAAGATTTTCTTTGCATGTGTTGAAGGCTTCCATTTCATGGTCTGTGAAATGCACTGGGTGAGAGCCTTTGACAGACCCCACCAATAGAGCATTTAAAGGAGCTTGGTGCTGAGCTGCTTCAGGTATGAAACGCCTGTAGAAATTTAACATACCCAAAAATCTACGAAGTTCTCGTACCGATTTTGGCGCGGGGTACTTGGTGATGGCTTCCACCTTCTCTGGTAGCGGGCTGGTACCATTGGCAGAGATCCTATATCCGAGGAAAGTTACCTCTTTCACTCCAAAAACACATTTTGCGGAATTGATCACCATCCCGTATTCACGAAGTCGAGTGAAAAGTTGGCGAAGGTGATCTTCATGGGTCTGCTGATCTTTCGAGAACACTAAGAAATCGTCTAGATATGCATAACAGAAGTCCAGTCCTCGTAGCATTTCGTCGACGAATCTCTGGAATGTCTGCGCAGCGTTGCGGAGACCAAAAGTCATGAAAGGAAATTCGTATAACCCGAATGGTGTGGTAATGGCAGTCTTAGGAATGTCCTCTGGGCTAACTGGAATCTGGTTATAAGCTTTAACCAAGTCGACTGTACTGAAGACTGAGCACCCTGACAGGCTATGTGAGAAATCATGAATATGACGTATAGGATAATTATCGGGTACTGTCCTAGAATTCAGCATTCGATAGTCACCACAGGGTCGCCATCCGTTGTTCTTCTTAGGAACTAAATGTAATGGCGATGACCATGGTGAACTTGAGGGTCTGGCTGTGCCATCTTTCAGCATCGCTTCAAACTCGCTTTTTGCGATTTTTAATTTATCAGGGGCCAGGCGGCGTGGTGTGCATGAAACCGGTGGTCCAGGTGTAGTCTGTATGTGATGGACTGTATTGTGTGTAGTTGTGCGGTGTATGCCGTGTGGTCGTGTAATGTCAGGGTATTCCCGTAGTATGTTATGGTATGTGGTGTCACCAATAATTACCTTAACCGAGGAAATAATATCTGACGAACGTGTAGGTGAAGCCGGGGTCGTAAGGGTTGTAAAACTGTCAATAAGGCGATGGTTTCTGCAATCAACAATTAAATTGTAAAATGACAAAAAATCTACACCTATTATTGCCTTTGTAACGTCGGCTACAATAAAACGCCACGTAAAATCACGACGCAACCCCAAGTTTAAACTTAAACTAATATACCCGTATGTTTTTATCGACGTACCATTGGCTGCACACAGTTGATATTCCGAGGACTCACGCCGTCCTGGTAAAACTGCCCGTGGATAAACACAGAGGTCGCTGCCGGTGTCAACCAAAAATTCCGTTTTGGATATTCGATCGGTGACGAATAAGCGACCAGTGCTTGGGCGATCATCGGTCGCCATTACTGACCGCCCTTTGCGTTTCCCGCTGCCGCTGCGTTGTAGTCGCAGGGCTTGAGGCACTTCTTCGCCCGTTCTCCGAACTTATTATGATACCAGCATTGTGGGAATTTACGATAAGTCGACTGCGATCTCGACGAAACCGAACGATGACGTGAACAGTTTGATCTCGTGAATCGATCTCGTGGTCGAGACATTCGCTCCATTTGAGACGTTAATCGTTCCACTTGCTTAACCAGTGCGGCTATCTCTGGATTTGAATTTATAGCAGAAGTTGAGGGTACCTGCGGTCCGACGACATCGTGGATGCGGTCCGCGAGCTCTGCAAGCTCTTCCATGTCGGTCTTGGACTGCGAGGCTATAATGGCCTGTGTCCCGCTCGGCAGACGACTCGTCCAAATTGTTCGCAAAAATTCTTCTGGCACACCTGGTCCAGCTAGGTTTAATAGGTGTCGGTAAAACTGCGATGGTTTTCTATCACCAAGTTCCTCGTGCATAAGAAGTTGCTTGACCTTTTTTTCACGAGAGGCCGACATCCTTTTAATCAACTCCGCCTTAAGTTTTTCATATTTATTGGTTGCTGGAGGATTTTCTATGATTTCCTGAACTTCAGAAGCATATTGTGGGTCTAAGTGACCTGTCACATAATAAAATTTCGTGTCGTCAACCGTAATACCAGACAGCACGAATTGAGCTTCCATCTGCGAAAACCACAGTGACGGTATCTCTGGATAGAATGGCGGAACACGTACGCCAACGCGATACGTCTGATGAAAATTTTCACTGTCGCCGTCATGGCTTGCCACGGTTATGTTGCGCTCACCTTTCTTTGCCATCTCCGCGTTCTTCAAAAGGGGTCACCAGTTTAGTGCAGGTCTCGAAATAAAAGTTTCCAAATACGAGATGACTATTTGGTAGAGGTGCACTAATTATTATAATATGGAAGGAGTAAAAGCAAATTGAAATGGTGAGGAATTTAGACGAATTAAATGTGGTTTAAATTAAATAACAGAGAAAATTTTTGCAATCGTGTCGTGTGTATTTCACGTCACTTCAAAACTTAATGGCATCTGACATGCGGCCGACAAGTAAAAAGTATATATATCAAAATTCGGTTTGCTTGTCCGTCCGCATGTAAAGATTTAATTAAAACAATAAATATCAAATCCTTAGAACTAAATAACATAAAATAATTATAAACCAATAACACTAGGTATATACACATCATTATTTACATGTTGCTAGTGTTGCTACGCCACACCTGGATGGAGCTCAAAAGTAGTAAAATTTCAACGAAGCTCAATATTATGTTTGCCTACGAACTCAGTTTATGAATTATGTAATGCAGAAAAGTTATTAAAGTCACGAGGGACTTGAGTTCTTTTGTTCAGGCCCCAAGAATTGAGAATAGTAGCATGTAGATATGTCTGTGAAATGACTACGAATGCGAAAGCACGAAAGGGGTGGGTGCGCGAGCGAAGCGAGCGCGTTTTTTTTTTGTATTGTTTTATATAATAGGGGGGGGGGGGTAAAACCTAGCCTAAATTATTCCTTACATTACAAATATTATATTTGCTATGTACCTAGTTTGTTCACAGAGTTTAGGCTCTGATTTTGTTGTACATGATAAAAGTGGACTATTCTGTATATTTATTATTAGGGTAACTACAAACTTACCCTAAGTATAAGGGGTTATTTTCAAAAATCAGGAGTCGTTTTTCTTCATTTCTTACAACTCACTCAACAGAAATTCAAGTATACTCGTAGTGCCAAACAGTTTCAATTATAGTACCTACCAAGATGCTGGTACGGAACCATGGGTGACGGATCCAACTCGCACTTGCACACATCAATTGTTTTATTACACACGCAAAGCGAAAATGAGTTTCAAGTTTTTTCAATCTCGCACTACGACTTTTCCATACGAATATCTTTTTCCACCCTTTAAATGAGTGTTTTTGAAAAACCTATGAATGCATACATTTTTATTTCCTTAAATGAATATTCTTACCATGTTTCAAGTAAATTGATTCACGCTTATTGACTTTTCATACAAACTTTAAAACCATTCAGCTGCCGTCGTGGACGGATTTGGGAGTTGTAACCTAGCCAGTTTTATTTCTGTCATTACAAGGAATCTATTGATATTTATCTTATTCGTATCGAATCCCGGGTTTAAATTGTTAACATATCATTTGTTGAGTAGTATTACTAGTGCACAATAGATATTGAATACTACTGTGGTATATTTTTGTAATCTACTTAATAAGTTCTAGACGATGATTATATTTTTCATTTAAATTTCAGTAAAAACAAAATAAAAGTTCGTTTTATTTCTAAACCATGGCCACCCTATTATGTTTTTTGAATTTTTCTATAGCCTATGTCACCCGGGATAATGCAAAGAATCTAATGATACCACACACATCAAAATCGGTTCAGGCGTTTAGAAGTTATAGTGGAATAAAGAAACTTACAAACATACAAACATACATACATGAACGCTAAAAACATAACACTCTTTTTTTGGGGCAGTCGTGTAAAAATTAAATTAAGTAGGTAGGTATCATGTCAGCCGTAGTAAAAATTAAATTCCATATTCCATTTGAAAGGCGCTGAATTGAATGGCATATAATTCTCAAAGAGATCGTCGTAATGATACAAAGAGAGGTATAATATAATAAATCATACCTAGCACAATTTTATTTATTTCTTTGTACCCATAGAAAATCAGTGTAGATTACATTTTATTCTATTTTTTATATCATCATCTGCCTAGCCATTTCCCAAGTATAAGGCTCGGCTTCCAGCATAGCCGGATGCAGCTGAATACTAGGACGAAACATGGAGCGACTGCCTATCTGACCTCCACAACCCAGTTTGTACTGATTACCTGTTACGACTGTAAGACATCAACAAATAAGCCGGGACGAACGGCTTATCGTGCTTTCCGAGGCACGGCGGAAACTCGATATGTAATGGGTGGTAACCAACATCCACAGACCAACCTAAAGATTTATCTGAGCGGCTGTTATTATTTATTTATTTATTTAAAGTTCTCCCTCCTCCTTCTTTTCTTCTCCTCCTTTTTCTTTTTTTTTTTCTTTATTATCTAGCCACGAGCTCTCAATTGATTAACCATGGTTTTATAAATGGCAAAATATTCAACCACCTTGTATGATTGCACAAACGCGAATGATGAGGTTGGGAGTCGATCACCAAGGTAAGCAATTTTTCTTGATATTTCCACTCGTTATGTAAGGCCTCCCTCAGACTGCCTCAATGGCCGAGTTGTCACGACTGCTGAACATTAGTACTTTTAGCGTAGAGTCCGGGGTTTGGTTCCCAAGCAGAGTGTGAATAAGGTTTTCCCTTAGAATTTTCTCAAAAGCGAGTCTTTTTGTGAGTTGGCGGTTTATTACGCCCATGTTACGAAAAACACGTTAGACAGTTCATAAAACTATTCAAAGACCACTCGTTGATGCGTCTGATGGATTCGTCGAAGCAGGGAGCGACAATATGCGTCGAAAGCAAACCATAGGCAAAATTCGAATACCCTCCTTCATGAAAACCACAGACCTTTCAAAAAGTCTATCAAGAACTGTCACATAGACTTTGTACACTGACTTTGTGATGTTCTCAATTCTCTGGATATAATTTCAAACATCCATCTAATCTTTGAAATGCTTGCTGAATGTGTAATAAAAGGGCAAACCTTCACGAGAATCAGTTATCAAAAAATATTTATTTACTGTTTAAGAGTATCCATTTTTCTCTCCAAGAGGTTCGCTTCGGAGGACGACAAATAGCAAGATGATTAAAAAATTCTTGTATGTCAATGATCCTAACAGTCTCAACCTCAGTTTTGGTCTCAAAAGTGGCTGCATATTCTGCGCTATCTTTGGTGCTGTAAGTATATCTTGCCGTTTTACTGTAAATAGCTTGTATTGTCCCAATGGTGGTGGGTGATGGTGGTGTCCCTTCCCATCTTCCACTTTTCACAATCTAGTGCGATAGTAGGGTAAATCCAAGGAAGAGTCTAGCTCATTTCGCTATTTCCTTCTGGGCCTGCCGCGTTTTCGTTTCCTGCTTTTTGGTAACCACTGAGAGAGACTTCTATGAGAATATTATTATAACGACAGTTGGCCTTGTCAACGAACTTCCCATATAACCTGATCTGAAATGTGACGCGTGGTGACGTAGCTTTCCTCTTTGTAAGACAGTGATAAATAAATATGGCCTTGGTTAGTCTGGTTGTTAGACTTTCAGAGTGCTTGAGTGTCAGTTATTGCACTCTCCAGGGTGCCATGCCGTCCTCCCGGTCGTCTTTCATCACAAGTCTTACCGCCGCAATAGCAGCGTGCCCAGCGCAGACTTCGTGAAGGCGTTGCTCACATTCCACCACTAGGACCTGGCGGAGGACCTGGCGGAAGACCAGGCTTTTACCTAAGTGGAAATTATGTCTTCCTACTCCTCCGCTATTATTTTCTGATTAATTTCGTTCCGGGATCCAAGACAGTTAAATTGTTTCTCTGGGACTTCGTCGAGCTTAATTGTCTCGGCGCTTTTCTGGTGGTCGCTACATGTTGGTTATGACTATCAGGAGTTAGTGCGTTGAGAATAGTGTAGCGGGCTTGTCTAGCTGCATGTACAGCGTGCAGTAGTCATCTTCGTTTTTAACCGACTTCCCAAAAGGAGGAGGTTCTCAATTCAATTGGTATGTTTTGTACTTTTCAATTAATTCTTTTGTTTCAGTTACTATGGTGCACAGATGTGTTTCTTGAGAAAAACTACAAAGTCGTGTCAATGGTGAACGAGAGGCGATATAAAATTCTGTACACACTCGTGTGTTGTTTGTATTTCACTTGTACACTTGCCTTTATGCTACAAATTATTAGAATTTCAACGCAGATTTAATAAAGATTATTCTTTAACGGTTCTTTCTCTTTAAACTTTCATGTATCATTTTATCATCACCGAAAGGTTAGTAGACCAGTGCCGAAGCCTCCAAAAGTGGTAAAAACCGGCCAAGTGCGAGTCGGACTCGCGCACCGAGGGTTCCGTAAAAAAAATATATTATGTGATGTAACTAAAAATTTATGGTTTTCGTAATTATTCCTTTATCTATGCTATAAGACGTTGCTTCGTACCAAATTTCAAGATTCTGAGTTCACGGGAAGTACCCTGTAGGTTTTGATTCCCTTGCGAGTGTCGAAAATTTGCGGCATAAACGGGAGTATCTTGATGTAACTAAAAATTTATGGTTTTCGTAATTATTCCTTTATCTATGCTATAAGACGTTGCTTCGTACCAAATTTCAAGATTCTGAGTTCACGGGAAGTACCCTGTAGGTTTTGATTCCCTTGCGAGTGTCGAAAATTTGCGGCATAAACGGGAGTATCTTTTGATGACTTAGAAGTTTGATTTTTTCACAGCTACAAGAGACCATAGACTTGAGTATTTGATATGAATTTCAGCTTGATACCTCCACGCGTTCCTGAGAAAAAAGGTCTTGACAGACAGACAGACAGACAGACGGACAACAAAGTGATCCTATAAGGGTTCCGTTTTTTCCTTTTGAGGTACGGAACCCTAAAAATTAAAGGAAAAATAAATTACGGTCGATCTGAGGTCGGGATGTGGGGGTGGGGGGGTTTTTAAGGGGGGAAAGCGGTTTATCTCGATTTCCGGCAAAACTACAAGTCCTATGGAAAAAAGTTAAATGGCAAAGTTGTAGAGAATAAAAAGATCTACAACTTTGACTTTAACACTTTTTTCACATAACCTCAAAATTTAGATGAAAAATTAAATAAACCAAGTTTTTGGTTTTTTATTTGTATCTTTTTAAAAAAAAAAAAAAATTCTACGAAATTTGTTGAAAACTTACCTTATTATGTCCCAAATACACTATAATTTATTTGATTTAAACTATTTATTTTTCACCTTATTATTGACTTAGTATCGAAAAATCAGCCATATTTTCAATCGAAAATTCTGACGTCAAAATATCAGCTTTTTTTAAAAAGTCGGTGGGCGTTGTGTTCCTTATAATCTCTACTGTCTGATGATGTATAAAAAATATACATTGCAATGCTAAATTTTCTCAAAAAAAGCAAAATCAGCTGCTACGAAATAACAGGTAGTAAGGGCCAAACCCTCCTAGCCCCTTCCTATCACTTCTCTGTGAAATACCTTTTGATGGGCCAAAATTTCCCGTAGGTCTCCACGATATATAAATTATCTTAAAATAACAATAAATAGGCATAAAACAACAATAAATACGCTTATAATTTCTTGTCTAGTCCTTATTGGGTAGTGGGTATTTATTTCGCAGCATCTGATTTTGCATTTTCTGAGAAAATTTACCATTGCAATGTATATTTTTTTATACATCATCAGAAAGTAGAGATTTTAAGGAACACAACGCCCACCGACTTTTTAAAAAAAGCTGATATTTTGACGTCAGAATTTTCGATTGAAAATATGGCTGATTTTTCGATACTATGTCAATAATAAGGTGAAAAATAAATATTTTTAATCAAAAAAAATTACAGTGTATTTAGGGCATAAAAAGGTAAGTTTTCACTAAATTTTGTGAAAAAAAAAAATGTTTTTTGTAAAAGATAAAAATTAAAAACCAGAAACTTGGTTATTTGAATTTTTCGCATACATTTTGGGGTTATGTGAAAAAAGTGTTAAAGTCAAAGTTGTAGATCTTTTTATTCTCTACAACTTTGTCATTTAACTTTTTCCATAGGACTTGTAGTTTTGCCGGAAATCAAGATAAACCGCTTTCCCCCCTTAAACCCCCCCCCCCCACCCCCACTTCCCGAACTCGGATCGACCGTAATTTATTTTTCCTTTCATTTTGATCATATTCCCCTCCTTTTCTAATGGGTTTCATCCTACTGTATTTTTTTTGGTTTCAAAAATTATCGACCCTGGTCTATAGGTAAAGTTATACGGTATAGGTACCTATTACACCCTCTTTTCGTTAAATACTTGTTTAAGACCATCAGCCGAGCGACTTCGTGGCTACTGAGAAATTCCTGATGGAAAAACCCAACTACACTTTGCCCGACTTGGGAATCGAATCCAGAATCTCATGTTCAGCCTGCGACCACTAGACCAACGAGATCGTTTGTTACAACAACTAAAGGTTGAAGTTCAACTAACAGCACTTTTCCATGCTGCATGCATTTAGTCCAGTCATTTGGTAGTTTTACCTGGAAAGTTTTCCAGGAGTTTTGAAAATTGGTGGGTTTGTAGATTTTGACGTGCCCTTTTTAAAAAAATTCACTTCGCCACCTTGTAAGTATTATCATCGGCACGATTCTTGAGCGCTGACGCAAAAGTGAGTTATTGGGTCCCTTTGGTGGTATGAAGTGAAACGCGGGGCGGGGAAAGTGCAGTGATTGGCCCGTAGCGCATCGCGTCATAGCCGTCACTCGGGATTTGTTCTTTACTCCTGCTGCACTTACCTCACGACCAATAAATAATAAACGGGACGTGTGTTTTATTTGTCATAAAGTGTACGATGCGCGCAGCGATCCCCACTCTTCCGCCGAGCGCTCAAGAACCGTGCCGGGTATTATATCTTCGCCGCTCGCTCCACCATTTTGGAAAAATGGCGCCCAAGAACACTTTTTTGAGAATAACTACGTTCCCACTCATTTTACGAGCAAAGATACAAGGTGGCAAAGTGAAAGTTTGAAAATAGCACGTCGAAATCTATAAACCCACCAATTATTTTCAAAACTCTCGGAAAACTTTCCAGGTAACCCCCATTTTTCGCCCCAAATGGCTGTATCATAGAGTATAGTAATCACAGACTACTTAGGGATACTACGATAGTAATATAGATTGGGCTTTAAGTACTAATTTCTTGTCGCTCAGTACTGTCATTAATTTGCTAGAGCGAGACACAGAATGTACTGCCCATCGCATTGTCGATGCATTCCTCTGCTCTGCCTGGCCTGTGAAAAAGTTGCGATTCCGTGTTGCTAGATGAGGCGCAACTATTTATTCCTGTCGAGTGTAGGGACTTCAACATTAGCATGCGTGTGGCAGCGACCGGCATGCGGCAGCGTGTTTATTTTTTTTCAACTTTACCCTACACCGGGAATATAATTATCCTGTATTTGATAAAAAAAAACATTCAGTAGTTCCATCATGGAACTGTCAATGGTACTAGTGACAACGAACCTTGTTGATGGGTTTACAAACATTTAAATTCACAATCAAAGTAATAATTTTGGTGGTTACGAAACAAATATTGCGGGAGTACGACCACAGATTACCGGGTATCTGTCATCTGTGGTACGACTCCCACTTAGCCACTTTACCCGAATTTGACAAAACGAGCCAACTATGAATGAAATTATAATATCTCTAAACAAAATATTTCTTCTAAAATTTAATAAAAGTGATCTTTATTCTGAGAAATGATATAATACGAATTATATTATGAGAAAGGACAATAATATGCGTTTAGATATTGTATGTAACATAGGTATATTATACAAACAAGGAAAGGTTATGAAGTATGGGATAATCAAAATAAAAATCGAAATAAGTTTGAATATTTTATTTGACTTAATTATTCTGTCTTAGCCAACCCCCACTTTCTACGTCTTCGGGTAACACTCTATTCTAACTAAACATAATTATTACAAATTACAAGAAAAATTCTAAAATTTTTCATCACAGAATCACTTTTTTTTTCACAAACAAACAAAATAATAATTATAGTCTAAACCTAGCCTGAAAAATTTGGCATTTCAACGCAACTAAGTGATAAACATTTATATGGTATTATGAACATTATTTTCCTACATATAATAAAGGCGATAATTGCATGAGACTATTATCTGACTTATGTATAATTTATGAAGGGCTAAAGCTAAAACTATTTACAATGTCACAATAATTTATGCTGATGTGCTGTTTGATAATGGTCAGGTTTATAAATCGTATGAAGGAAGATTTCGACCAATCATATGAAAGAAGATTTCGACCAATCGTATGAAGAAAGATTTCGACCAACCGTATGAAAAAAGATTTCGACCAATCATATGTAAGAACATTTCGACCAATCGTGTGAAGAAAGATTTCGACCAATCGTAGGAAGATTTCGACCAATCGTATGAAAGATTTCGACCAATCGTATAAGGAAGATTTCGACCAATCGAACGAACGACAAGAACGGTCATTGTTTTTCTAGTGTAGACTTAATACTTATTATACAGACGGTAAGGGAACTACAAGAAAGGAATAAGTTTACTCAGTGACCCTGAGAAAATGTTCCTAGTTTTGTGAAGGCCCCAGAGTAGCCCGTGAAATTTATTTTTTAAGTTTTTTGCAATTGTCAAAGTGTCAGTTTGCAGGTGTGTGTGATATGGTAAGAAAGAAGGTGTCTCATGAGATGACGAGAAACAGAGAGGTATGGAAGAGGAAAACATGCTGCCCGACCCCAAATGAATTTTGGGATAAGGGCTAGAGAATGATAAATGTCAATGTCAGGTTGTATGTTGTTGTTTGACAAAAGTTAAAATCATCAGAACCTTTAATTTTAATTTATCCCATTTAATGACTTTTTCATGAAGTCCTTCATTGCGATTATATGAACAGGATTGTTTTCATGATTTTAATTCTATAATTACATACGTATATTACGGTCGTGGATCATATTTTGCTCAACATTGACCACTGACCGAAAAATCGCAAAAAAAAAATCTAGGGCTGTTCTGGCGCTACCAACTTAACCTATCGCTTTTTAGATGATAATAAGTTATATAGGTAAGTTGTATATTTTTAACATAACACGCTAGTAATCTACTGCGTACGAAGTAAGTAAGTACTGCGTACGTACGGCAGAGGTGTACCTAATAGTTATTATACACCCATATTTCGAAATACACACACACATGCCGCTATGTCGGCGACAAAAGATAAGTTGATTACAAAAAGTATCATCATTATTGATGTATTCACATAATTATATATAACTTTAGTGTACAATAGATTCTGATTCTTGTATTGATTTATAGTACCTAGATACAATTTTGCATAGATTTTTGCTACAATTTCATTAACGTCAACTTTACAATATTTGAGGAATAAAAATGATGTCAAACCACCATTCATATTCAATCTTTAATTCTAAAACTATTACGGTGACACCAAATACAAATTGTTAATATAACGCAAACAAATCTATAATTTTCACTTGCTTAGGAGGAAAACATCGTGAGGAAACCAGCATTCCCGAGATATTTCTCGACCGCATGTAAAATCAAGTCAGAGGTCTATGGGCGGTATAAAAAACCACCATAAAGACACTAACCATGCGACAAAGGCAAACAAAAACTCCTTACACTAAACAGTAAATACATTATCATTTTAATATCAGCCTGTATCATAAACGCTGTTTTATAACACGCTATACACTTTTAAAAGTTCAACACTAAGGGGATCGGACAAAAAAAAAAGTAATTAGTCCGTCAGATAGATTTTTTAAAAATATTGGACACGTATTTTTTCTTTTTTCAAACAAAAAATGAAGACGATACAGTGCTTCAAAAACTAGTGTGACGTCATATGCTAGTACATTTTGTACCTTCAAGTGACGTTTCTAGCCCCATTCCATGATCTTTGACGAGCTTTATATTCGTCAATTTTTATTGATTTGATAAAACAAAAAACACGTATCCAATATTTTTCGATAATCTAACTGACGGACTAAATAGAATCATATTTTTTTGAGTCGGTCCGATCCCCTATACTAATATACTGCCCTGCTAAGCCGAAAGGCGCTATCTCTGAGATACGCCCTTTTAGTTTTTTTTATACCATTCAATAGCTAGAAGAATTTCGCATCTAATGGTATAAGCCAAATAGTGATATCTATTTAAAAACATTAAAATAAACCACTAAGAAGTTTTTTTATATCTCAATTTTTCCTTTAATTACTAAGAGATTTGACGGCATGTCGTTTTTATGAAGCCAAATAGCCTTATATTGACATAGGCTAGAAACGCTTAAAAAATGCGCGTAAATGTGGGTATTATTAGTTCGCTAAGGTTTGAGATACGGCTATACCTAAGTATAGTAGGTAATTAAAATTGACTTTAATATCTTTAGTAATAAGGATTACACTCACTTACATTTTACAATAGAGCGTGTCGTGACATGAAGATAAACATTAGTAACGATCATTTCTTAGTTTGTTTTGTTGGCGGAAGGAAGCAAAAATTCGTTTTATGCTGTGTTAAAAATAAGGAAAACTTTATTAAATACAGTATTTTTCTAATTACGCAGAGATAAGCTTTTGTGTATTAATATTAAGGTATTTTTTTTAAAGTTAATTCTCTAGTTTCTCACTTTCTTTGAGGTTAAATTAATTTCAAACTTGAAGTTTCGAGAACAACACTTCGAAATTACAAGTGTTCATCTCAGTTGTTAATTATACACTCAACTGCACATCAATTGTGATATACCTTTAGAGAAGCTCTGAGAACAGAGGCAGTTTTAACATTAGGTAAAGAAAGAAAGAAAGAAAGACTGGTTTCGATAATGAACCAATTACGGCTAGCATTATAGGTACAAAGTTCTTAAAATTAGACAAACTACCATCCCCAACTTAAAAAACAGTACCAGCAGGAATATCTCAAACAAAAAAAAAAAAAAACTCTTTCCAGTAACCTGCTAATAGAATGTCTTTTTGGCGGGAACTGCCAACTTTTGATTAATTTTATTTCATAGAAAGCAAATAAATTGCTTTAACTTTTTTTTGTAATTTGCTGCTACATTAAATAAAGTTGTTAAAAAAATTATTAAATGAAGTTTTATTACAAATTTATTCGGTATTTTCATCAAATATGAAAAAAAAACATTTTGTATGGAACTTTCTATGAGCAGAACAAGACTAAAAGCAGTATCTCAATTTTTGAAGCCTTTCTTTTTAATCAAAAATAGCGGTATCTCACAAAATAGGTATAATGGTGCCATTTATGGATAATTTAGGTATGTCAGCTATATCTAGGGTCAAAAATACGTATATATAAGTTTTAACAGTTTTAAAAATATTAGTTTTAACCCCCGTTTGAAGGAGGGAAAAATCCAATCACAAAAAGTCGTTTTTCTCAAAACTTACTCTGATTGAGTTAGCGCTTTTCGGCTTATCAGGGCAGTATAGTCGTTGCATTTCCCGACTGCGTATTGCAGTTCAAACTTAATGTCAACGATATAAAGTCTCATTTTACACTCTCACGATTCGCAGTTACTGTCCATTTTTCTCAATCACCAACATCAGTTTTCTCGTCCGTTTTCTGTTTCTTAGCAGTCGGTGACTCAGTACCTTCATACAACATAACTTCATCACTTGAAAAACCAACTCTTTTTCTCTTCAACGCTTTCGGGTTTCGTTCGGAATCCGAACTCATGCTTCGGGAGGATTCGTCGCTAGAGATCCCGTTTGTCGCACTTTGTATTATAAGGAGGTCCTTCTCGATGTCGGTCAACTCTCTCGGCTTCGGCGGTCGGCCTATGGGACGTTTCGGCTTGTTTTTCGTCGAAGGCGACTCTTCTGTTGGTTTTCTTTTCTTGTTGTATGTCCGTTTGCCGTTGATTTTTGGTTTCTTTGATTGAGATTCGTCCTGGAAAGTTGTAAAGAATGTTTGAGTTTTAAAAATCATAATGTTTTATTTCACATAAATTGACGGCACGGTTGGCGCAGTGGCTGAGCGATTGGACTGCTGCGCTGCGTGTCGCGGGTTCGATTCCCGAACGGAACAAATATTTGTAAGGCCTGCATATAGTTGTTTCGGGTCTGGGTGTGTTTGTGTATGTGAGTTTAAATGTTTGTAAACACACCCACGATACAGGAGAAATTCCTAGTGTGGGGCAACGTAAAAAAAAAGGGTACATAAAAAACGTGAAGGAAAGGTGCGCGGTTCGGGTTGGTAACTTGGTAGTCTCCTATGGAGGAGAACCAGCAAAAAACTACATGGTTACTATTTTAATTTTTTTTTGGCTTTGCAATATTTCATTGCAGCATTATTATCTAAAGAATTTGGGTATTACAATTTCGTGTTTACTGCGTGTTTTTATAATATGGGAGTCACTTCAAATTTTTAAAAGCTCTCAGTTTATAAAACGTGTGGACATTTATAATACCTTCAAAGATATAAAGTTGAAGCAGAGTCAGTAATTCAATGTGTTTTAAATTTTCGCTGAGAGACTCGCGAGGAACTATGCAGTACAGTTTTGAGCACCAATTTGTATACACGAAAAAACTTTAAAAAGCAATTTTCTGCTACAGATACCGGCACGGTTCTTGAGCGCTAAGTGCAGCAGGAGTGAACAAATCCCTTGTGACGGCTATGACGCGATGCGCTACGGGACAATCACTGCACTTTCCCCGCCCCAAGTCTCACTTCATACCACCAAAGGGACCCAATCACTCACTGCAGCGTCAGCGCTCAACAATCGTGCCGATGATAATACTATGTTTATTAACGTTTCCAGTTATAGTTTGACGAAATAGGTTTTATCTCAAGGTAGAAACCGTTATTTCCCAATGGAATAGCTTTTAAATTTTACTAAGTGTAAACACATTCGTGTTTGTGACTGTACTTGTTAGGTACACCTCTGCCTAAACCTTCACGAATTGTTATGATTAAGGGATAAAGGTACACACATCAACACGGTCTAGGGATATTTCATACTCAATTAAATAACTCGAAAAGTACTGGCCGCATTGGAATCTATAATACACCGATTTGTTTGTAATTTATCTCAGACTAATTCCAAATTCAAATTTTTGAAAATTCTTTTGTTTCGGTGGCATAAAAATGTCTTGATGTATAGGAGAGGGAATTTTCATTTGTGCGAAATTTAAAAAACAATACGAATTACGTTTAGTTACAGTTTTTTTTCATTTTTAAACGAAAGATAAAGTTAAAATTGAGGTATTGTAGCCATGCAACGCCGACATTTGACGAGGGCGGAGATGTTACGAGCTGTGGGAATGCTGGAAGCTGGATCTGTTCAGCGTAATGTTGCTGAGGCCATAGGGACCCATCAAAATGTAATTTCTAAATTGTGGACACGCTATCGTGCCACAGGTGAAGTAGCGGAGAGGCACCGGGGGCCAAGTCGCATCACTACCCCCAGACAAGACCGATTTTTGCAAATTACTGCGCGAGCTCAACCAAATGCAACGGCGACTCAATTGGTCCAAAGGCTGCGAGTGGAACACCAAGTGCTTGTGAGTGACCAAACTGTAAGAAGGCGACTGCATGAAAGCAATCTACGCTCTCGTAGACCACTCCGGGTCCCACCTTTACGGAGAGGCAATCGTGGACGACGATTAGAATGGGTTCGGAACCACGTGGACTGGGGCCGTGAGCAATGGTCCAATGTGCTGTTCACGGATGAATCCAGGTTCGGCTTCCATCCAGATTCACGAAGGACGCGTGTTTGGCGAGTTCCTGGACGATGGAGCCGTCTCCAGAACCCTCAGGAAGTTCACCCATACCAAGGAGGAACAATTATGGTTTGGGCAGGAATTCGTCTTGGAGGACGGACGGATCACGTTTGGGTGCGGGGCAATATGACGGAAGAACGATACGTCCAACAGGTGCTGGGGCCCGTAATCTTGCCTCACAGAACACAAATGGGGCAAGATTTCCTGCTCATGCACGACAATGCCCGGGCACACACGGCGAGAACGGTAGCAGCTTGGTTACATACACATAATGTTAGGGCCTTAGACTGGCCTGCTCAATCGCCAGATCTAAATCCCATTGAGCATGCGTGGGATATGCTGCAAAGAAGAGCTCTGAAGGAAGTTCCTGAAAATTTGGCTACAGAAGATCAACTTTTTGCGCACCTCAGAAGGACATGGGACAATATTCCGCAGCAAGACATTGACAACCTTGTTCTGAGCATGCCGAATCGTTGCCGATGTGTTATGAACATCATGGGCGCTTTCTCAGACTACTAACTTCAAGTTTATAAACACAAATTAAATGATTAATCTATTTTTTTCAGTTTTTACTCACAAATTAAAAGTTAATTCATATACGGTTTCCGTCTATGCTTCATTTTTTTTCAATAAAATTCTGAAATTTTAATCAGTACCTTAACCATTATTAAAAAATGGTAGAATATTAAATAACGTATATTTTAAATATATACATGCCATATAAATAATTAACACATTGATAGTAATTCGCTTTTTTAAAAATATCCCTAGACCGTGTTGATGTGTGTATTTGATATACATTACATACTTGTTTAGGTTTAGCTCCAATATATCCAGAGCATCGCTTGGCTCCACACATGCAGCGCTTCTTTTCGATGCCCGCGCACTCCAAGTTGTAGTTGAATGTTACTTCACTGTTCTGTAATATAGGAATAACACTTTTAGTTGCAATTTTGGAGCATTTCAATAGTTTGCAAGCAACTTATGATTCTATTCCAACTGCGCAAGCGAGAATGCTGTGCATGACGTCCTGGCTTCGATTAACAGGCCAGGCAAAATATTATGTATTAGGTTTTTTTCAAAATCAGGAGTTTCTCAGTCACGGAGGCTAGAATTGTACACGTTTGATGGCAGGTTATCATCGATACCTAGTCGATGTTCCACACATTCGAACGAAGCGCGTCGCCAAGTCCTTTATTATGCGCACAGCCAAGGACTGGGATTCCCTGCCTGCGTCGGTTTTTCCGAGTTCATATAACCCTAACCTGTTTAAGTCGCGAGTAAAAAGGCTTCTTCTGTGTAAGCTCGTTCCATCGTCGACATCATCTCTACCCTTAGGGCAAGATTGAAGTCAAGAGCAAGCCCATATATAATTAAAAAAATAAAATTAGTTCGCCTCCTACTACATTGGACTCACATAAAACTGGCGTAATTTGGGTGTTCTAATGTGTTATCTTCTGCATAACCCTTCAGGTATTACAGGCGAGATGATATGTTATAATTAGAAGTTATATCTTAAAATTGTATATACCACTCGGCACGTAAGTTAAAACAAAATGGCGGTCGTTCGCGAAGCTACAATCATGAAAATAAGTCGACTGAGACCCGTGTATTACAGATTGCATCCCGTAAGTTGAATTATTATGATCTTGAATGCTCAGTTGCACATTTTCGTTCGAATCTCACTCTATTTTTGTCATTTTACCTATGCGGACGACCGCCATTTTGTTTCAACTTACGTGCCGAGTGCTATACTATGGTTTACTTACAGCTGGTATGTCGTATAAAGCGAACAGTCCTACACGAACGTCACCCAGTACTGTCCATTTTTGTGTCTCGCAGTTTGGCTCGCAACAATGATTCATGAACCTGAAATATAACGAACATTAAGTAATTATTTTAGAGTCTGTATCTCTCTCTGTGACTGTCTCGTTGGTCGAGTGGTTCCAAACCCGATTGCTGAGCATAAGGTCCTAGATTCAACTCCCCGAGTCGGGCACTGTTGTTTTTCCATCCAGAATAGGGGATCGGTCATAAAAAAACTAATTAGTCCGTCAGATAGATTTCCAAAAATTATTGGACACGTATTTTTTCCTTTTTTCACGTAAACAAAAAATGAAGACGATACAGTTCTTCGAAAACTCGTGTTACGTCATGATAGTACATTTTGTACCTACAAGTGACGTTTCAAGATGATCCATGATCTTTGACGCGTTTTATCTTCGTCATTTTTTATTGATTTGATAAAACAAAAAACACGTATTCAATATTTTTCGATAATCTACGGACTAAACAGAATCACATTATTTTGACCCAGTCCGATCCCCTATTACTCAGTAACAGCCACGGAGTCTGGATTTGTGAATGGTTGACGTGACGTGGGATTCGAATACAGATAGGCGCATTACTTTGTGTATTCTATGTCACAAACACTGCTCTCAAAACGGTAAAACATCGTAAGGACACAGGCATATCCTAGAACCAAACATTCGAAGACATATGATATTTTGGGGAGTATGAGGAACAGGGTGTAAAGTTCCTCATCCCCCATAGAAAAGTTAGGATCCTCCTCGCGGACGGGTGTTGTGTCCGGCGCTAACTGCCCGACAGTTGTAAGTCGGGAACTCCTATATAGGCTTATGTCGCGGATAATGTTGATAGCGCGATGTAGGAATTTCTGTCGATCGTTGTTAGTACGCAGGTGTTGCGATAGATGTCGCTAGTCGCCACAATATCTACCAACCCGAACTGGGCCCGCGTGAAGAGAGGAGGCCTGTGTACCAGCAGTGGGAACATGGAATCCATCCGTAAGAGTAAAGACGTACAGTCGAACAAGCTAATAAGTATACAGCCAGCTAACTTGTATTTACTTTTAAGATTATACTGATATATTTAGAGAATGATGCCAAAAGGTACAGCGTTTGACATCAGTCGCTTAATGCGAAATGCTTTATAAAACAAAATTGCAATCAATATTTTCAGTATTATAGAATTATAAAGATCTCAACCCTGTATACTTATTAGCTTGTTCGACTGTAAGTACGTCAAAAATATTTTGTAGCCAAAGTCTTCTTTATAAAACTCCACTCGTAAGAGACAGACTTACCTAGCAAGATTCCCCTTAGGTCCAGCATCAATCATCCTCTCCTTGTCCAGAGTTAAAAAGTAAAAGTTCTCATCTCTGATCTCATGCTTCCTCCGCATTCGTCGACGAAACTCCTCCTCGTCTATTAACTCGCCCACGTATTCTATCACGAATTGTCCTGTGAATGAGTAAGAAAATGTCAAGTTTACAGTTTTCCGTCGGGGCTGTGGATTATCGAAAGGATAACGCGGCTCCGACACAAGGGCGAAGAAGGAACATGGGTTTGGTTTTTAGTCAGTAGAAGTCTGACACTCCCCTTCGCTCTGCCCAAGAGCGTGGGGGGTTATTCGATGATTTTCCACCCACCAAAAAAAAAACATTTACAGTTTGATTAGACAGATGAGTCAAAGACTAAAAATGGTGTATTCTTGCTCTGCCAGTGTCCTCTTTAGGGAGAGCGGCATTTGAAAAAAAAATACTTACAAATAATTGAATAAAATATAATAACATCACGCCTTTAATCCCTAAAGCGTTAGGCAGAGGTGTAACTCAGTGTTTAAGTTTCATGTAACAGGGAACGACCCTATTGTCATCAACCGAACATAATTCCAGACTTTATGGCTCCTACTGAGAAATTCCTGATAGGAAACCCAATAAAACTTTGCCAGTCTAGGGAATCGAACCCAGGGCGTCACGCTCAGGGCCCTTTCTTGCGACCACTACGCCATAAAGGCTGTCAAATAAAATGATTTTTGAAAAACTTGTCTGATCAGTAAGATTTGCTCTATTGCTCGGTGTCAGACCTCGAAAGCGAGCGAACTTTTGACGATTGGTTAGTGACTTTTTTTTTTGATCAGTCCAAGCTGTCTCACTGCTGGTCAAAGGCCTCCCCCATGGCTTTCCAAGTTTGTTTGATATTTGCTTTCTCCGTCCAATCTGTTAAGAGCGTATGCTACCTCAGATTAGCAACCCTATTTGTGGTGGTTCAAACTTCGCTTGAAATACTGTTAGAATAAAGTTCTAATCAGCTTGCACTACAAAGCGGTTGTTACGTGTTTCGCTGCGGCCGAATAGTGCGAAATTAGTGTTTAATTAATTAGTAATTGGACTAAAAAAGTAAAACACTATGACTTTAGTATGTTGCTTGTAGAATTATTTGGCAAAAAAATCAGAACGATGACATGTATTTTAGTATGGTTTTTACTCGATAAAAGAAAGCGATTTTTAGAGGTATCTTCGCGATTTTTTTCTATCGAGCAAAGTTAGTTGTATTATGTTTTCACAACACTATGGCACTAGCATATATCCTGAAGAATATCATATATTTTTCTGATGTTGATTACTGCAGTGAATCATATACTTTAACGCATTATAAAACTCGCGTTTGAGGTACCATAAGCTCTTAAGAATGAGTCCAGATCGTCACGCCCAGCGTTTCTTGGGCCTGCCTCGGTTACGACGGCCGTCTTCAGGCACCCACTGAGTGACTATCTTGGCCCATCTATCTTGGTCTTGGTCCAGGTTAGTGACTAACCTGCTTTAACATCGTCCAAAGTCTTGAGTCCCCAACCCCGGCTAGGAGTCCTGTACGGCACCAGTTTGGGGTACAGTCGCTTCTCAAACGCGCGGTTGGCGCATCTGTCGCCCGCTTTGCACGTCGGACCGCATTCTGTTAGCAGCATTCTGTGGGTAACATAATTTTATTGTTTCAGTAAAGCCTGGTAAAACACAGCTTCGGCCTCATAATATCAACTAACGAGAAGAAATGACGAAATAACTTAATATGCTAGTTACCTACATTAATATAATTTGGCAAAATAGGACTTGTGTAGTCAAGTTTCTTTGGTATTGTTCGTCGTGACGTTGAGCTCCTTGAGTTATAAGTCGAGCTCCACGATAACTGACAAATGCTTGCACTGACTGGACGGGTCCACTCAAATCTGTGTGGTGCTTTCTTCAAAAGACCATCTCAAACACTAATCTGCATAGTCTTCATGTGTGTATTATACCAAGATTATGTTTGTACCTTGAACATATTGTAAACCCAAACGATTTTAAAAGAGTGTCCATGAAGTTTCTTGCCATTCTTCTCATGAGACCAACGCTTTGGAATTGGCAACTACAGTACACTCACGAGTTATTATGCCTTGTGACTGGGACTGTAGCTTAGTTTATTTAGCTTCAGTAGTTCAGTAGTTTACTGCCGCACTCGGAGAGCTTCAGTGGTTGCTTGGGCCGTCGCTTAGTAAGGGTTTTTGGCAGTTTTGTCATACAAAACTATGTCAGGCCTTTGCTGGGTGGCGGCTTGAGCAATCGTTGGATATCTCTGAGTGCCGCAGTTAGTTTAATTCGACTATTCAAAAGTGCCTGTTACTGGCCTACTTGAAATAAATATTTTTGACTTTGACTTTGAAAAGACACAAAAAGTTGGCCGTCGAGAAATTTCTCGTCTGTATATCACAGGCATGCTGGTGTCCTCACGATGTTTTCATTCACCGAAGCAAATAAAATTAAACCAATACGGAGATTAATACCAAAAATCAGAGGTGTGCGATTTGGGTCTCACTCCTAGACTACGAGCATCACTGCTTTAAGGCAGTGGACTATATTATGAACCTTTTGAGCGCCACAGTCACGTATAGACGACAAGCCGAACCACCAAAAAAGTACCTTAAGTCTGTATGAGTTAAGGTACTTTTTGCTTGTCGTCTATACTTGACTGTGGCGGTCAAAAGGATAAATCCTGCATGTGCTAAGTGTCATGATCATCATTCATAGCCCGACTACACCCACTACAGAGTATAAGCCTCTCATTGCTTGTGCCAAGCTCCATATTCTTGTGCCAGCCTCAAGCAGTATATTCCCGCAATAGCAACAATGTAATCAGCTTAGTAACGGGTGTCTCAGTAAGAGTGCACTTTTTAAAATTGGAATATTTCTTTTTTCATGCAAGTGGCAACTCTGAAATTTGACAGCTGTCATCTCTGTTTATTCCGATTATTAAAAATGGAGCGCTTTTCGAAAGACCAACGCGTTATAATTGTGAAAACTCATTACAAAAATGGGGAACACAATTATCAACACATTTTCTCACGAAATTCTGATGTCAACTGGCCACCAAGATCGTGCGATTTAACGCCGTGCGATTTTTTTCTTTGGGGTACTGTGAAATCTCGGGTTTATGCGAATAAACCCGAAACAATTCCTGAGCTCAAATCGGAAATCCAACGCGTTATCGGTGAGATACAGCCACATCTCTGTGCAAAAGTCACGGAAAATTTCATGAAAAGAGTAATGGCCTGTCATCGGAGCCGTGGGGGTCATTTGCCGGATATTTTATTCCATACTTATTTGGAACATGTGTTCTTTACAATACAATACAATAAAAATATCACAACTCTGTCGTAAAATACTTGTTTTTATTTTAAAAATGAAAAAGTGCACTCTTACTGAGACACCCTTTATATTACGTACCTATTAAGACACTGCGAGTAAGGCCCACACGGGTCATCATCATGAGGGTTACAGTCGCACTGCGTGAGGGAACTCTCAGGGTCCTCCAGCTTGCGACCAATCAGCGAGCCGCACGGTCTGTTCACCTTCAGCTTGACGTAGTGAGGTGGGAGGAGGGATGATGCTATGTCTGAACATTCTTCCTCGTTTGGAGGGGCACCTGAAAAATTATTTGGTTACTGGTCATTTGTGAAGTTCAAAGTGTGTTTAGAGTTTGACCGACTTTATTAATACCTACTTTCTGCTGGAATGTGAAGGATAGGTATATAGTGTGTGGCGACTAGCGACATCTATCGCAACACCTGCGTACTAACAACGATCCACAGAAAATCCTACATCGCGCTATGAACATTATCCGCGACATAAGCCTATATAGGAGTTCCCGACTTACATAATTATGTCGGGCAGTTAGCCCGCCGGACACAACACCCGTCCGGTCGGAGGATCCTCCCTTTTCTATGGGGGATGAGGAACTTTACAACCTGTTCCTCATACCCCCCCAAAAGTGTTATGGCATTGATTTCACCAAATATTAAATAGTGATTAAATTGGTCAAAACTGAATACAACATATTTCCGACAACAATGAGTCCCGTGGTTACGCTGTGTTTACAAACTACGGCTCATATTCAAATCTTTTTATTTGTAGAAAATAGGTGAATAAAAGTACAGATGTCAATAATAATAAAGTGAACCCTGTCTGGTAATTAACGATCGTTTGCACTACATGTGATTGTAAATTATTTGACTGTTGTAAAAGCACATTTTGCTTATTTGGATAAAAAAAAAAAAAGAGAAGTCCTGACTGACTGACTGACTCATCAACGCCCAGCCCAAACCCTTGAACCTAGAAAGCTGAAATTTTGCACAGAGGTTTCCGTTATAATGTAGACAAGGAATCCAAAGGGAGTTAATTATGGGATGAAAGTTTGTATGGAAAATCGTCATTTTCACGCGGGCGAAGCCGCTGGCAAAAGCTAGTACATAATAATATTGAAAATTTCGAGTAGCACTTACTTTTTAATATTTCACAAGCCCTCTGTGCGTGTTCCATAGCGGTGGTGAAGGCTGCGTCTATTTTAGACTTCTGGCTCGATATACGACCAGAATCCCCTGTAAACACATCAACAATCAAGATTCACACTGCTTTTAAACAGTCCAAAGGTAGGAATAGTCTGCCAACCTTAAACTGCTCTGTTGCTAGTTCTATTAGCTCGCTTTGTTCCATTCTGTTTCCCAGTTTTTAACCGATTTCTAAAAAAAGAAGGAGGTTCTCAATTCGGATGTTTGTATTTTTTTTTTTATGTTTGTTCGGGCATAACTCCGTCACTTGCTAACCGATTTAAAAAATTCTTTTTTTGTTGGAAAGGGTTATATTGGATAGGGTTTTATCGAAATCGGACAAGCGGTTTTTGAAAAATCAACAAATCTCAAAAAAAAAAACTACCGTGTCCACATTATGACTCATGAACATGTGAACTTACATAATTATGAACCACTAAAAAGTGTAAAATAAAAACTTTTTAACAAAAAATAAAACCGCCTTCAAAAAAAACTTTGTTTGTTTGATTTCATGTTTTTGCCACCGACTTCAGAAGCTGATTTTTCTTCTAAAGTTTATTTTTCACTTTTTCGTGTTTTTTTTGAAGGCGGTTTTATTTTTTGTTAAAAAGTTTTTTGTAACATGATGTGACCAACATCCCCGTTTTTATTTTTTTAAAAGCTTTTATTTAGCTTGCAATGTTTGTTTGCATGTATGTATGTTCGGCTAATTCTTGCACCTCAATTTTAAAGCAGATATCTTCAACCAATTGAGCTGAAATTTTGCACACATGTGGATATTATTAGTCTATTCTGTCCCACTGCTGTACAAAGGCTTCCCCCAGTTCCTTCCAAAAGCTCTTTTCCAGTGCCTCGCCGAAACAGCCCTCGCGATACAGGCCCGGCCCAGAGGCCGACCTCGAGTGTGCCGTGTCTACCGGCAACCATCGTTGAGAGACACCACCACCAGCGGTCATCGTGCATGCAGCTGATAAAATATGACCCACCCAATCCCAATTTTGGCCAAAGCAACCACGCAATGAGTCCCAATCAGCAGCAAACGACAACGCGGCAGGCCCAGAAGGCGATGGCGGGACGAGCTGGATTCTTTTTGCAGAGATTGGAAAACCGGAGCACTGGATAGGAATAAGTGGAAAGAGGGAAGGGAGGCCTTTGCCCTGCAGTGGGACACAAATGGCTGATAATAATAATAATAAATCCCAATTTAGCCGAGCAGCCTTCTTGCCAACGTCCACTACACGCTGCATTCCAAAACGGGCACGGTTTGGTCTTGTCTTTTGACACCCAAAATGCTGCTAGGGGTATATCAACGGGCAAAGGCTGCGGGATGTTCACAGGATGCCGCGGCCTCGACATAAAGGGCTAAGAAGGAACACGGGTGGTTTTTAGTCAGTAGAAGTCTGAACTGAAACTCCCTTTCGCTATGCCCAAGAGCGGGGGGCGGCTCATTTGATGATTTTCCACCCACCCGAAAAAAAAACTGGCCAAGTACACACGGCTACACATCAAGCTATACATTTCCAGTTTACGCTGATCTCGCACTGTACGGAAATCCCATACAATGCGAGAACAGCTTATACTGGAAATGTATAGCTTGATGTGTAGCCGTGTGTACAAGTCGGACTTGTTCATGAAGGGTTCCGTACCATGACTTCTTATAGGTTTTCCTGTAATCTATACGTGTCAAGTTCATAGCCGTAAGTTTTTTCAGAATTTTAGGTTCAGTAGTTTCGGAGATAAGGGGGGGGGGGATGGTCGGACAGGCAGACACACGAGTGATCCTATAAGGGTTCCATTTTTTCCTTTTGAGGTACGGAACCCTAAAAAAGGGCAAAGGAACACATCCATTGGCCTTTAGCATTCTCCAAGGTGGAACTTCTGAGTCTTGGTGTGTGACCAGGTACTGGACCATCGTACGTCAGAACAGGCCAAATCCACATAATTTCGATAATTTATTAAAGCATTCCCAAGTCATTTCTTAAATGATTATTACATCAAACCGATGATTATTTCTATTAAAATATGTTAACGAAAGATATATTCAATTTCAAACTAAACGAACCTTCTTGGAACGGGAACACGCGTCCCCTATTGACCCAGTAGTGGTCGTATTGTCCAAAGAACCGCACTACGAACTCGCCGTGGTTGTGTTTTACGGCCATTATGTTTTCCGGGATCTCCGACGGATGCAGGACTATACCGGGCCACCATCTGTGAAATGATTAAATTGATAGCTGTTTTAGTAGTTAGAAGTTTCAAAAATTAATATAAAATAACATTTTTTTTTTGTGAATTTAAAGTAAGAGAAAATACATAAAAAAAAATACATTCGTGCAGAGGCTATATTTTTGTTTTATTCGACAAGCCCGCCACACTATTCCCAAACTACTGTAGCGGTAACACTGGCGTGTTAGCCAGAGTCAACAGTGGCAAACCACAAGAAAAGTGCCGAGCCGATGAAGCTCGACGAAGTCCCAGAAAAACGATTTAACTGTCTTGGATTCCGCAACGAAATTAACCAGAAAAGCGCGGAGGAGTAGGAAAAAAACACCTTATACACCATGTATACTAAAATATGTTTAGAGTGGAGTTGTTACTAACCTGTAATGCCCCAGTTTGACCCACACCATCTCCCCATACAGCGGCAAACGTCCTGTCTCACAATCTTCGCACATGTAACCACCTAGAACAAACAAAGGTTACAATGTACAAACTTCATTTTTACTTGTTGTTGCCCGCGAACTTCATTCGCGTAAAATTATTGTACATATTGTTATCATTTCAACGGCTTTATTTTTTTGCACGGAATCGGCTTTTTCTAAAATAAAAAGCCTAAGTTACTCCTAGTCCTTACAGCAGGACTCGGGCCAGGCATTTCGGAGATTGGCCGGAACAATCATACAATAACGAAAACAAAAAAACAAAGTACTTATAAAAAAAATATGCATTGAGTAAAAAGCTGTAATTTTAAAAACATCTTAAATTTTAATCATTCCCTATAAGTAGTTACTTTACCATTCTTTTCTATTCAAAAACAAGGCATCTTCATTCAAATTAGAATACAATTGTATTCATGTATACAGTACGTATTTATGTATGAAGAGTGTACAGTCAGCAGCACCAAAATGTATACACTCAGCAACGTTTACAAGCAATTTTCGCCTACTGTACTGATTTTACTTACATGTTACGGTAGAGCCCAGAGCCCATATTATCTTAAAGATGGTCATAATAATATGGGAGCGAACAAGTATTACGTAAAGCAATTTTTGATCCGGTTACCTGTACCATTTTTTTTTTTTTTTTTTAAACTATTTAAAAAAGCTTTTCGTACCACTTGCTCAAAAAAGTGACATTCTATGACGATTCACAAAAAGCGAACATAACAATAGTCATTTTTAATCTGTTAAAAACAGGGAAAGAAAATTGTACTGAATTTCATTCATTCTCTAGGGTGAGAATGTGATTTCTATCAATAATTGGACCAATGTTTCGAATGTTAACTTTTACTTTTAATTGTCATTATTTTTAATAAATGCTTATCTCATATTATTATTGTGTTATTTTTTTCGCAAATGGTACGAGAAGTAGAGTATTTTCCTCGGTGATAAAGCTGTCTTAAGCCGCAATTATACTTAGCCCGCGCCGCGTGTCGCAACGCGTGGGTAAGCTATCGGTTACATACATTTAGTATTGGATTGATTACATTAGTCCCGTCCCGTCCCGCGTGTCGACACGCGGGACTAATGTAATCACTCCAATACTAAATGTATGTAACCGATAGCTTACCCTACGCGTTGCGACACGCGGCGCGGGGTAAGTATAATTGCGGCTTTAAGTCTTGCGTGAACTTAAATCCCTCGCTACACTCGCGATTTAAATCGTCACCCGCGACAGAAGACACTGCTTTATCCCCTTGGTTAATAATCTATTATTAGAGGATGTATCTACGCGACCTTTCTGAAGGGTTAAAAACAACAAAGTGATCCTATAAGGGTTCCGGTTTTTCCTTTTGAAGTACGGAACCCTAAAAACAATGTTACGTAACGCGTAGTTCAAAACCCCCTCCTGCCCCTGTTACGCATCGTAACGTTTTACAAGACCTCTCCTCTAATTCTTTACGTAATACTTGAACGCTCCCTAACTCAAAATTACAATCGTTATTTCATGAGAAATTCGCGCTTGAACTTTGCCAAGTGTATACATATTGGTGCTCTTGATTGTACAGGCGACGGTTGTCGGGTCGGCCGGTTGTAAGCGTCCCGCTTTGACAAGGTCAAGGTTGATCCCGACCATGTAAATGTAGTATGACGTAATAGTATTAAAATAGGTTGACCTAAAAAGGTTTTTGAGATTTACGTGTTACTATGTGTGTGTTTTTGTATGTCAGTTAGATCTATTGATTGATTATAATAACTAGTTTCATCCAAAATCAAACAAGTATAATTTTTGAGTCGTTTCATCAAGCGAGCCGTTAGTTTAGGTACCCTTATAAATTAAAGATCCTTTTAGTATTAGCTACCATACCATCATTCTCCTCCGGTATAGAGGAGAAGAACATAGAGGGAACAGGAGAGGGGGAGAAAGGGGCAAATGGGGCAACTTTGAAAAAGGTAGGAGGGGAAAAGGGGGCAAAAAGGGGAGGTTTTGCACTTTTTAGCTACTCATGAGAGTTACTTATACGCTTCACCCACTCAACCTTCGTTACGCTACGGGAAGGTATTGCCCCATTTGCCCCTTTCTCCCCCCTTTAGGCGGATCTCGGAAGTTAAGAGACTTGGAACATTTTTTTTTCAGAAAGGGGCAATGCGTTAGTCGAAATCATTTTTCAAAGCTCATTCTCTCCCCCTCCCCCCCTCTTCACGAGTTTTACTGCCTAGTCACGCATATATAGATGTTTCATATCAAAATCTGATTTTCACCTCACTACACATGCAAATGTTGTATTGAGTCTGGTTCTTCTAACCTAACAGACAGAAGTGTTGCTAGGGACTTTGTTCTGCCACTTCTTCTTCTCAGCTAAAAAACTAGGAAGTGTCGAAGGGGTGGCGAAAAGTATTGATTAAGAGCCTCATTTGAAGAAATGACTTTTGATTTTGATTAATTTATATCAACTTACCCTCAGGCGGTTTAATATTCAGGCACTCAGCATGGAAGGACGTCGGGCAGTACTCGCAGCAAATCAGTGATCCACCTAACGCGCATATGAAGCACCATCCTGTGTTCACGTGGCACGGGACTTTACCGGGCCTGGGAAAAAGAAGGTGAATATTTTATAAGGGTAATACTACCTATAAGCAAAAAAATAAGCACAAAAGTTGGAAGCAGACAGGACCCATTTGAATATCATCATCAACAGCCTATTAACCCATTGACCGCCACGGTCAAGTAAGACGACAAGCCAAAAAGTACCTTAAGTCGACAGACTTAGGGCACTTTTTTGCTTGTTCGGCTTGTCGTCTATACGTGACTGTGGCGCTAAAAAGGTTAATGTTCCCACTGCTGGGACACAGGCCTCTTCTCTTTTTGAGATTGAATGGGAATAAATATATAATTTACTGACAGACAGACATTGTAACATCACACGAAACACTGAGAACGAGACACAAAGAACTAAAGGAATAATTTTTAGTGAGGACGCTTTTTTAGGAGAGTGGGAAATCACCAAATAACTCCTCACTATGGGCGGAGTGCAAGGGAGTGCCGGACTGACTAAAAACCACCCATGTTCCTTCTTAGCGCTGTGTGTTTGTGTTGTTTGGGTCGCGGTATCTCTTTCTAACAACCCGCAGCCCCGAGTATGAGGACCCTAATGATAAGATTGAAAATCTACTGATTCATATAATTTACTTTGTTCATTATTTAGTTGGAGAATGATACAACAAGCAGCCTTGTGCCTTTAGTGATACAAGTATGAATTACTACTTTAGATTTACCAATACTAGTATATAGGTCCTCCTGGCCAATCGTAGCGGAGATTAGTCATAGTTACGAGAGATATTATAGTGCACAAGTGTGTGCAGGCACAGGTGCAATCTCTGTTCCTTTACTCTCACAGTCCGATGGGACGGCAATCCGACACGACCGGAGAGAGATCAAACGCAGGACCAACAGCTAACGTCCTTTACGAGGCACGTGGGTCTCATACCGCCAACTCGCAAACTCCGGTCTACTTGAGAAATTAATCCTAAAGACAGTACCAAAATACTAGTACCTAGATATAAATAAATAAAATACTCACTTATGCTCATAATGCCTCGGACAAATAATATGCGACGCGGTCAAAATCAGCGTCCCAGCGGGCAGACATTTTGTAAACGAGTGATATGTCGCGGGACATCGGACACATCTCGCCAGCTTGTCCCCACTGAACCTAGTCTTACACCCCCTTGGGTCATCAGACACACACGTATGACAAACATGACGAGGACACGTCAAGGCCTCAAAGTACTCATTTATTTTCTTGTTCGTCTTTGAAGGCTCCCCACCATTGAACTGAGTTTGAGGCCAGTGATCTAAGCACTTCAAATGATAGTGCTTATGGCAATGCGCCACATGGCATTTTTGTCGCAAAGTCGCCTCGGCTTTTGACACAGCAGATTTGCATACAAAGCACACTGGCGTCTCATATTTTTGACAGTTCTTGCATTTGAAATTTGAGTGATCTATTTCGGAACGTCGAGGTTTTAGTTTGACGTCGATAATCTCGCATTTTCCTGGTATGGCGTCGCTCCAATCGCAGCAGTCGTCGCTGGAGTAAGAATCGTAATCGATTTTCTCGTTTTCAGCTTCAAGTAACTCTTTCATTTTGGCTTCTAATTGTGCTTCTAGTGTCTCAGCATCAACTGTACTGTATGATTCTGTTTCAAGCATTTCATCGATTGTCATGCTCTCTTCAGACGCATCTTGAGATCTTTCGTCTTGACTATCCAACTCATCAGAGCTTTTCGGTTTCCGAACCAACTTTTTCTTCCTTTTTCTGCCTCTGGAAGGAGCAGGAGTTTCTATTTCTACATCTTCTCTATTAACACAGTCGACGTGGAACATGCTATTGCAACCTTTGCATTTGACTAGATTGCCAGTCACCTCGCAGATTTCACATACTTTCTCTCTAATTAGACCTTTGAAAACATTAGGTTTTGGTTGGGCTAATTTTTCAAAGTAAAGTTCTACTTCGTCTATATCATTTCCTTCTTGAGTTGGTTCTTCAGATTCTTCGCCATTTTCATCAACATGTTTGTTTTTAGGATTAAATATTGAGAAAACTTCTAATTCTTCTTCAATATCTGAGAATTCTTCATTGTAATAAGGTTTTATTACTTTCCTTCTAGGCTTATCTTTTGGCAACACATGCTCGCCAGTTTCTCGCGTCTCTTCTTTTTCAGCGTGTCTGTCTGTTTTAAATTTTCTTTTACCTTTTTTAGGTTGTTGTACATCTTCGAGACCTTTCACTAAACCTGATTGTTCGATCTCATCATTTTTCTTAATTTCAGACTTAGTATTCTCTTCATACAACCAAGTTTGGTATAAATACGCCACGATTTCATCTTGAGTCAGATGTGGATTTTCGTCTATCAAAGAGTCTTGTCGTAGTTCCAAATAACTCACGAATTCGGGATCTTCTAGATCATTTTCGACCTTTTTGGGAGGAAACTTCTTTTTACGTTTATTAAGAGATATTTCACTGTCTCCGGAATTAATGGATATTGTGTCAGCTTCTTCGTCTTTAACTTTGACGTCTTCATTAAAATTATTTTCCTTTCTTGCTTTTGAGCGTAGTTTGCACCTAATAAGAGGAGCTTCGCTATCTTCTGAGCAAATAGAATCTGCGTCAAAATCATCACTCACGATACTTTTCCCTGGTTCTTGTGAGCAACTCGCTTGTACTGCATTTGAAGCGTCTATTGGCGTTACTTCTTTACTTATTTCTATGTTTGGCTCAACAGTAGTTGCCAATGTTATTTTATTATCATAATTTTCTTTCACATCTTTTGTATCAGCGCTTACGTCCGTATTTTCTTTAGGTTTAGGTGTCGAAGACCCTAACGCAATTTCTATTTCGTTTCTTAGAAATTTATTTTTTACTGAAGAAAAAGTTTGAGTTATTTCATCTTTATCGTCGTCTAGTAATTCATACGCCGGTGATGGTACTTCATCAGCTTCATCTGAAAATTTGTCGGCTTCTTCATCGATTTGATAATTTCTATCGACATCCGTATATACCATTTTTCTTTCGCCTCTTGTCTTTCTATGTAAGAATCTCTGCATAATATTTTTGTTAAGACTCAAATTCTTTTTATGGTTCCTTTGTTTTGTTGGGTCCTTTTCTCTTGGTTTCCTTTTCTGTTCCGGTTCAGAGTTCAACCCTTTAACTAAATTTAACTCTCGCAAATCATCGTTTTTCTTAACATCAGATTTAGAATTTTCTTCGTAAAGCCATGTTTTGTACAAATAGCCTACAATTTCGTCGTGAGTTAACTCCGGACTTTCATCAATTAATGCATCTTGTCTCATTTCTAGATATTTGACAAATTCTGTATTTTCAAGAGGATCTTCTGTTTTTTTATGGTTTGATCGTAGTTTACGTTTGCTTTCTGATTTACTTGAGGTGACGCTGTCTTCTGAGTTAATAGAGATCGTATCATAATCAATGTCGTCATCGTGAAACCCATTTTCTTTTATCATTTGAGGCATGGACATAGGTATATGTACCTCATTTGCAGTATTCATATCAACCTCTTTCACATTTAAATGACCATTAATAGGTCCGTTTTTTGTAATACTTGCAACAATATCACGATTTGGGATTTCATCACTAATTTTATTTTTGCTAAATACAAATTTATTACAACTTTCTACTTCATTGTGTTTCTTTAAGTCGATAGAATCTTTAGTTGCATCATTTTGTAGACTTTCTGACGCAGAATCCGACATCGGGGGAAATTCATAATCATCTGCGAAATTAGTTTCCTTAGTCAGTACCTTAGAAGGCACATCATTTGTTACTTCAGCGTTAAAATTATCAGCGCTAACACTACTATCAATTTCAATGACAACACTCTTTTTAACAGACTCGGCAGATATTGAATCGTCATAAATATCATGTTGAGTATCTAATATACTATCATCAGTAAGAGGAGCTTCACTCAAACTGCGGTTGTCATCAGTCTGACTATCAGTTTCATAATCAGGCTTATAATCGCTGTCTTCATCGACAGACATGTGGCTTGGCTCATCTGCAACTGAATCGTCATTTATCATTTCGTCCTGTGAGTCGGCAGTTACATTTTCTGGTTTGTGTTGACCAGTGATTCCTTCACTTTCGGTGTGACTTCCGTCAGTTGCTGCCTGACTGTATTGGTCATCAAATGAATTTTCATAAACAGGACTTGTGGCTTGATCCGTATTCCTTACGGTATCAGGTGTATTAGCACGATTTTCAATAGTTTCTTCTGTTTCATCTGTATAAAAAGATAGTTTTGCTCCTCTTCCTCCTTTTGTTCTATTGTTGTTACCTGGAGATGTTTCTGTGCTTAAAATGCTGTCTTGACTATTGTCATATGTATTACTCTCATCTGCCGAAGATTCACATGATCCATTTATTGTAGTCAAAGTCTCTTTTGGCGTCTCTGGTTCAGGATCATCTTTGTTTACTGTGGATTCTTCGTCTTTATCACTTTTAGGAGTCGGATTTTCCACAGGAGCTGCGATGCAACTAAGTTCTTGAGAAGCAAAGTTCTTACAACTATCAGTATCTGTAGAATTATGATCTGTAGAATTGTGATCTGAATCCGTAGTTTCTGTATCATTTTTACTATAATCATGTTCATTCTGAAAAGGCATTAAATTCTGAGTTTCAGTCATAGATCTTCTCAAACTATAAGGGTTATTTACTGCTACTCTAGATAAACTTTTCTTTTTTTTAGAACTAATAACTCTTGGTGCTTTTTTTTCTTCACCCTTTGCTTTAGGGCCGTTGGGCTTAGCCAGTATTTTCTCTGGAGTTTTGGACTTGGCTTTCTGAAGCCACCTGTCCATATGAGACTGTTTTTGTATTCTGGTGTTGCCTGTTTGGGCCACAATATTGTTCAAACAAGCGCTGACAACAGCGAAAGCGTCAGGCTTGTTCCCTGTCCTCTTTCGAGAACGTTCGGTTCGGTTTTCTGTTTTATTATCGTCTTCTGAAAACAAGGTGTCATATAAACTCTCGCTCAAAGACACATCGCTGCCTGTCCTACTGATTTTCCCGCTCTTTTGTTGCTTTGCTTTTGCTGCACTTATTCTAGCCTTTTCTAGCATGTCGTTGAAGATGTCTATTCTCAGTCTCTTTGGTTCTCTTAAAAGCATCTCTGCTTCTTCCACTGAGGCGTCCCATGAGGCTTGTCTCTTATCTGACGCGAAGAACGCGGAGTAGTGTTTGGGGTCTTTTTTCTTGTCCTAGAAAAGAAGAAAAATATTATTGAAGATTTTTCTGAAGAAACCCTACTTTCTACTACCCTCTCCTACCAAAGATAAACGACACGGTTGGCGCAGACGCTGAACAATTGACTGCTACGCCGCGTGTCGCGGTTTCAATCCCCGCACGGAATAATTATTTGTATGGCCTACTGATGGTTGGTCCAGTTCTAGGTGTTTGTGTAAACACACCAACCGAGAAATGAAAGAAAGGAAAAATTCCTATGCGACGTTTTCAAATAAAATAAACATGAAAGCTCACCTCGGGTGTAAAATTAGTCCGAACACTTTCAAACTCAAGTTGTCCCAGGTACCTGCGGAGCATATTGTCGACGATCCAGCCGCGGCGACCGTTGTCACCGAAGAATGTCACGTGAATGACGTCTCGTTCTATGCGCCCGAATACTATGGAAGAAGGAAATAAAAGGTTGAACTACTATACTATACTACTTCCTATGGAAGAAGGAAATAAAAAGTTGAACTACTATACTATACTACTTCTTATGGAAGAAGGAAATAAAAGGTTGAACTACTATACTATACTACTTCCTATGGAAGAAGGAAATAAAAGGTTGAACTACTATACTATACTACTTCCTATGGAAGAAGGAAATAAAAGGTTGAACTACTATACTATACTACTTCCTATGGAAGAAGGAAATAAAAGGTTGAGCTTGATTACAAGTCAAGATAGCCAAGTAATTCTTAATATTGTTCTTCTATTCTCAAATTTTAATACAATTTTTATATGTTACACTGTAAATATACCCATTTTTATAATGTTTTTGAGATAGTTCTCTTTACTGTAGGATGAGGGTTAATTTTGAGCCTTCTTCTATAAGTATTTTTTAAATATTTTTTTTTTTACTGTATTGTGCTGTTGTGCTGCTGTCAGTTATTATTTGCGAGTTTCTTGTGAATTGAGAAATATAACATCACGCCTGTAATCCCCAAAGAGCTAAGCATCATCATCATCATCATCATCAGCCTTTAATGTTCCCACTGCAGGGACTCCGGCCTCCTCTCTAATTCGAAGACATGTGCTGGCAATCCGCACTGGGCCCGCGTGGTGGATTATAGCCCATCCCTCTCCTAGAGAACATTATAGGCTGATCATGATGATGATTTTATTTTCATATTGTGTTTCATTAGGGCACAATTGCACAGTCAGACTATAGGAATAATATTATATTACTAAATAGCAAGCAGCAAGCATTTATGTTATGTTATGCCAATAACTGAAGTCAACTTTGATAATGATAACATCACCGTGGGATGTAGATTAATATAATATCAATATACAAAATAATTAGCCATTTTGTAAATATATACATAGATTAGGTATCTTTTTATTTTACCTTATTGTAATAGAATAATAAATTATTATTTCTATACTGGTAAGTAAAGGAAGTTTAAATAAATATATTTCTGAATTCATTTGAATAACTAAGTATATTATTTAAATATTAAAATGGGACTTTTTCTTGTTATTTTAGTAAATGTGTTTTTTTATTATTCCTGTACAATGCTTGGATTTTTCTATGAAATTGCACATGTTTTTCTTCAAGTAAATAAATATAATTGAAGAAATGTGAAATGAAATTATTTGAGGCTTTATTCCCAAATAATTTTAATGAAAATCTTGTTTTAGATACTTACACTTCTTTTTAACAAAAATCCCACAATCAGGGTCTCTAGTGACAAGTGAAGGCCAGTACGGGAAGGTACCCATTCTGGCCCAGGCCAAATCTCCAACCTGATAGGGACATTTGGCTTCCACATCAAACAGGTCACTCTTGGATGGAGTTTTAATATCCTTTGGTTCTTTCTTCTTCTTTTTACCATCAAAGTCCAGAGTTTTGACTACAGAAGAATTGTCAAATCCATTCTGTTGGTTTCCAGAACCTAAGCTGTACCTCTCAGAGGACCGTTCTAGGACATTATTCAAATGAGTGCTGGAAGACTTGCCAGCACTTTTGACTGGTGAAAACATGTTCTGGACATATGCCACATTCTCATCTGCCTCCCGATTTTGAATAAGGTCCTTTCGTATATAAACTTTGGGGTATTTCTTAGCAGGAGACGGACTAGTTGGCTGTACCTCCTCAGTGCCAAAACGGCTCAATGAAATGTTTTCTTGGTAAATACTCTCTATCTGAGTTTCCAGGAAAGCTTCTTCACCAATTACTTTTGGTGGTTCAGATCTTAATGGAGAATTTAATGCATGCATCCTGTATACTGTGGCCTGAGTCTGCACAGGTGACTTCTCCGCCAGCGGTGACTTAATTTCTGTTTTTATTTTCTTCATATCCGATAGTTCCATTTCATTCTTGAGCCGGCGAGCTCTGCCATAGCGGCTGGTACTAGTACCATCATTGATAGACAATGGAGAAGTTATTCTTGAAGTCAAATTGGTTTCAAGTTCCCGCTCAATAATTGACCTCTTCTTTGGTTTTGTTTTGACAGTCAGAGGACTATCAGTAGACTTTAGGTCCTCAGAACTCATGTTATCCTCTGATTCATCCATTGTGACCTCTTTCGATCAATCTAGGCCCTTCTATATGCGTCTGACGTAACGAAATAGAACATCGCAAGTATCGCCCCAAATCACGAATATTTTATTTCAATCCCATTTTTAGGGAAAAAAACAATACGAAATGTGACGACAAATCAATATTTACAGGTTACGCCCATCCAAGAGCGTTTCAGTTGGTTTTCTGAAACAAAAGAATCAAAATGAAGTTTCGTTTTTCTCATGAAATAGGTTAATTCAATATTTGAACACAATATCATGTTTTGTACGTGAAAAGGGAAAATTTTATGAATGAAAATACAAAATGTCGACTCACCTCTGCCCTATTCAATACAGTCGCGTCAGTGATTGCAATTTGCACGAGACAAATCGTCAGATTGGCGGTCTCCTTGGTGCATAATTTGAGCCACAGTACATCGAAAACTTAATATCCTTTTTTACACAACGATGTTTCAAGATAGAATTTTTCCAACGCCCGATTCAGGATCGTTTTATAACACAGAAACAGAAACTTTAACAAAAATCTTTAGCGCTCAAACATCGTTCGAGCAAAGTCCCAATTTGTTACGAGAAAGCACCCAGTAACACTGTCAAACACGCGCCATCATTACTCCATTCGTCGAATTTAGCGGAACCAGCCCGTAGTAAGCATTACTGCGCTTTCCAGAAACGTTATCACAAATTATCTCACGAATAAAACTATAAACACTGATTAAAATGCATTAAATTTAGAATTATTAATAAAAATAAGTTCCGCCACAGAAATACCGACGCTTCAGTGCCGCGAAAACACATGAATAAATTCTGTTTGTGTGAGTAAGAATACAACGTCAATTTTTGTATAGAATACGCACACATGTTTAGAGTTTCACACAGTTCAATGGCTTCGCTTATCACAAACTGTTTTACCGACGCTTTCAAAATAGTTCGTTTCTAGGGTTCCGTAAAAACAAAAAAAAAATAGTACGAAATATTGATTGATGTTTTTGAATACAACATCCACAGACAACATCAATCAATATTTATGTTAGGGTATTATCGATAATATTGGATACGTGTTTTTTGTTTATCAAATTAATAAAAATTTACGAATATAAAACGACACTTTTTGGGTAAAAAACGTAGGTGTAGGTACTAATCTGTGACGTCACACAACTTCACGCATCTTTTGTACGTGAAAAAAAAAATATTATGTGTTCATTATTTTTTGTTGGAAATCTATCTGAAGAACTAATTAGGTTTTTTTGGTGAAATACCAATGATATTTTACTAGAATATCATTGTGAAATACCCTATTGATTGATGATAAATTCAAAAACTTTACAATGTAACTGAGACGAGCCTTATTTTTCTTGGGCTCATTTATGATTGAATTATTTCAAAGACCCATAAAAAAGACCGTACCATTAACCTCTCATACCATTAATTGTATGCTTTGTGGACATCCGTTGATGTATTCACTTTTTGGTGATTCATGGAAACCAGAAGTGTTAAAGTAACTGCTGCACTATTACGCATTATCACTCGCAGTGTCTGTAATGTACCCTTTGTTTCAAGGATCAAAATACTAAATTAGCAATTACTCAGTTCATTGTCTTTGTAACATCGCATGTTTTTCCCGGGAGCTCTTCTTTATGATAACATATCAATGTAGTTTAAAATTATATTAATTATATGTAAATAAGTGAAAACTTCCACACGTTTATTATTTTGAATTTCAGCACCATGTACTCAATGATTACCTGGCGAAAAATATTCATAATTATGTACTGAACCTTATCTATAAATCAACAAATCAACAAAAACTGATTTATAAAATCATATTGACAGAAAAATGTCTATGGTGCGTCAACGAGCATTAGAATAGAGAGTACAATCTCCTTGATTTAAACTAAACATAAGTTTATCAAACTTATCACTATAAAATTGATTACAAAAATAAATGGGTGATAATGTAAAATTTCTATAGAATTACAGAAATAATTAATATTGGCGCGTTTTATTTAAAATATTTAACCATAAATAATGTATCAGCTGTCTACTCTGGTCTACTCATCAATGTCATGAATGTCATATTCCAGCTGTCACTGTCATTATTAGTCAAGCAAGCAAGGGTGCGTTCCGAATTACACTACACATTTGACATTGGCAGAATTGTCGACATCGGCACAATTGCCATTCATAAAAATAGAATAGAATTACACTACAGGGGTGCGTTTAAGATGATTATCCAGGCTAAAATTTAACCTGACTAAACGTTATACACCCCGTTCAAGCACACCGCGAGGCGAAAAATTAACCTGACTAAAATTTAATCTGCCCCGTTCACGGCCGTCTTCCGGTATAAGTTTTCGCCTAACTAGGATAATTTTTAGCGACCTTTTTAGCTCGCTAAATTTTATCCCGCTGTCAGATTGACTTTGTCATTGAGCTGTTTGTTGTTTAATTTGCTAGAATCGCGCCATATTTACGAATATTTCTGAAACGAGTATTAAACGTCTCCGACTCTCCGTCAATTTTATTTGTGGATTATCATGGATGAAGTAATAATACAAATTGTTGTAGAAATATAATATTATAAAATACTATAGGTACAAATATTATATCGGCAAATTGATTCCTCATGTTCCGGTCCATTTTTACTGACTAATAATTTCGAGATCACAAGCAAAATCGAGATTACAATCTAGATTGTTTACCTACTACTTGTTTGACAAAATGAGCTGTCAATTGAATTTGACAGATAAAATTGACGTATACCTATGACTCCGTTCAGCGAACCCTCGCTAGTTTAATTTTTATCCGGCGAAAATTTCGCCGGCCATCTTAAACGCACCCCAGTGTAATTCGGAACGCACCCTTGCTTGCTTCGTCGATTTGAGCGTCCATAAACCCGTACCGAATTACTGTGAGCGCGATATCGATGTCCCTTGAATCGTCATAGATGACGTCATGACATGCGTCATCTTGCGATTACACGGACCATGCCCCAAATAGATATCACCGTGAGCGCTGTCAAAATCAAAGTAAAAAATGACAGATGTCTGATGCGTGGGTGTGTGTGTGTCTGGGTGTGTGTGCGTGTTCACAGCTGAGGTTCACTGGCTGGAGTCGCACAAATACATTCAATTAGTTCTTTGAAATCTCTTTGGAGTCTCATAACCATGAGTATTCAAGTAAATATACAAGACGAGCCTAACGGGCGACGAATTTCTCTCATGCAGGTTATGTTTTTGTTATCACGTGACGAGTGAGCACTGTAAGCGCGCTTGAGCGCGCTTTTTATTAGGTATTTATCTTCGGGGACTGTCGCGAAACATGAAATCGCGATGTTCCAAACACTTACTAAATGTAAATATATGTGCACAGCACTATTGTAATAGCAACACTAAATCAGTACTGACAACCTGACAAATTTCCGCTGCTCAACGCGCCGCCATTTTTCCCGCTTAGATAGTCGCTATGACATATTCAGTCTGTGTAACTAATATTATTTTAAGTAAAGTAAATTCAGTGCGAGAAGATCCTGTGTAGATTCTCGTCACCTGGGATACGTGCCACCTGGACAGCTAAGTATTATTTATCTGTTTGTCTAATCATTAAAGTTAATGAACATTATATTATGTGTGAGGGTACCGGTATGTACCTGTTCTAACAACCCATGACACCTTGAACTAAATATGCAGGTCGCGCCTTCAGCGTGGGCTGAGGGCAGAAAAGCGACTGTATACAAGTTGCCGTCCGGACATAGCGCGCTTGGGATTTATAGCGAAGAGGGGGCCCTGGCAAGCTTCTCTTATAAATCCACCCCATCGCCATGAAGTCGTGTACCCTACATACACGCAGCGTCGACGGACGTTCATTACTCTATATCGCCCATATATAGGTAATACCACAAGGGGAGCGATTCAGACGGAGAGGCAATTCGTCTGAGACGCATGCTTTAACAGATATGGAAAGAATCCAATCTGATTAGCACTAAAGTATCACAAAACCTGGGATGAGGGGGGCCTTGGGTAAGCCCTCAAACAAACTTCATCATAGGTATTGTGATTGGATAAATGTCATAAAAGGTTTTATCAATTAAGACAGATAGGTAATACTTAGCCCTGAGATTCATGGGTACTTAAATTTACAGATATCATAATCACTCCGGAGAAGCTGGATGAATAACACTTCGGTGCCCTCGCGGACCGAAGATATAAGAGGCTGGATTGAGAGATACTTGCAAGCCGGAGGGGGTTCCGTAGCGGTGAGTGTCTCTAATGTATCGTCAAGGCGTTGGGAGCTATGCGAAGCTAAATGTATGGTTACTGTAAAGTCAATCTCATTGTAAACTTTGAGATAACTAGAATATAATAATAAGTATAAAAGAAATAAAACCTAACGCCTTCGCGACATGGTAGAGATACTAGCTGGGATTTCAAAGACACTAACATTTAAAACATTTAAAGCATTCCAAGGCAGAAAATCAATCCAGACTCTTATTGTTAAATTATTATTGAACTTGTTGTGTAAAATTCAGGTTGGCAGCGACATCTATATATTTCGATTGTAATTAATCCATACTCTTATTGTTAAAATATTATTGAACTTGTTGTGTACAATTTAGGTGGCAGCGACATCTATATAATTCGATGGGAACTAACGTTAACTAAGCGGATCTCCATAAAAATCCATCTGCAAGCGCGAAAACTCAAACGTCAAGGCGATAATGAGTAAACGTTCAAATCTGAGTATAATGAGATGAACGGCAGGCCGAGATGAAAGATTCTCGAAGTTACTGCAAATTGAATCGGTACGTAGCGTGTGTACGTGTAATGTGCAACGTTATGAACCAATTAAACATTCTAAATTTGAATTTGGCGCGGGTTGGGTAATAAAGTCAAAACTTGCCACGAGTTTGGCAGAATGAATATATGACTGATGCTCTCTTTGAACGGAAGCAGGAAGTAATGTGCTTCGGGTTCGAATAAACATACGATTATCTTACTTTTAACGAGTTACAACTAATAACTCTTATATATGGTTCATGTAAAATCCAAAATTAATTTACTGAATAGCATAATATACACTTTCACACTAAACAAGTGACAAAAAATTGAATTGCGAAATTCGACTGTGAAAATGTTCCTTGCATTCAAAATGGCGATGGTAAACAAAACGTTGACGTCTCGTGTGTCATACTGATTAGTGATAAAACTAAAACTTACTTATTTCTTAGTTCGTTGCATTCTTATAAAAGAATTAAAACAATAGAAACCTGTTACGTATTGTGTGTATAGTAAACGTAATACGTTCAACTGTGAAAAAAGTGCACCTGTCATAAAGTTGTTTTGACGAAATAATTACAAGAAAGTTATATTATCTACCTATAAAAGTGAATGGAAAGAAACTCAATATAACTTAGGAATAACTAAGAAGATTAACAGGTAAACTATTTTACTATATAAAAGCTATAACGTAGACCTAAAGAGGAAATTACCTAATGTAAGACTTTGATACAACAACACAGACTCTTGGCTCCTAAGACATCACAAAGAGATCTGTATTGATGGTTTTTGATTGTGGCTATAATATGGCGTATGAGCTCATAGGCGCTCAAGTACATACGTGCCAAAGTCAGCACGGATATCATTGTGTACTATTCTAACCAAATCAAGTCATTTATTTGCAATGAATGCAGGTTAAATTAAAAAACGGGTGGTGTAAAAGGAAATGAGCCATGTACACTCATTGTGATACTGTTACATTGTATTATCTAATAATTAAGTAACTGAAGAGTGACTTAGGTATGTAAGTTGTGATGAGAACACCTGATGTGTTAAAACTCACCTAAATACAACATGTTATGTATGAGTTAGCATAAAACTGTTTATTTATACCAAATATTCTCCATACAGATGGACAAATAAAGGCAGATGTGTGACACTGACTCTTCACACCTAATATCTCATGTATAGATCACTACTACTATAAAAGGAAAAGTACATCAACACTCATTGTAAGTTATTTAACAGTTACTTTAAAAGAACTAATCATAAAAGTGATATGTTCTCATAAAACTAATTAAATACACTGGCGGAGAAAAACTGGATTGTATATTAATAATTATGTCTCAACTTCTGTCATGTTATACACATCATCCCTGACTGACTGCATCGTCTCATGTTGACTGCTAAAGTATACCAAGTAACTAAGTACTAAGTTGATGTAAGTAGGTAAACTCTAATATCATTTGTGGATGCATACACAAACGATGTTAGTACCTAATATGTTTTTGAATAAGTAATGAAACAACTGATAGAACATCAACCATATAAATGTTGACTGATGAAGAGTGAAATGAAAACCAAAGGAACGATGAATGGATTGTGGGAGTAATGGTATGAAGGAAAAAGTGCAAATAATTGTGTTGTGGTTAACAGGGGAGAATGAAAGAGGGGTCGGGAGGGGATGATAGGGTGACATGGATACTCTAAATAAATTAAGGAAAATTTAAAAATAATGAAACAAACCAGTTTTACCCGTTGAACAACATCAGTAATGTGAATATATTCTGAGTTAATAATAAAACTTCATAGGTACAAGGGAATTTTCCTTGCACATATAATTCAGTAACTGAGTTTATTATAGAAAATATAGTATCCTATAGATTTGATAGATAGTGAAATATTCCTTGCTTTTAACTTGGAAAAAATTTCTGTTCTATACAGGGGAAAATATTTCTGTTCTATACAGGATGACAATATTTTTTTTTCCGATTTATACAGGGTGACCATAAATCTTTTCTAATCTATACAGGGTGACCGTAAATCTTTTCTAATCTATACAGGGTGGCCATAAATTTTTTTTTGACTTATACAGAGGGTCAATAAAAATTTTCTGTTTCAAACAGGATGTCAATTGAAACTTTGTTACATACACATAAAGTTCCTTGTTCATAGGAAGTTAAGATAAACTTTTGGTCATACAGGATATTAACCAAATTTATTTTCTTTCGTTTTTATTATATTGCGAACACTACGCAATTTGGAAATTTAACGATACGTGATGTAAATCCTTAACCTAAGATACAGGGTGTAAAATTATAAAATGTTATTTCAGAATTCAAAATGGAACAAATTCTCATAAGACGACTTGAGTCTATATCAACGGCTATCTCTAAACTCGCTGAAGAAGCTCTCACTTATAAAGATAATGTTAATATAGAAAATTCTGAAAATTTAGAAATAGTGCTAGGTAAGCTGGAGGTAACGGTAAAAAAGTTCGGAACTGAGTTAAACAGTAGTCTATCAATAAACGAAATGCAATATTATGTGGAAGAGGTCACTTACTTTAGTGACATACAACTACACGGTGAGGAGGTTCTAGCGGAGATGAATATCAAACTGAAAAGGATAAAGGCAAAAACCGAGCCAATAGAAGAAATTCGTCAACATCTGGAAACCATAATAGCTGCTAGGGAAGACGCAAATGGGATCATCTCCGAAAATCTAGAAGAATATACCACTCAGACGTCACGCACAAGCTCACAAAGCAGAAGAGGAAAATCCATGAAACCTAACCGAAATTACAAGAATCCTGAAAAACACGATCCGAGTCATACCCGCCCTGGAAATAAAAGAGAAGAAAGGTTCAGTGAGAAAAAACCAGTCCATAAACATGGTAACTACAATAGTCGTTCCTCAAAAAGAAAACCTCAAGAACAAGGAAGTGAAGGAGACAGGCCCATGAAAAAGAAAAGGAAACATCAATGTATTTTTTGCCAAGGATCGCACTTCAATGATCAATGCAAGGTTGTTACAACTGTGGAAGAAAGGAAAGAGAAAATAAAGGATCACTGCTTTGCCTGCCTAAGCAAAAATCATCAAGTAAAAGATTGTAAAAGGTCAATTAAATGTGTACACTGTAACAAAGTTGGCCATCATAACAGAGCACTTTGTTATAGGAATTGCATAAATAAGACCGAGGAGGTCAAGCACAAAAATACCTAAAGTTGTTATACCCAAGTTCAAAATATCAACCTTTATTACATTTTAGATTATTGTATTTACGTTAAAATTACCTACTAGTTACAGAAATGTTTTCACCATTGTCTAATTGACTAGTCATAGGCAGACTGTATGATTCGTCATTGTAGACTGTAGGAAATAGGTTAAATTAGGTTGAAACTGTGACCAACGCTATTTCCAAGTTGCTTTCACAATTATTGTCTAGTTATCCGATAAAAATAAAGTTCTAGTGATTCCGTCGATAACTTAAGTTTTAGCACAACATGTAAATAATTTTCGATATTTAGGTCATTAGATGCTCTGAACTTCTATATTTAAGCCTTTTGATGACACGACAGTAGTATCTACGTACTATTAGTGGCTGTTAAATAATATTTGATGACAATTTTAATTGAATTTTGACACTCAGTGAATGTGACATGAGTAATTACAACTTAAACGTACTGACTTAGCAATTTAGAAGGCAATGTAGAATTTTAGATGCAAATAATGCAATTAAAAGGAAGCCGATTTAATTAGCACTCAATGCCTAATGGAACTAGAATCATCAATCATAATCAATCATATTGGAATATGCGATTCACCAAAATTGACTAGGGACGAAGAAGTAATCAACCAATTCAATGATACAATAGAACTAGTAAATGATAGATACACTGTTAGTTGGCCATGGATAGATTACCTACCTAATTTAGAGACTAATTACGGCCTAGCCATAGGCAGACTAGTCAATCTACTCAAACGATTAGATTTCAATTCACTAACAGCGTATGACACTACATTAAAGGAACAATTAGCAAAAGAAATAATTGAAAGGGTACCAGACAATGAAAAGGGAGTCGAAGATGTAAATTATCTTATACACTACCTAACACATCACGGTGTTAGCCATCCGGGTAAACCAACTCGCATAGTCTACGACGTTTCGGCGAAGACCAAACATAGCAAAAGTTTAATTGAATGCTTACATTGCGGACCACTTATGCTAGAAGACTTGACCGGAATGTTGTTAAGGTTTAGATCGCGACAAATAGGAATAACAGCAGACGTAGAAAAGGCTTTACTACAAATAGCCCTACACGAAAAGGACAAAGACGTAACTCGATTCTTATGGTTGAAAGACATAAAAGGAGCGGCCACGGAAGATAACATCCTACACTTACGATTTGTCGTGTACCATTTGGAGTAATATCAAGTCCATTTCTTCTAAACGCTACTTTGAAATATCATCTACTGCGTTCCAAGGAGGAAATTCTAAAGCGCATTGTGAATGACATCTACGTCGATAACCTTGTCACAGGAGTAGATTCCGTACAAGAAGCAACAGAGATGTATGAGTCGTGTAAGATCACATTTGATGAGATTTCAATGAATCTCAGAGAATGGAGTTCAAATTCCAAACGATTCTCAGAAAGCATTTCTTCATCGGATGTCTGCAGAGACGTAGAAGTTAAAGTATTAGGACTGAATTGGAACACAGGAGAAGATACGATCAGATTAAGACCAAGAAAGACTACAGAAGCCACTACCAAGAGAGAAATACTGAAAAACATAGCGTCAATTTACGATCCATCCATGCGGATATGCTGCACCAGATTTGTTACCAGCAAAACTTTTACTACAAAATCTTTGGATACATAAATTCAAATGGGATACCCCATTACCAGAAGAATTGACTAATGAGTGGCAAATTAGAGAACAGCTAGAAGACACAAAAAAAAAAAAAACATTGTTTTACCAAGAAAATACTTCAAACAAGCTGGTGATGACAGTATCAGGCTGCACGTTTTTACAGATGCATCAACCAAAACTTATGCTGCAGTTGTATACATTTCTAATGGAAAAGAAGTGAGCTTCGTGATAGGAAAATCACGAGTGGTACCCATCAAGGATCAATTAATTATAACAATGATTAATAATTAATTAATAAATAATTATCAATTTATTATGACAATTTAAAAATCCCAAGACTTGAGCTATTAGGTACTCTAATAGGTAGCCGGTTGCTGAAGTACGTAATCAAGTTCCTAGACTTTGAATTTACAGATAACACTATACGGACAGATAGTCAAATAGTGACTGATTGGTATTACGGAAACAAGCTACTACCACCATTCGCTGCAAGAAGGATAGAAGAAATAAAGGGATATACACCAGTAACTGTAAGATATGTTCCAACAAGTTTGAATCCGGCAGACGTGGCTACTAAACCCACAAGTTCTGCGGAAGACAAGCAGAAATGGCTATCCGGACCAAGTTTTCGACTGGAAGACTGCAGAACTTGGCCGAAAGGTCGTAGAGCCGAAATTTCTTTACTTAATGAAACCAAAGTTGCAGTTAATCCCACATGTTCTTCTGTGGAACATTCTTTTTCGTTTCCTGTTGGGGAGGGTCTCACGAGTGGAGAAAAGGTCTCATAAGAACAGGAACGGAGAAATCAAGTAGATGAGGAATCACGAAACAGCTCCACAGAACACTGTGAGGACAATACGCTATCACATACACAAAAGATCAAAAGGATTCAAAAGGAACATTCCCCTGAGGAAGTAGAGGGTAAAGATATTAACTAATTCTAGATCTTAAGAAGTGTGAGAGTGAATTAGAATTATGTAGGTCAAATGAGACCGACACTCAAAACCTTCAGGATGAACTGTTTGTAAGGGAACATGCACTAAAGGATATCTTTAGTAAACATGAGGCTTCTCAACGGGACCTGAGTGGGCGCGTGCAGGAGGCCAATGAGCTGGTGGACCTGATCACGTACGATGCGGAGAGGTATGAGTCTCGGACCAATAACCTTTCTTGTAGCTGTGCATGTACAGTTATTCCACAGCCTCAGCAAGTCAGCACCAGTCAGCTACTCCCTCGGTGGCTCGACCAGTCGGCAGTATTGATGATGGAAGTAAGAATAATAATATTTTAACAGATACTACTTACTTATTTTCTGATAAAATTGGTCAAGGTTTTGGTACCTTATTTAATCAATGTTCCCAACACTATGTAATAAATAATTGTTTACACGGTGCCAACTGCCAGTGTTATCCAAATAAGTAGTGGAATTAAACTGACTGAAGTGGATCCCAATTTTACTGTTGTTTTGTTAAATGGGAATAATTTAAATGTAGGGAAGGGTGACATAGTTGAATGTGTCCATTTGATGTTACATCTCAATGAGACCATTAATTATTGTAAATTCAACTTTTGTGCTTTGCATTATTCTCAATATTTGTCCATTGAGCAAAATGGATGAGTTTGTGGTTTGGATTTGTTAATTTATAATTGGGACGTGTCATCGCGGTGACGCTATTTACCCGACTACGGCGAAGCCCAAAAGGAGGGTTATTTGTGTTTTAGCTGTAATCAATTTATTTCTGATTGCTCACTAACTTCTCAATGTTTTTGCCACCTAGTTCTGGGCGACATATTGCTAACCTTTTAACATACAATGTACACAGCGACACTGGTGTGCATTTGCCAACGTTTTCTGTTGGTAGTAATGTTAATGTTGTTTTTGTTACTAGCACTTGTACAGATGCTAACACTTTTATTGATACACCTTGTAGCTTAAGCTGTTAGGTGCGACAACAGGTAGGCTTCATATATGTTGAAATGCTGTTCATGAAAATATGGTTAAAGGTTATCTGGCAAATAATTAGAGTTAAGTTTGTTTATACAGAATTATGATGTTCAGGTTTTGTGTCTAACTGAACATTGGTTGAAGAAAACACTGTTTCAAGAGAACTCTGACTAAAAGTTTACTGTCAGATAATCAACTAAATACAATCATAAAAGAGATAGAAGCAATTTTAAACACACGCCCACTGACGTGTGTAGGTTCTAATTTAGAGGATATTCTCAAACCCTCAGATTTTCTAACCTTGAATAAATGCATCGTGACAACACCTTCAGACGCAAATTTTCCACAAGAAGGCACAGTAACGAAACAGAATCTAGTGGAAGGTTGGAAACGTGGACAGAACATGCTGAAAGAGTTTAAGATAATGTTCGTCGACCAGTACCTGCCAAGTCTAAGGGAGAGATACCGACACTCTCTTAAAGAACCAAGGATAACAAAAATGGAAATTCCAAAACTAGGAGATATCGTCCAAATTAAAGGAGATACGAAGAACCGAGAAAACTGGAAAGTTGGAAAATTTATATCTTTGTTGAAAGGAGCCGACGGTCAAGGCAGAATAGCACGAGTAAAGGTGAATGATACGGAATTCACTAATTCCTTCGCACATCTTTATCCGTTGGAGGTTGAAGAAGATATATCTGGAAAAGAAAGGGTTATGTTTGAGTTTGAAAGAGAAGATGTTACACCAGCATGGGATAACTTACCTCTACTAGAAGAACTCGACTCAACCATTCTTACCGAAGAAATATCCACAACTTCACAAACCGCAGAACCCGTTGACAAACCTGAAACAGAAGAACACATAAATAGGGAAGAGATAGAAAAGAAAGTAACTCAGAGAACACTTACCACAGAAAATGATGATCCAATAATTCCTGATGAAAACCACAGTAATGATAGCATACCTAAAAGCACCGATACAAATGAAAAAACTCAAGCTCCTGAAGTGAGAGAAGTGAGAGACGCGTCCCTGAAGGCTCGAGAGAAGATCCGAGAGTGGACGCGAGACTTAATGGAACGCATGTAATTTATGTCGTCGTCGGGAGTGTCGCGAAACATGAAATCGCGATGTTCCAAACACTTACTAAATGTAAATATATGTGCACAGCACTATTGTAATAGCAACACTAAATCAGTACTGACAACCTGACAAATTTCCGCTGCTCAACGCGCCGCCATTTTTCCCGCTTAGATAGTCGCTATGACATATTCAGTCTGTGTAACTAATATTATTTTAAGTAAAGTAAATTCAGTGCGAGAAGATCCTGTGTAGATTCTCGTCACCTGGGATACGTGCCACCTGGACAGCTAAGTATTATTTATCTGTTTGTCTAATCATTAAAGTTAATGAACATTATATTATGTGTGAGGGTACCGGTATGTACCTGTTCTAACAACCCATGACACCTTGAACTAAATATGCAGGTCGCGCCTTCAGCGTGGGCTGAGGGCAGAAAAGCGACTGTATACAAGTTGCCGTCCGGACATAGCGCGCTTGGGATTTATAGCGAAGAGGGGGCCCTGGCAAGCTTCTCTTATAAATCCACCCCATCGCCATGAAGTCGTGTACCCTACATACACGCAGCGTCGACGGACGTTCATTACTCTATATCGCCCATATATAGGTAATACCACAAGGGGAGCGATTCAGACGGAGAGGCAATTCGTCTGAGACGCATGCTTTAACAGATATGGAAAGAATCCAATCTGATTAGCACTAAAGTATCACAAAACCTGGGATGAGGGGGGCCTTGGGTAAGCCCTCAAACAAACTTCATCATAGGTATTGTGATTGGATAAATGTCATAAAAGGTTTTATCAATTAAGACAGATAGGTAATACTTAGCCCTGAGATTCATGGGTACTTAAATTTACAGATATCATAATCACTCCGGAGAAGCTGGATGAATAACACTTCGGTGCCCTCGCGGACCGAAGATATAAGAGGCTGGATTGAGAGATACTTGCAAGCCGGAGGGGGTTCCGTAGCGGTGAGTGTCTCTAATGTATCGTCAAGGCGTTGGGAGCTATGCGAAGCTAAATGTATGGTTACTGTAAAGTCAATCTCATTGTAAACTTTGAGATAACTAGAATATAATAATAAGTATAAAAGAAATAAAACCTAACGCCTTCGCGACAGGGACGCCGGCAGACACCAGACGGGCGATCAGTCCTTTCGTTGTGGATTATTTCGCCCAGCTTTGAGCGCGCTTACGAGCGTTCCGAATTGATGACAGCTCATAGCTGTCATAGGCCGCGTTCCGTATTACAAAATAATCGCTCACAGCGCTCACGTCGATATTTTGCGTTCCGAATTAGATATCACGATTATGACAGCTAAGACCTGTCATCAATTCGGAACGCTCGATATCGCGTTTACAGTGCTCACTCGTCACGTGATAACAAAAACATAACCTGCATGAGAGAAATTCGTCGCCCGTTAGGCTCGTCTTTTAAATTTACTTGAATACTCATGGTTATGAGACTCCAAAGAGATTTCAAAGAACTAATTGAATGTATTTGTGCGACTCCAGCCAGTGAACCTCAGCTGTGAACACACACACAGACCCAGACACACTCACACACGCATCAGACATCTGTCATTTTTACTTTGATTTTGACAGCGCTCACGGTGATATTTATTTGGGGCATGGTCGGTGTAATCGCAAGATGACACATGTCATGACGTCATCTATGACGATTCAAGGGACATCGTTAGCGCGCTCACAGTAATTCGGTACGGGTTTATGGACGCTCAAATCGATTACAGCGTAATTCGGAACGCACCCATAATCGTGATATCTAATTCGGAACGCAAAGTAGAGACGTGAGCGCTGAGCGATTATTTTTTATTATGGAACGCGAAGCAAGTGTCAACTGTCAAATCTAAACGTCAAAACGTTGATTTTAAAACTCATGAGACTGCTGAAATTGATTAATAATTTCCTCAATTTCATAAATAATAAAACAATCGAATAATAAAAGATGTCTGTAGCTAAAGTGACTAAAGAAAACATCAAGTCCGAGCCTATTGCGTACAGCGACGCTGCGCTAAGGAATAATGCTGTGGTCGTCGAATATTGTAGGACATCTATGGCTGCGTTGTCCGGTTCCACTGCGGGTAATTCATTATTTATTTTAACAGAAATTTCTTAGCTCTAATTGCATCAGATTATTTACTTAAACTAGGTATACCAACAGTACATAATACGTTTCACAATCATGCATTATAAATAAATAGGTTAGGGTTCTTTTGCAGTACCAATTATAGGTGTATGCATCGTTTTGATTAATACCTATCCATTGCAGGCTATGGTTGCTGGCCCGGAAATTAAGCTTTTGTTTTCAGTAGGTGTGTAGTAGTGCTCAACTGTAATTGCCAATGTACAGATAGCGCGCGAGTTGAATGCAGAGCTTAGGAATGCGGTAGTGCGTGACAGCACTACCGCATTACACTAGTGTGAATAGCACAGCACTACACTGCTCCCGCTCTTTACCTCAGACCCCGACTGCATTCAACTCGCGCGCTATCTGTAACTATTAATTCCCCTAGAGGGCCTAGAAGTCATACTTTTAAACAGCAGTTTTAAGATACCATATTGACTGCCATTTAAATAAAAATTGAAGATTGTGTTTACTAAATTAAATGTACTCACAGTGATATAATCAAACCTCAGTTACCATAAAGGTTACTGAGATTTATTTGTCATGATTTGATTATTTAATTTTTAATTTTGAAATTTCTTTATTTTAACATAAACAAACAGATAAAAATGACATTTAGGTTTTATTCTAGAAGCATTTAACATTATGACAAGGTGTTTTTTGCAGACTATGGCGCCTATTTAAAACATTTAAGAATACATTTTATATGTAAGGTATAAAACTTATTGGTTGTTGTAAATCAGCAATATCATACTACTTACGTTAAACATAATGTCGAAATATACACAGCGCGTTGAAAAGACACAAACACACTATATAAAACTAAAAACTACGTTATTTAATAAAAGATTGTAACACAAACATTCATAACATTAAGTTTTACTTTGACAGTATTATAATAATAAGGAGCGGCCAACTGGTTCCGCGCGCACTATAACCTACTAACCTAACCAAAGTAATTGTTATTTTACATTGCAATGACATTATTTATTAAACATTTTATTATGTACTTGCCACTAACTAGCCTATAGATAAGAGAATATACATAATTATTTAGAACTAGTTTATATCTGAGGATCTAAGTCGACTGACGTGTCAATCAGCTCATCATGGCGGGCTGATCAGATACTGTTCCAAGAAACCATTCAATAAGTAGTCCATAACTTATTGCACACCACTGTGTATGCATCAGTAATCATGATACTTGACATGTCATTGTATAGCTTGATGTGTCATTGTATTTACTTTTACTACTAAAACTCTTTTGATAACAACACTTCAATGCTAAACTTTCTCATTTCCAGGTGTCCTAGGCCTAACAGGTCTCTACGGTTTCGCCTTCTACGTGTTCGCAGTCGTCAGCCTATGGGTGATGTTCATGGTCAAGACGGGACCGAACTGGAAAAAATACTACGTCTCCAGACAAAGCGTACTGACAAATGGTTTCTTCGGAGCCTTATTCACTTATGTTTTGTTCTGGACTTTTATTTATGGGATGGTACATGTTTATTAGGTTAAGTTAGTTTGTAAGCATATTTTTAAATAAACAAATTGTGAGTTCATGTAATAGTTGCAGTATGACGGGGCCTGTATTCAGGTGGCGAGCTCAGAGTAGCTGCAGAATTCTAATTTCCTGATGTTTTTGATATTTGCAGATCAGTGTCAGGTTAATGTTGAACAAAATATGATTTGTGACTGTAATATGTATGTATGCATTTACGGAATTACAGTTAAAATCATACAACAACAAAAAATTTGAATTTTCCGGGCTACCCTTGCTTCCCTGTTAAGGATCTATCTTATTGATTCAAGCAAATTCCTATGGGGCTATGGGTTAAGACACCTCCATAGAAATACAGTTTACTGGTGTATCTGACGGTGTCCATTGTCTGGTACCGTTACTGCAATATACTGGTTCACCAAATCTTCAATCAGGCAATTTAAAAAGAGGTAAACGTAAATCAATTTGATCCTCGTATTACTTTTTGTATGACTATAAGTTAGAAACTCCGTTATTTGTTTGACTGGAAGTCACATATTAATATATGAAAATTAAGTACCTATACTTAATTATGTTCCATTCCCTAATTAATCCATATCATTATTTATTTGTGTATTTCACTAAGCTGAGATTTGTGGAGTATACTTTCAACCTTATTCAAGCTACACAGATGTGTGCGAAAATGAACCTTATTGCTAATGTGAATATTGATATGAAAATCTTGATCACAGTTGCATTCTCAAATGAATTATGTTAGGTTGAGTCAAGTGTAACTTTTCTGTTTAGGTTACTGGATAGTTATTGGTTTCTTGGTATTGACCTATTGGGTCAATATTTAACCCAACCATTTGTTACAAAAGTTTCTCAGCCAATAAGTGGATTATAATTTATTACATTTTAAACATGTCCTAAAGAGTTTATATTTATTCATTTGTTTAAAATCGCATTTAAATATATTAAAATGTTGGTTAAATAAGCTCAACAATGGTGTTTGAAGTATCATTTAATTTATATTATAAGTAATATAATTGTTTTACTGAATAAAATGGTTACATTATGTATATAAATGTTAGTTTCAATCAGTATTTCTTCTAGTTTCTTCGAGAATACACAGATGGCGTTGTAAGCAAGTTATGGCCCACAGAGGACAGTTCATTGCTCTCGCGATGAGAACGTAAATTGCTCTCGTTCGGCATCCGCTCTGCTATCAGAACGCGACCGCGCATAATCGTTATCAGCCGAGCCTTTTCCCAACTACATAAGTTGGGGTCGGCTTCCAGTCTAACCGGCTGCAGCTGAATGGGGTCGGCTTCCAGTCTAACCGGATGCAGCTGAATACCAGTATTTAACATGGAGTGACTAGATAGCCTATCTGACCTCCACAACGCAGTTAGTATGACTACTAGACACTAGGTAAGACTACTAGGTAATGGGCCTACTACACGCACGCACTTCCCCACAGTTTTGCCTGCGGGATTACACGGTGCACACAGTACATCGCGCGTGTGGTTTGTAATGGTAATACAGTTTTACCAACCATACGCGCGATGTACTGTGAAGTGTGAACGAAAACTGTGGGGAAGCGCGTGCGTGTAGTAGGCCCATAATTAAGACTGGTAAACTGGTTGTCAGACGTCGGGCCACTGATTACCTACCTACCTGTTACGACTGTCAAAGATCTACAAATGGCAACCGGGAGAAACGGTTTTTTTTTTGGAGGGTGGTAAATCATCAATGACTCTTCCCGCTCTGGGCGGAGCGGTAGAGAGTGTCAGACTTCTTCTGACTAAAACCACCCCTGTTCCTTCTTAGTATAGGTACTTAGTGTAGGGTAAATACGCTAAACGTCGGCCCCCTTACGGATTTTCTAACTTTGGATCACTCTGGCTCCATCACTTTGCAAGGAAAGGATAGCTATAATGCGGTTTTAGACAGGTTGATGAATCTATTTTATGTTTATAGGCATAATGTTGCCTTTTCTACTTAAAGAAAAAAGTACTAAGGTTTAAATGCGTGGAGAAAGAAAAAACCCTAAAGCCGGCCGCTCACGGCCCAATGGTCGGTCGCGATTTTCCCAAATGTCGGCCAGGTATAGGGTGTTTTGAATTAAAACAAATAAAAATATTAATACCTAATACATTGATATATTATAACCCTAGATGCACACTCACGAACAAAACAAACAGTCGAAGCTGTCGCCAAACACTCACCAATACACGCACTACTACATAAGTAGTTATCGTTACACTATAAACATATTTTTTTGCAAATTCAACCTTACGCAGATTACTTAAAGTTGTTATTACAATGCAGTTATAAAAAGCAATAATAATTTTACGACCGAAGTAAGCCGGTAGGACAAGGTATGGAGTGGAGACGAATAGGTACTTTTTATGTTTTTTTAATACTTAATTATTATTTTAACAGTTAGTTAAATTGTGTTTTAAACACATAATTTTACTTTTATCTAAGGGTAAATGTTTTTAGTTAGGATCTGACTGTGTTAGTGTACGTGTAGTCGTGTATAATCAATGAAACAAGTATTATCCATTCGAATCATTTATTTACATTTTTGGTTTAAAGGTATTAGTAGAACATTATTATTGAAACTAAGTAGTTTATTAAGTTTAAGGTGTCAAAAACGAAGTCAAATTGACGACCTCTTCTCCTTTTGAAATCCAATTAAAAACTAATATAATATGTAACGTATACATAATTGTTAAAAACATTAAACAAAAAACTTATTGATTAAAAAACACAAATAAACACAATAAAAAAAAATCGACTCCATTCGATACGAACAGGGTCATTTGTATAATGCGACTAAAAGAAAAGTCTTGTAATACATCGTTCTTACGCTAACAAAGCGACCATTGAAATATGCCGTATTATACTCGGACCGTTTAGTAAAGTTCTGAGAGAAATTAAATCAAAATCACGTATTGCTTTCTATATTACGCCATAAACGCAACAAAAATAAATCAATAAACATTTTTACTTACCGAAAATACGATATCCCATCCTTTTTTAATGTCTTTGAAGCTGTATTTTTGCAAATTCTCAGTGAACACTTCGGCATTTTGTACGACCGTGCAGAGACGCGAGCGACGCGAGACTATTTGAAATGAGTTCACGATTTGTAATTTTGCACTCATTTTATGCGGACGGTTTTGAGACGCGTAGTGTGTATCTTGGTTTTTTAATATATCAATGACCTAATATGATTTATTTTGGCAGGAGTAAATATCACACTAAGCATAGGTAGGTACATTATTTGTTTCATTGTAATTTTTTTTTTATTGAGGATTGTGTTGTGGATATGACTCGCCATACCGCCACCCGCGCCATGTCCGCGCCCGACGCTATTTATGTTGAGCGCAGGCCATACATCCAAACTTAACCTCGTATAATAAATTAATATAATAATTTAATATGTATTATTATTAGGTACTATAATAATACCTACATATATTCAATATGTATTATTACTATAATAATACATATTCAATTTTGAGAAAATAAGTTTAATAAATATTTTAAAAATTACTGTCCAGTACCGACACCATAATTTAATAACCCTCCTTTTGGGCTTCGCCGCAGTCGGATAAAAATACAAAAGTTATCAGCCTGTATAGTAGCGCTCAATTTTGAGGCTGGCCGACATTACGATCTTTAATATTTCTAAAGTCGGCCCCTGTTTCGTGTACCTTATTTCTCGAGATTCAACTATTATCACCCCGGCCGGTATTTGGCGATTAAACGTAAAATAGATTTATTAACCTATAAGCTTTGGAAATTTTACTATTAAACCAATGGAATTGGTAGTATTGGAATTCATAAAACAGACTGCATTTTACTTTATGTCGGCCCCGGCCGAGATTCCGATTTTAAGTCGAAATTGGTATTCTAATGGCGGCCCCCTATTTCTCCATTAAAACAATACGCAAAACGTTGAAAAAACTTTATCAAAACATAGTAAAAATACCTTTTCAGTAATAACAAAGCTTAAAACCCAAAACAAAAACGTCTTACCGTTGTAATATCAATCCCCGAAGCGTAAGTATTTACAGCAAGTAAGCTACTTTTAACTACGAATTTGACGATTCGACGGTCCGGTCGCTTCTGACGCTCGGTGTGCGGAGAATAAGTGACGTAATCGAATAGTAACGGTTTGTACTTATAGAGTATGAATTAAGGATGCAATTGGAATGGCAAAATTGCTACTTAATTACCTTTTGAATGAACGCAACCTGAAAATGTGCAGACGGCCGAAGATTGGAGGGGGGCCGGTGTTTGGCGTATTTACCCTACCTACGCAGCCCCGACAAGCGTCGACCCTTGTGGCCCCTGCAATGCTGCTGACATCTCTGAGCCGCGCGTGGAACACGAACGCGCCGTCGACACGGTCTGTTATCGACAGGACCGGCCGACGCGACGGTGAGCTAGCCCATTACTCACCGTTCACTCACAGGCCCGCGACCAGCGGCTTTTCGTGGTTTCCGAGGCACGGAGAATACTGGATATGTAAAGGGTGACCAACACAGACCAACTAATATTATCCAGCCGAGCGGTCTCGCACCTTCTTTGTAATCTCTTACAAGTCTCAAGTGTTTACCTATATAATTTACACGATGAGCGCTGCACTGCCCGCACACGCTGCCGCCTAGGCCGCCAACTAAGTTCTAAAGGTCTGTTTTCTATCTCACTAGAGTGCTCGATTAGGTACCTACGCCAAATTTGCCTCTTCCTGTTGTTACTTTTTTTTAGGAGTGTGGAAAATCATCAAAATAATGATTCCATCAGTTCTGGGCGGAGAGGAAGTGAGTGTCAGATTTCTACTGTAGCTGCAGGTACTGTCTTAGCCTTTTGTGTCCGAGGCCGCGGTATCCCTTCCTTTCGAACAACGCGCGTGCGTCTACACTAATCCTACCAAATCAAGTTTTCTGTAATAGCTTGGTAACTCAATAACGATGCTGCTTTGGTCCCCGTAATCTAATTGACATATGACCCGGAGCATGTATTGGCTTTTATTAAAAACATGCATGCACCAATGCATATATTGGCTTTTATTATAAACATGCATGCACCAATCCGCACTGGGCCCGCGTGGTAGAGTATAGCCCATCCCCTCAAAGAGAGGAGGCCTGAGTCCCTGCAGTGGGAACATTAGGTAATAGGCTGACGATGATGATGATAAACATGCAATCTACGTTGTTTTGCTACATTGGAACTTGGAAGTGAGTAGACAGGCAGATTTCTCTACATATCCTTTTGAATAGTGAGGATATAGATTTTTTTCATGAAAGATTTTTGATTGTCATTGAAAATATAGGTACCTAATGTTTTTTAGTCGAGTGGTAGGAGAAACATTAAACTACCTACCGACAGATGGCGTTACTTGTAACATCTGTTGTAAATATTAGGAAAAAATATTTAAATAATTTAATCTCGATACCTAATAATACCCTCACGGGTTGGACAGGTTTTTTTTAACGTGTTGTAGGTATACACGCCCATTACCAACCCTTCATATAGATAGTCTGTAACTCTGTACCTAGTAGAACCTACGTCTTCAACTGCTCCTTACCTACTTATATAGTCGCTTACGCCAATGATCTTTTTATTTATAATATCATTGGCTTACGCTAAGTCTTTTTCGATTTTAACCAAGGGAGACGACTAATAGCTTGGAGCTACTAGGTAGGTACTTCTGCCAATCGTGGAGGGCGCAACTTGTGTCCATGATTCCCGGTACAAGTGTGGGAAGGGAACACCGTTTAGTCAGTTATTAGAGTCTGACAAAACCTTCCAGTCGCCCCTGGGCGTAGCAGGACAGCCATGAGGATTTTTACCCCGGAACAGAATAGAATTGTCAATCAACTAGCCGTAAGCCGATATCCTCCGTATTGCTACAAATATAAAGAATAATATCTCTCATAGAATCTTCGGCTCTTCCTATCTACATCCGAAATCTCTCAAACGACATTAACGTAGTCGTACCCGTAGTCGTGTCTCTTAAAACACTCATCGTCATTTAATAAAGTTTAGCTGCAGTAGCCCCGAGCTATTAGTTGTCTATCAAGCAGTCGATAGCTCAGTAATTGCCAAAAATACACACAAAATCAGCTTTAAGTACTAATATTATAAAGCTGAAGAGTTTGTTTGTTTGGTTGAACGCGCTAATCACAGGAACTACTGGATAGAGCTGAAAAATTATTTTTGTGTTGGATAGGCCATTTAATAAGGAGGGTTCTAAGCTATATTATGTAACGCAGACGAAGTTGTGGGGCTCATCTAGTCTCTCCTAAACGATATAGGTAATAATATTTGAATCGCCCCCTATTACCTACATGGGACTTAAAAATTGAAATGTGGGTGTTCTATTAGGCGTACCTACACCTTTGCCTAAAACTTCGGGGACTACAGGCGTGATGTTATGTGTTATCCCTCTTTTTATGATAATTTGCCCCACATGTAGGTAATCTAATGAAACCACAGAACAGAAAGACATTGTTTTTTTTTAAATTGACATCTCGTAAGAAACTGTTGACTGCTCGTAACACGTAAATAGTGAGGATTTTTTAATATTGTTTACTCGTGACTGTTTTATTATCGATTAAGTAAATAATAAAAAACCTATTGGTAATTACATTTTTTTAAAATAAGTCGGTAGGTATATCAATGAATAATTCAATTACCTACCTACCAACTACTTTTTTATTTTATTTTAACTTATTTTCGTAATAATTACCATCGTAATAATTATTATAAGCTGAAGAGTTTGTTTGTTTGGTTGAACGCGCTAATCTCAGGAACTACTGATAAGAACTGAAAAACTATTTTCTTGTTGGATAGGCCATTTATTAAGGAAGGTTATAAGCTATTATTATGTAACGCAGACGAAGTCGCGGGGGTCATCTAGTTTCTCTTAAACGACATAATATTCGACTTGTCCTTTATAAGTTAGTCGTAGTCGTCACGTTATCGTGTCTACTAAAATACTCGTCGTCATTTAATAAAGTTTAGCTGCAGTAGCCCCGAGCTATTAGTTGTCTATCAAGCAGCCGATAGCTCAGTAATTGCCGACACATTCTCGCTAGTTTATAACTTCGGGAACTGATTGAATTGGGTTAATACTTATTCTATAGGGGGCACTGTTTAGCTTCGCGGGTCGTAAATTTAATTTAGCGAAAAGGCAATTGTTACTTAGGTAGGTAGTAGGTACCTACTGTGATGTTTGAAAAATCATTTCTAGAATAAAAATATGATCGCAATGAATGGAGGAACAAAGTGCCGTTTTTTTTCGGTAATAATGGTAGGAATTAGGATTTCCTTCTTCAATAGATTGTCCAAAAAAAGAAAATGTTAGAATAGGTACTAGGAACCAAACCAACATCACACTTGTACCTATATTTCGAAAAATGAGAGTAGGTAGTAGTTTAATACGTCTGTGGGCGTATTGCAAGCGCCATCCAAAAAGGTTACATTGGAGCAGAGACTATTGGAACGAGACTTGACAGCAGTCAGTCTAGCGGAGCGTCGTGGTGATGGTCAGCGTGTCAGCGTAGTGGCGTAGCCATATTGAACCTGACGTTTGGATTAGAACCATAGAGTATAGTACTTAATATAGATTGGGAAATTAGAACGTCAATGGCAAGGCGCACCACGTATTCGACGAATCGTTGATTGTTCCATGGTCAATGCTGATGATGCCGGGCATCCGCCCTTATCCAGGTACCCGCCTATACGTCTATTGTGTTAATGACACAGGCGTAGACTTTATTTACCAAGATCCACACACGCTCTCCTTTTAGATTACTCAGGTTCCATCTATCTATCTAGGTATCTATATAAATAAAAAGAGAAGTCCTGACTGACTGACTGATTGACTGACTCATCAACGCCCAGCCCAAACCCTTGGACCTAGAAAGCTGAAATTTTGCACAGAGGTTCCCTTTATAATGTAGACAAGGAATAAGGAAGGATTTTTCGAAATTCAACCCCTAAGGGAGTCAAATAGGGGATGAAAGTTTGTATGGAAAATCGTCATTTTCACGCGGGCGAAGCCGCTGGCAAAAGCTAGTTGTCAAATAAAAGCTTAAATAAAATCATTCCCATTTTTAATTAAAACGAAATTAGATTTCAGGTACGGTCCCCACACTCTCGATAAAACAAACTTCATTTTAAATCGATTAAAACAAATGACGTTACTGAATTTTTTCCCCCTACCCGCATCTGGTAATGTAGACTCAACAGGAGTACGAAGAGCTGAGTAAATATTTGTGGCAACATGGCAAATAATTGTCCACAAATTGTTCCCAAAATGAACGTTTAAATTAATTGATTTTACAATTTACACTGCAATGTTTATTGTCCTACAGTTTGTGGAGTCCACTTGATGAAGAAAATGTTTTATTTGAAAGTGAACTGTTCGATGCTTGTTTGTTTTTTGTTTTTGCGGGTGAATAACCTTTTAACGGCTTTAACATAGACAATAGAGGTATCTATACGATACGATGGTCCAGAACGGTCCAAATGTTTTTCTTCGGTTTATAGACTCCTTTATTTCTCAATTATTATTAATTTAATCCCTAACCTGGTGTCAGAGTTTGACGGCACGCGCACGGTTGGCGCAGTGGCTGAGCGATTGGACTGCTGCGCTGCGTGTCGCGGGTTCGATCCCCGCACGGAACAAATATTTGTATGGCTTGCAGATAGTTGTTTCGGGTCTGGGTGTATTTGTGCATGTGAGTTTAATGTATAGTGAAATGGAATTTTCGCAAAGCTGATTACAATAAGTTATATTATTTAATTAATTCAATAGACTGGAAAGATTTATACAGTATTCAAGATCCGGATTTAGCTTTAAACTTTTATTATGATAAACTATATGAAACTTTTGACGCGAGCATTCCTCCGAAAACTAAAAATATTAGTAATAGAAGATACCCAGAATGGTACAGCTTAGACCTTATTAAAGAAATTAAATTAAAATACAATTTGCACAAAAACTATAAAGCGACCAAATCTCCAAGCGACTATGAGGTATTCACTCAGTGCCGGGCAAGGGTGAAGGCGGAAACAGCGAGTTGTCACCTCCGATACAGAGATCGAGTACAAACAAAGCCATCTCGCTACTGACCCTAAATCATTCTGGAATTACGTAAGGTCAAAAAAAGACACTTCTAGGCAGTACAAGTTGATCAAAGAGGGACGATTTTTATCCGGTGATGAATCTGCTAAGGAATATGGGCGGTTCTTTCACTCTGTGTACAGAGCGACAGCGGGCTCGCTGAGTGCGGAGGCGGCGTGCGGGGATGCAGCGCCGAGCGGCGCATTTATGTGCACCTCGCCTGCCTAGAGCGGGCAGCCGTCCGGCGCGCGCTTACTGGTCTGCCGCCTAAGCGCTCAGTGGGTCCAGAACTCCAGACGGTATTCCGCCTTTCATTTTAAAAGATTGTCGAATGTTACTAACAGAACCGTTGCTCCACATATTTAATTTGTGTTTGTCGTTGGCATACTTTCCTAGTCGCTGGAAACTTACGCGGGTTGTACCTATACCGAAAGGTCGAGGTGGTACGGATGCCAGTGACTTCAGGCCAATTGCAGTACTTAGCGCACCTGCCAAGGTATTCGAGATGGCTGTTCACAATTATCTTTATACTCAGATAGGCCCTCATTTGTCTGATACGCAGCACGGCTTCCGTCCTGGACGCGGAACAATGGGGAACTTGCTTCACTTGATGACGCAACTGATACCAGCTGTTGACGCTGGACTCCAGGTCGATGTGGTCTATCTAGACTTTAGGAAGGCGTTCGACACAGTCGACCACGACATACTCTTGGCAAGACTGGCGGGTATGGGCTGCACATATCATACCATAAAGTTTTTCGCCAGTTATCTTCGAGATAGACGTCAGTATGTGGACTGTGGCGGACACTTCTCGGAGCCCTATTACACCAGGTCGGGCGTCAGTCAGGGTACAAATTTGGGACCCTTGTTGTTCATCATTATGGTAGATAATTTAGCCAAGTTAGTCAGGACAACATGCATGCTATTTGCTGACGACCTTAAGTTGTCTGCAGTCATTAAAGATACTGCGGATCGTGAAATGCTGCAACACGAATTGGATAGGGTCACTGAATGGAGTCACCGCAACAAGTTATACTTTAATGTATCAAAATGCTCGGTGCTTTCATTCACACGCACACGAAACCCACAACACCACCAGTACAGCATGAACGGGGAGCCGCTGCAGCGTGTCACGGAGGTTAAAGATTTAGGCATTCATTTCACTAGTGATCTGCAGTTTCGTAAACATGTGATACAAGTTTGTAAAAAGGCGTACAGGAATCTGGGATTTGTGCTGCGTCAGGCAAATGACTTTAATCGCCAAATACCGGCCGGGGTTATAATAGTTGAATCTCGAGAAATAAGGTACACGAAACAGGGGCCGACTTTAGAAATATTAAAGATCGTAATGTCGGCCAGCCTCAAAATTGAGCGCTACTATACAGGCTGATAACTTTTGTATTTTTACCCGACTGCGGCGAAGCCCAAAAGGAGGGTTATTAAATTATTGTGTAGGTACTGGAAAGTCATTTTTAATTTATTTATTAAACTTATTTTCTCAAAATTGAATATTTATGTATTATTATAGTAATAATAATACATATTCAATTATTATATAATTTATTAATATTTTATAGAGGATAAGTATGGATGTTTGACACATAAATAGCGTAGGGCGTGGACTATTAATATTATTATTAAAAACGTTAACATAGAATCACTTTTGATATATGTATGTATTATTTTAACCCTATTGACTCAATTAAAATTCTATTCTTTGTTAAATTAAAAAAATAATATGTAATTTACAATGAAACAAATAATGTATTACTTAGTGTGATATTTACTCCTGCCAAAATAAATATTTTTATTTGTTTAAATTCAAAAACTTTTTTACAAAAAATAAAACCGACTTCGACAAAAATAAAACACAAAAAAGTGAAAAATAAAAAATCAGCTTCAGAAGTCGGTGACTTTTGTTTGTTTGATTTCATGTTTTTGCCACCGACTTCTGAAGCTGATTTTTTATTTTTCACTTTTTTGTGTTTTATTTTTGTCGAAGTCGGTTTTATTTTTTGTAAAAAAGTTTTTATTTTTCACTTTTTAGTGGTTCACATGTGCTTACCCCTTCACAACGTACCGGCGTGATGTTATGTTATGAACTGGTGTAAACAATAGACAGTCATGAGATTTCAGCAATCCCAGTCCATTTACTATCATTAATTGAGGAGTTCCGTTGCCTATCTCCGAAGTTCTTCATCACCTTTGTAGTGAGTACAGGCGTGATATTATGTTGTGTGATGGCGTAAACAATGCATAAATATGCTATAGCAACAATCGCGGTTAATCTGCTGTTATTTATTGAAGAGTTCCCCCGATTTCTACAAGATCCCATCATCAGATATTGAAATGGTGAAAATGGGACCACACGGGAAGCACCAGCTTTCAAATGAAAAAAGAATCATGAAAATCAGTTCACCCAGTCGCAAGTTATGAGCGAACAAACATTAAAAAAAAAAATAAAAAAAAAAATACAGTCGAATTGATAACCTCCTCCTTTTTTTGAAGTCGGTTAAAAACACCCTATATCTGGCCGACATTTGGGAAAATCGCGACCGACCATTGGGCCGTGAGCGGCCGGCTTTAGGGTTTTTTCTTTCTCGACGCATTTAAACCTTAATACTTTTTTCTTTTAGTAGAAAAGGCAACATTATGCCTCTAAACATAAAATAGATTCAATTAAATAACCTGTCTAAAACCGCATTGCAAGCTATACTTTCCTTGCAAAGTGATGGAGCCAGAGTGATCCAAAGTTAGAAAATCCGTTAGGGGGCCGACGTTTAGCGTATTTACCCTAGTTTTGGATTGATATCGTGAAGAGTTTATGGATAGGTAGGTACTGCTGAAAGATAACTGGAGGGGTACCTAAATCCCGTCGGGGCTGCGGGTTGTTCACAAGAGATACCGCGACGTCGACATAAAGGGCTAAGAAGGAACATGGGTGGTTTTTAGTCAGTAGAAGTCTGACACTCCCCTTCGCTCTGCCCAAGAGCGGGAGGGGTTATTTTTAGGTTTATCCGAAGGACTCATATGCTGTACACTCAGATTTAGACCGTATACAGAAAGAAAACTGGTAGCCGGCGACGATCTACCAGCGCATTCGGCGCTCGTAGATTTCATTCAACTGGTCGGCGACGTTCGGCGCTTATCGGCGCTTGTTCATATAAATGCCTGCACCGGTTACCTGCATGGACTGGTTTCTATAAGCGCTGGTAGGCTGCAAGCTTTCTTTCTGTATACGGCGTAAGGCTCTTGTTCCACCGCTGACAGCGTTTATAAATCCGTACATACCCTATTCTAGACTGTCATTATGTTGACAGCCGGCAGTGGCCCGAAAGCCTGACAACCAGTTTTACCAAGGGGTATGATATTACCCAATACTAATTGGTGGTCAGATAGGCAGCTACTCCATGGTAAATGCTGGTATTCAGCTGCACCCGTTTAGAATGGAAGTCGATCCCATGGTTGGGAAAAAAGCAAGGCAGATGATTATACGATGAAGAACACACTCAGTGGTCGGTTACAAAGCTGGCTGCAGCGTGTCTAAACCACTTCCAATCTTTAAATTTTCTCAGAGTAAAACCAATTTTCTATCCTCTATAACTTTTATAGCATGTTTATCATAGTAAATCCTTCACTTTCCGAACGAACAGCCTCTTTCTAGGCTACTAGCATCACATCAAATCTAGAGTTTGACCGATTGGCAGCATAGTAATATCCTAATGTGTGTTCATAATTATCAGCATGTGAAAGAGTGATGAATATGTATAAATGTTGATGAATGGAGAGATCGAAAGATCAAAGAAGATAGAAGAAGATATCCAGCTACATACATTGACTCGCAAATCGGTTGACCTTTATTACAAAACTAGTATTTGCGTGGCTGCGCTCGCTGCGCGCAGCTCGCGGGTCTGCCTACCTACACCTACCCACTACCTACCTACACCTACCTACTACCTACCTACACCTACCTACTACCTACCTACACCTACCTACACCTACCTACACCTACACCTACCTACACCTACCTACACCTACCTACACCTACCTACAGCTACCTACAGCTACCTACACCTACCTACACCTACCTACACATACCTACTACCTACCACCTACCTACCTACTACCTCCTACTACCACTAAAAGAACATTACCCTAAAGTTTGCTTGTCGTCGCCCCTGAGTTACGCTTCACCCACTCAACCTTCGTTACGCTAAGGAGGTCGCCGGCTCGCTTCGCTCGCCACCTCCCCCCTTCGCTCCACTCGGTCTCGCAGGTTCGCTCCACTCAGGACCTACCTACCACCGGAAAGCTATCATGACATTATCCCTACGCTACGGGGGTCGCCGGCTCGCTTCGCTCGCCCGCTCCCCCCTTCGCTTTGCCGCTGTACCACCACCGGACAGGTTTCGACGTCTACTATAATATTTGTTCAAACACCTAATGGCTATCTCTAACCGTTATGAAGTTACAGCCTTTTTAATTTTAGGGGAGGTTGGGGAGGGGAGGGGAGGGTATACAAATTTCAACGCCCCTCAATAGTTTTATGTAAGAAAAAAAAAAAAAAGTGAAAAAGGGGGGGGGGGGGTTGAAGGGGGGGTGAGGGGGGGAGTCTCGAAAAATGATTTCGATTAACGCAAAGGCCCCTCTAAATGAATCTGAAAAAAAAATCGTTCCAAGTCTCTTAACTTTCGAGATTCGCCTAAAGGGGGGGAGAAGGGGGGCAAGGGGGGCCACTTTAAAAAATGATTTTTACTTTACCGAGCCTCCTCTATACGAATCCCTAAAAAAAAACACTTCAAGTCTCTTTGTTTCCGAGATACGATAGGGAGGGGGGAGAAGGGGGGGAAAAGGGGGGGTTTCGGACTTTTCCCATACTCACCAGAGTTACTTGTTTAAGAATCTGTCAAAATATACCCACCTCCCCATCCACCATCTGGGAGAACAATTATGTCAGTGAGTCAGTCAGTGAGTGGTAATTAAGCTATAAATAGTATAATAACTAGTATTTGCGTGGCTGCGCGAGTTGCGCGCAGCTCGCGGGGCGTGAAGGGGGGGAGAGGGGGAGCTTTGAAAAATGATTTCGACTAACGCATTGCCCCTTTCAATGAATCTGAAAAAAAAATTGTTCCAAGTCTCTTAACTTCCGAGATCCGCCTTACTACCTACCTACACCTACCTACTACCTACCTACTACCTACCTATACCTACCTACACCTAACTACTACCTACCTACACCTACCTACCTACACCTACCTACTACCTACCTACACCTACCTACTACCTACCTACTACCTACCTATCACCTACCTACCACCTACCTACCTATCACCTACCTACCACCTACCTACCTACTACCTCCTACTACCACTAAAAAAACAGTACCCTAAAGTTTGCTTGTCGTCGCCCCTGAGTTACGCTTCACCCACTCAACCTTCGTTACGCTAAGGAGGTAGCCGGCTCGCTTCGCTCGCCACCTCCCCCCTTCGCTCCACTCGGTCTCGCAGGCTCGCTCCACTCAGGACCTACCTACCACCGGAAAGCTATCATGACATTATCCCTACGCTACGCTTCGCTTTACCAGTAGCACCATTTTACTCCCCCGAGCCTCTATACGAATCCGTAAACAAAACAGAAAAAAGGGGGGGAAGAGGGGGGGGGTGAAAGGGGGGGGGGGAGGGGGGAGTTTCGTAAAATGATTTCGACTGCAGCAATGCCCCGATAAATGAATCTGAAAAAAAAATCGTTCCAAGTCTCTTAACTTCCGAGATCCGCCTAAAGGGGGGATGAAGGGGGGCAAGGGGGTCAAATTTGAAAAATGTTTTTTACTCCACCAAGCCTCTTCTATACGAATCCCTAAAAAAAAACACGTAAAATCTCTTTATTTCCGAGATCCCCCTAAAAGGGGGGAGAAGGGGGGCAAGGGGGGCAACTTTGAAAAATGAGTTTTACTTAACCGAGCCTCCTCTATACGAATCAGTAAAAAAAAAAAAAAATACGGGTCTCCTAGTTTCCGAGATACGACAGGAAGGGGTGGGATGGGGGGCAAAAAGGGGGGGTATGGCACTTTTCCCATACTCACCAGAGTTAGTTGTTTACGAATCTGTAAAAATATACCCACCTCCCCATCCACCATCTGGGAGAACAATTCTGTCAATAGATCAGTCAGTCAGTGAGTGAGTGGTATTTAAGCTTTATATAGTATAACTAGTATTTGCGTGGCTGCGCTCGCTGCGCGCAGCTCGCGGGTCTGCCTACCTACACCTACACCTGCCTACTACCTACCTACACCTACCTACACCTACCTACACCTACCTACACCTACCTACACCTACCTACACCTACCTACACCTACCTACACCTACCTACACCTACCTACACCTACCTACACCTACCTACACCTACCTACACCTACCTACACCTACCTACACCTACCTACACCTACCTACACCTACCTACACCTACCTACACCTACCTACACCTACCTACACCTACCTACACCTACCTACACCTACCTACACCTACCTACACCTACCTACACCTACCTACACCTACCTACACCTACCTACACCTACCTACACCTACCTACACCTACCTACACCTACCTACACCTACCTACACCTACCTACACCTACCTACACCTACCTACACCTACCTACACCTACCTACACCTACCTACACCTACCTACACCTACCTACACCTACCTCCTACTACCACTAAAAGAACATTACCCTAAAGTTTGCTTGTCGTCGCCCCTGAGTTACGCTTCACCCACTCAACCTTCGTTACGCTAAGGAGGTCGCCGGCTCGCTTCGCTCGCCACCTCCCCCCTTCGCTCCACTCGGTCTCGCAGGTTCGCTCCACTCAGGACCTACCTACCACCGGAAAGCTATCATGACATTATCCCTACGCTACGGGGGTCGCCGGCTCGCTTCGCTCGCCCGCTCCCCCCTTCGCTTTGCCGCTGTACCACCACCGGACAGGTTTCGACGTCTACTATAATATTTGTTCAAACACCTAATGGCTATCTCTAACCGTTATGAAGTTACAGCCTTTTTAATTTTAGGGGAGGTTGGGGAGGGGAGGGGAGGGTATACAAATTTCAACGCCCCTCAATAGTTTTATGTAAGAAAAAAAAAAAAGTGAAAAAGGGGGGGGGGGGGGTTGAAGGGGGGGGTGAGGGGGGGAGTCTCGAAAAATGATTTCGATTAACGCAAAGGCCCCTCTAAATGAATCTGAAAAAAAAATCGTTCCAAGTCTCTTAACTTTCGAGATTCGCCTAAAGGGGGGGAGAAGGGGGGCAAGGGGGGCCACTTTAAAAAATGATTTTTACTTTACCGAGCCTCCTCTATACGAATCCCTAAAAAAAAACACTTCAAGTCTCTTTGTTTCCGAGATACGATAGGGAGGGGGGAGAAGGGGGGGAAAAGGGGGGGTTTCGGACTTTTCCCATACTCACCAGAGTTACTTGTTTAAGAATCTGTCAAAATATACCCACCTCCCCATCCACCATCTGGGAGAACAATTATGTCAGTGAGTCAGTCAGTGAGTGGTAATTAAGCTATAAATAGTATAATAACTAGTATTTGCGTGGCTGCGCGAGCTGCGCGCAGCTCGCGGGGCGTGAAGGGGGGGAGAGGGGGAGCTTTGAAAAATGATTTCGACTAACGCATTGCCCCTTTCAATGAATCTGAAAAAAAAATTGTTCCAAGTCTCTTAACTTCCGAGATCCGCCTTACTACCTACCTACACCTACCTACTACCTACCTACTACCTACCTATACCTACCTACACCTAACTACTACCTACCTACACCTACCTACCTACACCTACCTACTACCTACCTACACCTACCTACTACCTACCTACTACCTACCTATCACCTACCTACCACCTACCTACCTATCACCTACCTACCACCTACCTACCTACTACCTCCTACTACCACTAAAAAAACAGTACCCTAAAGTTTGCTTGTCGTCGCCCCTGAGTTACGCTTCACCCACTCAACCTTCGTTACGCTAAGGAGGTAGCCGGCTCGCTTCGCTCGCCACCTCCCCCCTTCGCTCCACTCGGTCTCGCAGGCTCGCTCCACTCAGGACCTACCTACCACCGGAAAGCTATCATGACATTATCCCTACGCTACGCTTCGCTTTACCAGTAGCACCATTTTACTCCCCCGAGCCTCTATACGAATCCGTAAACAAAACAGAAAAAAGGGGGGGAAGAGGGGGGGGTTAAAGGAGGGGGGGAGGGGGGAGTTTCGTAAAATGATTTCGACTGCAGCAATGCCCCGATAAATGAATCTGAAAAAAAAATCGTTCCAAGTCTCTTAACTTCCGAGATCCGCCTAAAGGGGGGATGAAGGGGGGCAAGGGGGTCAAATTTGAAAAATGTTTTTTACTCCCCCAAGCCTCTTCTATACGAATCCCTAAAAAAAAACACGTAAAATCTCTTTATTTCCGAGATCCCCCTAAAAGGGGGGAGAAGGGGGGCAAGGGGGGCAACTTTGAAAAATGAGTTTTACTTAACCGAGCCTCCTCTATACGAATCAGTAAAAAAAAAAAAATACGGGTCTCCTAGTTTCCGAGATACGACAGGAAGGGGGGGGATGGGGGGCAAAAAGGGGGGGTATGGCACTTTTCCCATACTCACCAGAGTTAGTTGTTTACGAATCTGTAAAAATATACCCACCTCCCCATCCACCATCTGGGAGAACAATTCTGTCAATAGATCAGTCAGTCAGTGAGTGAGTGGTATTTAAGCTTTATATAGTATAACTAGTATTTGCGTGGCTGCGCTCGCTGCGCGCAGCTCGCGGGTCTGCCTACCTACACCTACACCTACCTACTACCTACCTACACCTACCTACACCTACCTACACCTACCTACACCTACCTACACCTACCTACACCTACCTACACCTACCTACACCTACCTACACCTACCTACACCTACCTACACCTACCTACACCTACCTACACCTACCTACACCTACCTACACCTACCTACACCTACCTACACCTACCTACACCTACCTACACCTACCTACACCTACCTACACCTACCTACACCTACCTACACCTACCTACACCTACCTACACCTACCTACACCTACCTACACCTACCTACACCTACCTACACCTACCTACACCTACCTACACCTACCTACACCTACCTACACCTACCTACACCTACCTACACCTACCTACACCTACCTACACCTACCTACACCTACCTACACCTACCTACACCTACCTACACCTACCTACACCTACCTACACCTACCTACACCTACCTACACCTACCTACACCTACCTACACCTACCTACACCTACCTACACCTACCTACACCTACCTACACCTACCTACACCTACCTACACCTACCTACACCTACCTACACCTACCTACACCTACCTACACCTACCTACACCTACCTACACCTACCTACACCTACCTACACCTACCTACACCTACCTACACCTACCTACACCTACCTACACCTACCTACACCTACCTACACCTACCTACACCTACCTACACCTACCTACACCTACCTACACCTACCTACACCTACCTACACCTACCTACACCTACCTACACCTACCTACACCTACCTACACCTACCTACACCTACCTACACCTACCTACACCTACCTACACCTACCTACACCTACCTACACCTACCTACACCTACCTACACCTACCTACACCTACCTACACCTACCTACACCTACCTACACCTACCTACACCTACCTACACCTACCTACACCTACCTACACCTACCTACACCTACCTACACCAACCTACACCTACCTACACCTACCTACACCTACCTACACCTACCTACACCTACCTACACCTACCTACACCTACCTACACCTACCTACACCTACCTACACCTACCTACACCTACCTACACCTACCTACACCTACCTACACCTACCTACACCTACCTACACCTACCTACACCTACCTACACCTACCTACACCTACCTACACCTACCTACACCTACCTACACCTACCTACACCTACCTACACCTACCTACACCTACCTACACCTACCTACACCTACCTACACCTACCTACACCTACCTACACCTACCTACACCTACCTACACCTACCTACACCTACCTACACCTACCTACACCTACCTACACCTACCTACACCTACCTACACCTACCTACACCTACCTACACCTACCTACACCTACCTACACCTACCTACACCTACCTACACCTACCTACACCTACCTACACCTACCTACACCTACCTACACCTACCTACCTACACCTACCTACTACCTCCTACTACCACTAAAAAAACATTAACCTAAAGTTTGCTTGTCGTCGCCCCTGAGTTACGCTTCACCCACTCAACCTTCGTTACGCTAAGGAGGTCGCCGGCTCGCTTCGCTCGCCACCTCCCCCCTTCGCTCCACTCGGTCTCGCAGGTTCGCTCCACTCAGGACCTACCTACCACCGGAAAGCTATCGTGACATTATCCCTACGCTACGGGGGTCGCCGGCTCGCTTCGCTCGCCCGCTCCCCCCTTCGCTTTACCGCTGTACCACCACTGGACAGGTTTCGACGCCTACTATAATATTTGTTCAAACACCTAATGGCTATCTCTAACCGTTATGAAGTTACAGCCCTTTTAATTTTAGGGGAGGTTGGGGAGGGGAGGGGAGGGTATACAAATTTCAACGCCCCTCAATAGTTTTATGTAAGTAAAAAAAAATAAAAAATGAAAAGGGGGGGGGGTTGAAGGGGGGGGGTGAGGGGGCGAGTCTCGAAAAATGATTTCGATTAACGCAAAGGCCCCTCTAAATGAATCTGAAAAAAAAAATCGTTCCAAGTCTCTTAAGTTCCGAGATCCGAAAGGGGGGGGGGGGGGGTGGAGGGGGGCAAGGGGGTCAAATTTTCAAAATAGTTTTTACTTCCCCAAGCCTCCTATATACGAATCCCTAAAAAAAAATCTCGTAAATTCTCTTTATTTTCGAGATTCGCCTAAAGGGGTGGAGAAGGGGGGCAAGGGGGGCCACTTTGAAAAATGATTTTTACTTTACCGAGCCTCCTCTATACGACTCCCTAAAAAAAAACACTTCAAGTCTCTTTGTTTCCGAGATACTATAGGGAGGGGGGAGAAGGGGGGGGAAAAGGGGGGGTTTGGGACTTTTCCCATAGTCATGAGAGTTGATTGTTTACGAATCTGTCAAAATATACCCACCTCCCCATCCACCATCTGGGAGAACAATTCTGTCAGTCAGTGAGTCAGTGAGTGGTAGTTTAGCTTTATATAGTATAATAACTAGTATTTGCTTGGGTGCGCGAGCTGCTCGCAGCTCGCGGGGCGTGAAGAGGGGGAGAGGGGCAGCTTTGAAAAATAATTTCGACTAACGCATTGCTCCTTTCAATAAATCTGAAAAAAAAATCGTTCCAAGTCTCTTAACTTTCGAGATCCGCCTAAAAGGGGGTGTACGGTTAAGCAACCGCACATTGTACTTTACTTTGGCCTAGTTAGAATACTGCAAATTTTGTTAATTTATATAATGTAATAGAGTCACGTACGTAAGAACGTCAGTCTTCGATGTAATATCGAGCTCGCGCAACATTTAACATTTAAACATTTTTTATAACATTTTTTATTATTTTCTTATTATTTTAGTGCATTTTCGTATTAAAATACCTTTTTGAACATTAACATTCATTTTATTAACATTCCACATTAACTGTAAGGGTTCGCCCTTACATTTTGGTCCTTCGAGCCATTAAGTGTAAAATCAGTGCCGTGGTACGTTTTCACTCGATGGGAACATTTGAACATTAAACTAAGACATTAATCAGAACATTAAAAAACAGTGTGAACAGTGAAAATCAGTGAGAGTACATAGAACGAGGTGAAGTATAAGCAGCAGGCGTAAGCAGCGAATCCGGTGAGCACGTTCCATATTACCTACTTTTCTGAAATTTTGGATTTGTGTACCGAGAAACAACAATGTCTTCTTACGATGCTTTACTTGACTCTCAATCTGCCAATCTTAGCTCTATCAAACGTATAAATGAAAACTTTAAGAAAGATAGTTCTACACGTAAAGTCACTCTTGAGTATCACGATGAAAGACTTCAAAAGCTGGAGGAGTATTGGAGTGAATTTAAAAACAACGACATCCAATTAGCCTTATTTGAAGGCAAGGAGTCTGGACCTTACTATGAGAATCGCATTTACGAGCGTTTGGAACAAATATACGAAGAGACGAAGAGTATGATAAATAAGTCGAAACAAAGATTAGTGGCGAAAATCGAAGACGACAAGTTTACTTCGTTTACTCAGTCACAACAACAAGAAGAAAGGTCAAGTGCTCAAGAGGTTGTTAAAGAACAACGGGAAAGAGACGAGGTCGCGGATGATGTGAGGAACATGACGTCAAATGAAGAGTTAGTCGTTGATCAACGGACTAAAGAGATGATAAATGAGCAGCGGTCAAACATCAAGGCGTTTGAGCGAACAGTACGTAACATGGATATTGAAAATTTAAAAGAAAAGTGGCAACTTGAAGATAAATTGAGGTCAGTTACGCAACGTTGGGTAAAAGTCGATACCACGTATTGGAAGCTGGACAACATGCTAGTCAACATGCAAGCATTTGAAAGTGATTATAACAGACTAGAAAGGTTGTATGAATTCAGTAAGGAACAAATTAACAAGAAGATTTGGGATAACAAACAGCAGGAAAAATCCACGCCTCAAATTGAACTTCCGATTTTCAGTGGCAGCTATGTCCAGTGGACAACATTTAAGGACTTGTTCGTGGAAATCGTGCATCGTAACACTTTTATCTCGGAGAAGGGGGGCCAGGGGGGCCACTTTGAAAAATGATTTTTACTTTACCGAGCCTCCTCTATACGAATCCGTAATAAAAAAAAAATACCGGTCTCTTAGTTTCCGAGATACGATAGAGAGGGGGGGCAAAAAGGGGGGGTTTCGGACTTTTCCCATACTCACCAGAGTTACTTGTTTACGAATCTGTGAAAATATACCCACCTCCCCATCCACCATCTGGGAGAACAATTATGTCAATAAGTGAGTCAGTGAGTGGTAGTTTAGCTTTATATAGTATAACTAGTATTTGCGTGGGTGCGCGAGCTGCGCGCAGCTCGCGGGGCGTGAAGAGGGGGAGAGGGGCAGCTTTGAAAAAAAAATTCGACTAACGCATAGCTCCTTTCAATAAATCTGAAAAAAAAATGTTTCAAGTCTCTTAACTTCCGAGATCCGCCTTACTACCTACCTACACCTACCTACTACCTACCTACACCTACCTACACCTACCTACACCTACCTACACCTACCTACACCTACCTACACCTACCTACACCTACCTACACCTACCTACACCTACCTACACCTACCTACACCTACCTACACCTACCTACACCTACCTACACCTACCTACACCTACCTACACCTACCTACACCTACCTACACCTACCTACACCTACCTACACCTACCTACACCTACCTACACCTACCTACACCTACCTACACCTACCTACACCTACCTACACCTACCTACACCTACCTACACCTACCTACACCTACCTACACCTACCTACACCTACCTACACCTACCTACACCTACCTACACCTACCTACACCTACCTACACCTACCTACACCTACCTACACCTACCTACACCTACCTACACCTACCTACACCTACCTACACCTACCTACACCTACCTACACCTACCTACACCTACCTACACCTACCTACACCTACCTACACCTACCTACACCTACCTACACCTACCTACACCTACCTACACCTACCTACCTACACCTACCTACTACCTCCTACTACCACTAAAAAAACATTAACCTAAAGTTTGCTTGTCGTCGCCCCTGAGTTACGCTTCACCCACTCAACCTTCGTTACGCTAAGGAGGTCGCCGGCTCGCTTCGCTCGCCACCTCCCCCCTTCGCTCCACTCGGTCTCGCAGGTTCGCTCCACTCAGGACCTACCTACCACCGGAAAGCTATCGTGACATTATCCCTACGCTACGGGGGTCGCCGGCTCGCTTCGCTCGCCCGCTCCCCCCTTCGCTTTACCGCTGTACCACCACTGGACAGGTTTCGACGCCTACTATAATATTTGTTCAAACACCTAATGGCTATCTCTAACCGTTATGAAGTTACAGCCCTTTTCATTTTAGGGGAGGTTGGGGAGGGGAGGGGAGGGTATACAAATTTCAACGCCCCTCAATAGTTTTATGTAAGTAAAAAAAAATAAAAAATGAAAAGGGGGGGGGGTTGAAGGGGGGGGGTGAGGGGGCGAGTCTCGAAAAATGATTTCGATTAACGCAAAGGCCCCTCTAAATGAATCTGAAAAAAAAAATCGTTCCAAGTCTCTTAAGTTCCGAGATCCGAAAGGGGGGGGGGGGGGTGGAGGGGGGCAAGGGGGTCAAATTTTCAAAATAGTTTTTACTTCCCCAAGCCTCCTATATACGAATCCCTAAAAAAAAATCTCGTAAATTCTCTTTATTTTCGAGATTCGCCTAAAGGGGGGGAGAAGGGGGGCAAGGGGGGCCACTTTGAAAAATGATTTTTACTTTACCGAGCCTCCTCTATACGACTCCCTAAAAAAAAACACTTCAAGTCTCTTTGTTTCCGAGATACGATAGGGAGGGGGGAGAAGGGGGGGGAAAAGGGGGGGTTTGGGACTTTTCCCATAGTCATGAGAGTTGATTGTTTACGAATCTGTCAAAATATACCCACCTCCCCATCCACCATCTGGGAGAACAATTCTGTCAGTCAGTGAGTCAGTGAGTGGTAGTTTAGCTTTATATAGTATAACTAGTATTTGCTTGGGTGCGCGAGCTGCGCGCAGCTCGCGGGGCGTGAAGAGGGGGAGAGGGGCAGCTTTGAAAAATAATTTCGACTAACGCATTGCTCCTTTCAATAAATCTGAAAAAAAAATCGTTCCAAGTCTCTTAACTTTCGAGATCCGCCTAAAAGGGGGTGTACGGTTAAGCAACCGCACATTGTACTTTACTTTGGCCTAGTTAGAATACTGCAAATTTTGTTAATTTATATAATGTAATAGAGTCACGTACGTAAGAACGTCAGTCTTCGATGTAATATCGAGCTCGCGCAACATTTAACATTTAAACATTTTTTATAACATTTTTTATTATTTTCTTATTATTTTAGTGCATTTTCGTATTAAAATACCTTTTTGAACATTAACATTCATTTTATTAACATTCCACATTAACTGTAAGGGTTCGCCCTTACATTTTGGTCCTTCGAGCCATTAAGTGTAAAATCAGTGCCGTGGTACCATCGCCTACAATAATGCATGGGAAGTTCAGAAAAAATACCGTGTGAAGCAAGAAATGACGCCACCTGGCGTAAATAAGTACTCGATTAGCAACATTGATTATATTGTTGATGCTACACTAACTAGAGGGCGCTCACGCTGTATAAAATGTTCATGTAGTTTCTTTTTCTGTATTTTACATTCAAATAATTTATAATCAATTATTTCTATTATATAAATTTATTCCTAACTACCTACTATGTTTGTTTAAATTGAATATTATTATCATTTTATAACTAGGTATCTGATTTTAATTATCTATGTTTTAGTTTTCAAACTTGAGGGTAGGTCGAATATGAATTCATAAATAAATTTGTAGGTAGTAGAAATAATTAGATTGAAGATTTAGATGAGTTAAGACTAAGCTCAATTGATTGTTCGTTATGTTTGTTTCGATTACCTCATTCGAGTGTGTTTAGCTCAGTTTTATTTTAATTTAGGTGAATTAACTTATTTCATCAAAATGAGTACGCGTTGTAATATTGTTTTCTTTACAAGAGCTCAAATAACTGATTTGCAAAATCAAGGCAAAAACTTATCGACACTCGAAACTTGTCGACTTATCTTATTGTTAACGTAAGTAGTTTAGATTTCAAATTTTTTATAAGAAAAAAAAAAATGTTTTAGTTACGTCTATACTACTTAATAAATAATCATTATTGCGTGTTATTATATTTCTGTTATAATTATTGTTGCAGAGAAAAACAGTTGTTCTATTGGTACGACGATTTGAAGACGAGGGATCTTTGCAACACCATCAAAGAACTAGTAGACCACGGCTCATAAACACATTACAGCGTCAAATCGTGTTATGAGAGTATGAAGAAAATGGATTCCTGCCGATGACCGACTATGCTGCTTTATATGACTCAAGTGTTGACAATTCCCGTCGTGCTCTTATAAGTGAAGAGCTGCATTATAGGAGGCATGTTGTGAAACCCTGGCCCACAGAAAACCATTAAAGGACAAGATTACAGTTCGCTTTGGATCATGTTAACTTTGATTTGAGTAACTTTTAAGTCCAGTGAACACGGACGCTTATGTTTGTGGTGTAGAAATATTACGTGATAAACAAGTGGTTATGTGTGTCCAATATGCTGGTCCTATTGCAGTGAACGTGTGGGGATAGATAAGTGTTGCCGATCCAGGATTTATATTTCATAATACTTAAAAATAATATTACTTAACTTTAGTACTTATTTTTTATATTAACTGGAGACCGGGTTATTATAACCTATTACGACTGACTGTTATTATAACCTATGACTTACGTATTTTTAATAACTAAAAAAAGTCAAACAATTTTTTTTTTACATTACATAAGAACCTTTTCGTATGTTTTTGTGCAATTGTATAGCTGTTACCACCGTTTCACCGTTTGTTAGCTGTTGCTACCTATTTAATTCATTTAATTTAACTTTTCACTTTTGTGATAAAATAATCCGGTCTCCTGTTTGTCTTTGTTGAGGTTACAAAAGCTTCAATCCTCTTTCCGATTTTGGAAACGAATACTTAAGCTATGGCCTCAATAAGAAGTTTTATATAATATAATAATGTTGAACGATAATAAATGTCTGTTTTTGAATAATAAACTGTAAGAAATAAACCTCTTAAATTTGTGTGTTTTTTTGTTTGTCTCCGTTCATCCCTGTTGCTAACTACTACTAACTCGAATATTATATTTTTGAATGCTATGCGCACTTATTAGCTTAATGAAAACATTCCTTATGGTTTCTTTCGTATTTTTTTTTATCATTTAACTTCTCACATCCAACCTAATACGTGTTTCCTAACTTCTTACTTACCTAACCTATTCCCAAGTCAAAGTTCATTTTTTTCTATATCTCAACAGAATAGTTTACATTTAGTTAAGACTAAGTTATAAAAATCTACCTCCATTTTATTTCACCTACAGGTGACACCGGGTAATCCGGATATTGTCATTGCGGAAAGTAAAAACTTTAAAGGTTTAATTTCTTATTATTATTTAAGTAGGAATTACAAATAAAATTTCTGTGAGGTAGAAACAGCAATAAAACTTATGCCACCTACAAGTGACACTGGGGATTGAAGAGTTTAATATCACAGTTGTGCAGAAACCAAACGCCATCTATTAATTATTTTCGAAAATTTGATATCTACCTTCACAGAAAAATAGGCCCTAAGGTATCCATGCACTTTTGTGGGCGACTGTACGTTTTCACTCGATGGGAACATTTGAACATTAAACTAAGACATTAATCAGAACATTAAAAAACAGTGTGAACAGTGAAAATCAGTGAGAGTACATAGAACGAGGTGAAGTATAAGCAGCAGGCGTAAGCAGCGAATCCGGTGAGCACGTTCCATATTACCTACTTTTCTGAAATTTTGGATTTGTGTACCGAGAAACAACAATGTCTTCTTACGATGCTTTACTTGACTCTCAATCTGCCAATCTTAGCTCTATCAAACGTATAAATGAAAACTTTAAGAAAGATAGTTCTACACGTAAAGTCACTCTTGAGTATCACGATGAAAGACTTCAAAAGCTGGAGGAGTATTGGAGTGAATTTAAAAACAACGACATCCAATTAGCCTTATTTGAAGGCAAGGAGTCTGGACCTTACTATGAGAATCGCATTTACGAGCGTTTGGAACAAATATACGAAGAGACGAAGAGTATGATAAATAAGTCGAAACAAAGATTAGTGGCGAAAATCGAAGACGACAAGTTTACTTCGTTTACTCAGTCACAACAACAAGAAGAAAGGTCAAGTGCTCAAGAGGTTGTTAAAGAACAACGGGAAAGAGACGAGGTCGCGGATGATGTGAGGAACATGACGTCAAATGAAGAGTTAGTCGTTGATCAACGGACTAAAGAGATGATAAATGAGCAGCGGTCAAACATCAAGGCGTTTGAGCGAACAGTACGTAACATGGATATTGAAAATTTAAAAGAAAAGTGGCAACTTGAAGATAAATTGAGGTCAGTTACGCAACGTTGGGTAAAAGTCGATACCACGTATTGGAAGCTGGACAACATGCTAGTCAACATGCAAGCATTTGAAAGTGATTATAACAGACTAGAAAGGTTGTATGAATTCAGTAAGGAACAAATTAACAAGAAGATTTGGGATAACAAACAGCAGGAAAAATCCACGCCTCAAATTGAACTTCCGATTTTCAGTGGCAGCTATGTCCAGTGGACAACATTTAAGGACTTGTTCGTGGAAATCGTGCATCGTAACACTTTTATCTCGGAGAAGGGGGGCCAGGGGGGCCACTTTGAAAAATGATTTTTACTTTACCGAGCCTCCTCTATACGAATCCGTAATAAAAAAAAAATACCGGTCTCTTAGTTTCCGAGATACGATAGAGAGGGGGGGCAAAAAGGGGGGGTTTCGGACTTTTCCCATACTCACCAGAGTTACTTGTTTACGAATCTGTGAAAATATACCCACCTCCCCATCCACCATCTGGGAGAACAATTATGTCAATAAGTGAGTCAGTGAGTGGTAGTTTAGCTTTATATAGTATAACTAGTATTTGCGTGGGTGCGCGAGCTGCGCGCAGCTCGCGGGGCGTGAAGAGGGGGAGAGGGGCAGCTTTGAAAAAAAAATTCGACTAACGCATAGCTCCTTTCAATAAATCTGAAAAAAAAATGTTTCAAGTCTCTTAACTTCCGAGATCCGCCTTACTACCTACCTACACCTACCTACTACCTACCTACACCTACCTACACCTACCTACACCTACCTACACCTACCTACACCTACCTACACCTACCTACACCTACCTACACCTACCTACACCTACCTACACCTACCTACACCTACCTACACCTACCTACACCTACCTACACCTACCTACACCTACCTACACCTACCTACACCTACCTACACCTACCTACACCTACCTACACCTACCTACACCTACCTACACCTACCTACACCTACCTACACCTACCTACACCTACCTACACCTACCTACACCTACCTACACCTACCTACACCTACCTACACCTACCTACACCTACCTACACCTACCTACACCTACCTACACCTACCTACACCTACCTACACCTACCTACACCTACCTACACCTACCTACACCTACCTACACCTACCTACACCTACCTACACCTACCTACACCTACCTACACCTACCTACACCTACCTACACCTACCTACACCTACCTACACCTACCTACACCTACCTACACCTACCTACACCTACCTACACCTACCTACACCTACCTACACCTACCTACACCTACCTACACCTACCTACACCTACCTACACCTACCTACACCTACCTACACCTACCTACACCTACCTACACCTACCTACACCTACCTACACCTACCTACACCTACCTACACCTACCTACACCTACCTACACCTACCTACACCTACCTACACCTACCTACACCTACCTACACCTACCTACACCTACCTACACCTACCTACACCTACCTACCTACACCTACCTACTACCTCCTACTACCACTAAAAAAACATTAACCTAAAGTTTGCTTGTCGTCGCCCCTGAGTTACGCTTCACCCACTCAACCTTCGTTACGCTAAGGAGGTCGCCGGCTCGCTTCGCTCGCCACCTCCCCCCTTCGCTCCACTCGGTCTCGCAGGTTCGCTCCACTCAGGACCTACCTACCACCGGAAAGCTATCGTGACATTATCCCTACGCTACGGGGGTCGCCGGCTCGCTTCGCTCGCCCGCTCCCCCCTTCGCTTTACCGCTGTACCACCACTGGACAGGTTTCGACGCCTACTATAATATTTGTTCAAACACCTAATGGCTATCTCTAACCGTTATGAAGTTACAGCCCTTTTAATTTTAGGGGAGGTTGGGGAGGGGAGGGGAGGGTATACAAATTTCAACGCCCCTCAATAGTTTTATGTAAGTAAAAAAAAATAAAAAATGAAAAGGGGGGGGGGTTGAAGGGGGGGGGTGAGGGGGCGAGTCTCGAAAAATGATTTCGATTAACGCAAAGGCCCCTCTAAATGAATCTGAAAAAAAAAATCGTTCCAAGTCTCTTAAGTTCCGAGATCCGAAAGGGGGGGGGGGGGGTGGAGGGGGGCAAGGGGGTCAAATTTTCAAAATAGTTTTTACTTCCCCAAGCCTCCTATATACGAATCCCTAAAAAAAAATCTCGTAAATTCTCTTTATTTTCGAGATTCGCCTAAAGGGGGGGAGAAGGGGGGCAAGGGGGGCCACTTTGAAAAATGATTTTTACTTTACCGAGCCTCCTCTATACGACTCCCTAAAAAAAAACACTTCAAGTCTCTTTGTTTCCGAGATACGATAGGGAGGGGGGAGAAGGGGGGGGAAAAGGGGGGGTTTGGGACTTTTCCCATAGTCATGAGAGTTGATTGTTTACGAATCTGTCAAAATATACCCACCTCCCCATCCACCATCTGGGAGAACAATTCTGTCAGTCAGTGAGTCAGTGAGTGGTAGTTTAGCTTTATATAGTATAACTAGTATTTGCGTGGCTGCGCTCGCTGCGCGCAGCTCGCGGGTCTGCCTACCTACACCTACCCACTACCTACCTACACCTACCTACTACCTACCTACTACCTACCTACACCTACCTACACCTACCTACACCTACCTACTACCTACCTACTACCTACCTACACCTACCTACCTACACCTACCTACCTACATTTACCTACTACCTACCTACCTACACTTACCTACCTATCACCTACCTACTACCTCATACTACCACTAAAAAAACATTACCCTAAAGTTTCCTTGTCGTCACCCCTGAGTTACGCTTCACCAACTCAACCTTCGTTACGCTAAGGAGGTCGCCGGCTCGCTTCGCTCGCCACCTCCCCCCTTCGCTCCACTCGGTCTCGCAGGTTCGCTCCACTCAGGACCTACCTACCACCGGAAAGCTATCATGACATTATCCTACGCTACGGGGGTCGCCGGCTCGCTTCGCTCGCCCGCTCCCCCCTTCGCTTTACCGCTGTAACACCACCGGACAGGTTTCGACGCCTACTATAATATTTGTTCAAACACCTAATGGCTATCTCTAACCGTTATGAAGTTACAGCCCTTTTAATTTTAGGGGAGGTTGAGGAGGGGAGGGGAGGGTATACAAATTTCAACGCCCCTCAATAGTTTTATGTAAGAAAAAAAAAAAAAAAAGTGAAAAAAGGGGGGGGGGGTTGAAGGGGGGGTGAGGGGGGGAGTCTCGAAAAATGATTTCGATTAACGCAAAGGCCCCTCTAAATGAATCTGAAAAAAAAATCGTTCCAAGTCTCTTAACTTTCGAGATTCGGCTAAAGGGGGGGAGAAGGGGGGCAAGGGGGGCGACTTTGAAAAATGATTTTTACTTAACCGAGCCTCCTCTATACGAATCAGTAAAAAAAAAAAAATACGGGTCTCTTAGTTTCCGAGATACGACAGGGAGGGGGGGGAGGGGGGGCAAAAAGGGGGGGTTTCGGACTTTTCCCATACTCACCAGAGTTAGTTGTTTACGAATCTGTCAAAATATACCCACCTCCCCATCCACCATCTGGGAGAACAATTATGTCAGTCAGTGAGTGAGTCAGTGAGTGGTAGTTTAGCTTTATATAGTATAACTAGTATTTGCGTGGCTGCGCTCGCTGCGCGCAGCTCGCGGGTCTGCTTACCTACACCTGCCTACTACCTACCTACACCTACCTACTACCTACCCCTACCTACTACCTACCTACACCTACCTACTACCAACCTACACCTACCTACCTACTACCTACCTACTACCTACCTATCACCTACCTACTACCCCCTACTACCACTAAAAAAACATTCCCTAAAGTTTGCTTGTCGTCGCCCCTGAGTTACGCTTCACCCACTCAACCTTCGTTACGCTAAGGAGGTCGCCGGCTCGCTTCGCTCGCCACCTCCCCCCTTCGCTCCACTCGGTCTCGCAGGTTCACTCCACTCAGGACCTACCTACCACCGGAAAGCTATCATGACCTTATCCCTACGCTACGGGGGTCGCCGGCTCGCTTCGCTCGCCCGCTCCCCCCTTCGCTTTACCGGTACCACCATTTTACTTCCCCGAGCCTCCTATCCTATACGAATCTGTAAACAAAAGAGAAAAAAAAGGGGTGAAGGGGGGGGAGAGGGGGGGAGTTTCTAAAAATGATTTCGACTAACGCAATGCCCCTCTCAATGAATCTGAAAAAAAAAATGTTCCAAGTCTCTTAACTTCCGAGATCCGAAAGGGGGGGGATGAAGGGGGGCAAGGGGGTCAAATTTTCAAAATGGTTTTTACTTCCTCAAGCCTCCTCTATACGAATCCCTAAAAAAAAACACGTAATTCTCTTTATTTCCGAGATCCGCCTAAAGGGGGGGGAGAAGGGGGGCAAGGGGGGCCACTTTGAAAAATGATTTTCTACTTTACCGAGCCTCCTCTATACGAATCCCTAAAAAAAAACACTTCAAGTCTCTTTGTTTCCGAGATACGATAGGGAGGGGGGAGAAGGGGGGGGAAAAGGGGGGGTTTCGGACTTTTCCCATACTCACCAGAGTTACTTGTTTACGAATCTGTCAAAATATACCCACCTCCCCATCCACCATCTGGGAGAACAATTCTGTCAGTCAGTCAGTCAGTCAGTCAGTGAGTGGTAGTTTAGCTTTATATAATAGAATAACTAGTATTTGCTTGGGTGCGCGAGCTGCGCGCAGCTCGCGGGGCGTGAAGAGGGGGAGAGGGGCAGCTTTGAAAAATAATTTCGACTAACGCATTGCTCCTTTCAATAAATCTGAAAAAAAAATCGTTCCAAGTCTCTTAACTTTCGAGATCCGCCTAAAAGGGGGTGTACGGTTAAGCAACCGCACATTGTACTTTACTTTGGCCTAGTTAGAATACTGCAAATTTTGTTAATTTATATAATGTAATAGAGTCACGTACGTAAGAACGTCAGTCTTCGATGTAATATCGAGCTCGCGCAACATTTAACATTTAAACATTTTTTATAACATTTTTTATTATTTTCTTATTATTTTAGTGCATTTTCGTATTAAAATACCTTTTTGAACATTAACATTCATTTTATTAACATTCCACATTAACTGTAAGGGTTCGCCCTTACATTTTGGTCCTTCGAGCCATTAAGTGTAAAATCAGTGCCGTGGTACGTTTTCACTCGATGGGAACATTTGAACATTAAACTAAGACATTAATCAGAACATTAAAAAACAGTGTGAACAGTGAAAATCAGTGAGAGTACATAGAACGAGGTGAAGTATAAGCAGCAGGCGTAAGCAGCGAATCCGGTGAGCACGTTCCATATTACCTACTTTTCTGAAATTTTGGATTTGTGTACCGAGAAACAACAATGTCTTCTTACGATGCTTTACTTGACTCTCAATCTGCCAATCTTAGCTCTATCAAACGTATAAATGAAAACTTTAAGAAAGATAGTTCTACACGTAAAGTCACTCTTGAGTATCACGATGAAAGACTTCAAAAGCTGGAGGAGTATTGGAGTGAATTTAAAAACAACGACATCCAATTAGCCTTATTTGAAGGCAAGGAGTCTGGACCTTACTATGAGAATCGCATTTACGAGCGTTTGGAACAAATATACGAAGAGACGAAGAGTATGATAAATAAGTCGAAACAAAGATTAGTGGCGAAAATCGAAGACGACAAGTTTACTTCGTTTACTCAGTCACAACAACAAGAAGAAAGGTCAAGTGCTCAAGAGGTTGTTAAAGAACAACGGGAAAGAGACGAGGTCGCGGATGATGTGAGGAACATGACGTCAAATGAAGAGTTAGTCGTTGATCAACGGACTAAAGAGATGATAAATGAGCAGCGGTCAAACATCAAGGCGTTTGAGCGAACAGTACGTAACATGGATATTGAAAATTTAAAAGAAAAGTGGCAACTTGAAGATAAATTGAGGTCAGTTACGCAACGTTGGGAAAAAGTCGATACCACGTATTGGAAGCTGGACAACATGCTAGTCAACATGCAAGCATTTGAAAGTGATTATAACAGACTAGAAAGGTTGTATGAATTCAGTAAGGAACAAATTAACAAGAAGATTTGGGATAACAAACAGCAGGAAAAATCCACGCCTCAAATTGAACTTCCGATTTTCAGTGGCAGCTATGTCCAGTGGACAACATTTAAGGACTTGTTCGTGGAAATCGTGCATCGTAACAATTTTATCTCGGAGAAGGGGGGCCAGGGGGGCCACTTTGAAAAATGATTTTTACTTTACCGAGCCTCCTCTATACGAATCCGTAATAAAAAAAAAATACCGGTCTCTTAGTTTCCGAGATACGATAGAGAGGGGGGGCAAAAAGGGGGGGTTTCGGACTTTTCCCATACTCACCAGAGTTACTTGTTTACGAATCTGTGAAAATATACCCACCTCCCCATCCACCATCTGGGAGAACAATTATGTCAATAAGTGAGTCAGTGAGTGGTAGTTTAGCTTTATATAGTATAACTAGTATTTGCGTGGGTGCGCGAGCTGCGCGCAGCTCGCGGGGCGTGAAGAGGGGGAGAGGGGCAGCTTTGAAAAAAAATTTCGACTAACGCATAGCTCCTTTCAATAAATCTGAAAAAAAAATGTTTCAAGTCTCTTAACTTCCGAGATCCGCCTTACTACCTACCTACACCTACCTACTACCTACCTACACCTACCTACTCCTACCTACACCTACCTACACCTACCTACACCTACCTACACCTACCTACACCTACCTACACCTACCTACACCTACCTACACCTACCTACACCAACCTACACCTACCTACACCTACCTACACCTACCTACACCTACCTACACCTACCTACACCTACCTACACCTACCTACACCTACCTACACCTACCTACACCTACCTACACCTACCTACCTACACCTACCTACTACCTACCTACACCTACCTACTCCTACCTACACCTACCTACACCTACCTACACCTACCTACACCTACCTACACCTACCTACACCTACCTACACCTACCTACACCTACCTACACCTACCTACACCAACCTACACCTACCTACACCTACCTACACCTACCTACACCTACCTACACCTACCTACACCTACCTACACCTACCTACACCTACCTACACCTACCTACCTACACCTACCTACTCAACCTTCGTTACGCTTCACCCACTCAACCTTCGTTACGCTAAGGAGGTCGCCGGCTCGCTTCGCTCGCCACCTCCCCCCTTCGCTCCACTCGGTCTCGCAGGTTCGCTCCACTCAGGACCTACCTACCACCGGAAAGCTATCATGACATTATCCCTACGCTACGGGGGTCGCCAGCTCGCTTCGCTCGCCCGCTCCCCCCTTCGCTTTACCGGTACCACCACTTTACTTCCCCGAGCCTCCTATCCTATACGAATCTGTAAACAAAACAGAAAAAAAGGGGTGAAGAGGGGGGGGGTGAAGGGGGGGAGAGGGGGGAGTTTCTAAAAATGATTTCGACTAACGCAATGCCCCTCTATATGAATCTGAAAAAAATTCGTTCCAAGTCTCTTAACTTCCGAGATCCGAAAGGGGGGGGTGGAGGGGGGCAAGGGGGTCAAATTTTCAAAATGGTTTTTCCTTCCCCAAGCCTCCTCTATACGAATCCCTAAAAAAAAACTTGTAAATTCTCTTTATTTCCGAGATCCGCCTAAAGGGGGGGGGAGAAGGGGGGCAAGGGGGGCCACTTTGAAAAATGATTTTTACTTTACCGAGCCTCCTCTATACGAATCCATAAAAAAAAAAAATACGGGTCTTTTAGTTTCCGAGATACGATAGGGAGGGGGGAGAAGGGCGGGGAAAAAGGGGGATTTCGGACTTTTCCCATACTCACCAGAGTTACATGTTTACGAATCTTTCAAAATATACCCACCTCCCCATCCACCATCTGGGAGAACAATTATGTCAATCAGTCAGTCAGTCAGTCAGTGGTAATTAAGCTTTATATAGTATAACTAGTATTTGCGTGGGTGCGCGAGCTGCGTGCAGCTCGCGAGGCGTGAAGGGGGGGAGAGGGGGAGCTTTGAAAAGTGATTTCGACTAACGCATTGCACCTCTCAATGAATCTGAAAAAAAAAATGTTCCAATACTACCTACCTACAACTACCTACTACCTACCTACACCTACCTACACCTACCTACACCTACCTACACCTACCTACACCTACCTACACCTACCTACACCTACCTACACCTACCTACACCTACCTACACCTACCTACACCTACCTACACCTACCTACACCTACCTACACCTACCTACACCTACCTACACCTACCTACACCTACCTACACCTACCTACACCTACCTACACCTACCTACACCTACCTACACCTACCTACACCTACCTACACCTACCTACACCTACCTACACCTACCTACACCTACCTACACCTACCTACACCTACCTACACCTACCTACACCTACCTACACCTACCTACACCTACCTACACCTACCTACACCTACCTACACCTACCTACACCTACCTACACCTACCTACACCTACCTACACCTACCTACACCTACCTACACCTACCTACACCTACCTACACCTACCTACACCTACCTACACCTACCTACACCTACCTACACCTACCTACACCTACCTACACCTACCTACACCTACCTACACCTACCTACACCTACCTACACCTACCTACACCTACCTACACCTACCTACACCTACCTACACCTACCTACACCTACCTACTCAACCTTCGTTACGCTTCACCCACTCAACCTTCGTTACGCTAAGGAGGTCGCCGGCTCGCTTCGCTCGCCACCTCCCCCCTTCGCTCCACTCGGTCTCGCAGGTTCGCTCCACTCAGGACCTACCTACCACCGGAAAGCTATCATGACATTATCCCTACGCTACGGGGGTCGCCGGCTCGCTTCGCTCGCCCGCTCCCCCCTTCGCTTTACCGCTGTACCACCACCGGACAGGTTTCGACGCCTACTATAATATTTGTTCAAACACCTAATGGCTATCTCTAACCGTTATGAAGTTACACCCCTTTTAATTTTAGGGGAGGTTGGGGAGGGGAGGGTATACAAATTTCAACGCCCCTCAATAGTTTTATGAAAGAAAAAAAAAAAAAAAAAGGTGAAAAAGGGGGGGGGGGGTTGAAGGGGGGGTGAGGGGGGGACTCTCGAAAAATGATTTCGATTATCGCAAAGGCCCCTCTAAATGAATCTGAAAAAAAAATCGTTCCAAGTCTCTTAACTTTCGAGATTCGCCTAAAGGGGGGGAGAAGGGGGGCAAGGGGGGCAACTTTGAAAAATGATTTTTACATTACCGAGCCTCCTCTATACGAATCCCTAAAAAAAAACACTTCAAGTCTCTTTGTTTCCGAGATACGATAGAGAGGGGGGAGAAGGGGGGGGAAAAGGGGGGGTTTCGGTCTTTTCCCATACTCACGAGAGTGACTTGTTTACGAATCCGTCAAAATATACCCACCTCCCCATCCACCATCTGGGAGAACAATTCTGTCAATAAGTGAGTGGTAATTAAGCTTTATATAGTATAAAGTTTAGCTTTATATAGTATAATATTAGTTTTATCTCACCCTCCCAAACCTAACTTTAAATTACTATTCCCGCGTCAAATGTCACTAAAATAGTGTCAATATCAAATGATCAGGGTGAGACATTGAGACCTACATCCTCGTTGAAAATCATTTCATATTCAGCATGATTTGGCGACCCATTTCGGTGTTAGTAACAGTTTGTGTCAATTTTGGTTGGGAAATCCATTTTGATGGAGATCATTGTGGACAAACTGCGTGTCTAGATAAAAACAGCCCCTCGGGGACAATGTTCAGGTTTAAGCCGTTCGTGCCTAGGTCCGTGGTTGGATGACCACCGATTACATAACGACTTTCTTCGGTGTCTCGGAAAGCACGTTAAGTCGTTGGTCATAGCAGATATTTGAAGATTACAGTCGTTACAGGAACTCAGTGACTAGAAAATCTGACAGCCAGTCTTACCAAGGGGTATAATATTACTCAGTACTACCTGGATGGTAACTTGTAGAGGACAGATAGGCAGTCATTCCATGTACCTAACTTAAGTACTGGTAGTACTTAAGTTAGGTACATGGAATGACTGCCTATGTGTTCAGTTTCAGCTGCATCCGGAAAAACACTAGAAGCCGACCCCAACATGGTTGGGAAAGGCCTAGCTAGGACCTCATGCTCAACAGTGGCACTCTAGCGGCCACTAGACCAACGAGACAGCACCTTGGTTCTCCTACGGATCTGTTCATTTTTTCATTCGATCGAGCAGGGAAACTCCAACCGAAGCCTACTTCAGTACGCAAATCCCCCCAAAGTACCTCAATCTTCAATTCCGAAATTGTAAGTCTGTGTGATAAAGAAATGATATATTATTATTTGATTATGGTAAGTAGGAGGCATGTTACCGAATATTGGATTTGGTTGGATCACTTAAATTGTTAGGTATATAAGGTTTTCTTTTGCTTAAGTACATAAATACGGACGATCCTTCATTTGTTGATGGGGTGAATGACCGGTTCACTATGGAGGAATTGCTAGAGAAATTGGAGATTTATTCAGTCCACCTTTTGTGATTGTTATACAGTGAGTACAAAGATATAGGTTCTGAAGACAATACAAGTACCAAGAATGTTGTAAAAAAAAGTCTGTCTTGAGTTCATTTGAAGTATGTAGGCAAACGCTTTTGGGTACCTAAGTAGTTTGGTATTGCATTTGCAGGTGCCTTAAAAAAGGCTTTTTAGCTTCCTATAAAACACTGGTAGCTATTTATTCATCTGTATCCGGTTAGACTTGAAGTTGATCCAATAGTTTTGGGGAAAGGCCAGATAATGACGATGATAAAGTCAAGAAGCCCAATCTTGTAATTCTTCTTGGCGTGTCGATGACAATCCAAATTGACTCGGCCCTAAATTTAGCAACGAGTTTGGCATTTCTAATAGTGGCCATTAGCTCTGAAAAGCATCTTTCCATTTATCTCTGTCTTTGGCTATTTGGACTCAATCATTTTGATAAGGAACATGAAATCCTGTTACTACGCAATAGAATTGTGGGCTGGTATTGGAGAATTCATATTTATTAAAACTATTAAAAAAGAACTAAACTAACAATCAATTTTAAAAGGGTATAAAAAAACTGCTCCTCAACGCTGTCAGCCGGTAATGTGCCCAAAAGACTGACCGCACTGCCACGTTGTACGGCAACACTTTGCTTCTGGCCAAGGTAAAAGCCAGCCACAGCCAGGGTCACGAGAAGCGTCAACTAAACGCTAAACGTTTTGATATTTCCTTGAGCAGGATATTGGAGAATTACCAATATTAATTCCAATTTAAACATTCAATTTCTATCATATAAATCTAGGGCCAAACAATAAACTATCGGATAATTCCATTCAGAATGTATGATTTTGGAGTAGGGCCTTGGTGAAGGCTGAGGTCACGATTTAATTTATTGATGTAATTGAAAACGATTCGCGGTAATGTGACGCTGAATAAATACTAATAATAAATAAATATGTTGTCTAAGGACGCTCTCGCTTGGTAGCTGGATCAAGGGCTTGATTCAGAAGGCAGTACTTCTAGACACGGCGCGCATTGTCAGGAGGTTCCTCTCTCAAGAGCCCTGACCACCGGTAGCTCGGACCCTGTTCCTAATGCCGGTGGGCTACTATTTTTTATATTTTTAAATGTTTTTTATATGCTTTTTTGTAATAAATATTTAAAAATGTATTTAATATGTTAAAAAATGAATAAAGGATATAATAAATATGTTGTAATGATTGATATATCATCGCGGTTTGAAACCCGTTGTGATCAATCATTGGTCGGTTACAACATGTCGCTTGCATAGTCAATTATTTGTTCGCAGTTTCCTTATCTCAACATTTGATCATTAATTTTATTCAAAAAATAATAAGTAGAATCATTATTAAAAGAATAGAAAACGAAGCAAAGGTTGTCAAACAAAACGTTGAGAAGATGACCTCAAAAAAGTACTTTTACCTGGTCCAGTGTGGACGAGAATAAACAGAAATAGAAAGCTTTAGCAATGACTTAATACAATTTATTCATATTCTTATTAGTTATCTGTAAGCGACGATAACGAATTAAAATTTTAATACACCGCGGTCTGTAGCAGATATTAATCTAAATTTTTTTTTTTTTAATTTATTTAAATGGGAAAATAAACGGTTACATATTACAGTAGGTACTTATACCGTACGTTTTTTACCAGAAAGTGACGGCAAAACCCCACACTCATGATATTTGGCGCGTTTTATTTTTGTAATTTTTTTATTAATTTGATAAAACAAAAAACACGTATCCAATATTTGTCGATAATCTAACTGACGAACTAAACAGAATCACACTTTTTAGTCAGTCATCAACTACCTTATTACATCAGAGTTCCAGTACCGAAATATTTGTATAATAATACATATCTATTTAAATATAAGGTGAACTGGCTGACTTACATATCAACGTACAGCCGAAACTACTGGGGCTAGGAATGTGAAATTTTGCACACGGCTTCGTATTATAATGTAGGGGAGCACTAAGAAGGGGTTTTTGGAAATTTAACCTTTAAGGGGGTGAAAAGGGGGATGAAAGTTTGTATGGAAAATCGTCACTTTTGTAGTTGAACCGACATCCACGCGGGCGAAGCCGTGGGCAAAAGCTAGTTAAATATAATATACCTACGTTAGAAAAGTTGTTAGAAAGAAAAGTTGATACTAACCTGGCTAAAATATTTAAACTTCAGTAAAAGAACGCGCATAAATTGGTGTGGGAAGTAAAGTAAAAAGTCTTATTCCTAATTGAGACGATGTGGTTGCAAAAACACAGTCATTTGTATGCGTCTCAAACAATTTGCGGGACTTCCCTTGGGCTGCCAACTTACTACTTTGAGCTGATATTCTGCCAGAATTTTTAGAACGCTGTGGTTTACTGTAAATTATGGAGAAACTGCATTTTTTTCTGAATTCGAAACGTTTATAGTGGATCGTATACATACATACATAGCCAGTCAAAATCATAACCCTCCTTTGGCTTTGCCGTAGTCGGGTAAAAAATACGTGACACACATTCGTGCATTAAACGCAAAGTGTTATTGGGTTTTTCTATCAGGAATATGTCAGAAGCAGCTAGGGTAGACCCCTAACATGGGACTTAAACGTAACTAGCGAAATGTGGGTATTCTATTAAATAGTATTACACCTCTAAGGGCTCGTTTACGGAGACGCGGCGCGTCGCGCGGCGCGTGCAAAAGGCTTGTCTCGTGTTTTTTTATTTTACTGAGAGACGGGTCCACCGCAACAAACGCTGCATTTTAAACTAACGTGCGAAAATAGCTTCTCGTAAAATCGACGATTGAAATCGTTAACTTTTTCATACATCGCCATGTGTTTGAATTAAAAACGCAGCACGCGCTGCGCGACGCCCCGCCTGTGCGTAAACATGCACTAAGCTGTCAAACCCTTCCGGGGATTACAGGTGTGATGTTATAATTATAAATATAAATTGGCCTATAATGACACTTTGTTTGCGGTCTGCGTTAACCTCCTGGGCTCCTGTGTTAGGCCCCAAAGTAGGGCACCAAACAAAAGAAAAACGAGAAAGAAACGATAAAAACGACCTGTTTTTCGTCGCAGAGTTAGCCGTATTGCTACTTATTACAATTCTAAAAAAAATACAGTGTATAGTCAAATGTATAGGTAAAAGACTTATGCAAAAATATTTTCTAAAAGTAATCAAGAACCTCGAAAAAAAAAATCACAAAATCACAAAAAAATCACACGAAAAAACTTTTTCGTCTCGAAATGCTCAATATTTTGAGTGACAACTGTTATTTTTTTTTTTACTATCAGAAAGGAAATTTAACCAACTAAAGACATATGTAAAAATATTTTAACATTACAGCGTATTTTTTTTTTAATAAATTAAATCTGCGAACTATCGTTCATTTTGGCAGTCACGAGCATCAAACGCATCGCCATTTTCAACCTTATTTGTTTAGGCGATGAGTTAAACGCGCGCTCAAGGTCGCGGGCAGCTAATGTCGCCTTAAGGGTTAAGGATAAACCAGCAGGATATGAAAACAAAAGGTAAATAAAAGAAGTTTTTCTACGTATACCTAAGTAATACAGGATTTAGAAGAGCCTTGCCTCCATTTGCGTGCAATCAGGATAGACTAACTAAAAGCGATTTATTAGCTTCGAAGGGTAACTGAACCTTATTTATTAACTTTGGGCCTACAAATACCTTTAAGACACGAAGATTTTCAGTGAATGTTAGAAGTAACGGAGAGCTTTTGTAAAGGGAATTTTAATTCAGACTACCTACGATATTCTGTGCTATTAATTTTAGTAGGTATGGTACCATCCTAGGTGCGCTGACTGCCCCGCAGGTCTCGTGGTCGCAAGTGAGCCCGATGAGTGTCCTTGTTGATTTTGGCAATTAAAAATTTCCAGTCAATGTATCACACCTTAAGCCGCCTGTGCGCCTGTGCCTGACTTGATTACTTAATACCTCGCGCCGATGGCTATTATCAGCTATGATTGACCGCAGTGACCGAAAACGGTCAGGAGGGCTATACTTTGTTACGAAAATGGTAGATAATAATAATAATAATAATAAATTTTATTTTCTCATAATACACATTTTTTATACACATAAAATGTCAAATATCTACATAGAGACTGGTGTCTGTTTTAGGGAGAACCTGTATTACAGATCACCAGGCTACCCTCCGTCGGACATTTCTCTTATGACATAATAATTATAATCAGAACAAAATTAAATGAGTTTATGCAATTCAAATAAGTAGGTAAGTACAAATGAATTAAATTAAAGATGAATTGAATTACAAATAAATCAAATTACAAAATGTCAAACTGCATTATTAAATTGCGAATAAATTAAATTAAAAATAGATAAAAATACGAATAAATTAAATTGCAAAATAAATTAAATCAATTACATTTTAAATTAGAGATAGAACAACAATATTTTACAAATCACATAAAACATTATGAAAACGATAAAATAAAATTTATATAACATTTTTAGAGAAAACTTTCAGATCACTAGAGTGGGTTGTTGTAGGCTTGGTAGAGCGTGTGTGTGTGGGAGTGTGAGTGAATTCATTCTTCACACCATAACCAAATAGTGTGAGGAATAATTTGTGTATGAGTGTGAGTGTGTGTGTGTGAAAGTATACCTATAACGTTCCATAACTTAGTTCAAGGGTTTCAGTAAACGTTCCGTTGCATAGTAATCAAGTCCTTGAAGCCACGAAAGCACTTTTTTTTTGCACTCTACCCTGGAAAGGGGATAGATGGACAAAGTTTTATTCATATTGTTATACAAATACGAACCCAAAAAACCATAAAAATTGTGGGCCAGACTGGTCTTATAACTGGTTGTTTCGCAGACAGTAGTATTTCTCCTTTTCCCTGCGAATTTTTTAGGGTCGTAAGGCAGTTCAGCATGTTTCTTAATAACAGTGGCTAAAACAAAAATTTGTCGAACTGTAAGTACCTTACAGTGTTGATACAAATCCACTGTAGGATATCTCATGGGAAAAAAAGAACTGACTTTTAATATGGCTCTCTGGGCTCTCTCCAACATTAAAAGGTGGGTTTTAGCGCTTCCCCCCCAGGACGTAATACAATAGGACAGCAAAGATTGACACAATGCGAGATAAACTGATTTGATTATAGAGGTGTCAGCAATGTGTCGAAGAGATTTGAATATATAAATAAGCTTACGAATCCTGGGAACCAAGGCCTCAATGTGATGTTGGAAGTTCAGTCGGTTGTCAATTACAACACCCAGATATTTAATGGTGTTAGTTTTTGACAAACGTGGACACTTACAAGAGCTGTTGAATGGATGTTCACACTGATGTGAGATAATTGTATGATTTGGTTCGTCTTGTTTCCTGATTGTGTAGGTCATGAACTTAGTTTTGTCCACATTTATTGTGAGGATGTTTTCATTTAGCCATCTAGATACTTTATTAAAACCATTTTGGGCGTGCGTGTAAACTTCATCCCAAGTGTCACCATGGAATAGCAACGCAGTATCATCGGCAAACGTAATTACTTTTCCATTGGTCAGTTCTAAGTTACATAGGCTATTTATATACACTAAGAACAAGGTCGGACCAAGGATACTGCCTTGTGGGACACCATATTCAATGGGAAGCTCATCACTTACCCAATCATTCACTTTAACTACCTGCGTTCTGCCCTCTAGATAACTCACAAACAAATCTAGTGTTCCACCTCTAACACCCAAATGCTCTAGCTTACTTATCAAAATGGGAATAGACACTGTGTCAAATGCTTTGGCTAAGTCCAGGTAGATCGCGAGAGTTTTCTTCTTAGTATCTAACTTAGATATAATAAAATCCGTCAATAAATGAACGGCGTCTGAAGTTGATTTATTAGCGCGAAATCCGAATTGACATGACGATAAGAGCTGATTAGTCTCCAGGAACTTAACCATTCTGATATTCATTAGTCGTTCTAATATCTTAGATAAAGTCGGAAGGATAGAAATAGGTCTATAATTATTAACACAGCATCTATCCCCACTTTTGAAAACGGGAACTATTTGTGACTTTTTGTAAGCAGATGGGAATACTCCTGTAGCAAATGACAAATTGAAGATAAATGTTAGAGGAGGGACAACATCATCAATAAATTCCTTTAGGAAGTTTCCTGTGACTCCGTCTACTCCTACCGCACAATCATTTTTGAGGTTTGATATTAATGATTTTATCTCAAATTCGTCTGTTGGTAACAGCACCATTGATTTTACACAGGAACTTGTAGATTGAGGCTGAAATGAATTAGCGGTGTTTCCTGATTTAGTGTTATCGGATTTTCTTTTTTCTGCCAATGATTTGCCAATACCCGCAAAAAATGTGTTGATATTATTAACAGATTTGTATGGATTCTTGGGGCAAATTAATTGTGTTGATTTTTCATTTTTCTTTGACGTATATGTAATATTTTTAATAGCTTCCCACAACTTCTTGTTATTTTTTCCAGCTTTCCCAATCAAATCCTTTTCGTAATTTATTTTAGCCTTCTTCAATATATTATTACAAAAATTCCGATACCTCCGATAAGTTACTTGAATAATTTGATTCTCAGGATTTTTTTTAAATTTAATGTAGAGTTTATCGCGGTTTCGCATGCATCTTAAAAGACCCTTTGTTATCCAGGGCTTCAGAATTCTTTTGCGACCAGTGCTTGTTACGGTAAACGTGTTATTGTCAATAGCTTTAGTGATCGATTGTGTGAAAAAATCCGCTGCCAAGTTAACATCAGTCATATTATAAATAGGACTGAAATCAATATTCCTCATGCTTTCATTCAATCCTTTGGAATCCACTCGATTGTAAGTTGTTTTAATAATTCTTTTAGGTTTAGTGTTGATAAAAAGTATCACGGAATCATGATCAGTAATAGATGTCTGTGCAACGTAGCAGTTAGCAGTCAGTTTTGTTCTTAACATTACATGGTCTAAACATGTACGGCTGTGAGTAGGTATTGTGTGGGCAGGAAGCATGCCGTGAAACGCAATCATGTCAAGATAGGCGGATGATCTTTGGTCTTGGTTCCCAGGTGAAATATCAATATTAATGTCACCCACCAATATAACATTTTTGAGGGAAGAATATTTAGAAAGACAGTCATTTAGTGAGACCAAGAAGTTGTCAACATTTCTCTTCCCTGGTGGACGATAAATGGCAATTAGGACCGTGTCTGAATTGATTTTCAATACAAGAGTGTTCGCATCTGAGAATGGCAATTCATCAATCGTAGGGGAATAATAGTCTTTACAATAAATCACCACACCTTCATTTTGAGTTTGGTTGTTGGCAGTGGAAAAGGACTTGTACCCGTCAATGAGCGGAATAATAGGGTTACGCGTCAGCCAACACTCAGTTAGAACAATAATATCCCATTCGACACTAGATCTAGTTAGCAACGTTTGAAAGTTCGGAAAGTTGCGGTGAATACTGCGGATATTTTGCGTAATGACCTTTAATGTAGAATCGGAGTTTTGCAGCAAATTTTTGCAGTCCTCCACTTCACACGTTGCCGACTGTGCCACTGCCACTGAGTCCAGGTCATTATTAAAAATCACATTAAAATCAGCCATAATTTGATGTAGAATAAATAAATGTGCACCTAAAGATTAGCCAGTACAGCTGTGTAGATTCGGTGGTGCTGACCTCATTTACGAACGTCACACAAACACCGAGGTTCAAAATGGAACGATAACATACGTTAGTCATGTATATTGTGTTTTTGTAAATATGTAAGTGTTGTAAGTGATTATAATGCGAATTGTGCTGCTCAGAAACATAGTTATTAAACCCAGTCAATGCTAATAATTGTTGTATTAAAAAAGAACATTTCTTAAAGGAACACAAAATAAACATAAACATGCAAAATATGATAAAATTCATGCAAAATCTATCCAAAACAGTTGACACAAATAAGAGAAGGACAACTAGTCACGTTTTCCGTTCAGTCTTTAACTTATCTAAATCTGTTTCTGTTTTAATTCGTAAGTGGCGTTCACCCTCTCTTTTCCGAATAAAGACCTTGCCTCCAGCTGTCCAACAGAATTTATACTCGTTGGTGCTTGCGAAGTCACGTGCGAGGAAAAAGAGTCTTCTAGCTTTAGCCGTCAGATGTTCTGATATATAAATATTATGAGTTGGACCACTGATATGCAGGTGTGAAGTGTTCAGTTTATTGTCTCTATGCTGGTTGTTGAACTTTTTGCAGTGCTCCATTACACTTTCCTTCGTTATTATAGAAGTGAAATCCACGATGATAGGCTTATTGTCTTCTTTTTTGGTGTTTATTCGAAACACATCTCTAACATTATTTGGTGGAATGGAAAAATTAAGCGCTGTCCCCACTTTGTTAACAAGATCTAGGAGATCTTGCTTCGACTCCTTTTGCTTAGGTGGAATATTTTTAATTTCAATACAGGAGCTTTTTTGTGAAGTCTCCAAAAAATCAACTCTATTCTCTAACATCTGTATATATTGCAAGTTGCTCTTTCTTTCATTCTCCATATCTTCCAGTTGCTTTCTAAGCTCCTTATACTCATTTGACAAGAACTCGACGGACTCGATTATACCCGCGTTCTGTTTTCTGATGTCATTTATTGACGACTGTAACTCATCCAATTTATGGCTCTGTTCTTCCTTAAGGTCAGTTATCATTTTTGTGATTTCTGACATAAAAATTTTCAGTTCATCGTCATGGCCTCGTTTTCGGGATCTTGATCGGCAGGCTGCGTTTCGTACATCTTCATTTTCTGTATCCGGGGCAGCCGCCGAGCTCATATGTGCGTCAGAGTCACAGCTTTTTTTCGGTGAGACAGGTGGAGTTCGTTTAGGTCGCATGACGAGTTGACGACTGAAGATGATTTTAGAAAACTCTTGCAAAAATGTAATATATTAAAAAGCTCTTTAGTAAGCTCTTTATCTGTACTCGTTCCAATATTTCTTCTTCGAAAATCATAAATTTTTTTAAAAACAAAAATTTTAAAACATCCAAAAAGAATTGCAGAGATTGGGGATCGAACTTGCGCCGTGCGTCGCGCCAATCTGAGCGCCCACCTCCGAACCAAACGTAACACAAATGGCGACTCCAAATAGGCCTACTGATGCCAAAACAGATCCAAGTCTAAAATGTTAGTGGAGTAACCTTACTTTCACTTTGAAGGTCGCACACGCGGATCACAAAGTTAACACAGCTAAGTCCACTGTTTGTAACGACATTTTAAAAAAGTTTTTGATCACTTTTGTTGGTGTTACTTGGAATACAGATACACTATTACACAGTTTTGTTTAACATTTAGTCTTTTACGTAATACAATAAGTTTTAGGTTGTTTCAACCATAAAAAACCACTTTTTGAAAATAAAGTCTACGGAGCGTTTCAAAACACGTCAGCTCGCGGCGGAGTCGCGGCGGTAGATGAATATAGGTCTTATATTCTGATATTATTTTAGTCTCTTGTCAGTCACATGTACGAGCATTTTTCAGATATACTGTACATTTTCAAGAAACCTGTTTAAAATTTTCATGTAACATAAAACCGAGAGGAAACTGATTTTCTCGCCATCTTTTCTTAGAATACAGGAGGTCCTTCTCAAAACCCTTTTAAGATTATATGACGTGTATTCTGGCTGACCCAAATAAATGTCAGCAGGGTAACAAAAATATCAAATATCCAAGGTTCTTTTCAACTCTCCCAATTTGCAAACAAAAACGCATTAACGTCAAAATAAAATCCACAAAACAAATCAATTTTCGCGCGGCTGATCGGGTCGACAAAACAAAAAGCCCGAACTGCCGGACATCCGGTGTGCCCCCACTGATTGATCGGAACTGCCCTGTTTTACTCACTTAGCTCCAAACTAATAAATGTTTTATTACAGCTCCCTTATAGCTATGATAGCTTAGTGGTCTACCAGGGTTGCCGAATTTGTTCGAAAGAGTTACCGCTGCCCTGGAACTCAAAGGGCATAGGAATGAACACGAATGCGCTTTAGTCAGTAAAAGTCTGACACTCTTTTCTGCCCAGAGCGGTAAGAGTTATTTGATGATTTCCCATGCAAAAATAAAGAAAGCCTAGTTGTGTGACCGTCGAAATAACAAGTCACGCACTGTTGATTTTTCGGATTCATTTGCGAATTCTTTTGCGGATTCACTTGCGGATTCATTTGCGGATTCTTTTGCGGATTCATGTGCGTAATTAATATCACTCGCTTCGCTGAAGGAAAATATGTTGAGGATCAATAGGTATATCTATCTCTCAAGCATGCTAGTTATGCTTGAGAGATATATCTTGATGGCATGTAAAGCCAAGTCAGTTGCCCACAGTCGGCATGATATATTTTTCCTACTCCTCCGCTATTCTTTTCTGATGCGGGATCCATGACAGTTAAAATCGTTTTTCTGGGACTTCGTCGGGCTTCATTGTCCCGGCACTTTTCTTGTGTTCGCCACTGTTGATTCTGGCTTACAGGAGTTACAGTGGTTTGGGAATAGAGTGGTGGGCTTGTCCCATTTAATGAAAAACTCTGACTACAGGTTAGGTTATGACTACTGACTAGGAACTGCGTGTGCAGCAAACAAAACGTAATATGTAGTTACGTATTCCAATACGTGGGTAATAATAGCTCTTATTGTCTTGTCTCTAATGAGCTTCCTACTATTACGAGAAAAGTTAGTTCTGTGGTTACAATATGCGCTAGTCAGGGATGTTTGAAGTAATATTAACTGTCCAGGATGAATGAAGGTGCATTAGTCATTGAAACTCTCCTACGAGTTGTGCATGAAAAAACTTATTGACGCCTTGAGTTTTAAAAACAGAAATTGACTACGAAAATGTGCATAAATTGAGGTATGAGCTCAGACCAACAAAAAAAGGAAGACGGCGCGCCACGAACATCAAAAGTGAAGCCAACTTTTATCTATGTGTGTAGACAATGTCTCGTGAAGTCGTGACGTTCTAGGAGAAATGCGTGTGGTTTTAGTGTAGGTGTGTGCGTGAGCTTGTATGTTTACTTGCTATAGGCGCGTGGTTTTGTGACTTCACTGTTGGTGTTCGCGGCGCGCCGTTTTTCTTTTTTTCTTGGTCTGAGGGTATGAGGTCATACGAGAACGTTGCGGTTTAAAAGAAGATGTAGTGATTAAAATTGAAAAGAATATTCTTAGATATAAGGATGTGAAAAGGATGATTGACCTAGGCGACTTGCTAAAGGTATAGACTTATGGATTGCGAACGAGGCAAAAGGAATATTAAGTTTTTTTTTTTAAATACCCCCATGGGAAAAAGGCATGAGTTTATGTTTGTTGCAGAAGGAGATATCAACCAATTGCAATGAACGGCCCCGCTTCAAATGACATAATTGAGAATTGTGGGCAAAGCAAAACAGCAAGTAAGAAGTACCGTAATACGTACCTATCCTATAAATACAAACGAAAGAATACAGTATCTGGCAGTTTATGATAAAAGACAATTTAAACTTCTTGAAATGGAACCAACTTTAAGAATAATTCGCATTTTAATTTAATTTTCTCAATGGAAACCTTTAAATCTTGGACTTACTCCAATGAATAAAAACCTGGAAAGGAAAAATTCACAAACTTTTCGTATTTATTAGATTTTATTTATTGTCATTGTGATATAGTGAAGCGGCAATGCGGTGAATTTTTGTCCAGAATATTGTGGGCCCAATTCCTGTTTCAAGAGACATATAACTGAATTATTTGAAAGTTCACCACACCTACCTACATACAGGGTGTAAACGAAGCCTTCACGACACCGCATGATTTTTTTTGTACCATATTAAGACAGAATGTGAATTGCTGTTGAATAAATTAAATGAAATTAATAGGGGGTGGCTCTATTGCCATCAACCGAGAACAAATACAGACTCCGTGGCTGCTACTGAGACATCCTTGATGGAAAAACCGAATAACACTTTACGGACCTAGGAATCGAACTCAGGAATTCAAGTACAGCAGTCGGCGACCATTACACCACCGAGGCAGTCACCACCACCAATTTACTAAGTAAAGAAAGAATCGCATAGAACTACATGAAATATAATTTCATAGCTGTACTAAAGATTTTTGTTTAGTACAGCTATGAAATTGCCACGCAATAAACAACCTTGCAACACAATACTCTTCCTCCATAAAAGAAAGGACGCTGGATCAATTCAAGCTGATACTAAAGAAAAATCTAACTTATTCTCTCATCGAGGGCTATAAGGCCCATATTCCTGTGGCCGACTGTTCCTGATAGCCTGCCTGATTGATCGGGAGTGCTCTGTTTTTATTCACTCTGGGCCAAACGGGGTTAGGCAGTATTAAGAATTGAATTTAAAAGAGATACCGTATTTTTTATTTGATTCATAAAAGAAAGGAGTTTTTATTCTGATAGGTTGTGGAAGATGTTTTTTTTTGTTAGTCTTGGAAAGTTTGCCAAAAAAAATTGTTGTGGGTTTTATAACTAAGGTTGATTAACATTGTCAACGTTAGATTATTATCTAAGTACTATAATAGGGACTTACCTCAATGCGATGCGGAGGTAGTATAGCTACAGTAATTATCAGTATTTTTTTTATTACTTCCCGTCACTTAAGTATTGTTTTTGTTCCGTTTAAGTTATGCTATTAGGTAGTTAGGCCCCACTGACCGTCCGTCTGTCTGTTATCGGGCTGGATCTATCTGATCCTGATCCTGATGACTATGTATTTCTGTTGCCGCTATAACTGCGAATAATAAAAATAAATTGAAAATTAAACAGGGCTCCCCTTCTGCGTTGGTTGGTACGGAACGGACCCCTTCACGCGCGAGTCTGACTCGCACTTGGCCAGTTTTCTTAAAACTCTTTATTTTTATTTTTAAACTGAAGTGTTATTCGAGATTCTTTGCTAACTATCCCATTATTCATCTACGATCTTAATAATATCCATCTATGAGATACTTTGTTAAACGCCTATTTATTTACATAAGAATAATAATATATTACACACTATGTAAGAATAATAGTTCTGTAAACTCTCAATCTTTCAGTGTTAATGACTAAATATTTTCATGAAATCCGTATGAAAAATTATAGGCGCTGAAACTGAAATTAACGAGCAAAATGATTGACGTATTACTGATTGATTTAATATTACACACTTTTGTAAAAGTTTCCAGACTCGAATCAATCAAGACGACCCCGATAGAATATTGTCAGATTTTCACCAGCTTTTTGATTACGTGAGTCGAGCTACAGCTACACGATTACTGACAAATTACTGGGTAGATACACTGAAATCCGTGTGGTTCTTTCTTCAAAAGAGCATCTCAGACACTAAAAATATTTTATTTTACATAGGCCTACATAGGCACTTATGAAAGATGCATGGTTCGGGTTGGTCGTTTGCTATGGAGAAGAACCGGCAAGAGATTCCATGGTTAAATCTAATGACTACAAGTAACTAATCTGCATAGTCCTCATAAGACTTGACCAATGTCTGCTGGACTTTAAAAGAGACCTTTATTTTTTTGGGGGGTGGGAAATCCATACTAATATTATAAATGCGAAAGTAACTCTGTCTGTCTGTCTGTCTGTCTGTCTGTCTGTCTGTTACTCTTTCACGCCTAAACGGCTGAACGGATTTTGATGAAATTTGGTATGGTGATAGATGATAACCTAGAAATGGTCATAGGCTATAAATAATCACGCCATCGTTCTTAGGGGGTAGGCAGTAGGCAAATAACTAAATTGAGTTAGTGATTTTTAGTCGTTTTTGTTGGGACTTTTGCTCTTTCACGCCTAAACGGCTGAACGGATTCTGATGAAATTTGGTATGGTGATAGATGATAACCTAGAAATGGTCATAGGCTATAAATAATCACGCCATCGTTCTTAGGGGGTAGGCAGTAGGCAGATAACTAAATTGAGTTAGTGTTTTTTAGTCGTTTTTGTTGGGACTTTTTCTCTTTCACGCCTAAACGGCTGAACGGATTTTAATGAAATTTGGTATAGTGATAGATGATAACCTAGAAATGGTCATAGGCTATAAATAATCACGCCATCGTTCTTAGGGGGTAGGCAGTAGGCAGATAACTAAATTGAGTTAGTGATTTTTAGTCGTTTTTGTTGGGACTTTTGCTCTTTCACGTCTAAACGGCTGAACATATTTTGATGAAATTTAGTAAGGTAATAGATGGTTACCTAAAAACGGATATAAGATCAAAATGATCACGTCATCGTACTTAGGGGGTAGGAAGTAGGCAGAAAACTGAATTGAGTTAGTGATTTTTTTTATGGTTTTTGCTGGGAGTTTTGCTCTATCATGTCTAAACGGCTGAACGGATTTTGATGAAATTTAGTTAGGTTATAGATAGTAACCTAGAAAAGGATATGGGCTATTAATATTCATGCTATCGTACTTAAGGCGTTGGCAGTAGGCAGAAAACTAATTAAGTTAGTGATTTTTAATCGTTTGTTTTAAAAGTTTACCTCATTCACGCCTTAACGTCTGAACGGATTTTTATAAGACTTGGTTAATATAAAGATAGGATCCTAGGCACGGACACAGGCTACTTTTTACGGCGGGAAAATACCTCATTCCCGCGGAAATCTAGCGTGATCGTGTCAAGAAGCGCATGACGCCATAGCTACTGAAATGATTTTGATGTTTTTTTTTTTAACTGAGTGTTACTAAGACTTCAAGTTAGTATGTGATCCCTTTTCTAACTTAGAGGGTCGGTAGGCGCCATAATTTAGGGAATTTATGATAAAATTTTGATGCAACTGTCTTTATTTAACAGTTTTACTTGGATCGAAACTTAGCGACATTCCATCACACTACTTAACTTATAGGGTAGGAAGGTACCAAAATTCAGACTACTTTTTACTTCGGGAAAATATGTCATTCCCACAGGAACCTATACACAGCTACCTATCTACAACATTAAAACTCTGTCTAGAATCACATTACGCCAAAACTATTGATCTGATTTGTATAGGTACGATTTTTTATTCAACTGACTGTTACATTACATACAGATAAAATCTAATTACCTACACCACAGAATTAATATAGTACTACATAACTAGCTACGCTTTAAACTTGAGGAGGTAATTAGATAGACATTTATACGAACTTTAAGCTCAGTAATCAATCATCATAGTGATAAGTTAATACTCATTTTAGACAAAGAAACGGATAGGTAATCAGTTCATCACCGAAATTATGACACCTACACTTAGTTTGTTTACTATTCAACGAGGGAAAATAATCCTAACTAATATTATAAATGCGAAAGTAACTCTGTCTGTCTGTCTTTCTGTCTGTCTGTCTTTCTGTCTGTCTGTCTTTGCTTCACGCCTAAACTACTGAACCGATTTGTGTGAAATTTGGTACAGACATATTTTGGAACTTGAGAAAGGACATAGGATAGTTTTTTTTTTTTTGCGAGATAAACCAAAAATCTGCCGGAAGTCACTATTCCACGCGAACGAATAATCAAATAACTCCTCCCGCTCTTGAGCAGAGCGGAAGGGAGTGTCAGACTTCTACTGACTAAAAACCACCCATGTTCCTTCCTCGCTCTTGCGCCGAGGCCACATTATCTCTTTCGATAATCCGCAGCCTCGACGCAGACAGTGTCAGACCTGTGAGTTGATTTCGGCAGTTTCTTGTTAGAGTGTCAGGTACGAAACACCGGGCCTTTCTAGTTTAAAAAAAATCATGATGTGATATGTAAAAGTGTTCTGTAAGCACAGAAATACTTTTGCGGGTGGGTCTGAGCTTCTATTTTGCTGAAAAATGCGACGAAATCAATACCAACTGGATGTCTGATATTGCATTATGAGCTTAAAGTTTCACTCCCAGATACAGATACAGACCATCCAGGATACAGGCCTCCCTTCGTGAAAACGAATAGATGCATGTGTCTAGTAGGTGCCTGTATGTGATGCATGCCATCTTCCATCACGGCCATACGGGTCGGTTTTATTGCCAAGGAGCGCTCATAGATGTTTTACATCAAAAATATGACTTCACGTAATATTACGCATCCCAGAGCGAGGAAAATCATGTAGCATTCTTTTTGATGGAATTTGCGTAGATTTTTCCCGGTAAAACAACCCTAAACTTGAATAAGAAGTACCTACCGAAATTCCATACAATATCTTTGTAAACTGAATGCCATTTTCAAACCAAATATTTACTTAACAAAATGTCAGATTGATTTCAACGCCCACAAGTCTCAGTCATTTGATTCAAATGGGGATGTCGTGGGTTGAAAAGCAACGAGATTTTAAAGGCAATAGGGGTAGGAGACTACATTATAAATAGTAAACGAGGTCGTATGCAATGAGATAATAATATTATGTTTCACTTGACGTCATTTCTGTGAGTGTGTTTTGTTTTAGGTAGAAATTGAATCAGTTGGTTTTCTCTGAAATGATTACCAGCTTATAAATATACATTTTGATTCATTTTATCTGCTGAGCATCCGGTTCCGGCTTCGATTCCTAGGTCGGACTTGTATAAAGTACAATCAGCACTATTCTAAGTTTTAAAATAATTATCACGTAAAAAATTAAGTTAGATTAAAATTGCTTATTAGTCTTGTAGGCTAGATTGCAATTAATTATTAAGAACTTGGTTATTTTTAATAAAGGATAAAAAAACCTATGTCGGGCAAAATATTGTTGACTTTTAAAAGGTCCCATTAAAATAGGTGGACAAATTTTAACACAGCGTATAGTAGGCCTAACCAAAGAAATCGAAACAAAAAAAAACATTAAATAAAGTGAATTTTTTTTACTCAAAGTAATAAATTGCCGGCACTCTACACCACAACAAACTCATCCTTTATGAGTAGGTACTTAAATGCGTTTTTCTTATTATTTTTTTACCATCGTCCTTATTACACGACTGCCCCAAAAAAAGAGTGTTATGTTTTTAGCGTTCATGTATGTGTTTGTCTGTGAGTTTCTTTATTCCACCATAACTTCTAAACGCCTTAACCGATTTTGATGTATGTAGTATCGTTAGATTCTTTGCGTCATCCCGGGTGACATAGGCTAGTTAAAATTTTGAAAAATATGATAGGGTGGCCATGATTTAGAAATAAAAACAACTTTAGATTTTTTTTATTAAAGTTTCAATGAAAACTATAATCATCGTCTAGAACTTGTTAAGTAGATTACAAAAATATACCACAGTAGTATTCAATATCTATTGTTTACTAGTAATACTACTCAACAAATGATATGGTGACATTTTAAACCCGGCTTTCGATGCGAATAAACTACATATATCAATAGATTTCTTGTAATTAAAGAAATAAAACTGGCTAGGTTACAACTCCCAAATCTATCCACGACGGCAGCTAAATGGTTTTAAAGTTTGTATGAAAAATCAATTTTCATGAAACATGACAGGAGTATGAATTTAAGGGAATAATAATGTTTGCCATCATAGGTTTTTTAAAAGCACCCCCTAAAGGGTGTAAAAAAAAGAAAACTAAAAACGAAAAAACAAGTCAAACGATTTCAGTGATGAATGAGAGCAAGGTCCCGTAAATGGAAAACTGAAAACTGAAAACTTTTCTTGCAGTCGGGGGACCTGTAAAGAATTGTTCCACCGAACTGTCCCCCGACTGCAAGAAAAGTTTTAGTTTTCAGTTTTCCATTTACGGGACCTTGCTCTCATTCATCACTGAAATCGTTTGACTTGTTTTTTCGTTTTTAGTTTTCTTTTTGTCATGGCAGGCGTGTTTTTTAATTTTTTTAATTATTTGATTTTGGTGGTCTGAATGATATCTGAAAATTTGTCCACCTATTTTAATGGGACCTTACCTATAATCAGGAACTAGCTGAACCCGCGCATGCGTTGCAATGCGTTTTTCCTACCTACCTATCTATACTACCCTACTTAATACCCTACGTACTACCCTACCTACTACCCTACCTACTACCCTACCTACTACCCTACCTACTACCCTACCTACTACCCTACCTACTACCCTACCTACTACCCTACCTACTACCCTACCTACTACCCTACCTACTACCCTACCTACTACCCTACCTACATCCCTACCTACTACCCTACCTATTACCCTACCTACTACCCTACCTACTTCCCTACCTACTACCCTACCTACTACCCTACCTACTACCCTACCTACTACCCTACCTACAACCCTACCTACTACCCTACCTACTACCCTACCTACTACCCTACCTACTACCCTACCTACTACCCTACCTACTACCCTACCTACTACCCTACCTACTACCCTACCTACTACCCTACCTACTACCCTACCTACTACCCTACCTACTACCCTACCTACTACCCTACCTACTACCCTACCTACTACCCTACCTACTACCCTACCTACTACCCTACCTACTACCCTACCTACTACCCTACCTACTACCCTACCTACTACCCTACCTACTACCCTACCTACTACCCTACCTACTACCCTACCTACTACCCTACCTACTACCCTACCTACTACCCTACCTACTACCCTACCTACTACCCTACCTACTACCCTACCTACTACCCTACCTACTACCCTACCTACTACCCTACCTACTACCCTACCTACTACCCTACCTACTACCCTACCTACTACCCTACCTACTACCCTACCTACTACCCTACCTACTACCCTACCTACTACCCTACCTACTACCCTACCTACTACCCTACCTACTACCCTACCTACTACCCTACCTACTACCCTACCTACTACCCTACCTACTACCCTACCTACTACCCTACCTACTACCCTACCTACTACCCTACCTACTACCCTACCTACTACCCTACCTACTACCCTACCTACTACCCTACCTACTACCCTACCTACTACCCTACCTACTACCCTACCTACTACCCTACCTACTACCCTACCTACTACCCTACCTACTACCCTACCTACTACCCTACCTACTACCCTACCTACTACCCTACCTACTACCCTACCTACTACCCTACCTACTACCCTACCTACTACCCTACCTACTACCCTACCTACTACCCTACCTACTACCCTACCTACTACCCTACCTACTACCCTACCTACTACCCTACCTACTACCCTACCTACTACCCTACCTACTACCCTACCTACTACCCTACCTACTACCCTACCTACTACCCTACCTACTACCCTACCTACTACCCTACCTACTACCCTACCTACTACCCTACCTACTACCCTACCTACTACCCTACCTACTACCCTACCTACTACCCTACCTACTACCCTACCTACTACCCTACCTACTACCCTACCTACTACCCTACCTACTACCCTACCTACTACCCTACCTACTACCCTACCTACTACCCTACCTACTACCCTACCTACTACCCAACCTACTACCCTACCTACTACCCTACCTACTACCCTACCTACTACCCTACCTACTACCCTACCTACTACCCTACCTACTACCCTACCTACTACCCTACCTACTACCCTACCTACTACCCTACCTACTACCCTACCTACTACCCTACCTACTACCCTACCAAAAAAAAAAAAGTATCAAAGAACCTTCTCCTGGTTCTTAGCTACCTCCCTACCAATTTTCAGATAAATATGTCCAGCCGTTTTCATGATATGTCGTGACAACGGAAATCGGGTTTCATTTTTATATATATAGAAGATTACTCAGTGGCGACCATGGAGTCTGGAATTGTGGTCTGTTGATGTAAATAGGCTTGCTGCTTACTGCATGAGTGATGAGACTTAACCATTACTGGCGAAATGGGTGTAGCATTGAGTACACCTCTCCTTTTGGAAAGGACTGGATGCGAAAGGCGCAACACCGGGAAGAATGGCGTGCATTGGAAGAGACCTACACTCAGCATTGGGTGGCGAAAGGTTGAAGAAGAAGAAGAAGACACCTCTTCCTTACCTTAAAGAATTACAGGCGTGATGTTATGTTATTATTGGAACAAAAGGTTCATGAACCCATACGAGCTTATATCAGGAAAGCAAACCAATGCTGCCTTTCTCATGTTGGAATTTGATTAGACTACTATAAAGAAAACAAGGTAGGTACTCAAAAATTATCTAAGAATATTTTAGGCCTAAAATTGTTTGAAGAGTTAATTAAACAAATAATTATAGTACCTAAGTAATTACAGTACCTAAGCTCAAATTTCCTTTAATCTAACTCTGTTAAGCTTTTGAAAATATAAAAGCTTACCTATTTGTAAATTATACCCAAATTAGTAGGCTCTTTAAGTTATAAAGAAAGTTTAAATTGTGTAGAAAAAGAATCTAGGTTAATTGTTCCAATCATTAGGAGAGTGGGTAGGGACCCAGGACTAATCTATTAGCAACAAATTGTTGGTGGAATCTGTTGGTATTTACAAAGGCTGGGTCTTAGGGGATATTCTTTAGCTTATCTATTTGATAGGAAACGGTGGATAGACTGTCTAAAGGATGATATGGCAAGAAAGGAGGTCATCATCATCTGCCTAGCCTTTTCCCAACTATATTGGGGTCGGCTTCCAGTCTTACAGGATTAATTTTACATGGAGCGACTGCCTATCTGACCTCCACAACCCAGTTAATACTAGGTAATACAATACCCTTTGGTAAGACTGGACGTCAGAATTTCAGGTCACTGACTACCTGTAACGACTGCCAAAGATCTTTATATATGGCAGCCGGGACCAACAGCTTAAGTAGACTGCTAACTGGCCATAAATAAGTGTAGACTGTTGAAACGCTCGTTTACGGGTGATAAATTAATTTTACGATTTGATCTACAGTATGCGGCACCGCTCTGTGAATCTATATTATTTGTTAACTGCAGTATTGAGTGAAAGGAGGCGGTTTTTCTGTGTTCTGTAAAAATGTTTGAGGAGATTCCCCTTTATTTACAAACGGGTAATCTTCTTAAACATTATAGGTTTTGTTAAATCCTACCTTCTCGATTGAGTAACTTTTGTATATTATGTGCAAAAATGTCCTCAAGATTACTTTGTCAAGATTTTAGTCATCATCATCATCAGCCTATAATGTTCCCACTGCAGGGACTCAGGCCTCCTCTCTAGGAGAGGGATGGGCTATGATCTACCACGCGGGTCCTGATTGGTAGACGTCACATGTCTTCGAATTTTTGCTTCTAAGACATGCCGGTTTCCTCACAGTCACGATGTTTTCCGTCACCGTTGTGAGAGCAGTGGTGATGAAATAAATTACACAAGGTAATGCGCCTGACTGGGTTCGAACCTTCAACTCACTATTCGTAAGTTGGGGCTGCTACCACTGAGCTGCCACTGCTCTCTATGATGCCAGTAATTATTGCATTTTGGGGCTATTAATAAATCCTGCAATCTCTAATATTTCAACCAAATCATAATATTTTCCCCATTCCTCGTAAGTTTTGGCATGATCAGCCAAACTTTTGCCAACTTCAGGAATATATATTAAAAGGGGGTACCATGTTATACCATGTTTTCCTTACATTGGAAGATAAGCGAAAACAAGATTAAACTCACATTAAAACCGCATAACATCCGAAAAACATGGAACATTAAAAACTCATTTGTGAAAAATAATAAAAAGGAAGAATTCACGAACGGGACCATAGCTGTTTTAAAAAACGAATGCACAAATGCAGGTTATGAACACTTTAAAAAGTAATAAAATAATAAAGGCCACAACGTTTTCCGTTCATTCTAAATTCATTTAAATTTCCCGCGCGTTACATACGCTGAATATTTAAATAAACGCGTTAATTAAAAATTTTGGTATCTATTGCAGAGCTCTGTTAAAGCGTATGAGTTTATTCGTTCTGCAAATTATCAGGTAATGTTGGCATTAAAATTGTTATCATTTATCTGTGGTCATCAATCCACGGACCAACCTAGGCAAACACGGCTTGAGCTGAAATTCGACCCGAGCGGCTGTTATTATTTAGCCACGTTCGCTAAGAAACCAAGAAAAAGTGTTAATTTGCTTCGCGCGGGACATAAAGTAAAAAAAAGAAAATGATAAGACAAACAAAATTGGTGGTTTTCGAGACCAAAAGGCTCGATCTCAGCATGGTGCTGTAACGTAAAAAACAGCGCTGGTATTCTGATAGTGCCCAAAGTGATGCCATGGGATCATATTTCACAATATTAATGACTAAATTAATTAAAAATAAACATAGAATTTGAATTCTCAGACTTACCTACCTCTGTTTGCTTTTACTTAGAAGACAACCCTAATTCACAAACTTGACATTATGCCCCAAACAAGTCCTTTTAAGACGTTTTTATTACACTTGATGTTTTAAAGGCTTTTATAATGTGTTATTGGTGTTCTAAATGTATTTCTGAGTTAAAATATCACCATCTGACGTAAGCAAAGTCGTGCAGATACCTAGACAGCATAGCAAAATCGAAAATGTCTTATGTCTATCTCTTTTTGGCATTATGAGAGTCAGTGAGATAGACATAGGACATATTCGATTCAGTGTCGATTCGATTGTTTGTGAATACCTAGCCAGCCCCCCTATCGCGTATCTTTTTAACGTCAGTGGCTATCAGAAATGTCCATAGATTAACTGTAAATTGGTTATGGTTTGGTACATTTTTTTCTTAAAAACTCACCATTTGACAGTTATTTTATAGACATTTTAAGTTATCCACTGTCATTAAAAGATACACAATAGCCCTGCTGGTCAGAAAACCACTTGTAAATGTTTTCTAGTTATTGACCGGAAAAAATACCTAAAATTACTGGCGTACTGCGTAGTAAGGTTTTTTGTTACGGAGAGTGAGATAGATTGTATTTTTTACTGTCTAGTTTTTTTAGCGGAACAATAACATTGTTGACTAAAATGGCGACGTTCTGAAATGAAATTCGCAAAACTGTATGTGCGTGTTGGACGAATATGATGGGTAAAGATGAGACGGATTTTCATAACATTTAGATAAGCGCATTTTTCTGACCGAACTAAGGTTTAAATTACCTACCAATCTGGATATTATTGGCAGATTGTGAATAAATTGAACACTATCGGTTCATAATAAATAATGTAGTTATGGCGAAACAAAACATATACCTACTTAAAAAATAAACAGTGGAATTGAGAACCTCCTCCTTTTGAAGTCGGTTAAAAACAGCTTCAATTAAATGGAAACAAAGAAAATTAGGTGTATCTATCAATATCGAACGCGTTACATACAAAGTTTGGGTCCGCAGCTAACAGTGAGGCGTAGGTATGCATCAGCTCAATCAGTTGGGGGAACAGGTTTGAAATGCAGTTGCCGTATTTAACCAATACATACTAAATAACAAGATAAGTTAAATAAAAGCTTATAATAACACTTAAAGTGACCAAAGCAACTAAGTCCGACTAGCGCAGTTTTGCACGGAACAAATATTTGTTTAATCAACAGTTTCAGGTATTGTTCCGGGTCTAGTTGTTTTTGTATACGAGTTTAATTGTAAACGCACTTGATACAGGAGAAATTCCTAATATGGGGTAACGTTTTATAAATAAAACCAATACGTATAAGTGTTTTTCAGTTTTACATTTCGGAATCAAAATCAACATAAGTAGATACATTAATTTAGTTATCTCATTGTCAAGCGCACGGACAGAGCTGAAATCTTGTGATTGGATAAATTAATTATTTATCGATAACCAATCGCAACACTTGACACGTCGTTTGACACGTCGATGATGTGCGTCTCAGAAACCGAGTATTCATCATCAGCCTACAGCTGTCCACTGCTGGACATAGGCCTCCTCAATCACACGCTACTCTTGAATCATTAATCATATTTGTTTCTGTAAATTGGTTTACCTAAACACTTTTTTCGAATGTTACGTTTTAAAACTGGATAGGGCCGGTGTTTTGTACCGTACTCACAGGAGAAACAGTTGAAAAAACTCAGAGGTCTCTTGACACAATGAATAATATTTTAATGAGGACCATGCAGATTAGTGTCTAAGATCACTCAACTTGTTTTTTGAAAACTGTCATCCAGTTACTACCAGCGAACCTGCGAAGGTCATGGCTACTCTTGCCGATTTGCGGTCTCCACTCAAGATCCAGAATCGGCAATCCAAAAATGGAACGCCTTCAAGCACGGCGGAGCGACGGTCTTCAAATTATGGTACAAGAGGCCGCTGACTTACAACATCCTTAAAACAACACTTACATAAAACAATCGCATGTCAGAGTACCCTTTTCTTTTCCCGGATAAACCGTCCATCGTCTCCCTAGAGTAATCTGCGCCATTAAACAGCCTCCAAAGCGCCCACTGTTACATGAACTGTGGCTAAAAAGGGAACTAAACTGCTTTGGGAGCAGAGATCTGGTCCTATGGCAGACAACCGCCGATTGATTTAGCTCATCTCAATTGGCGACGAGTTTACTGCATTTTCAACAGGGGACCATATTTTTTTGAGTCAGGACTGACTCAAAAAAATATGATTCTGTTTAGTTCGTCAGTTAGATTGTCGGAAATTATTGGATAAGTACGTGTTTTTTGTTTTATCAAATTAATAATTATTGACGAAGATAAAACAGTGACCGACCCGTGGTACAACTGCGATGTCCAACTGGTTGTACTACGGAGAAGTAAATTTACCCATGGTTCAACTGGGTTCAACTGGTTGTTCTATGGGGAAATATCTTTACCAATGGTTCAATTACAGTGAGTTGTTCTTTCCTTGGTCCAACTAGTTGTACTTCTGGGAATTGAATGTATGATCTATGGAACAACTACTGGTAATAAACAGGAAAAGGTTATCTATTAATGCTGAAGTGCAATGCAATTACTACCTCCTCTTTTAACCAAAATTATAATACGACCGTCTCGCGACAGTATCCTTTATGGGCGGCATGGGCACCGGGCCGTAGGCCGACGAAGGAGGCCGGCGGAGGCCCGGCACTTCGGGGACAGAAGACAATAGTGTTATGTAATATGCGAGCGAAGCGAGCGCGCGTCATGGAGTACAACATGCGTTGCATGTATGTTTGTTTCACACGATCATCCTATCCCCGTGGTCCAACCAGTTGGACATAATTCCACAGTTGTACCACGGGTCATAATCATAAATATCAGAAAAAAGAGTTGAACCATGGGTAAATTTACTTCCCCGTAGTACAACTAGTTGGACATCGCAGTTGTACCACGGGTCAGGGTGGGATAAAACGCGTCAAAGATCATGAGTGGCTGCCTGTGACGTCACTTGTAGGTAAAAAATGTTCTAACATGTGTCTTCATTTTTTGAATAGGTACGTGAAAAAAGAAAAACGTGTTCAATATTTTTGAAAATCTATCTGACGGACTAATTCGATTTTTTTGTCCGATCCATCTATTGCGTCTATCAGTTCCTTAATGGACTGACAGACGTAAAGTTTCGTATCCATGGGCAAACCCTATTAAACGGGCCCGGACACAAAGGGCTAAGAAGGAACATGAGTGGATTTTAGTCAGCAGAAATCGGACACTCTCTTCGACACCACCCAGAGCGAGTAGTCATTTGATGATTTCCATACCTCCAAAATAAAAATGGGTCAGAGGTATTTGGTTTTGCAAGTAGACCTTCTATGAAGGACCCAGATACACTGGTACATCGTGAAGGAGTGCAGACATTACGACTCGTAGTGACGTGACGTAGGGTTACGACAAACGGCCTACTGGTGGTAATGACCTCGCGACGAGTTTTGTATAGAGATGGTGGGATTATGTTATAAGCTTATAGCGATTTTACGCTTGAGTTTATTTAGGTACGTCTAATAAATAGAAATAGTCGCTCCGTGTAAAATACTGGTGTTTCGCTGGATGCTGTCTATGCGACGTTTTTTTATATTCTGGATCATAACTGGCCCTTATAGTTACGGAGATATTGTAGCTTTTATGGTTATAACTATGCCTACTTTAAAAACCCCCATGACCCGTTAAATATTTAACTTAGCCATCAGCACAATGTTTTGAGGGTGATACATTGAGCTTTACCGTAAAACGTGATATTTACCCCCGAAAAAAGTTGTTACCCAGCTATAATAAAATTATTGCGTACGGTTACTTAGTTTACTGCGTATTTAAGCATGATTGACGGAATGATGGCTTCGTGAAAGGTCCCCCATACTTTGTATTTAAGCTCCAAATTGATAATACTGAACACGTATCAACACCAGACTGCAGCGTCTAATTAACTTAAACCATCTTGCTCGCTCTCCTCTTTTAGCCTAAACCGCATCCAATAGGGTAGTCGACAAAAAAAAACTAATTAGTCCGTCAGATAGATTTCCAAAAAATATTGAACACGTATTTTTTCTTTTTTCACGTAAACAAAAAATGAAGACGATACAGTGCTTCGAAAAGTCGTGAAACGTCACAGCTTGGTCCAATTTTACCTAACTATGACGTCAAACGCCCCCTCTCCATGGTCTTTGACAAGCTTTATTTTCGTCAATTTTTATTAATTTGATAAAACAAAAAACACGTATCCAATATTTTTCAATAATCTGACTGACGGACTAAACAGAATCATATTTTTTTTAGTCGGTCGACTACCCTATTCAATAAAACATGCCCGATACAGTTTGCAACTACGGCCATTGTCTACGCAAGTGCGCACACTCCAGAACACTGTAAACTTTGACAATATACACTTTTTTATTCGGCCCATTTGGCTGCTAACAATAATCACAACGATTTTCATAAAAACTTTACGAATTTTACGCTGCGATAATGTTTTGGTAGTTTTAGTTTATTGAGTTTTCAAAGGGCCAGTGTTATCAAAGTCGATAATATAGGTACGTACCTATATAGACTTCATATACAGAGAAAGTTTTCTTCACAAAGCTGCAATAACCCGAAAAAAGTTGTTTATGTATGTATATTGTAAAACAAAAATAAATTAAACAATTTTATTGGTTGTTGCCGTTCGCGCGAGCGTGTCATTTTAGACCCCCTGGGCCACTAAACAATAATCGGTACAACATCTCAGAAGGCATAACTAGTGACAAAGCTCTGGCCCTATTTCGTATGCCTCTTTCGACTGCGCAGCTTCGAAACTTCGCCTATCGGGCCGTTTTCGGTATTCGTGTAGCGTCAGCAACGACGGTAAGTGATGAAATATGTTGGTCAACAGTATTATTACTTTGTGGACTTACATACCCTTACGCTTTTTTCACTAGACACCACGAAACGCCATCTGCTACGATCCTTTTTTTTTTTTTTGTGGGTGGAAAATCATCGAATAACCCTCCCCCCCCCCCGCTCTTGGGCAGAGCGAAGGGGAGTGTCAGACTTCTACTGACTAAAAACCAAACCCATGTTCCTTCTTCGCCCTTGTGTCGGAGCCGCGTTAACCTTTCGATAATCCTTTTTTTTTTTTGGTGGGTGAAAAATCATCGAATAACCCCCCCCCCGCTCTTGAGCAGAGCGAAGGGGAGTGTCAGACTTCTACTGACTAAAAACCAATTAAAAAATCAAAACCTTTCGATAATCCTTACAAATACTTCTTGGTGGACTCGTAATAACCACAACATTTCATGAATCAGTGTGTGCTAGGCAACTGGGATAATCCCAGTTGTATACGTCGCGTTGTGCCTATTGGCCTTCTCCTGTTCTGACTCTTACTGCGGATGGAAGTGGAAATTAGGGTGTTCGATCCTACTCCTCCGCTAGGACCCAAGATAGTTAAATTGTTTCTCTGGGACTTCGTCGAGCTTGACTGACTCGGGGCTTTTCTAATAGATAGGGGGTCCTATTACACGAGACTTAAACATAACTGGAGAAATGTCGATGTACTTGTTAGGTACACCTCTCACCCTGAGACGATAGAACAAAATCTGGCCTTGTAGGCGAGATGTTGACTTTGGAAAGCCTCAAATCTCATGGTTAAAAAATCTTCGAGACGAAACTCTAACTGCTATCGGTACAAAACCGTCGGCACACTCAAAGCGCGACCGGATAACCACCTGCGACCCACTAACTGTCTCGTTACTACCGAACAAGGATAATCTGACAACCGGCGAATGGAAAATTTTGTTCGAATTCCGATATAATCCAGGATCTAGGGACAAAGTTACAGTTTCCAAGCGCTCATATCTGAACTTTTTGTGTAAAACAGCCTAAAAGTTTGGATATGAGATTACAGTTTGGCAAAATAGGTCTATCATACTGACTCAGTATTTGCAAAATTAAAATGATTACTTACTAGAGATTACACACTAGTATTCTGCAACTTACAAGCGATGAAATATTCACCACAACTTGTCGAAATATGCAACAATCGCCAAAACATGCAAATGAAAGAGTTTTACCTTTTTTTGGAGGGTGAGAAATCATCAAATGACTCCTCCCACTCTTGGCGGAGCTGGGTGTTAGACTTCTACTGACTAAAAACCACCCACGTTCCTTCTCAGACCTTTGGGTCCGAGGTCGTGGTATCTCTTTCGAACTACCCGCAGCCCACCAGTTAAACAATCAGCTAGACTCATTTAAACTGGGACATTAATCTCAAAAGAAAATCAAATAACTTTTCCTACAACCCAGTTAAACCGCCAAGCAACTACAGAAATTCTTTCTTCCTCACATTTCATACGGGATTCCGATAGAAAATATTATGAAACGTTAGTTCCAGTAAAGCTGTTTATATCGTCGCCATTTTCCTATCGCAATCCGCTTACTTATTGACCTCTATGGCTCAACAAAGAAATGTTGAAACATACAGGAACGGCAAGACGGTACCGCTCCACTGTTACAAAAGCTCTGAAAAACTTGCCACGGTTCACTTCACACCAGTCTTCTTCTTCTGCCTGTTGTCGCTGTAACGACAATTTTTACGTTTTGTTAGCTTTAAACTTTGCCACTTCCAGGGCGTCACTAGTGCCAGCGCAAAGATCACTTCGGCTGCATTTTTTTCTTTTGGTTCTTTAGTTTTCAAATAGATCAGAATAGATCAAAATGTTGGGCTACAAAAGGGAGGAATGAAGAAAGAAAGAAAGAAAAGAAAAAAGTATGCAAAGGGGGATGTGGGGGTGTGTGTGGGGGTTGACTGAAAAGCTATGTGGGAAGTGGTTATCGTAAGATGACGAGCAAACAAGAATATGGAAGAAGAAGATATGCAGCACCGAGTGACGACCACAAATAAATTAGGTTATGGGCAGGAGAATTATGACAAACTAGTTTCAATACCATACTTGACAAAGAAAAAGGTCCAGGAACCTTGGGGCGTTTATATTACAAGGGGACTTCATAACAAATTAAACAAGTTTGTTAGATATTTACATTTAAAATTATATGGCGTATACCCATTTTATCCGCTTATGTACCCGACTTTATTTATTTTGGGTATGGTTGGGTATAACGAGCTGGGGGTCAGGAGGCATCTCACACTCACCTCGTACATATTCAAGGTACTTAGAGGGAAGGTACATCATGCGGATATTTTAGGGCAGATAGGTTTGTGTGTTCCGGACAGGTACGTGGGGCGACGTCGACAGCCACGCTTGCTGGCGGTGCCGCGCGCGCGGACCAATCTATTGGGCGAGGCGCCACTGACGCGGGCACTCCGCACTCTAACCTCATAGCTTGTGACATTGATATATTTGGTTGTTCTCTGAGTGAGTTCACAAAAAATGCTATGTTTGTAATTTGTTATAAAATATGAATTAATATTGTTATTGTGTACACTATCGAATTAGGTAACTGTAAAGATAGTCGTAAAATGGAGAAATAAATAAATAAATAAATAATAAATAAATTAATACATTTTAAATTGATAATATGATTTTCCTCTGCAGCCCCATCCACCTTCTCTCTCCGTATGTTTCCGCTAATAACGCAAAGAACTGTTTCATAACGAAATAAACAGCATTCTGCACGACCCGCCATCTTTATCGTTTTGTACTGAGCTGGCAAGCTTGTTATGAGACCTTTACTTCTTTAATTTTACTAGCAGGGTAAAGGATTAGAAGAATCAACCATAGTCAGTATTGAGCGTTTAGTTTTGGATAGACACAAAGTAACAGAAGTCGATATGGCGTCGGAATATGTTAACATAACATTCGTTATGTTAACATATTTTTTTCATGAGTCGTCTTGTGTTAGCTGTAAGTGTCCCAAGTAACACAGTCTCGGAGGTTTAAAACAAATCTGTCTATTGACAGTCTCTTCAGATAGGGGCTTTCTAAAGATGGTTGCAATAAAGAAAATGTATTCTTATAGAGTTATTTTTCTCAAGCTGGATTTTTTTTAGGGCATTTGTTCTATAGCACACTTATTTTAAGTACGTTTATAGGTATATTGAATGTTTTAAGATAATATGCTCTAGAAATAGTGAATAAAGCCTAAAGGTACCTAACTTGAACTAATTTTATAGATACCTAAGTTGATATATTTTAAGATAAAACATTCAATTTTAGCTATTGGTACTCTTAACTTTGTTTCTAAAGAGACTTACGCCTAGATAAATACTTTAATAGATATTTTTAAGTTTGTCTAATTATATGATAGTGAAAACTTGGCTTTAGTGGATTTTTTCTTAAAAATGGCTAAGTTAAGTGCATTTGTATTAAATATTTGAATTGGATGATTTTATGCAATGGAGACAATGAAAAAAATACAATTTCTGGTGGTTTTCGTCAAAAATCGGTAAATATTTAAAAAGGAAGCAAGATGAAGAAGTGTTGCAAAATAATTCAGTTTCAGAATCGAAACTTTCTAGTAACTTATTCGGATGAAAACAATACAAATGAGGAAGACGAAAGTCGATCCAATTGCCTCAAAAGGGATCTGCGCCAGTGGTCAGCAACTCATGCTATAACTCAGTGAGTTACTCACATAGTCTTGAACTTATTCCAAATCGCACTTCGCACTAACATTATAAAGGCGAAAGTTTGTGAGTGTGTATGTTTGTTACTTTTTCACGCAAGAACTACTGAATGGATTTGGATAAATTTTGGTGCACAGATAGTTTATAACCTGGATTAACATAATTATAGGATAGTTTTTATCCTGATTTTATCTTCCCGTGGGATAATTTTCGTGTTGTAGCGGGTGAAGCCGCGGGCAACAGCTAGTAATAAATAATTTTCAACCCGTTACTCTACCAAAGGATCCGAGAACATTGCAGCAGAGTCCAAGAACGATTTAAATAAAAAAAATCGGTAATGCCGAATACTAGCATCACGGGCTGAAGAATAATCTCACTAGATATTTTCAAAATTTGAGAGAACAAAAAAGTGACAATCGATGTTAAAATTGATGGACTACCTACCGTTCTGTGTACCTACGTATTGATTATTTAAATTGCTCTGTTACTGCATAAAATCGTCTTTCGTTTACAACACATCAAATTACCTATTTACTGATGAATGTCTAGAAATACTGTGAGAAGATAAAAAGGAATACAGAGATGACAGTTACTAGGTAATCTTAAACCACTCATAAATTTGTTTATTCTTTCACTAGATAGTTTAGTATGTAGCAAGTGAAATTATTCTTGTCATGGAGCTAGAGCCATACTACAGAAAATTCTCTAGTGTGTTTGTTCTATTAGATTAGTTTTTCTAGTAAATTTTATCTTGACGCCATTTTTATTACCTATTTTTGCTTCAAATGATTTTTGTTACATATTTTAATGCTTATTTTTATGTTTTTATCATTAAATTATATCTAATAAATATTTAATATGTTTTCAATTACTTTATTTTAAATAAAATGAGTATTTTAGACAATAAAATGAAATTTAAAAAAAAAACTTATTATAATTAATATTCATTTTTGGTAATAAAAATATAAAATCTTGCATTTACAGCGGGCGCGCTTATTTTATGAGAGTTTTACAATAATATTCGCCGATAGAATTTTAATCGCATATAGATTTGCTTGTTTACCCATTATTAACTAGCTAAAACAGTAGGTAATGTAAAAAATAAGAAATTTGGTACGCCATGATGCAATACATTAATAAGTTTAAATAACTCTTGTAAGTTCTGCGCCATTATGTGTCGTTGTCTATTACAAATCAAATATAACTTAAAGTTGTTAGTCTTCAGTTAATTTGGTTTAAAAACTTGACAAATAAAGACTTCTTTAAAGGTCTCAACTTTATCTACAAACTATCTACTAGTAAAATTTATGATCTTTAAACAGTTAAGTGAGACACTAGAAAAATCTCTACAGACAATATGAAAATTTACAACTCTTATCTCTATCTATTCATGTTTTCTTAACTCATTCTTATGAGAAGGGATAAGGTTGTGCCCACTTTTACTAAACTGTGTCTATAAGCGTTCTTGAATATTACTTGGGACATATTTTACTCTTAAGGTAGACAATAAAATTAAAGTCTATTAGATATCTAATAGTCCGTTTTTAGACGCGATTGTGTTACGTGTCCCCTTGCTTCTGGTCAGAAGCCGGTTGTCGCTGTCAAGGGAGGCCTAGAAAACAACACGACGACTTAGAGGCTTTTGTGCGAAATTGGCCGGACCGCACGGATACACGAAGACTGGGAGGCTATGCAGGCCCGACTGGTTGACCTACACAACCAAGTTAAAACTACCACGAAACCTTCCAGTAAGACTGGTTGTCAGATTTTTCGACAGAACAAAAATGGAATCAACAATGTGAAATTATTCATCGTTGTTAAACCACACAACACCCCGTTCCATTTGACCCCAACGAAATTTTAATAACTGCCCCTTTAAATATTTTGCGACAATTTTATTACCCAGAGGAATGACATCGTTCGTTTTCATGTTGATTTGAGAGGTCACAAACTTAGGGAAGAGAAGAGTGGAAGACTATGGGGGAGGCCTTTGTTCAGCAGTGGGGCAATAAAGGCATTTAAAAAAACTTGGGGACGTCAGAAACGCATGGGACTAAATGAGTGGTAAATACATAGATGTTCATGTATGTATGAGGAGAAGGACGGTGAATGGATTGTGTTTGGAATTATGTTTAGAAATAAAGAAATTAGTGAGTCGTTCCAGTTACAGTTAGTGGCCCGAACGTCCTGATATATTAATAATTGTCCTGGTATAGGTATTAATATTAACCTTTTATTAACTGGGTTGTGGAAGTATAAAGATAAGCAGTCTCTCCATGTAAAATACTGGTATTCAGTTGAATCCGATTAGACTTTAAGCCGACCCCAGCATAGTTGGAACAAGGCTAAGCAGATGATGAATTACAGCAACAATTTCTTAGTTAACCAGCTATCTAAAGGAAACAGCCTTTAAAATATCATACAGCAATAAATTATCAATTTAGGCCTGTTAAATTATGCGGACATCGCATAATCACCTCAAAAGGGTAAATGGTCAAGTAACGTTGGGCTCAAGTGTCATTAATTGCCTCTCAAAGGCTTTGGTCGGAACTAAATGTGAAGGATTTTCAGCTTTCAATTGTTATCCTTGATAATTATTACTAGGCTTTAGGCATTGGAAGGTGTCTTACAGGGCTTTCTATTCAAAGTACTACCAATTGTGGAGATTATTGAATAGCCTAACCTGAGCCTGTAATTTCATTATCTTACTATTGTAGCTCTTACCTACTTTCGTCCCCTTGAAATTATTATGAAACGTTGTTGTTTTAGTTTTTTCACACTAAAACATAAAAGACGGCACGAGTAGTTGGCACAGTGGCTGTCCGATTTACTGCTGCACTGCGTGTCACTGTCGCTGGTTTTATTTCCGCATAAGGCCTAGAGGAAGCTGTTTCAGGCCCAGCTGCTTGTGAGTTTAAACATTTGTAAACGCGCCCACAATACACAAGAAATTCCCAGTTCAAGGGAAAATGAAAAAAAATGTCTGCAGCTACTAAATTCCCAAACTATCACAGACAAGAAACAAAGCAATAAAATCTTTCTCCCACTATACTTTAGGGCTGAAACTTCCGTTTGCTCCCAAAGACCTCAATTAGTAGGAATGTCCTGTTGTGTCCCAAACGCGTTATCGTTTCCGTGTTGAGGGATGGGTTTGTTTTCGACCAACACTTAGTTAATTCGTCAAACAGGACCGAAAGATCAAAATGTAATTTCTTCAGTGGTCAGCATATTTTGGCGTTGAAGTTATTATCATTATCATCTGCCTAGCTTTTTAAGGGTGAATATTTGAAGATAAGCATATTCAGGATTCGTAAATTAAGGTCAAAAAACGCTTCCAATTAGAACTTTTATGGATTTAACCTAAAGTTTATAGTGTAGCTTAATCAAATAAATGAAACGCACAGTATTTGAACTGCTCTATAGGTTTGAATTTACAGCTGAAAATTTTCGTCGAACGGTGATGAGATATGTAACGTACGGTCATCATCATTTCAGCCAAAAGACGTCCACTGCTGGACATAGGCCTCCCCCAGGCGTCGCCACATTGTCCCGGTCCCGTGCGTCTCTCATCCAGCGGGTTCCTGCAACCTTGACCAGGTCATCGGTCCACCTAGTGGGAGGCCTTCCAACGCAACGTCTTCCGGTTCGCGGTCGCCATTCGAGAACTTTTCGGCCCCATCGGCCATCCGTTCTGCGAGCAATGTGCCCTGCCCATTGCCACTTAAGTCTACACTACGTCTAAACGTACGGTAATTAGCATTTAAAAAATGGTAATTATGCTTCGTGATTGGTAATCCATACTTCCATACTAATACTAATATATACTAATATACTAATACTAATATACTAATATTACTAATATAATATTATAAATGCGAAAGTAACTCTGTCTGTCTGTCTGTTACTCTTTCACGCCTAAACGGCTGAACGGATTTTGATGAAATTTGGTACAGACATAGTTTGGAACTTGAGAAAGGACATAGGATAGTTTTTTTATTTTTTTTCGCAAGGTAAACCAAAAATCTGCCGGAAGTCACTATTCCACGCGAACGAAGTCGCGGGCAAAAGCTAGTTAGAAATAAAATGAACAATATACTTGAATCACATATTTATTAATGATTTAGGTGACATTATATGACATCAAACTTAGCTATTTAGCGAAGTGATTGAATAAAAAAAAAAACATAATTCAACCGGTTTTCCAAAAAATCAATAACATTATCTGTCTAGTAATTCAAATAAAATCAAACTCAGTGTAAATAGAGCTTAAAACATATAAGTTCCATCTAAGATATTTCTTCAACTCGATGAGATCTTATATAAAAACTTAAAAAATATTTATAAGTCTCACTTTCATAACCAGAAACTGCTCACATGAGCAGTTTCTGGTTATGAAAGTGAGACTTATAAATATTTTTTAAGTACGCCAGCACATCAAGCTACAGCAATCTGTCAAATTTCTTTAATAGATTTTCAACTTTATCACTAAAGCATTAGGTTCAAAGTTAATTGAGAAAATTTGACAGTTTCGGGTAGCTCGATGTGCTGGCGTCTGTAGGTACTAAATCATAAAATAATTTGGTCTTAAGAAGATCTGCAAAATCATCAATCGGCAAATGATAAACAGAAAAATACCAAAGATTTGGTGTTTCTATAAAATAAATTTATGAATTTTAAATTTTAAATAACAATAATTTTTTAAATAACTATTTTTTAAATTTAATTTAAATTTATAAAATTTTAATTTTAAATAATAATATTTTTTTAAATTTTAAATTTCTATTTTTTTTTTCTAAGTATCTGTTTTTATATTTTTTTTTACTTTCTTTTTCTTTTTTTTTTCTAGGTATGTAGGTTTATTTTGTTGCGGAAGTGCCAGTTCACACCGAACGATCAACAATCGATCAGGCGTTGGTAGTAATAATTCGATCTTGGGCTGGCCTAGCGGAGTAAGGAGTTTCAATATAATAAGAGGTCCGCTTAAACTGGTACTAATTACCATTTCAAATTGCTCATTACCGTTCGCCAAAATACGAACGGGAAAAATGCTAATTATATAAATGGTAATTAGGTATTTGTACACTTTTTCACATTATACGTTCTTTGTTGAACTTAAAAAATTGGGAACATAATCAAACCAAAAGAGTATCCTATGGCGACTATTACAATACATAAAAATGATAAATAAAAATGTTAGACAAGCCAGGGGAAACTCGAACGGTAAGGAGATTTTTGTTTGCCAAACACGATTTCTGGGCGATTAAGGTAGGCTAGAGTTGACGCCAAAACACTTTTTGACGTGTCCCGCACGAGTCGAGACACAGAACTGAGCGCGACCGCCGAGTTACTCTTACAGATAGCAATACACTACGCAGAAAAAAGTTACCCTGCGACTGTGTGAACAAATGGTAGTGAGTATAAAGTGTTGGGACAATTTTCAACGTCGTTACAAATTACCTAAAAGTGTTCTTTAATAATAATAATAATGATTTATTTCTCACCACAATATAGGTACATTAGTCAGGTATCAATACAAAATACGTAACAGAAATAATTATACTGTGGGAGACTGGTGCCTAAGCTAGACCGTGAGGTCTGTATTTCAGGACACCAGGTCTCCACCCCTTGGATAAAGCTTACATTCCAATGTTATGCACAAAGCAATCCTTAATGCGATAAGAATTTACAACAAAAAGATTAAAGATAAAGAAGAGAAAAATGAATAACATAATGACAAATAGTTACTTATTGGTACTTATGGTGTTAGTATGGTTAGTAGGTATTTGTTTGTATGATTGTATGTCTGTGGGCGACTAGGGTGTATGTGTGGGTGTAAGTGTGGTTGTATGTTTGGGTGTAAGTGTGGGGGTAGTGTGTGGTGGGGGGGGGGGAATGAGTTAAACTGACTATTTTGGGACAGCAAGTAGTTTTTCCGTTTCCTCATAGTTTAACTCCTGGAGCCAATTTCTTAATTTAACTTTACAGCTGGTTTTGGAAAGGTTATAAATTGGGAGTATTTTATTATAAAGAAAGCAGCCCAGGTAGCAGAAGAACCGTTGAGAGGAAGTAGTCGAGAGCCGTGTGTGATGGCGGACTATGGGATCAAATCTTCTACTTCTGTTTGAGAGTGAGTGGTTGAAGGTATTGAGGCCATGTTGTTTTACAACGGTTTGCAACAAGAACAGCTGTCGAACAGTTAGCACCTCTGCTTCCCTATACACCATAACCGTTGGATTTCTGAAAGGTCGGAATAGAGATACTTTCAAAATGGCTCTCTGCGCTCGTTCTAGTTCCAGCATAGCAGTTTTTGTAGCACCTCCCCAGGATGTTATGCAGTAGGTTAGTAGGGCGCCAGAGCCATGTAAACCGACCTCCTTAGTTTCTCGTCAGCCACGTGTCTCAGGGTCTTAAAGATGTATATAAGTTTCCGTATCCTTCCGCTAAGTGTATGGATATGATTTTTGAAACTAAGGGCGCTATCTATTAGTACCCCTAGATATTTTGCACTGTCTTTCCTCTGAATGCGGGTGGAGCAGGTGCAACTATTTCTGTTTTGTTTGGAACATGTGTGGGCTGTTACGGAGAACAAAGAGTTCGAGTGTGTGATTGACGCATTATTCTTTAGATAGAAGGGCATGTACACTGTTTTTTCCGCGTTTAAAGTTAAACCATTATTACGCAACCACTCAATCACGATATCGAAGCCAGACTGAGCTTGTATGTATACTTCATGCCATGTACTAGCACTGAAAAGAAGGGCAGTGTCGTCTGCGAAGGTAATGATTTTACCATTGGGAAGAGTGAGCATACCCAGCTCATTAATGTATATTAAGAAGAGTGTCGGCGCTATTACGCTGCCCTGAGGCACACCGTAGGTGACAGTGCATTCGTCGCTGATGGCATCTCCTATCTTAACACACTGGGTACGCTCACTCAAATAGTCCTCGAATAGTTGCAGCTGAACACTCCTGATTCCTATGCCTTCCATCTTTCGAATCAAGGTAGGGATAGACACCGTGTCAAAAGCTTTTGCAAGATCCAGAAAAATGCCCAAAACTTTCTGTCCACCATCCAAGTTTGAGATGACATAATTGGTCAGATCATGAACTGCATCAGCCGTGGATTTGCCCGCCCTGAAGCCATATTGTGAGGGCGAAAGGATGTTAAACTTCTCCAAGTAATTCACGAATTAATGTGTATATTTTTGCTAATTAGTAAAGCATGTTGTGTACTATCTAAATTACTTCTTAAAATACGATCTTTAGGGTATTTTTATAACTTTTAGAGCATGAACTGCTAACATTTTGGAAATTGGGACACGAATGGTGATGAGATTTGAGAAACGTTTATGAACATAACTTAGTTGTTTAACAACATAGGAATATATTATGTACATCTGTATATAGTGCTCGAACTATGTTTTACGTGAAATTAAAAAAAACATAACTTTATGTCTAACTAAGTAGTTATTCGGGGAGGGCCGCGTGATATGCACATGTTCAAATAATCACCCTTAACCGACTTCCCAAAAAGGAAGAGGTTCTCAATACGATCGGTATATTTTTTTTTTTCAGAACTATGTTGGTATCAACTTCTAGCATAGTCAATATTTTACATGGAGTGTCTTTCAATTTAACATTACATTACAGATTAACATTCACATATCTTAAGCACTATCAATTAATCAGCCTATAATGTTCCAACTGCTGGGACTCAGGACTCCTCTCTATGAGAGGGAATGGGCTATAATCTACCACGATACGATGACCACGGGTTGGTAAATTCAGTTTATAAAATACAATTTGTGTTGGTAAATAGAACCATAAAACTAATTTTAGCATCGATTCACTTGTGCACTATGTATCTGTGCGATCATATGCCAATAGGGGATCGGACAAAAAAAACTAATTAGTCCATTCGATAGATTTCCAAAAAATATTGACCACATATTTTAAAAAAATTAAGACGATACAGTTCTTCCAAAACTCGTGTGACGTCATATGATAGTACATTTTGTACCTTCAAGTGACGTTTCAAGCCCCACTCCATGATCTTTGACGCGCTATAGCTGCATCATTTTTTATTGATTTGATAAAACAAAAAACACGTATCCAATATTTTTCGATAATCTAACTGACGGACTAAACAGAATCATATTGTTTTGAGTCAGTCCGATCCCCTATTGCCCGTGGAAGCGACGGAACACCACTCCCAACGGCCAAAGGTCCTCTTCCAAGATAACACGTTCGCCTTTCCCCACCACCACCATTCCTGCCTAATGGCTAAGGCAATTATTCGCTACTAGTGACCCGCCCCGGCTTCGCACAGGTACAAATAAGATACTAAAACCTTCCTCTTGAATCACTCTATCTATTAAAAAAAACCGCATCAAAATCCGTTGCGTAGTTTTAAAGATTTAAGCATACCAAGGGACATAGAGACAGAGAAAGCGACTTTGTTTTATACTATGTAGTGATGATTAACAAACTCAACGTCGCAATGGCCAATACAATATCCAACCAATTTTAACAGAATTTCCAGTTTCAAATTCCTATTCCAAAGTTTCGAGTTCGAATACTTTTGTCCCGCGTTCGAATTTGTTCCATCTCTATTTACCGAACGGAGGTCACCGCACTTGACCTTTCATACAAAGAAACATTATCCGTTGACCTTCAGATTCTTATTTCAGTACGATATTCTGAAATAGGTTATGAGAATCCGATATAAGGATAGGAATTTTCGCCGTCTGCGACTTATTTCTCTGGTCGATCGGGTCGATCGGTTGATAATGTGTGTCCTAGAATGGCTAGAATTCTGGATACATGGACGTTAGCTGTAGGTATTGATGTGTGAATCTTTTGAGTAGGTACTAGTTCTGGGCAGTTCTGGCGCGTAACTTGCACTATAATTTTATTTTTGGACACGTATAGTATGGTTTTAAAATATAGGTATATACCTCTATTTATATATATATATATATATATAGGCTTTTGCTCGTGACTTCGTCGTGAATCGTGATCATAGCATAACATCACGCCTGTAATCCCCACAGGGTAAGGCAGAGGTGTACCTGATAGTACACCCACATTTCACCGGTTAAGTTTAAATCCCATGTTATAGATGGCGAGCTTTTTATCATCATCCGGGCATGAATTTGCGGATCCAGAACCTCAAGCTTAGCAGTCGCGCGGCCTCTCGATTAACGAGTTCATATTTGTAATTGTATGGGAAATGTGGACTAGCTTCGCGTCGCGGCTTGGCCCACGGCCGGAAATATTTATCCAAAGGATCGTAGGTACTTTAAGGTTTAAAAGTATCCTGTATCTTAAGTTTTTAACCCAGGATTATTTGTGCGCCTGTCCGAAAATAGCCAGACAGAAATACGCACAAAGATACTTTCATAGTTATCTTCATAATAATATTATTGATCGAAAGATAAAATGTAGATTCCGTAAGTAGTATAAATTTCTAGTCCGTTTCGTGTTACTTTGCTGAATCGTTTTTCCAAACTATTGCTTTAAGTCTGTTCTACTAAGAAAACATTTAATATTGGTAAAGGTTTTTGGTTTCGCCCGAAGCGTCTACCGTCTGTGCCTCTTAAAAGAAATGGGTCAATTTTAGGCCTAAGGACGTTCAATATCGGTAACTAAATATTTGTTTATTAATAATTCAGAGAGTAGTGGTGGCCCAATGGTGGCGGCTCCGACTTACGAACAGTAAATTGTGGGTTCGAACCCAAGCAGGCGCATTACTTTGTGTAATTTATTTCATCACTGCTGCTCTTAAAACGGTGAAGGAAAACATTGTGAGGAAACCGGCATGTCTTAGAATCAAAAAAATCGAAGACATTTGTGACATCTACCAACCCGCACTGGGCCCACGTGGTGGATTATAGCCCATCCCTCTCCTAGAGAGTAGGCCTGAGTCCCTGCAGTGAGAACAATATATGCTGATGATGATGATGAATAATTCATTCTGGAATATTGTTATGAAATTGATTTAACGTGACTGTACGACAACAAAAGTTAATACAGATCTCTCATTGTAAGGGAAACCTATACAAAGTGAGGCCGTGTTACACTAGAAATCTATAACTTGATATTTGTCGCCGTGTGTACGCGCTCGCTGAGATACAACGAGGCAGGAAGGCGGAGGTATTCGCCGTTTGTTGGTTTGCAGGGCGAACATGGCCAGATATCGCGCAGCTCTAGGATAGAAAGGATTGGAAGGAGAGAAGGGAAGCCTTTGCCCAGCATTAGGTCATTTTATAGGCCAATAAATAGCCCTAATATCAGTTGTACACGTCGCTTTGCGCATAGTGGCCTTGGGAAGTGGAGATTATATTTTTCCTACTTCTCTTCTATTCTTTTCTGATTCATTTTGTTGCAGAATTCAGGATACTTAAAATTTTTGTCTGGGACTTTGTCAAGCTTTATTTTCTCGACGCTTTTCTTATTTTCGAAATGGTATGGCGGGCTTGTCCCAAAAAATAGGCTAATATTAAAATACCAAAGGACGAACAATTCAAACCCAACCCAAAAATTCAGTGAACTCTAAACAGAGACCTAAACACATGTCTTCATTCCATTACCAGTCAAGGTTAATCGTTAAACAAGCAATTCGAATCCCCAGCCACAAAGACGTACAAACGGACGTACCTACCTACTTACTTAAAATGTCACACGAAACGACTTTTACAAGATGGACGCTATTGTTGCGTGAGAAAAATGATTTGTCCCGTTTGATTAAGCGATAAGCAGATGTGTACATAATAGTATTCCTACATTTCGCCAGTTATGTTTAAGTCCCATGTAATAGGGGGCGAGCCTATTGTCATCAAACGGGCATAAATACGGACTCCGAGGCTGTTACTGATTAATTCCTGATGGAAAAACCAATAACACTTTGCCCGACCCGATTCCTAACCTAGAACCTCAAGCTCCGCAGTTGCGCTTGCGACCACTAGACTTTTTTTAACTTAAAAAAAATATTCATTGAGTATAAGAGTAGTATATAATTGGGGCATCTGGATCAAAGGAGATCCAGACACCCCAATTATGTCTATTCAAATAGATAAAAAACATATATTCAAATAGAAGAAATCTTGTTTGTTGAAATGATGGTCTATTAGAATATACTGTTTAATTCATTGGAACATATCTACTCAAATAGATGAAATTTTGTTTATTGAATAGATTGTCTAACCAAATACACTATTAAAATCAAATTGAAATGATATAAACTTTTCTATTCAAAATGATTAGAGGGTGGCAAATTTATGAATTTAATAATTCATTAGCTTTAAGTAATCTTGTTTGTTGAAATGATGGTCTATTAGAATATACTGTTTAATTCATTGGAACATAATTATCTACTCAAATAGATGAAATTTTGTTTATTGAATAGATTGTCTAATCAAATACACTATTGAAATTATATAAACTTTTCTATTCAAATAGGCAAATGTTTAGTTAATAAATAGTTGTTCTTTTTGAGTCTATATGATTAGAGGGTGGCAAATTGGTGGATAGCTATTAGAAAATTATAATGTGCTATTCAAATTGCTGGAATCTTCTACTGACATCATTATTATTTTTGACAACCACTTGGTGTTCTTTGCAAAGCAAAAGTCAGACTAGGGCTAGAACACAAATTCTACTTAGCTTTAGCATCGTGATATCACTGTCTGACAGATGGAAAGCGAAACGATATATTATGATGCTTATGTGACGATTATAACTGAATTACCTATTGAAACATGGGTTTCAAAAAACATGCGTTTTAATACATGTCTGATTTGAACCCGGAAACTCAATCGGACTAGAAATTACTTGACTTAGTAACGTCGTCGTATAAGCGAAACTATTTAATTCATTACCATATCTGTCAAGCTATCTGACACCTGCGACTGCATGGCGCCCGGCATGCATTGTTTACTATAGTTATTATTACCCGACTACGGCGAAGCCAAAGGAAGGGTTATGGTTTTAGCAGTCTATGTACCTATGTATCTATTTACGTATGTTCCTCTGTAGTGCCTAAACTGTTCATCCGATTTTTATGAATAAGTCGTCAATCGATTTGTTATTATGACCCGGGTAACATAGGCTACATTTTATTCAGTAGTCGGGTTTTTTAGTTGTAGTATACCACACAAATTTTTATTTTAACAGTTTAACTGTCTCTTTGATAAAACTCATTCACACTTTACAAGTGAAAATGCCAAACATGAGGTTCTGGGTTCGATTCCATCCTGGTCAGGCAAAGCGTTATTAATACTTATAATAACAGGATGTGTTCTTTTTCCATATTTGAATTAAAAAGCAAAATATTATTTACTTGGCTATTAACAATAAAACAAATTGTTATTTATATATTTTTTTATTCTAACATGGTCTAGTTATCTAATTTGACAAACAAGTTATAGGTATTTATTAATAAAAGTAGTATCTACAGTTAACATATAAAAGTAAGTACCTTATTATTATTATTATAACATATTTTGTCTGTTACTTATAAAATAGTAACAATATAAATTCTAGTAAATGGATAGTAGATTTTTATGATTTATTTTACTTATCATTTCTTTAGAACTGGTATACATGTTATCTTAGATCATATTACATTAGACTTAATAGGTAAACAATATTATTTAATTTACATATTGTGTTCCTTTCACTTATCTTTTACAACGATTGATAGAAAGTATTATTTAAATATGGTAGCAAGTCTTTGACACGTAAGTATATGCCATCATTGTTAATGTCCTTCACAATATGTTGGACACATATTTCCGCACTGCACTGACACATAGAATTATTTTCAAATTGGTTTGCGTCGTAGATTTCGATCCGTATAACTTTAGCACCACCGATGGAAATTGTTTTGTAAAAACTTATTAACTCTTTCTTGCTATTATAAGTTGTATTTAGAGTAGGCTGGGTTCGGCATGGTTCTTCCATCTCCAAATAATTTATGGCTCTCTCAACCACATCAGGATCCAATGATGGAGGTGAAATTGGTGAATAAACCCAGTCTGGTACCTGAAACAGGACATATTATTGTTGTACTACTACTACTGGTATCATTAAAGCTATAACATAATTAAAAGTACTTTTTTTTTTTTAAATTGGGCACTTACCGACATTGTAGATTTAATATAAAACAGTAGCACACTAAAAGAAATAAAGAACTAAAGTGAAGTTGTATCTTTTTTATACCCGATTTATATATGAAATTTAGTGTAGTTGATAGAGTTCAAAATAATGCAATAATAATTATGTAGAATATTCTTATGACTAGTGGTTGCCTGCGGTTTTACTCACGGCTTTGTTTTCGTAGTAAAGTTAACCGACATTTTTCTATAAACAAAATAAAACAATAATATTAGTATATATTGCAGAACAAAACCATATGATATTATTAGTATGTTACACTTAAATTGCGTTTACACTAGCATCCGAAATGATTCTACGCTTAATTTAATACAATAACACATGATTAAAATAAAATATTGTTGACAGTGTACCACAACCTTAATTTTGTTTATTACATTTGGATAAAATGCTGTCGGAATTCTATTATTACTTGATGCTTAATTAACAAGCAAACCCGCGATATTTCCATTGTATGTGCAATTGCATCTCTTGTTAGGAAGTTTAGCTGAATAAACAGTTTTAAAATCGTGAGCTCTCTCCATATTTGGGATTGTGACGTATAGTTATGAAAAGTATTTAAGTCGTTGGGCTGGAAGCTGGATCAACATTAGCTCTCCTGAAGGTGGTGACCTCACATCTTCTAATTAATTAACTAAATAATCTAGTGAAAAGTGAACAACGGCTTAAAATGTAAGTACCTATCTTTAATTATTATTTTATTGTCTATTTTAAATGTATCATCAACTCTTTATTGTTACGTGAGGCTTTAGTATTATGAATAGAACAGCAAGTGTGTTGCTGAGCGTTAGACCCGGGTTCGATTCCTGGTCGATACTAGATAGTGTCCATTATATATTTGATGTCTATATTTGTGAGGTGAATATGTTGTGATCAGACTAGCAAGTGTGACTACTGAGCGTTAGACCCCGGGTTCGATTCCTTAGGTCAACGTTTTTTTTCGTACTAAATAATGTCTATTATATACTTGGTGTCTATTTTAAAGCAAGAAATTGGGTAGTTCTTTGCGTCTCTTCTTGTTCTTTGTATCTGCTCGGAGCTAGTTTCTTATCGCAGTTATTGAATCGAATCGAATAGAATGAAAATTAAATATGCTATGAATAGAATACTTAACTACTTGGCAAGTGCGACTGCTGAGCGTTACACCCTGGGTTCAATTCCCTAGATCAGTAAACAGTTTATTATCATACTATTTAATGTCTGTTAAATTAGACGGTTCTTTTATATGTATCTGCTCATAAACGGAATCTAATCGCAGTTATTTATATTATTTCAGGTCCAGACTTGCTGAGGACCTCTTTCTGTCAGATGACGATACTAGTTCTGTGCAAGATGTGGCGATCAGCGATAAAAACAAGAAACGATCGAAACCGTCAAGTTCGGATTCGAGATCAACCCATCGGCCACCAAAAACTACTCCGTCTACATCGTCATCTTCAAAAAAGGTGAAAATTAATCCAGTCAGCAAGCCTCATCTCACCGCAACAGATTTATTCGGCACCGACAGCGATGAACAAGACGGGGACACGCATGAAACCACTGGTAAAAAACCCAATACTGTTCTTAGTTCGTCGATAACTCGAAGGCTGGCAACGGGCCACGCTCGCCAAACCTTACTTACCAAAGCGGGTACGCATTACATCGAACTAAAGGTTTATCGGTGTGATGAAATCGAAAATGTAGCACCGATGAATCGGTGGCGTCAGGCCGTTGTAGCTGTTAAAAACCGGACGGATGAGGGGACTGAGGCTTGGGGTCATCTAACTAAATTTATATGCGCAACGCGCAAAGAATTTAAATCTAGCCCTCAGACCTTTTTGAGTTCTTATTTTTAGATAGGTTCACTTAAATATTTGGGCACACTCATCGTAATACCTCGCGATGTTATTTTGTATGTTATTATGCAGTATTTACTAAACATGTTAATCAAGTAAAATATATGAGTATTACTTAGGTATAGGTTCTACCTACATTTATAATCCCAATAGGTAGTTACTAGTTAAGCTATTCATGTAATCAAGTTTGTTATTCTTATAATTATAATTAAACTTTATTAAACATTCATCATACTTATACAATTTGTTTTTTTTTTCCAGTTACACCAACCACCAACACAATTATAAAAGATATTTTAATTAAATGTGATAAATGTCAAATCGAATTACCGAAACATCAATATAAATATCATGTGAGAACTAATATGCATAAATCAAACTGTTTACTTAAAACTGAATTGAGAAACATTGAAATAATTGCAACTGCTTTTCGAAACAGAATAAACACGTATCGCTTAAATCCAGCACCAGATGCCGAGTATTTAACACCAGAGGCTTTTCTGATTGGGAATCAAAGCGATATTCTGAAACTAATTAAAATACTTTTATTGAAACATAATTGTATAAAAGTAAATTTTGAGCTATTTGCTTACTTCTTATTACCAAAAACCGGTGAGCAGCAGCTAAAATCTTTTAATACAAAGTATGCTAATGTTTACCTAAATACTGATTTAAATGAATTATACATGAATGCTAAAGAGACTTTTCAGGGAAAAATGTCTGAATTTAACCAACGTGATTCCGGTTGGTCTTTTATCTCTATTAGTCACTTAGAAATTAATATAAACAAATATTGTCCAATGAAAGGTGGTACGTATATCGAGCTTCCTCCAGCTATAAGGAATACGAAAAGTTGTTTAAACATACAGAACAATGACAACCATTGCTTTTTATGGAGTATTATTGCTTCCCTATTTCCATCAAAGGATAATGTTTGTAGAACAAAATCATATCCTCACTATACCGATGTTTTTAATATTGAAGGAATAACATTTCCACCTACCTCGGTTGATATAAAAATGTTTGAAAAAAATAACCCTAATATCAGTGTTAATATATATGGTTTAGATAAAAAATGCCATGTGACCGGACCTCTATACATGACAAGCTCAAAGAAAAACAAACATGTAAATTTGTTGTATTTCGAGCGTAATGGTTCAGGACACTACTGTCTAATTAAAGACCTAGCTAAACTTATCCGCCGTCAAGTTACTCATCACAAAGGCAATTTTTTACTTTGCGATGCTTGTTTGCAATTTTTTTCTAGTGAATCAAAATATAGCTCACACGATTGTTCTAAAGTGTTAACTGTATTACCGGAAAAAAATAGTATTATACAATTTAAAAATTATGAGAGACAACAAAGAATACATTTTATTATCTATGCTGATTTTGAAAGTATATTGCTAAACTGTTCTGAAAATGGATCTAAAAATACTCAGAACTTAAAAGTGCATGAACCATCCTGTTTTGCATATTACGTTTGTTGTTCACACGATCCAGATTTGAATAAATTTGTTACCTATAGAGGTTTGGATTGTGTAGAAGTGTTTATAAAACGTTTAATTGAAGATGTCACTTACATAAATTCTATACTGTCTAAAAATCGACCCATGAGACCTTTGTCAGTCAAACAACAAATAGAGTACGAAGAGGCTACTCGTTGCCATATTTGTAAACATTTGTTATTGGGTGACAAAGTTCGAGATCACGATCATGTTACATCGGAATACAGAGGAGCTGCACACTCTCGCTGCAATTTAACGTTTAAAATATGTCCGTTTATACCTGTTGTTTTCCATAATTTATCTGGATATGATTCTCATTTATTTATTAAAGAACTGGTTAAGTACGATGGTCCTATTAAAATAATTCCTAAATCAAAAGAAAAATACACTTGTATTATGAAAAACCTCGCATCTAAGAATAAGTCTCGTTCTGTTCAAATAAAGTTTATAGACTCTTATCAATTTTTAAGTTCGAGTTTATATGAATTATCTAAGAATTTACATGTAGAAGATTTCATAAATCTTTCAAGAGAATTTGACGATGAAACCGATGTATGCTTATTGAGGCAAAAGGGTATATATCCATACGAATATATTGATGCATGGTCTAAGTATGACGAAACTTGTTTGCCACCTAGAGAGTATTTTTATAACACAATGAAGCTGGAGCATATTTCTGACGATGAATATACACATGCACAAAAAGTTTGGTATACTTTCAAAATCAATTCTCTTGGTGAATATACTGATCTTTACTTAAAATGTGATGTATTACTATTATGCGACATATTTGAACATTTTAGAAACACAAGTTTAGAATATTATAATCTCGATCCAGCATATTATGTTTCTGCGCCAAGTTTAAGCTGGGACGCAATGCTTTTGTGTACTGGCGTTAAATTAGAGTTGATTCATGACTTGGAAATGTATAACCTACTTGAAAAAGGAATACGCGGAGGATTAGCACAGTGTTCCCTACGACATGTCAAAGCGAATAATAAATTTCTTCCTTATTTCAATGATGATAAGCCATCATCTTTTTTAATATATCTTGATTGTAACAATCTTTACGGATATGCTATGAGAAAAAGAATGCCTGTATCGGAATTTCAATTCTTATCAGAAAATGAAAGTGCTAACTTTGATGTTTTGAATATATCTGATGATTCTGAATACGGATATATTCTAGAAGTCGATTTGGCCTATCCAGAAATATTGCATAGTTCACATAGTGACTTACCATTTGCACCAGAAAGGTTTGTACCTCCTGGTGGGAAAACTACAAAATTAATTGCGAATTTGTATGACAAATATAATTACATCATTCACTACGTACATTTAAAACAATGCTTGAACAATGGGTTGATTTTAAGCCGAATACATCGCATTCTCAGATTTAGACAAGACCATTTTTTACAAAAGTACATAGATTTAAATACTCGTTTGCGTCAAGCTTCTACATCAGCCTTCGATAAAGATTTTTTCAAACTTTTGAATAATGCTGTGTTTGGAAAAACAATAGAAAATAAACGCAAGCAAGTAAATGTAAAGTTAGTAACAAAGTGGGAAGATTCTAATAATAAAACAAATAAATATATAGGTGCTGAAAAACTTATTGTACAACCCAACCTGAAAAGTATTTCAATCTTTTCAGAAAACTTTGTGGCTGTTCAGTTAAGCCCTGAAAAATTAATTTTGGATAGACCCATTTACATTGGTTTTACTGTATTGGAGTATGCCAAACAACACTTATATAAATTCCACTATGGTTATATCAAAAACAGATATGGTACGAAAGCTAAACTATGTTACACTGACACTGATAGCCTACTTTACTTGGTAGAAACGGATAATTTTTATAAGGATATGGTTGATAATATATCGGTATTTGACACCAGTAATTTTGCTGAGGATAATCCATATGGAATACCTAAAATAAATGAAAAAATACCAGGCCTGTTTAAAGATGAACTCGGAGGCTCGGTAATTTCTGAATTCATTGGCCTAAGGGCTAAACTTTATTGTTTGAAAAGTGTAAAGACAACATTAAAGAAGGCAAAAGGTATAACGAAACCCGTAACAAATCAATTAAAGCTTTCTGATTATAATGCTGCTCTACACAATAACACAATTATCAAACGTAAAATGAATGTAATAAAATCAATTAAACATGTTCTCTATTCACAACAACTGAATAAAATTGCATTAAATAGGAGTGACGACAAACGACAAATACTTCCAAATCAAATTGAAACCTTACCATGGGGTCATTGTGATACAATTTCTTAAAATGTATTATTTAGCTATACTGTACTCGTATATTTATAAATACATCTACCAAAGTGTTAAATTATAGATGTGTATTCTCCTGTTTATATTATTCGTCAAAGTAGAAATATGATTATATTGAAATTGTGTCTATCTATAAACAAATTGGGTATGATTTTATTTAATAAAATAGTTTATTAAATGCATTTTTTTGTTTTATTTATCCATAAGCTTCCAAAACCTTCAGGAAACAAGGTGTGATGTTATGTTATGCTGTCCAAGCATTTCGTTAAAGTTGTAAAAATAGTATAGGTAATCTTCACCTCAAATATTGCTTCGATCAATAACTCTGATAAGAATTATAAATACTAGAGCCCGAATTGTTTTCTTATTAGATACAAACATGAAGTGGGTCAAGCAACAAGTATCATTGGATGTTAAAAATATTGATGTAAAGGAAAATTCACTACGCCCGAAACACAGCATACTTCTCCCAAATAATATTCGGTGCATAATATGTGGACCCTCGAATTGTGGGAAAACGAATGTTATGATTAGTTTATTAATTCATACAAACGGATTAAAGTTTAACAATGTTTATCTGTATTCCAAGACCAGTTTTCAGCCGAAATACAGTTTTCTAAAACAAGTTTTGCAAAGAGTTCCAGATGTAAAACTTTTTGTTTTTAATTTTGATGACGATGTTATTCATCCTAACGATGCCTTGTTGAACTCTGTTATCATATTCGATGACGTAGTTTGTGAAAAACAAATAAACATACGAAATTATTTTACAATGGGTAGACATAGAGGTATAGATTGCTTTTATTTATCTCAGACTTATTCTAAAATACCAAAGCAGCTATTACGTGATAATGTTAACTTTTTGATCATTTTCAAGCAAGATGAAGTTAACATGAAACATATATATGATGAACATGTTAGTTCTGATATGGAGTGGTCTGGGTTTAAAGATATGTGTACTAAAATCTGGATACATCCTTATGATTTTTTAACAATTAATAAGGATTGTGAGTTAAACAAAGGAAGATATAGACAGTCCTTCGACAACTTTATTTATTTTGATTAATGGTTATATAAATAATGAATAAAAACAAAAAAAATCATTTGAGTATAAATACTTCTGCGTACAAGTCGTATAATGGACCACAGCATTACAAATCAGTTAATACAGTCTGCGGACGCTATAAAGCAAAAGGTGAAACAAATGAAAGATCATGAATTTAATACCGACACTCATCTGAAGTATTTTTTTAAGCCTCTTGCTGACCCTCTCAATGCTATAGCGGCTAACAAGCAAATTTCTATAATAAAAAATGAAGATACTTATGTTGACCAAACTAAGAACACTGGTTTAGGTTCAAAAATGTTTTTGCATGATAAATCACTTGATATGTGCATACATGAATCATCTGAATCAGAAACATTTTATTCAGAAGACGAAGAAGGTAACACATCTGAATCAGGAAAAGATAATAATGTGTCGCTGACAAAAGAAGATGTCTTTGAAATATACGATGATATGAATATACCATTTGGCGTACGTAGTGAAAATGATAAGCATATGATTGGAAATACAATAGTTAATTTCTCTACAGTTTCCAAGAACTCGGATAAAGTGTATTTAATTCGTGTAGCTAATAAACAGTATAAAATAACACCTGGTCTAAAAGAATTATTGCTTCGCAAGAAGCCTGATTTAAGTTTGGTCAATTTAAAGGATAAATTAGTTTACAAAGAAATACTTATTACAACTAATGCTCATAAAAGAGACTTTGATCCTGCAGGCCAAGTTAAAGGTGATAAGGGTTTAAAATATTCTCAAGTGATCAAACCGTTATTTCCCGAGTCTAGTAAACGCTTACAAGAACCTGCAGAAGTTAAATCTAAACTTAAACGAGGTGCCGGTCTGCCGTATCTTAAAAAGTACAAAAAAAACACCGAACTTGTTTATTGGGATGATCCTAATGAATTAGTGGACAGGCTTAAACTTTTGATCGCATCTAAAACTGCGGGTAATACCAATCTTGACAACGAAATCTTGTCAATTATTGAAGAGTTAAAAGAAGCGGGTATTATAAAAGAATAAAAAGACTCGTCATATAAACTGAATACCATTATAATTTTGTAATTCAGAAGTGACAGTTGAAAGAATGAGCAAAGTGAAAAGAACTATTATAAATGAAATTCATAGAAGTGCAAGAATAAATTTTCCTCGAAGGCATGTAATATTAAAAGATATTGATGATCTGTGGCAAGTTGATTTAATGGATATGCAAAGTTTCTCCAAATTCAACAACAACAACAAATTCATTTTAGCTGTCATTGATGGATTCTCTAAGTACGCTTGGGCTATTCCACTTAAACAAAAAAACAAAGAAGCTGTATCTGAAGCTTTTATTACATTATTGAGTAAAGTAAAACGCATTCCTAGAAACTTGCAAACAGATCTTGGAAAAGAATTTTACAATAAAAAATTTCAAAAAATGTTAGTAAAGAATTCTATCAACCACTACTGCACTTATTCAACGAAAAAGGCTTCAATTGTAGAACGATTAATAAGGACGATAAAGAATAAGCTTTTCAAGGAATTTAGTTTCAAGGGGAATTATAAATGGACTGACGGGACACTTGCGAAAATCATGAATAGATATAATAATACAATACATAGAACAATTGGTTTACCACCTGCTCAAGTTAATCATAGCAATAAAACTAAAGTACTTCAGAGATTTTACAATCAAAATCGAACGAAAACAAAATATCCTAAGTTTAATACGGGTGATTTTGTTCGAATAAGTAAATATAAAGGTTGTTTTGAAAAAGGTTACACTCCTAATTGGTCAACAGAGATATTCAAGATCAGTAAAGTTCAAAACACAAATCCTGTTACATATTTATTACAAGATGTTAAACAGCAACCTATTTTAGGAGCATTTTACGATCAAGAATTACAAAAAACTAAACATCCTGACATTTACCTTGTTGAAAAAGTTTTAAAACGAAAAGGCAGAAAAGTTTTCGTGAAATGGTTGGGGTTATCATCCTGCGAAAATAGTTGGATTGATGATACCAACGTTTTATGAGTGGTTTAACGATATAACATCATGGTGTATGATGGTGTTCTCATTCTGTTTATATACATGAAAGGAGAAGGACTTATCAATAATTTAATTAATAATTTACCATTTGAGCTCCATTTGCCAGGATATAATTATTGCGGTCCAGGAACTAAATTACGTGAAAGATTAGCTCGAGGCGATAAAGGTGTAAACAAATTAGACGACTATTGTAAACATCACGATATTGCATATAGGGATTACAAAAGTTTGAAAGATCGCCACAAAGCAGATATTATTTTATTAAAAATGGCAAAAAAGCGTGCTTTGTCTTCCGATGCAAGCACAGGAGAAAAACTTGCTGCCAATTTAGTTAATAATATAATGTTAACCAAAGTAAGTTCTGGAGCTGGGCTCAAAAAAACCTTTAAAAATTTAGTAACCAATACTAAAAAATGCATTAAAAAAGTTAAACCGAAGTGTAGGAAAAAACTTATAGAAATGGCCTACGCTGCTGCTAGAGAATTGAATCGTGATTCATCTGCCAGGATTCCACGTGTAATACCAATTCCTAAGTCTGGAGGGGTTCTACCTTTAATACCAATATTCGCTGGTTTGTCTGCTGCTGGCAGTATTGCAAGCGGAATTGCTGGAATCGTCAAAACCATAAATGAATATAGAGTTGCAAAAAAGCGTTTAGAAGAAATGAAAAGACATAACAAGAATGTGGAAGGTGTATGTATTGGAAACGGACTGCGGTTAAACCGTTACAAGGATGGACTTGGAATATATACAAATTTAAAGAAAAAAAACTAAGTCATAGGCTACCTAATCATGCACTTACTAATATAGATATCATACATTTTACTAAAAACGTTCCATATTTTCGCGGAGTGTATATGAGAGATACCTTACCGAAGTCTCCGTTTTCTAAAGAGTGTGGAATCATAAATTTAGATCATTCAAAAAATTCAGGTACACATTGGGTAGCCTATATAATTTTTAATGAATACGTTGAGTACTTTGACAGTTACGGCAACTTGAAACCTCCAATAGAATTTGTTCGCTATGTAGGTTCTAATAATATTAATTATAATTACATTAATTTGCAAAATAATAACTTATTCAATTGCGGACATTTATGCATAAAATTCCTTAAAGAGTTTTGGAAAAAGCAAGGTTTTATCAAATCTTCAGTTAAAAAAGGTTTAAATGTTAGTTGTCGTCTACATTAAACAACACTTTGACATTATCCGTCACAAGAGTTGAATGTGGATAAGATTAGAGAGAAAATAAAATGATAGTTTACAATATAAAATCACCTGACAAAGTTAATAGTTTTACTCGTTCTCGTACCTTCAAAAGACGAAGACATATTACACAAACTTTAAAAAAAATAACTAAAGAAAATAAATTATTTCTTCGAGCTTTGGGATTTAAATTATGAGTATTCTTCAAGTGAATGATTTACCACAATTCGATAACTCTATAGTGAGTTATGAAATTCATACCTATAATCCATACAGCACCTCTTTTAATGAAAATGATGAAATACGTATACCCATAAATCAACAAGATTTGTACGTATTACCTTCAGCCAGCTACATTTACGTGGAAGGCCGAGCCACCACGGTTTCGAAAGATGGAGCAGGAAAACTAACAAGAAAGGTGGTTAATTTTACCAATAATCACATATCCTTTCTATTTCAAGACATTCGATATGAAATTAATGGTGTAGAGATAGATCGAATAAAAAATGCAGGTGTTTCTGCAACCCTAAAATCATATGTGTCAATGAGCGAGGGAGAAAGTAGGGCTGCTGCTATTTGGGGTTGGAATTTGAATGGGGTTAAAGATAACGATGGTATTTTTAGTGCCCTTATACCTTTGAATAAAGTTTTAGGATTTGCGGAAGATTATAATAAAATTGTCATTAACTGTAAACATGAACTTATACTTAAAAGGAGCAGTTCGAATCTTAATAGTGTTATACTTGATAATAATGACTCTATTGAAGTAAATATAGAGAGACTGCAATGGCGTATGCCTCATATAAAAGTTTCAGATCGGGAAAGATTAACTTTACTTAAACATTTAGAAAAGGACCGTCCTATTCAAATAGCTTTCAGAAATTGGGACTTGTACGAATACCCTTTATTACCTAAAACTACAAAACATTCCTGGGTTGTTAAAACTGCTTCACAACTCGAAAAACCAAGGTATGTGATCTTTGGTTTGCAGACAAATAGAAAAAATATGAAAAGTAAAGACTGCTCAATATTTGACCATTGCAAATTAACTAATGTTACTCTTTATTTAAATTCTCAATATTATCCATACGAATCGGTGAATGCAAAATTTTCTGAAGATAAGTATTATATATTATATGAAATGTTCACCAAATTTCGCCAGTCTTATTATAACACTCGGTCTGAACCAATGCTTAGTTTGAGCGAATTTAAAGAAAAGGCTCCTTTATTTGTAATTGATTGCTCAAGACAGAACGAAGCCTTGAAAACTGGGGTTGTAGATGTGAGGCTGGAAATTGAAAGTTCTGAAGACATACCAGAAAATACATCTGCCTATTGTCTAATCATCAACGATCGTCTATTCGAATATAAACCTTTAAGTGGTATTGTAAAGAAATTATTATGAACGCTATAGTCGATGTGCAAGGGTTTAAGACGGAAAGTAACGAGTTTATCGTTAAAGAAATGGCAATAACATGCGGAAATCAAATTATGGTATTACTAATCAAACCACCGTTCCCATTTTACAATCTTACAAACAAAGAAAGATTGCAAGTAAGTTGGATAGAGAGAAACAGAAAAATTTTTTGGAGAGAGGGTTTTATACCATACTTGAACTTACATCGATATATTGTACCTTATCTGGAAGATAAAATCATTTATGTTAAAGGAAGTGAAAAAGTGTCTTGGTTGAAAAACATTGTAAAACATGATAAAATATATAATTTAGAAGATAAGAATTGTCCTCGTTTACAAAAATTATTTGATGATTATATAACGTCTAATGAAATATTTAATTGTGTGTATCATTCGAATGTATGTGCTTTAAAAACTGTAATGTGTTTGAGAAAATGGTGTACAGATGAGAATAAACTTTTTTGATTGTTTTTTTCTTGTTTTATTTCATTACAAAATAAAATACATAAGATATACATTACTTACATAGCACCAGCTATAATTTTAAAATATTAAAAAATAAAACTAAAGGTCAGTCCTATCCATAATGACACGCAGAACCACATCTTTATAAATGAACAACACTAGATATAATACTGCATTATGCTTACACACATACCCGTATCAAGACCTTTAAAAAATGATTCAAAATTACTTTGGCCCACGATATGAAATATATAACGAATTTCAAATTCGATTATGTTCATTCAGACATTATTGGGCTACAGTAGATTCAAAACGAAGATTGGTGAGGCAAATGGCTGATGCAGGTTTTTTTTACTGCGGAAGTGGTTTAAACGATAAAGTTATGTGTTTTTCGTGCGGAGGTGATATCAAAGATTGGGAGTATTACGATGATCCTTGGATGCAGCATGCTATACTTTTTCCTGCTTGCTTTTATTTAAATGCTGTAAAAGGAACAGATTATGTTGATAAACTCAAACGACAATTTATTAAAGAAACAGAAGTATAAAATGGTTCTGAAGTGGAGGAGGAACATTATAATTATGATATCAGATTCTGCCTGAAGATGAAATTGCTTGACTTGAAATCGTTTTTATCCCATCCATTCAGAATATAAAAATGTGAATAAAAATGTTTAAATTATCATTATTTTTAGTTTTATTTAATAAAAGACTTGTGACACCTCTAAGACCAATCATACAGATCTGTTCCTTGGATCAATTTAGAATGTTATGCAGAATCTATTTGAATTTTTATTTTCCGATGAAATAGTAGGTAGACCACTAATGCAACAAACATGATTTCATCTATTTGAAAATACATTTTTTTTTTCATCTCAATTTGCCACCCTCTAGTCATTTTGAATAGAAAAGTTTATATCATTTCAATTTCATTTCAATAGTGTATTTGATTAGACAATCTAGTCAATAAATAAAATTTCATCTATTTGAGTAGATATGTTCCAATGAATTAAACAGTATATTCTAATAGACCATCATTTCAACAAACAAGATTTCTTCTATTTGAATATATGTTTTTTATCTATTTGAATAGACATAATTGGGGTGTCTGGATCTCCTTTGATCCAGATGCCCCAATTATATACTACTTATAAGGTACTGAAAATCAAGATCAATGCATGATACGTCATGTATGATGACATCATAATGATGTATGAAAGAAGAAAGTCATTGCCACATCTCCAGCCCCTGTGACTATTTTTTGGACTGAGCTTCGGTAATTTTCATGTAAGAACTACTTTCATATTTCTGCAATAATTATTAAGATGTTGCCCTCGGAGACCCTCTTAAAGGTAATGCTTATGTCGTACCTTGTAGGCTTCAGCATTTGGTTGAACAAAAAGTTCTGCCTATCTTCCTAAAAATAATCAGCATCATCTTGCCCTCGTCTCATTCTACTTGGGGTCGGCTAATAACAAGTTTTGTTCTTCCATTCCACTCTGTGATTAAATGAATAAAAGCAAGTTAAACTTTTTATTCCTAATTTTGTTACTCATAAAGACTGTTTGAACTCAATTATATGTGACATCCTTTCAATCTGGGACGCGTGGCATCACTGGACTGTAACGTAACCCCTTGAAGTGACCATAAACCGTCATGTACCCTCTCCTATAGCTAAACTACAAGCTGAAATATCCTCTAAACGTATGTCACATTAGTGGTGAGATTCCCGTGAAGTGTTAGAGGAGCATTGGATAGTAGGTACTCAGACCTCTATAAAGAGAAGATAAGTCTGCCTGCATATTTATGACGAGTTTTTTTTTAATACTCTTGAGGAAGGAATCTTTTTAAAAGGCTTTATGGGTGACACAGATATGTGTCGTGAAATTATTCTCAGACGTTTCTCGGTAGTAACGGATTTTAATAGTCTTAGCAGTTTTATGATATGTTTAGATGTTATTATTAAATGGTTTAATGTTAAGAAGCGTAGCTTGGAAAAGCGATTGCGTTACAGCTTGCCTGTTAAGTTATCATCTGGACAGCGTCTTCACAACTAATATTTTGGGGTCGGCTTCCAGTCTAACCGGATGCAGCTGAATATCAGTATTTTTAGGAATTGAAATGAAATCACTTTAGAACACAAAAGGTATCTATTAAAACACAAAGTAATCTAATATTACAATGCAAAAGTAATGAGTTTACGTTACAAAACTAATGAAGTGAACAGAACAACAAAATAACAGAATCAAAGGGAAGAATTAGTAAGTGCGCGCGCGCCGGATTCGGGAATGATCAGAATGAGCCCCCGGGCACGCTACACGTTGGTTTATATAGGCTTGATCACGTGTTCCGGGCTTCCTGGAGGGGTATAGGTTGGAGACGCAGGGGTGTAGGTTTGAGACGCCGCGCAGCTAACACGGCCTCTCCTGACGTGCCGGCGTCCTCGCAGGCCTCAGCAACCACTGGAGCATCGTCAGCGGCAGCTACCACCGTCTCGGCCTTCCTGGGTGTAGCCGACGTGGGGCTCGACTGTCCATCTACTTCTTTCAGCTCATCATGAGAACCTGCATATCATAAACAAACAGTGAGCAACTAATTGTTAGATGTGACCGCAGACATTTCCTTCTTTTTTTTTTTGTTTCGTTTTGATCAGTGCTATTTCCTTGATGAATGAGTGTATTCGATTAAATGCTACCGAGACATGAATTGCATCGTAATACTAATTTAGGAAAGGCAAAATCACAAATCATAAGAGCCAAATCCACCATGATAACGACCGGGCCCAGCAGCTGCACAAAACACATAGCCAACTCAAAACCTCTTATAGGCCACCAATGAGCATATTTATTTCCATAATACAAAACCAAAACCTTATGCAGATCACTGCAATGGGAAATGGCAAACCTACTGTCCTCGGGCTTTACACAGTGATTGCCATTCACGCCCCGACTGTCTCGAAAACATGGGTACTTCCTGGGTCACAACTGATACCAACTGGTAGGAACAAAGGCAAACGGTATCTATGGCAACCAAAACCTTATGCAGAGCACTGCAATGGGAAATGGCCAACTGTCCTCGGGCTTTACACAGCGATTGCCACGACTGATACCAACTGGACCGGCGTAGCGTTAAGTGTAGCCACAAGTCGATATGTAGGTGTTTGTAACACTATGTATTCACGTCTCAGAAACAAAACAAAGATCATACACTCAAGCAAAGTTTAGAACGTAATCTTGGATCAATAGCTCGGTTTTTTTTTTTTTTTTAAATTTAATATGGGCTTGCTCTTGACCTCAATCTTGCCCTAAGGGCAGAGATGAGGTCGACGATGGTACGAACTTACCCAGAAGAAGCCTATTTACTCACGACTTAAATAGATTGGGGTTATATGAACTCGGGAAAACCGACGCAGGCAGGGTGTTCCACTCCTTGGCTGTACGAATAATGAAAGTCTTAGCAAAACGCTTCGTACGAATGTGTGGAACATCGACAAGGTATGGGTGATAACCTGCAGTACGCCTAGTCTCTCGATGGAAGAAGGGAGATGATGGAATAAGCTCGTGGAGCTCTTGCGCACACTCTCCGAAGTACAGTCTGTAGAAGACCGACAGACATGCAACTTTGCGGCGGTGGGCCAGGCTATGTAGCTTGGCAACCAGCTTGGCGTCACCAATCAGCCTCGGTTCATAAAAAAAAACAAAAACACAACAACAAAAGTTTAACAAGTATGTGAAGTTTGTTCAGTTAATATGAATTTATGGACACTTCAGTCCACTTGAATTTCAAAATAAACTCGGGAATTCTACTTTTACCCTTTGGCATGTACTTAATGCGTTCGAAAATAAATGTGAAGTGTCAAATGTGTGTTGAGAATTTGTTCAAGTTCTCTTTAAGTGGCTAAAAGGGCTTTCGCTCTCATAAATAATCTAATTTTTTTGTTGCCACGGAACGATGTTTCCTTCTTCATTCCTTTCTATTTTATTTGAAACTGTTATCGTAAAAACATATTTCATTAGTATGAAAACCGTAAAACAGCTTCAACCAAGCAAAAGCACGTAAAGCACGCTGCTTCAAACATACGTAAAGTACTACGACAAGTGGATGCAAAAATCAACAAGTTATCGCGCGTTATGAACAGTTTACTTTTAGAACACTAAAACTTGCATTCCAAGAATGAGACACAGTACTCAGGTGTCAATTCACCATGCCATGGCAGCATGTTTTCGGCGGCAGATTGTGTAGTTTTGCCAATCGATTGTGATATTTTTATTACTTAAGCTAGATCATCCACAGCGAATGTTTTTGGTGCTGAACTATTTTTATTTACACGCATATATCTTGAGCTCGTTAACGATTCAAATTCATTTATTGTTTGTCACAGGTGAAATATTAGGTCTTATGATTACGATATATTGGATCGCTGCAACATACCCTATAAGGTGTAAAATTTTTGATGCTGGTTCTACATTTAAAACATTCACTACATTTTACTAAATTCTTTAACCATATTATCCATTGATTTCATCATAATTACCTACATGAAACATTGATGTCATTCACATATTATTCATTAATATCATTCAAATTAAATTATTCATTTATGTCATACAAATTAAATTACTCATTCAGTCATTGTCTAAAGGTCAATCAAAATTATCAATATTTTTGTCATTAAAAAAGTCATTAATAAATTGAGTAGTAGGCCTTATATCAAAAATTCCTGTAGACTTTTTTTTTAACTTTTTAAGGTTACACTGCATTTTACATGTTTTGGAAGTTTGTTTTAAATTTTCACATTTATCCCAAATATACTCGTTTTAAACTTAACTGTTCTACACCTAATTCCACTTAATTCATGTTTATACCGTGCACTTCTCAATGTCCCATAATTATTTAAATCAAGTTTTATCATTATTGCTGCTTCATAAATGTATAATGATGGAAGAGTTAAAATGTGTAATCTTGGAAACTCTGTTCTACATGAATCGGTTTGTTTAAGCCCACATATACTCCTAATACACTTTTTCTGGGCCTTAAAAGCATATTCTCTGTTGGTTGAATTGCCTTAAAAAAAATTTACACGACTCTGACCGCTGTTTAGCGAAACACTTTTCTTCCATATGTCCCGATTTTTGACAAAAGTTACACTTAGAGTTTTTATTTTCGGGGAATAAATTTGTGTTGGAATCAGTGCTCTGACTATCACTTATGGTTTTTGTATTCGAACTATTTCTATTTTTAGATCGGTTGGGACAAGTGTTGCTCTTAAGACCGTGAGCGTCGCACGAAAAACACTTCAAAAAAAAATTTTGGTCAGAATCTCCTTATACCACGAGCACCGTTATCGCGACAGTGATTTGAATGGGCATCAAAATTGTTTCCGTTCATTTTTGCAGTAGTTTTACATAAATTGATAAAAATTCCGCAATGGTTTCGGTATTTAATTTTGTATTCATAATAGCTGCTGCACGAATTTGCGGATTTTTAATACCGCACACTATGATTGCACACAAAAGGTCATTACTTAGTCCTACGCAACAAGGATTTGCGCACATATTACGCGTATGTGGAATATTTATCTGACTCAGTGTACATGACAGAGCTACGCTCAATGCCACAAGTAATACAGACAGAGGCACCCAGTTCGCATGTCTTACATGAACAGAGGCACCCAGTTAGCATGTTCCGGCTGAGACACATCTCAGTGCCACACAATATAACATGGACAGAGGCACCCAGTTAGCATATCCCGGCAGACACATAATAATGGTTTGATCTCACCGGGTTTCCAAAGCGAAGAAAGCTCCTTAACGCGTTGATGAGACGCACTGCGACGTCCAGTCCAGCTGACGTTGAAGGTGAGGGCGTCAGCGACAGCGCGGTGCCAGCGGAGGCGGCGGCACGGCGACAGCGCCGGTGCCAGCGAAGGCGGCGGCACGGCGACAGCAACAGCGCCGGGGCCAGCGACGGCGGCGGCACGGTGACAGCGCCGGTGCCAGCGAAGGCGGCGGCACGGCGACAGCAACAGCGCCGGCCACGCTGGTGATGATAGGGCGCGGCTGCTGCTCCACACTCGATCGTGGTTCTGAAATTGAACTTCGCTCCAAGGCCTTATTAAGTTTTGCGTCTAAGGTGATACTAAGATGATTCAGCTCGAGCGGCGGTGGCGTGCACTCACGTTTACGTCTATTTCAGGGGCCAGTATTTTTCGAAATTTTAACTTTAATTATGTGGGAAAACGAGAGAACGTCCCGCTTCTGATTTTAGGAATTGAAATGAAATCACTTTAGAACACAAAAGGTATCTATTAAAACACAAAGTAATCTAATACAATGCAAAAGTAATGAGTTTACGTTACAAAACTAATGAAGTGAACAGAACAACAAAATAACAGAATCAAAGGGAAGAATTAGTAAGTGCGCGCGCGCCGGATTCGGGAATGATCAGAATGAGCCCCCGGGCACGCTACACGTTGGTTTATATAGGCTTGATCACGTGTTCCGGGCTTCCTGGAGGGGTATAGGTTGGAGACGCAGGGGTGTAGGTTTGAGACGCCGCGCAGCTAACAGTATATTACATAGATCGACTGGTCCTATCAGACCTCCCCAACTCAGTTAATACTGGGTAACATGGTACGCTTTGTTAAGTCTGGTTTTAAGACTTTCAGGCCTCTGAATACCTGTTACGACTATCATAGATCTAAAAATGACAGCCGGGACAAACGGCTTTTCAGATATAATAATATAAAAAATAAAAAAAACTTTATTTCGGATAAGCAACATCCATAAGGGTTAGTAAAAAACAAAAAGATAACCTAAATATATGTTAACTAGCTGATGCCCGCGGCTTCACCCGCGTGGATGTCGTTCAAATTATATACTAAAACCTTCCTCTTGAATCACTCTATCTACTAAGAAAAACCGCATCAAAATCCGTTGAGTAGTTTTAAAGATTTAAGCATACAGACAAACAAACAAACAAACAAACAGACGCGACTTTGTTTTATACTATGTAAGGATATACTTAATATCTATTTAACAACAAGGCTGTTGTTCAGAATGCATCTCTGAACAACATCACCTAACAAAGAAGAATCGTACCTCCCCGCAATGGTCTTCAGGATGGAGTTGGAGCTGCCCCGCACTCTGCAGAGCAAAGAGGCAGATCTCTGTCTGACGATGGCGTGGAAGCCATCAACGTGTGCTTGTGAAAACATGCCTGATGCACTGCAGAAACGGGGCAGCCCCATCAACATCCTGAACCCGTTATTATATTGGACCCGTAGGGCACTGATAGCCCGCTGAGTATAGTTAGTCCACAGGCTGCACGTGTAGAACACTTGGCAATAAGCTTTAAAAAGCGTTATTTTGACTGCCCTGCTACAGCGTGCAAACCTGCGAGTCAACATGTTACATCGGACTGCCAGCGCCCTACGTTCCCTCTCAATGTCCACTCGGTCATCAAGGTCGTCGGTAACATAATGCCCCAAGTACTTGAACTGGGGTGCGTTTAAGATGGCCGGCGAAATTTTCGCCGGATAAAAATTAAACTAGCGAGGGTTCGCTGAACGGAGTCATAAGTTTATGTCAATTTTATCTGTCAAATTCAATTGACAGCTATTGTAATCTCGATTTTGCATGTGATCTCGAAATTATTAGTTAGTAAAAATAGACCGGAACATGAGGAATCAATTTGCCGATATAATATTTGTTTAAAGTATTTTATAATATTATATTTCTACAACAATTTGTATTATTACTTCATCCATGATAATCCACAAATAAAATTGACGGAGAGTCGGAGACGTTTAATACTCGTTTCAGAAATATTCGTAAATATGGCGCGATTCTAGCAAATTAGACAACAAACAGCTCACTGACAAAGTCAATCTGACAGTAGTGACAGCGGGATAAAATTTAGCGAGCTAAAAAGGTCGCTAAAAATTATCCTAGTTAGGCGAAAACTTATACCGGCGGACGGCCGTGAACGGGGCAGATTAAATTTTAGTCGGGTTAATTTTTCGCCTCGCGGTGTGCTTGAACGGGGTGTTTAACGTTTAGTCAGGTTAAATTTTAGCCTGGATAAGCATCTTAAACGCACCCCTGGTACACTCGCAAAATGTCATTCCCATTTAGCTTGATTGGATTGGATATAAACTGTCAAGATAAATAATAAAGTGTCAAAAAAAGTGTCAAAATAAATTAACTAGCAAACACAGTCGTGTCGGATATTGTGATCTTTTGATGATTTCACTGCTGAAGTATTTCACGTTTTCGAGAAAACGGTTCTTGACAGACAGATGGATGGACAATAAAGTGATCCTATATGGGTCCCTCTTTACATTTGAGGTGTCAAAGACGTCCGGTCTACCTGTATTATCAGCGGCCGTTGACCCTGATTGGCTTGCATCTTGATTATCTCATCATTCTTATATTGCAGTTTTCATGATTTTTTTAATGCAAGCATTATAGGTAAAAATCTGTTGAAACTGTTGAGACAAATAAATCAATCTCAAATTCTTAAAAAAGTTGTTGTGTCTGAAATCGCAAATTTTCTAAACAACAGGCACCATCATACTCTTACCTTTATGTCAATTCATTTGTGGTCAGCGCAGCATGTCTTCTTCTTCCATACTTCTCAAGTACTCGTCATCTCAGCAGACACCTCTTTTCTTACCAATTCATTCTTTACACAGTCCATCCATCGATTTTTTGGTGATCCTCTACTCAAATACCCCCTTTTTTTTTGGTGGGTGGAAAATCATCAAATGAACGAACAGAACAGACAGACACGCGAGGAAGGACTTTGTTTTATAATATGTAGTGATTGGTTTTGACCTTTACGTTCTTCCGAAACAAATAAAAAAGACGTGACGTTCAACTAATGACTTGTTAATTTTGCCATATTTATAGTCCAGACCGTGACAGGTTCGAGTGTAAACAGTGGGAATATTCATAGTAGCGGCAAAAATACATTTCTCATTTAAATATTTACGTGTTCGTATCATTCATTATGCGGGTTGTGGTGTAAGTTGTTAAAAAATAGGTAATGTAAAGAATCACTAATAACTAGGTACATTATTATAAAACAAAGTCCTCCATCGCGTCTGTCTGTCTGTTCGCAATAAACTCAAAAACTGCTACATCGATTTCCATGCTGCTTGTAAGAGCCCAGTTAATGTATTAAACAAGTCAGTGAACAAGCCACTGACTTTTCAAAAATTTGATGATAATAATTATTATTATTTCTGTACGTCTCCTCCTGTGAAAAGATAAAGAAGAGTTTCAAAAAAAAAGAACCGACTTCGATCAATAAATAAATTATGAAGCCTGATTTAGGTCATCCACATAATCACACTAATATTATATAGGCGAAAGTATGTGAGTGTGTATGTTTTTTCTTCACGCAAAAACTACGGAACGGATTTGGATAAAATTTGGTACCTACATATTTTATAACCTGGATAAACACATAGAATAGTTTTTATCCCGATTTTATCTTCCTGTGGGATAATTTTCGAGTTGTAGCGGGCGAAGCCGCTGGCAACACCTAGTTTATACCATGTTTACTTTTAGTAACTCCCGATACTTCGACGAATATAAGCCGATTTCAGTGTTAGTTACCATGCCAGTTTAAAAACTTAACCAGTCATACGTACACAATTTTTTTGGGTAGGTATTCATTTGAAAATAATAAGAGTGGAGGAAGACCAAAGAAACGATGGATGGACTTTGTTTAGGGTAGTCGACAAAAAAAAACTAATTAGTCCGTCAGATAGATTTCCAAAAAATATTGAACACGTATTTTTTCTTTTTTCACGTAAACAAAAAATGAAGACGATACAGTGCTTCGAAAAGTCGTGAAACGTCACAGCTTGGTCCAATTTTACCTAACTATGACGTCAAACGCCCCCTCTCCATGGTCTTTGACAAGCTTTATTTTCGTCAATTTTTATTAATTTGATAAAACAAAAAACACGTGTCCAATATTTTTCAATAATCTGACTGACGGACTAAACAGAATCATATTTTTTTTAGTCGGTCGACTACCCTAATACGGCAAAAAAGGAGGTGTCTTATGAGATGACAAGAAACAGAAGTATGGAAGAAGAGCACATGCTAACCCCAAATAAATTGGGATAAGGGCAAGGTAAGATAATGATGATTCGTTTAAAATAATACTTTCCCGCCACCGCCCATGACTTGTACGTCCACTTCCCAACGTTTATAAATATGACGTCTGTTAGTTTCGTCTCGGACATATCTCAAAGTGTCCGCGCGTTGTCTCACACTGATGTGTACATTTATACGGTCAACTGCAACACACTCGGTTTCCAGTACATGTGCTGTGTCTAACAGAGTTTTAGTTGTGTGAGGATTTTATCCTACTAATATTATAAATGCGAAAGTTTGTGAGAATGTATGGATGGGCGGATGGATTGATGTTTGTTACTCTTTAACGCAAAAACTACTGAACGGATGTGGATGAAATTTAGAACACAGATAGTTTATAACCTGGATTAACACATAGAATACTTCTTATCCCGGTAGTATGATCTCGCGGGACAATTATCGAACTCCCCGCTGGCGAAGACGCTGGCACAAGCTAGTGCCAAATATGTGGGAACGGAACGGTGTTTGTGTGGTGTAGTGGTCCTAGGTTCGATTCCTAGGTCGTGCAAAGTGTTATTGGGTTTTTCTTTCAGGAATGTCTCAGTAGCAGCTACGGAAGCCCGGTTGTGCAATAGGCTCGCTTCCTATTACCTACATAAGACTTAAAAAAAATGTGGGTTTACCTACTAATAGGTACTCCTCTGCCTAATGCTTTGGGGATTTCAGGCTTGTGTTAAATGACAAACAGACACTTCGATTTTATTTATTTGTGTAGTTACCATGCACAACTTACTAGTGATGTTCAACCAAAACATTTTACAAAACTTCAAAATCATTTTAGAAAGCCGAAAAGTTAATATTATTCCGGGTCCTTGAACGGTTTGAGTATTGCATCAAAAGGACCCGGAAAGCGCCCCCTAGTGGATAGACATCATAACATCTATCTAAGAACCATCACCGATTTTCAGAACTTTTACAGAAATGTGAAACGCCCGGGACCGGTCAATGTGGCGACACCTGAGGAAGGCCTATGTCCAGCAGTGTTTTGGCTGAAATGATGATGATGATGCCTGGAGATAAATGGGAAGATTCGTTTGCGCACAAACAAACAACCTCTCACCCTAAACGCACATACCGCGTCTCCGTTCCGTCGTGGGTAAGAGTCCGTTCACACTGACCGCCTCGAAGAGCATCGCCGCACTAAGCCCGTTAGATTTACTCTCAAGAATTCTCAATAGGGTAGTTGACAAAAAAATCTAATTAGTCTGTCAGATAGATTTCCAAAAAATATTGGATACGTATTTTTTCGTTTTTCCGTAAACAATAAATGAAGACGATACAGTGCTTCGAAAAGTCGTGCGACGTCACAGGTTGGTACTTTTTTTTACCAGAACATGACGTCACCAGTCCCCACTGACGATCTTTGACACGTTTTATTTTCGCCAATTTTTATTAATTTGATAAAACAAAATAACACGTATCCAATATAACAGACGGACTAAACAGAATCATATTTTTTTTAGTCAATCAACTACCCTATTGTAAAAGAAGTGGCATGTAAAAATAAACCTTATTACAATGTCAAAAATATGTTTTAAAAATCTGCCGGTCTGTGTGAACGGACCTTAAAAATACAAGCGGACAAAATCTCGATAAATTCCTTAATAAAAACGAGGGAAAAATAAACAACAGAATGTTCCACAAAACTCTTTGACGCTGCGCTGGTATCTTTTTATGAAATTCATATGAACAAAGTTATTCATGAAACTAGCTGAAAGTTTTGGCATGTTTATCATTTCATCTGTCCTCGCTTGTGTCCCGGGGCGGGAACAAATTGATATGGTTTTGTTCTGCTTTATTTGTGCTGAAGAGGTAAAGAAGGATGTTAGGTTAATTGGAAAAATAAAGACAGATTTTCTTCATTTGTCTGTTATTATTGCAAACTAGCTGATGCCCGCGTCTTTCCCCGCGACATATTATTAATTAAAACCTTCCTCAAGAACCAGTCTGTCCATTGCTGAAAACAGTAGGTATGAAAATCGGTGCAGTAGTTTTTCAGTTTTTCGCGGACCGACAGTCAAACAGGCGCGGCGGAGGACTTTATTTTATAATATGTGGTGATAGTGATTATTTGCTACCCCAGTAATCTAGGCGCGATCACTACGTTGTTTTCTGTAGAGATACAGAAAAAGCAAAGTGCTTTTGAGTTCGAAAAGTGTATTTATAATACTTATCACAACTAAACACCTTCATGGTTGTGTAAAAAAAATAGCCGTAGGTATAAAGCCTGTATTTTTCGTCGACATAAATTATATCAGTCAAGTTAATAGTTAAACTGTATTATGTATTTTAATGAAATCTAACCTTAACTACCTAAATGTTTTGTCTAAACTCCATACATCTAAGTTAATCAACCTTTAGTAGAAAACAATGATCATAGGCCTAATAAATCTAGCCCAATCCTATTCACTTACGAAATCACTCGAACCAAAGATCTTAAGGCCGCGTATTAACAAAACGCCTTTCACATAACCCGTTGATCGCAATTTACTAAAGTGCAATTTGGCAAAACGCCTCCCGAAGCTTTTGACGTTAGGTGCCAATCAAGGATTCTTTTAAAGGTGGCCAACCTTTTCTAGTTGAAAGGATTTTGAATAAAAGATTTTGTTTTAATTGAATTAAGAAACACTGTCGCTTGTTTTATCTTCAGTTAAATACGAGTATTCGAAGATAGATGAATGAAATGAATTAACTAAAACAAAACACTCAATTACGTAATAGTCCGGTATTACGTAATTCTGTTGACAGTTCCTAATGATGATCACTTGGCTGAGTGTTCATGGGTTTCCAGATGGTTTTCGGGATTGATCGCAGTCTAAGGGGCCAGAAGTCCGAGAATTAAAACCTTCCACCTTCGACAAATATGCTAAACATAAAAAAACCTTAAGGACCCGACTTGGTGGCTTGTAATTTTACAATTACCTTTATTTGTGAGGGTAGTAGGTACATTGATTTAGAGAAAGAACCATAGATTATCTCTCACTCTTCATAGGGAGAGCTAATCTATGGTTTTTGCCCACCACGTATTTTCTCTTACTGTATTGTTTGTTAAATCTTATGTCGTGAACTTATACTAATACGAAATAGGTCATCTCTTAAAGTAGAAACTGCTATTTTACGAGAAAATTGAGTTTATATTTTTGGTTCGTGTATACATATTGTGTGTACATATTAGTGCTCGAGATCGAGACTATACACAAACAGTCCGTCAATGGTATATCTAAGAGTTGGTACCCCTAAAACGGTACACTCTCACTCCTAGGTAGTTCTTATTGCAAACAGTGTAATATCAGCGAAAGGGAATTTATATTGTTTTTATGTAAATCTGAGGCTTATTAGTAAATAGCTCTAAGGATTTATGTTGCTTGGCATTGATTTTAGTTTGCTTCTATGAGCAGATTAAGAAATCTGCTGTTGGTTTTATGGAACATCATAAGTTTATAAATCAAAATTACCGACCATACATTCACAAACTTTTCAAAAAAAAAAAACTTTATTGAGAAACAAAATAAGTAAAATAAAATATGCATCAGAAATTAAACATCTAGGTATAATAATGTGAGATGCCTGTACTAGGATAGCCCTTAATCACAGGCTGCACTCGAGCATCATTCTCTTGTCCTTTTTACCCGACTACGGCAAAGCCAAAGGAGGGTTATGATTTTGACTGGCTATGTATGTATGTTTATGAGTATCTTCATCTTTTCCCTCATAGCTTCTAATCTACTTATCGGAACTCGACATATTGAGGTATCGTTAGAACCTTCTTAATTTTCCGCTGAACACAGGCTACGTGACGTTTCACAAAACGCGATTTGGCGCCCTCTAGCTGACAAAAAGTAAGGCTTAAAAAATAAAAATGGAGATAAATACGCCGTGTTTGGTTTCATTTGAAGGGGCCTCACTTGTACATTTCCAAAATATTGCTCAAATTTAAAATCAAGTCCTCTAGCGGACAAAAAGTCAAGAGTAAAAAACAAATATTTACACCAAGATTGTTTAAATAAAAAAAGTAAAAAACTAAAACCCGACTACGTCAAAAAAAACGACGCTGAAAAAGTATGAAACAAGATTTTCAGGATAGAACAAAAAGAAAAGCTGTAGTCACACGGTATTAAAGGGTCTACTTTTTTTAGCAGATTTTTTTTATACCCGAATTTTGTTTTGCATAACAGTGGATGGCAGAAACTTCCTTTCGCAGAAAATCATTTGGCATACACTCATTTACCATAAATTCAAAACGCATAATTTTGTAAGTCAGAATCATCTTTGAGCATAAACTTCGGGCATAAACTTGAGCTTAAAGTCGGGTTTTTATCCTAATTCATTTGGGGTCGGTGCAGCATGTCTTCCTCTTTCGTACTTGTCTACTTACTCGTCATCTCATCAGACACCTCCTTTCTTGCCATATCATCCTTTACATCTTGAACATAGTGTGAACCGGGGGCTCTATAATAGTAAGAACAAAAAGCCATCCACAAAAGCTTTCGACCTACGCCAATTTAGTTTCAGAAGCGTTCCTCTTGCGTCACAGCAAATTGTGTTGGAAAACTTTTCGTTTTTTATTGAATAAGTTACAGTATTTATTCCAAACACGTTTAGAACATCGCGGGCCCTTGTCCGAAGTTCTAACTTTAGCAAGTTGCGAATAAAAATTCAATCTTCTAATATATAAAAAGAGAAGTCCTGACTGACTGACTGACTGACTGACTGACTCATCAACGCCCAGCCCAAACCCTTGGACCTAGAAAGCTGAAATTTTGCACAGAGGTTCGCTTTATAATGTAGACAAGGAATAAGGAAGGATTTTTCGAAATTCAACCCCTAAGGGATTTAAATAGGGGATGAAAGTTTGTATGGAAAATCGACATTTTTGCAGTTAAACTGACATCCACACGGGCGAAGCCGTGGGCAAAAGCTAGTTTTGAAAATAAAAAAATTAAAATTGTTGTTTTCGTACTATGAAGTTTTTGTGGAAAGTTGTCTGTCAGCTTGGTTAGTGATAAAAATGACGGTCTGCTTAAATGTGTTTTGTTTATTCACTTTTAGAGGCTTGGAGACTTTTCTAGATATAAGCAGAATTAAACACTAACTTGTTAAAGAGCTCTAAATCAACACTCCAATTGCATAACACAGTTTCAATTACTATCAAAATAATGATTCGTCATTGTTAAATATTTGAACCAATGGGCTAAAAGAATGTGTCTATTAAACAGGCGATTTTGTTTAAGGAGAATGACGAAACATTATGGAACTGCCAACACGAAAGCTAGGTACTTATGCATATCATCATCATCATCAACAGCCTACTAATGTTTCCACTGCTGGGACACAGGCCTCCTCTCTTTGAGAAGGAATGGGCTATAATCCACCACGCGGGCCCAGAGCGGATTGGTAGATGTCACATATCTTCAATTTTTTTGGTTCTAAGACATGCCGGTTTCCTCACGATGTTTTCCTTCACCGTTTTTAGGGCAGCGGTGATGAAATAAATTACACAAAGTAATGTGCCTGCCTGGGTTCGAACCCACGACCTACTGTTCGTAAGTCGGGGCCGCCACCACTGGGCCACCGTTATGCATATATTCCACCGTATTTTAGCTCACAGGGAACCTAAAATTATTGTTATATTTCATTCTACCACCTAATGTAAGAATCCACATTTTACGGAACTCTCCAACCCTCGGGAAAACCAGAAATGTCTAAAACCAGTAAAAGTCAAATTTACACAATTTATACAGTTCATAAACGTCTGCAATACACGTGGCTGTACCGACGCCGATATTCGGAAAGTTATTTTATTTCTCTTTAATTTTATTTACAGAAATATTTATCGATACTGATTTTTGCCGGCAAGCGTTATCGCCAGTATTCCGGGATATAATTTTAAACGGTGTATGTGCTGGTGAAGCTAAATGAATTTACTTTACCGTTTTACTTTGATCTAACCAATGACACCTACTGAAAGCCAGAATCATCAGTGACGACAACCAGAAAAGCGCCGTGACAATGAAGCCCGATCGAATTTAACTGTATTGGAAAAGAATAGCCGGGGAGTAGGAAAAGGTTTTGTTTAAGAATCAAAATCAAAATCAAAATTCATTTATTCAAACTATGCTGATAATCAGCACTTTTCGAAGGTCAAACTTTACTTTACTACAGTGAAACTTGGTCAACTGGGACTTGAATAAGTGAGAAACCTCTATAACTGGAACTCATACTGGGGTCCCATGAGACAGATTTGGATCAGTTGAACAGATTTGAATCAGGACTGAACCTCTGAGCTTCGCAACTTTTAATTAGCTAATGCGTAATTATTTAATTAAACATACTTCGTTCCCTATTGCAAAGTTAAGTCTGACATTCCTCGCGATATCAGCAGAGTTCTTCAATAATTAGCACATGCTGCGGTCTCTGCTTCTATTAAAACTTGCGTGCTTCAAACTTGCTTCGATTTGCACTCGCGTTCACTTGCAGTTGGGCCATGGGACAAGCGGATGTCGGCTGGCGATAGTCTGTGTTTGTCGGGCTCTTTTCTGACGGGACATTAAGAGAACATTACATTAACAATAGTTTGGTTTTTATCACTTACAGTCAATTCCTACTATTATGGCTACAGAGTTGCATGCAATAGTAAGGTGAATGGCAAAAAAACAAGAAACGCAAAAAATCAAAAATATTGGTAGAAATGACAAAAAAATGATTATTTTTATTATGAGCCAGTTGTGTCCCACTGCAGGGCAAAGGCAGGAAGGCCTTTCCCTCATTCATTTATTTCTGTCTGAGGCTGTTGTGCCCAATCCTTTTGATGAGAGTCCGGCTTGTCACACCATCTCCTTCTGGGCCTACCACGTCGTCGCCTGATCCTGTGGTTCAGAACCCAATTTGTGGCTACTTTGGCCCAATTTTGATGCGATATATGCGGCAAACCTATATATAAAGATGTTTTATGCCGAATATGACAAAACCGGCAGCTTAATACCGTAAATATAATTTAAGTGCGATCGTGTGCGCAGACATAACTTGCCAGTTACATTGCATCTTGCGTGCCAACATCCTGTTTCATAGCCACACATATCAGTGCACCGACTTGAAGTATTTGCGGGTATACTCTCAATTTGCTTGTTTGTGCAACTTTGGATACTTGCTCTGTAACAGTTCGATACAACACTTGGTAATTAACAGCATCGCTGGTCACCGTAATATGCGGAAGTTTGCATTTAATTTACTGTTTAACTAAGTTGGGGAAGTAGATCAAGGAGGCTTGGGAAATACTGGCCAGTTACGATCTACATCAGGGTAAGGTCTAATGGGCCTATCACACGCACAAGCTTCACCACAGTATTGCCTGTGCAATTCGGTTTGTACACGTTACATTGTGCTGCTCTTTTCATTGATATGTCGAAAGCATTTGACTGTGTAGTATGACATTTTGCTCGACAAATTAGAATGTATAGGAATAAGAGGAATAGCACTTAAATTGATTGAGAATTATTTAAATAATAGAATGCAAGGCACTGTTATTGAGGTATATAATGAGCGTACAAAAATGGTGGAGGTAGTGACATCCAAATTAGAATCTGTAATACTAGGTGTACCGCAAGGCAGTATATTGGGACCCCCTTTTTTCTTATTGTATGTCAACGAGCTTCCAAATATAATAGACCATCTTTGCGTAATGTATGCTGACGATGCAACAATATTTATTTCAAATGAATATTCCAATAGCCTCATTTACGAAACTGAAATAAATAAAACATTAGTAACTGTAACTGATTGGTTGCAGTCAATAAACTTAAAAGTAAATGTCTCAAAAACCAAATTGATTCAATTTAGAAATTATAAAAGTAAACCTATTGAATTGAATGTAACCATGTCTGATACAGCAGTTGAAGAAGTAAAAGACACAAATTTCTTAGGAGTTACAATAGATCAACATTTAAACTGGAAGGCACATATTGATAAAATTAATAAAAGAATATCCAGTGCTTGCTACGCATTGTCAGTTCTGGCAGAAACTACAAATCCAAGTGTTACGAGAAATGCTTATTTTGGAAATGTGTACCCACTACTAACTTATGGTGTCATATACTGGGGGAACTCGACAAATGTACAATCCACATTCATTCTCCAAAAGAAATGTCTTAGAACAATATATAACATGCATATATAGTACCGAATCATTGAGAGATGTCTTCAAAACGGAGGGTTTTCTGACACTGACTGCTATTTACATACTCGAATTATGTCTATTTGTTAAAAACAATATGCAATATTTTAATTTAAAATCAAATTCTAAAAGAATCATTCGAAAACAATATAAGTATGACATTAATTTACCAGTTATCAACAATATGATGTATTATAAAAGTACCTATGTTACGGCTATTCGTGTGTATAATCATTTACCGCCGGCAATTAAGCAATTAAATGGAACAATGTTTAAAAATAAATTGAAGAAAATGTTAATTAATAATGTATTTTATAATCTGCACGAGTTTTTTGATAAAAAAAATTATTTGTGAGAACCTAACTTTTAAAATCACTATTGCATATCCGACTTGGGTAGACTGTTGAAACCAAAAATGTAATGTTTACTAATAAGAACTTAATGTACACAGTTACGCAATAAATATATCTTTATCTTTTATCTTTATCTTTGTGCGTGTGGTTGGTAAAACTGTAGTAACATTACCAACCGAATTGCACAGGCAAAACTGTGCTGAAGTTTGTGCGTGTGGTAGGCTCATTATGGTGAGATTGAGAATTGGAACATACTTAAACGAGTACTACTCATCCCTTCTTGAAGCAGTGAAAGCAGTGATAACTAAGTGGTGCGACCGTCGGACTGCCAACAAATACTTAGGTTTTTTTTTGGCGCCTGGAAAATCATCAAATGACTCTTTCTGATCTGGGCGAAGCGAAAGGGACTGACTAAAAACTTGTACCCGAGGCCGCGGTAACTCTTTCATACAACCCGCAGCCCCGACAGGCGATGATGAACCCTTACATTAAGGTTTTCCTAACATTTCCTTTGTCCAATGAACTAGACCAGGGCCGAAGCCTTCAAAAATGGTAAAAAATGAAAACGGGTGCTTTTTTGATATTAAGTTAAAATAATCCGAAAAAATTAATATTTTGAATCAAATAAATTACAATGTATTTGGGAAATAATAAGGTAAGTTTTCACCAAATTTCGTAGAAATTTTTTTTTTTGGAAAAGATAGAAATTAAAAACCAGAAACTTGGTTATTTGAATTTTTCACCTAAATTTTGAGGTTATGTGAAAAAAGTGTTAAAATCAAAGTTGTAGATCTTTTTATTATCTACAACTTTACCTTTACATTTTTTCCATAGGACTTGTAGTTTTGCCGGAAATCGAGATAAACCGCTTTTCCCCCTTAAAAACCCCCCCACCCCCACTTCCCGACCTCAGATCGACCGTAATTTATTATTCCTTTAATTTTTGTTATATTCTCTACTTTTTCCATTGGGTTTCATCCTACTGTAATTTTATTTGTTTTCAAAAATTAAATACCCTGGTCTAAACAGAAACAAGCTGCGGACAAGTAGAAAATGATCTCAGTGACCACTTAATGGCATAATTTATTTGTGGACAGTAACAGTAACAGCCACAATGAGTGATCAGAATGGCGTTCACGTACGGAACAGCAAATTGGGTTAACTAACAGTGGGGCTCCCGGTAATGTTGCCACTTTGGAACGAAATGAAACGGGATCAAAGTTACGGGTTGCAAGATAGGGGACGAATACTATTGTGTGTTAAGTTGTTGGAATAACATGAAGCAGGGGATTTTGTTTGTTCGCTCGCAATCAATTAATGGGCCTCATCAGAAAGTTCAAAGTCACTCAAAAGACAACGGCGAAGGCTATGCTAGCCAGAGAAATGAAGACATCCGCAAGATAACCAAAGTTACCGACATACCGGATGGCCGATGGAGCCGAAAAGTTCTGGAGTGACGACCGCGTACCGGAAGACGTTGCGTCGGAAAGCCTCCCACTAGGTTGGCCGTTGACCTGGTGAAGGTTGCGGGGATCCGCTGAATGCGAGACGCAGGAGAACGGTCAATGTGGCGACACCTGGGGGAGGCCTATGTCCAGCAGTGGACGTCTTTTGGCTGAAATGATGTTGACGGGGGATTTTGGCCAGAGAAATATATTTATTACATTGAGTACTTAATATTAAATTAATTCATCCTTTTACTCGGTCTTCTCACCGAACTACAAATATTCTAACATTTTCGTTTTTAATTCATCAGCAAACAAGTTCAACTAGAGTTGGTTTTCACGAGTGCGTTGAACATCGGAAGCATACGCGGTTTAAGGGAGGTGGATCGAGCTACATTGCGATAAAATGTGTTCTTTCTAGAGCGATTATAATTTATAATTATTTGAAACAAAAAATGGACACAGCTCCGAATGTAAATTCGAGGTGTCTCGCGTCGGTAATATCCATGTAAATTTTATACGCTGTTGATATTTGGTCAACAGCAAGCCTAACTTTACGGAAATAAATAATCCAACATCCAGTCTCAATAGGGGATCGGACAAAAAAAAAACTAATTAGTCCGTCAGATAGATTTCCAAAAAATATTAACCACGTATATTTTTCGATAATCTGATAACTGACGGACTAAACAGAAACATATTTTTTTGAGTCAGTCCGATCCCCTATTCACCCAGTGCTGGGTAGGCCTCTCTTTTCTTGTGCCAGTCTTGTGCTAGCGTCATTCAGGTTTTTCTCCCGATGGCAACTATGTGGTCTGCCCATCTCGCAGCCGGATGACCCACATTTCTTTTGCACTGATATAATATAATTAGCAATAAAGTAATTTTTAGACGTTCTGACGAACGATATACCTAGATAGTCTCTATTCAGTTTAATTATAAAGAAAGTTTCTTTGTTATTTTTCGAGTAGGTGGTTGATGTAGGTACTAAAACAATGAGCTATGTGCCAATTCTCGGTAATGCTATGGCATTTGCTTGGAGATATATGTAAATAGTATTTGTTTGACTAAATACATATATGTTGATAGTATGTTCTAGTATAGTATGCACTACAAGATGCTATCAACATATAAGGTCCCATTAAAATAGGTGGACAAAATTTTAGGAATCATTCAGACCACCAAAATAAGGACAATGGTAAAAAAAGAAAATTAGAGAAACGTATCAGATACCTACAAGAAAATAAAACCGGTAGCGAAAATGCACTAAAAGTGTTAGTTACCCAATATTTTACGTACAAAAAACTCACTTTATTCAGTGTTTTTTTTACTTGGATATGTTTGGTTAGACGTACTGAACGCTCAGTTAAAATTTGTCCACCTATTTAAATGGGACCTTATATATTTTGTGTTTGAAAGTTTATTGTGTAGGTAGATGATAGAAACAAATGAATCTACTGTTAATAATTATTTCAATGGTTGTCAAAGTCTTGTTTATTATCAATGGAGCATATTCACATTTCCTGATTTATCTGTCCTAATATTTTAAATCCCAGATGTTTTATCCAATGGATGTTTGCTACTCTTTCACGCAAAAACTACTGAACGTATTCGGATGAAATTTACCTCACAGCTGGTTTGTGACCTGGATACTTTTTTTCCTAGTTTATAATCCCCTGGGACAATTATTGAACACTAAGCGGGCGAAGCCGCGAGCATAAGCTAGCATTTCAATAGCAGAAGTGATGACTTTACCTAGCAACAATCGAGTCTTTTCACATTTCTTGAATAATGTACCATTACCGATTTATTCCACATTTCATTAATTAATACTGAGTTTCGAATCTACCACCCTTAACGCGACTTACGCTTGCTCTTATTTTTACTAAAATACATTGAAGTCAATGAATCACAGTGCAGCGGTACAAATACAAAGTGTTACACATGCGTGTTAAATATCAAATATAATATCGCTTGCATCGCCAGGTGTGAGCAGAGATGGTGATGATGAACTTTATGAGAAGCGGATAATGTAGTAAGCAATGGGCTGCCAGTTGGCGTGTTCTTCGGGAAATTCAAATACGCTGTCAGGCTCACGCATATATAGCTCGCCAGCCGTCCGTCTTATGACGACGAGGCGCTCGTGTTCCACGCGCGCCTCTATAAGAGATGTCAGCAACATGTAAGGGACCTGCAAGGACCGACGCCTGTCGGGGCTGCGGGTTGTTCAAAAGAGATACCGCGGCCCGGCACAAAGGGCTAAGAAGGAAGGAAGGGTTTTTAGTCAGTCTGACACTCCCTACCGGTCTGCCCAGAGCGGAAGGAGTCATTTGATGATTTCCCACACCCAAAAAAAAACCGGCCAAGAGCGTGTCGGGCCACGCTCAGTGTAGGGTTCCGTAGTTTCCCGTACGTCACAATAAGTGTTCCCACTTATGAGTTTAAAGGTGGGTATCCATTATGTTTTTTTTTATTTTTTTTTAATATAATTATTATAGGTATTGTTATTTTTTTTTTCACTTTCAAAATGATTTTCCTAGAGAGTCCTTATAAAGTTCTACTTTTCAGATTTTTTTCATATTTTCTAAACTTATGGTTCAAAAGTTAGAGGGGGGGGGGGGGGGGGAGGGACACAATATTGTTTTTTATTTTTGGAGCGATTATTTCCGAAATTATTGACATTATCAAAAAATGATTTTAGTAAACCCTTAATCATTTTTAAATACCTTTCCAAAAATATATCAAGCGTTAGGGTTGAATTAAAAAAAAATCACTTCGCACTTTACATATAGGGGGGCTACCCTAATAAAACATTTTTTTCCAATTTTTATTTTACCACTTTGTCGGCGTGATTGATACACATATTGGTACCAATTTTCAGCTTTCTAGTGCTAACGGTCACAGAGATTAAGCGAGGACGGACGGACAGACAGACAGACATGGCGAAACTATAAGGGCTCACTACGGAACCCTAAAAAGGCTCCCGCATATTATAATATCCGATTGAACACATTTAGTCGCAATTAACGTACCTCTGTCTTGGCTTCACAAGCTGTCAAGAAATGTCTCTCAGGCATGCTCGAGTTTCCTCACCATTCCTTCACCGGAGCAAGCAGTTCTTCTCATGAGACCAACGCTTTGGAATGGGCAACTACAGTACACTCACGAGTTATTATGCCTTGTGACTGGGACTGTAGCTTAGTTTATTTAGCTTCATTAGTTTTGTAGTTTGCTGCCGCACTCGGAGAGCTTCAGTGGTTGCTTGGGCCGTCGCTTGGTAAAGGTTTTTGGCAGTTAGGCCTTTGCTGGGTGGCGGCTTGAGTAATCGTTGAATATCTTGTCTGAGTGCCGCAGTTAGTTTAATTCGACTATTCAAAAGTGCCTGTAGTTGGCCTACTTGAAATAAATGCTTTGATTTTTTGATTTCAAGTGATTAAACAATAATGCACGTGACTTGTGAGGAGCAGCGGTGGCCCAGTGGTTGCGACCCCAACTTACGAACTGTAAGTCGTAGATTCGAACCCAGGCAAGCGCATTACTTTGTGTAGTTTATTTCATCGCCACTGCTCTCAAAACGGTGAAAGAAAACATCGTGAGAATTCAATTCCAAACAATTCGAAGACATGTGACATCTACCAACTTGCACTGGGCAGTGTTGAATTATAGCCTATACCTCTCCTAGAGAGGAGGCCTGAGTCCCTGCAGTGGGAACATTAAAGGCTGATGATGATAATGCAAGTGACTTCGAAAAATTTGAAGTGCGTGTCTTGAGTCCGAACTCCTGTAAACGGCATCATAACATTATATAAAATAACGACACATCAAGTTATTCATTTCCAGTATAAAGTAGCATCGCTTTGTATTTACGGTGATTGGTCACCGTGCGTACCGTCAAAAAGTACGTAAAAACTTTCGAATAGTCCTTTGTTATCGTTACAGTGTAATAATCGAGTGAACGTGACGATTTGAAGAATCGCTAAACCCCCCCCCCCCCCCCTTGATTGAAAATTATTTACGACCGTTTTTATGAACGTATAAAATATAAAAGAGAAAGATCTTAGTCAGGCTGATAAAGAGCTTACGCAGGCGAAATAAAGTTAAAGAAAGCCAAAATTACTTTTCTTTGCAACTTGCAGTTGTTGCTTTCTTTTGATATGACTATAATAAAGCTTTCCACGCGTCTCATTTACACTCGACTCGTCTTTAGCAGCTGCGGACGGCTTCGTTGGTCTAGTGGTCGCAAGGGCGACTGCTGAGCATGAGGTACTCGGTTCGATTCCCGGATCGGGCAAAGTATTGTTTGGTTTTTCAGGAATTTATCAAAAGCACCCACGTAGTCTTACCTCCCCCCACGGCTCCCGTATACTATTCAATGCTTCGACTCAGCGCAATGTTTTGAGTGGTTTCCATTGAGTCCCGTCATTAAATGTGATTTTCCACCTCTAAAAAAGTATTTTGCAGCAGTAAGTTTTGCTTAAAATTACCTAATTTCATTGGCAGGTTTGTTAAGTCTGTTTACACCGGGTATGTCATACATGACTTAGGTAACTAACTAGCCATACATAGGCCTGCCTACACCTTTTATCAAAGCCTTATCTGGGTTTCCTAGTCATCAAATCCTTCCTCAACCAACATCCTGCAGAACTCCACATTACCTCGGTAACGTAGAACATCATCACGATATCTCGGTTGCTCACAAAGGCAGTCATTGCTTCGTGCTTTCATGCTCTGCTCTTGACAAAAGACCGCCATTTTGCCGGCCGAGTAACAGCTGATATTGAACTTTCATGGATGTACTGTCATGAGGACGAATATGTGGACACTTTGCAAAATAATATATAACCGGTAATGTAGATTTAAAATGTTACCGGTTATACCGGAGCGTGGAAGGCGCACTAGTTCCCATGATCCCCGGTACCTACAAGTGTGAGAAGTACACCAGGGTGTTTTAGTCAGTTATAGTCTGAAAGACACGATGTCCATGAGGATTTTTTACTCTGGAACACGCCGAGCGAGTGCTACTTCCAAGTTGGTTGCATTGAAAATTAATGTTTAACTTAAATTAATTTAACATTAATGTCTTGTGTTTCGCAAAACACAGATATTTATAAAACGTTGTGACTTTAATCTAGCTTTTGACCGATTAACAGTTCTGACGGTAACACGTAAGTTGCACGTAGGTATCCGTGCACGTGACTGTACAAACTCAGAAGCAGCGTTCACAACTAGATTGAAAATCTATGAACACAAGTGTGTATTGGTATTGTTTGTAAGAACTGAAAATTTACCGGTCATTTAATTGTTGAAAGCATAGTAAAGTACCTATTCAGTTATATATTGTCCTTAAAATAGAGGCTTAGCTTAACTACTCGTAGGTATTGGTAAGTCAAATCATCAGTGGGAAAAGATTGCGAAAAAAAATACAGTTAAAAAGTTTTACGTGTGTGTGGTTCTATCTAATTAAGCGATTTTTACGACATTGTGTGTGTTGTTGTTTGACTGCCTTGTTGGTCAAGGAGGACTAGGTCCTGGGTACGATTCCCGGGTCGGTTAAATTATTCCTGCAGCACACCTCCGCTGCGAAACTCAAAGGGCGAAACCGCAATAGTTTCGCTGTGAGTTGTAAGTTCTTTGGCGGCGAAACAGGAGCGAAATTCCCTGCTCTAAAGTACAAAACTAACTATGATGTTGTCTCTTTCTAACACGATTTCGCTCATTTGCTCAGGAGCCGTCTACATCTCCGCCCGTTGACCGTAGTACTGTTGTACAACTCGCGCAGCGGTTTCGCAATTGTTGTTTCGCAGCGGAGGTGTGCTACAGGCATTATTATCGGGTTTATCCAACAGGAATTTCTCAGAAGCAGCCATGGAGTCTCGATTTGTGCCCGGTTGATGGCAATAGCTGTTACATGCAACTTAACATAACTAGCGAAATGTGGTTGCATTATTAGGTACCTACACCTCTGCCCAACCATTTGGGGATTATAGGCGTGATGTTTATAGGTTACTAGCTTTTGCCAGCGGCTTCGCCTGCGTGAAAATGACGATTCTCCTTACAAACTTTCATCCCCTATTTAACTCCCTTAGGGGGTGAATTTCGAAAAAAATTCCTTATTCCTTGTCTACATTATAAAGGGAACCTCTGTGCAAAATTTCAGCTTTCTAGGTCCAAGGGTTTGGGCTGGGCGTTGATGAGTCAGTCAGTCAGTCAGTCAGGACTTCTCTCTTTATTTATTAGATAGATAGATAGATTGGTCTGCTTACGTAATATGTAACGTCGTTGTCTGAACTCTGACCTGCGCGGGGAATCCTGAAATCTAAAGTTTACCCACGCGGTTATCAGTTGTTGCTATAAAGAGGTTAATTAATTAGGTTTGTTCGCTGTTATCTGGTGCGCACATTTTTCTAAAAATTTGTTTGCATTTTTACATCAATTCGGCGAATTTTTATACTTTTAATTTACATGTTATAAGAAAAAGTATTCCATTGATCATTCTATGATATCGTTCTGTGAATGTAGATTATCCAAGTATTACTATCGCACTGTATTTCACTCCTTTGAAGGAGGTTGATGTTAAATATTAACAGCCACATGAGTCTAACTTCAGGTAGGTAAGACACGCTTGCTAAAATCGTTCAGTGATTGGGTGGTCATCCACATGACGAGTTCCCTCCGTGCCTCTGAAAGCACGTTTTACCGTTATTACCGGGTGCCGTAAGTACATCTTCGACAGTCGTTACAGATTGTGGAGCACAGGATTGTGGAGGTCAGATAAGAAAGGCAGTCGCTTATTGTAAATACTGGTAATAGATTGAAAGTCAAGCATAGTTGGGAAAAATGTAGGTAGATGACTATATTTCATTTTTTTTTCTCTCTGACAGAAGGTACCTAAGAACAAGACCTCAGCGATCATTTCAATGCTAGCACAAAAAATCACCTTCATCAGCAAAGCTCTCAAAATACTCCTCTCAAAAACGAATCTTTCCTTCCGTAAAATCCACGATAACTAACTCCGAACATCATCATCTATCCCGGACAAAAGCATCCATTCCCGGCCTTATGACCGCACTTCAAGTCCCGGACTCCGGGAGACGCTTCGCCACCGAGACTTGATTGAAAATCATTTACGATAGAACATATGGCTATTGGTGGCTTTGCTTTATGGCGGTCTAAGTGTTGAGAATGTTACAGTTTGTGGCGAATCTTAGGGTAGGTATCGCAAAGTGTTATGGGTGCAATAAAATATTGAACGATTATGGTGGAGTTTGATTTTTAATGGTTGTCAACATTTTTAACGCTACCAGCATTAAAAATGTTAAATATTATGTTATGTAGGTTTCTTGATTTTGCCAATTTTGTATTTTTATTAAACGTTTGGATAGTCATGAAATTTCACCCTACACCCGTTTTTTTTGCCCGAATCATACTCATTTATAAAAGACCGGGCCATTCCATATACGTATAGATTTTTTATTTTGTCTTTTGCCTACCTCATTAAAGAATAGCTGCAGACTGATGCTAGTATTAAAACATTACAAGGAGTATGTTTTGAACTCATTAAACTACAATTGTAGTTCTTAATGAGCGCTGTTTAAGTTCGTCTTAAGTTAGCGTTAAGCAAAGTTTAACTGTTCCAACTGTAAGTCTGCGTTAAGGTTCTGAATCATAATAGTACTGTACCGTGTAGTTGCATTACATTAAGTTGTATCGGTTGTCTCAAAATGTACGCATTGTCTCAAAATGTACGCAATGTGGTATAAAATTGGCAACATAATAATAGACACAGATTGACATCTAATAGTTTAAGATTAGTAAAAATGGAGTAACTTAGGCCCAGATTCAAAGACCACACTTTGACTTTACTTTGACTTTACTTTGATGGAAAGATCTACTTTCACGCAAAAATATGTTTCTTAGGCCCAGATTCACAGACCACACTTTGACTTTATAGAAAGATCTACTTTTACTTAGTAAAGTCAAAGTGTCGTCTGTGAATCTGGGCCTTAGAGTTTCGATGGAGTTTACAGAGAGTTTCCAGAGAGTTTCCAGAGAGTTTCCAGAGAGTTTCCAGAGAGTTTCCATAGAGTTTCTATTGAGTTTCCATGGAATTTACGGATTATTCCCAATAGTCCCCTCTAGCCCTGTCCTCCGGGGTGACAGCTGGGAATTGTCTTCCCAGTTGTCACCGGGGTGACAATTTGTGCCGACTGTTCCCTTTGAAAACTGACTAGAGGGGACAAATGGGAAGTCTTTTTCTCAGTTGTCACCGGGGGGGTGACATTTGATACGATTCCAAAAAAATATTAACTATTAGGTAAGTAAATAAATTAAAAAAAAAAGTTATATAGAATCAAATAAAAAAAATCAACATTGTTTCCTAGGTACAATCACAGGTTATTATAATTATATATTAACTTTAATTAATACTAATCGTATAATCATAGATAATCACTAAGGGTAAAGTTACACGTGCTTAAATGCATGCTTATTTGAAATCTTGCTCATTGATTTTGTGCTTTGCGCCGCAGGTGTCATGACACAAAATAAATTAGCACGTGTAACTTTAACCGAACAATGATGTTTTTTACTAATTAATTAATTATGTACTATACCATAGACATAAACTTAATGTCTAAGTATTTCCAAAAAATGCCCAACAGACATATTGCCATGCAGAAATTCCATCTGCATTTTTTGGATGAATTCGTCCTTGAGTACATATTTCTTCTGCCTTTCTTTAAAAATAAAATTGTTTTTTTTCATCGTGTGTCGGACTGTGACCAATGATGCATCCTTTTGTATAATATTAAGAAAATATACGACATTGGGCTTCTTTTTCCCTACTTCCCGATACAATTTGTTGTGCCAGCCCTCCAAACAGTTAGTGGTGCGATGCTGACTTCCGAATACATTCCTAAACGTTTTAGCGGTTAACCATTGCTTTGTCATAAAGGCTCGAAACTTTATCATTTTCTCGTCTTCTGTTTGCTTCCGTGTGATATATGACCAACCGTTCATGACTTCGGATGGTGGTACTAAAGGGAGTACAGCACTCAATGCCACTTCCCGGATTTTTGCTGGATTGCTCGATTTTGTGATTTCGAGCTCGCGCCCTTTACGCCAAATAGCCTTGTTAAAATGATAGTAACATCCGCTCACTATTACAGTTGGAAAAATTTTAGCGATGGCGCTCATAGCTGGTTTTTCATAATCAGTAACAAATATGTTAACAAATATGTTTCTACCTAAATTTTGAAAAAAAAATCTAACCTCGGTGTTGCCGTACAAAATAAATTCCGCATATGTAAAAATAATATAAAATTAAAAAAAATATTGGTGTTAAATCTGCGATTGTATTTATTAAAGGAAACATAACGTTGATTTTTTTTTTATTTGATTCTAATTAACTTTTTTGAAATTTTTATTTACTTACATAATAAATAATATTTTTTTGGAATCGTAGCAAATGTCACCCCCCCGGTGACAACTGAGAAAAATACTTCCCATTTGTCCCCTCTAGTCCGTTTTCAAAGGGAACAGTCGGCACAAATTGTCACCCCGGTGACAACTGGGAAGACAATTCCCAGCTGTCACCCCGGAGGACAGGGCTAGAGGGGACTATTGGGAATAATCCGAATTTACATGGAGTTTTCATGTAGTTTCGATGGTGGTTCTTTCCCCATCTCAATCGGTTGGTAGAAACTGGTTTGTTTCACTGCAATATTATGTGGCTACTAACTAACAAGGCAACATTAGCAATACATTTTTATTGAAAACTAAAGTCATAACAACTTAGCGATTTTTTTTAATAATTTTTCATTATTGACAGCAACATCCGTTCACACGAAGATACTCTAGTAAAAATCTTTACAAGTTTAAAATAGCTCGTTATGATAAACGGGAGCTGTATCAACAATCTATACACAACACACTTTGAGAACAAAACGTATTTGATCTCGTCAAAAGTATGTCATAAACGACAGCATTGTTTTGACGATAAACTATATTTATATGAATTTCAAACAAAGGAAACTTTATGGAGTTTTCTATACTTATCTAGGTATGAATATCCTTACTTTTTGTTATATTTTTCTGTCAGATTGACGCCCTCATTTTGAGTTCTCCCAGCTGTGCAACCTGATGACCTGAACTTGTTCAAGATGATTACCTTACGACTGCGTCAATGAGCGGAATTCCCTTTGATGAATTTCCATCATCATCGTAATTTCAGCTGAAAGACGTCCACTGCTGGACTTAGCAACAATTTTTGAACATCAAAATAAAGTAAGTTATACCCCCAAAAAGCACAGTTCATAGAAGTGGAGTAATAGACTTCCTCTTGGAGGAAAATAACCCAGGGCGAGGTTGTTTTGATTTGCTTCGGATTGATGGAAATGGGCTCGCCCCTTATTAAATGTGACTTAAACATAACTGGCGAAATGTGGGTGTACTATTTCACCCACATCTATCTATCTATATAAAAATAAAAATAAAGTAGTTAAAAAACTAAAAAACCCGACTGAAAAAACTGAAAAGCAAAAAACAAGCACATTTTAAATTAAACAAAACTTGGAACCAGGCGGGGTTCTATTTTATTTAGTTGTATGTTTTTCATTTCACAATTTAATATTCAATTGAACCCCGCCTGGTTCCAAGTTTTGTTTAATTTAAAATGTGCTTGTTTTTTGCTTTTCAGTTTTTTCAGTCGGGTTTTTTAGTTTTTTAACTACTTTTTTCATTTCCAACTTTTTAGTTCTTTTGTGTTTGTTCTTTCGTTGGTCGCGTAAAATTCTTCGCAAATGATTTAACTTTTGTGCTTGTTTATAGGATTTGTCACTTTGAATTTCTTTTAAACATATAAGTGATATATATTTTTGTAATCTCCCTTTAAAACCCTTTATTTTGATACCCTACTCGATGGTATTGGAATTTTTTATTTTTTTGAACTCTGCGATTTGGCCCCCAAAATCAGCAAATTTTCTTTGTTTTTTAATTTTAATATAGCCTATAACACTCGCGCCAACAAGACGAATCTAACGATGTATATTACATCCAAATCCCTTCATCCGTTTAGGAGTTATAAGGGAACAAAGAAACGGACATACATACATACAGATAGCGCGCGAGTTGAATGCGGTACGATAGTTGACAAGGATGGCACAGCACTACACTGCAGGCGCGTGAGGTGGGGCGTGCGGATAGCGGGGGGAGGTGCTCCCGCTCTTTACCTCAGACCCCGACTGCATTCAACTCGCGCGCTATCTGTACATACATACACGTCAAACACATAACCCTCCTTTTGGGCTTCGCCGCAGTCGGGTAAAAAGAGAAGTCCTGACTGACTGACTGACTCATCAACGCCCAGCCCAAACCCTTGGACCTAGAAAGCTGAAATTTTGCACAGAGAGTCCCTTTAAAATGTAGACAAGGAATAAGGAAGGATTTTTCGAAATTCAACCCATAAGGGAGTTAAATAGGGGATGAAAGTTTGTATGGAAAATCGTCATTTTCACGCGGGCGAAGCCGCTGGCAAAAGCTAGTTAGGTATATCCTAATCCTTCTGACATAACAAGCGTGATGTTTTCTATACGTTTTAAAAATGACAAACTTCCCAGAAATACATCTGTCTAAACTCAGATCTTGATAAATGTTATACATTTACATCTGTCTTTAATACAAGACTATAACCGCTGTACTATTCCCACATCACTTGCAAATCGAATCCCAGTGCTTGAAACTTAAGATAAAACATCTCGTATCAAGTGACACGAGAAGTTATTCAGAGATACAGGTTGACGACCCCTGTTGAATCAAATTTATACACACTACTCTTGAATACTGATGCCAGGGGGAAACAACCTTTGGGTTGTGTAAGATAAGAATTATGCTGGTTGCTGTTATGATGTATAAGTTAATATAGACGGGACCGTAAATGTCAGTGAATTTACTCGATTGACAGACAGACAGAGTGATTGATCAACTATGATAGTCTAAGAAATAAAATAAAAAAAACTTTTTATTGGGCTCGTATAGGAAAAACAATAAGTAAAAGTTAAAAAAAGGAATAAAACTAAAATTAAACACTAATAGAAAAGAAAAAAACTATTAGTTATCCATAAGAAGACGTACAGGAGAAGATACTACAAGTACATAGAAAAGAGGATATTTGGAAGGTTGCATGTTGGTTACTTACCTACTTTTCTTTTAAGAGCCAATACTTTTTTTTTTGGGTTGTGGGAAATCATCAAATAACCGCTCCCGCTCTGGGCAGAGCAAAAGGGAGTGTCAGACTTCTACTGACTAAAAAACACCCATGTTCCTTCGTAGTCCTTGTGCCGAGGTCGCGGTATTTCTTTCGGTCAACGGAAGAGCCAATCCTCAGATTAATATTATTATTAACGTTCAACACAGTGTAAATAAACGTTATAATTATTTTATGAGATATTCGGGCTTTTAAAACAGTGTGCAAGTGTTTATTTTAGAATAAAAAAACTAACTGGTCTAACTTGGGAAATAATTTTAAATTAACCCAAATTAGAGTAGAATTTTAAATTGTGTTGTGAACCAAAATGGTGGCCTTTTTAAAGGCTAAACTAAACGACCTCATTTTATGTTCCTGGGAAAAACTGCTTGATGTTTACCAACGTGTAAAATTACTAACAAGGTAGTTTTTCTCAGGAAAATTAAAAGATTTTATTCTAGACTGTGGGTTTGAAAAAACTCATAGTTACAGCCTTTGTTTTTTACCCTCTTTTGTAATTTTTAGGGTTCCGTACCTCAAAAGGAAAAAACGGAACCCTTATAGGATCACTTTGTTGTCCGTCTGTCTGTCAAGACCTTTTTTCTCAGGAACGCGTGGAGGTATCAAGCTGAAATTCATATCAAATACTCAAGTCTATGGTCTCTTGGAGCTGTGAAAAAATCAAACTTCTAAGTCAACGCGATCAAAAGATACTCCCGTTTATGCCGCAAATTTTCGACACTCGCAAGGGAATCAAAACCTACAGGGTACTTCCCGTGAACTCAGAATCTTGAAATTTGGTACGAAGCAACGTCTTATAGCATAGATAAAGGAATAATTACGAAAACCATAAATTTTTAGTTACATCAAGATACTCCCGTTTATGCCGCAAATTTTCGACACTCGCAAGGGAATCAAAACCTACAGGGTACTTCCCGTGAACTCAGAATCTTGAAATTTGGTACGAAGCAACGTCTTATAGCATAGATAAAGGAATAATTACGAAAACCATAAATTTTTAGTTACATCACATAATATATTTTTTTTACGGAACCCTCGGTGCGCGAGTCCGACTCGCACTTGGCCGGTTTTTTTTAAGCTACTGGACCAAATAAAGTAGTCATAAATTTCCTTGAAATAAATAATTAGTACCTACTAGATAATACGTTGTCAGACTTTTAGGCTACTGACTAGGTACCTTTAACATATATCTACACATGCATGACAGCTGGGCTTTAAATACATAATAATAAAATATGTTAGTCAAAAGTATTTAAGGAATTATTCGAACTAAAACAAATGTGCTAAAAACTAGAATTGCTGGGAAAGAAAATTCGTTGACGTGCAGTGAAAACAAAAAACTTTTTTACAAAAAATAAAACCGACTTCGACAAAAATAAAATACAAAAAAGTGAAAAATAAAAAATCAGCTTCTGAAGTCGGTGACTTTTGTTTGTTTGATTTCATGTTTTTGCCACCGACTTCTGAAGCTGATTTTTTATTTTTCACTTTTTTGTGTTTTATTTTTGTCGAAGTCGGTTTTTTTTTTTGTAAAAAAGTTTTTATTTTTCACTTTTTAGTGGCTCACATTTGCTTACCCCTTCACAACGTACCGGCGTGATGTTATGTTATGAACTGGTGTAAACAATAGACAGTCATGAGATTTCAGCAATCCCAGTCCATTTGCTATCATTAATTGAGGAGTTCCGTTGCCTATCTCCGAAGTTCTTCATCAGATCTTCACGTGGCGTGATATTATGTTGTGTGATGGCGTAAACAATGCTTAGATATGCTATAGCAACAATCGCGGTTAATCTGCTGTTATTTATTGAAGAGTTTCCCCGATTTCTACAAGATCCCATCATCAGATATTGAAATGGTGACAATGGGACCACGCGGGAAGCACCAGCTTCCAAATGAAAAAAGAATCATGAAAATCAGTTCACCCAGTCGCAAGTTATGAGCGAACAAACATAAAAAAAAAAAAACAGTCGAATTGATAACCTCCTCCTTTTTTTGAAGTCGGTTAAAAAGAAATGGTCTTTCAAGTATCAAATTGAGACACACAAATTTTAAACGGATAAACAATCTGCCGAAATGACTATAGAAATAGGGTGGTTACCATTTAATTTTATCTAGTTTTTTCTGTCCTACTCCTGGAACTTTACATAAATTACCTCCATGACCCGTTTACTATTCAAAGCATCCACTAGCACAATGTTTTAATAGTGCTACATTGTGTTTTACCCAAAAAAAACTGTTTAACCCAAAAAAAAGTCGTTTCTTACTCGTGTCTTGACGGCGTCCCGCTGCGCCTGCTCCACGGCGCGCTTGGCGCTGGTGGCGGCGTCGCAGTCACGGGCGCCACACGCTTGCGTCGTGGCTTCATGTGGGATGCCGTAGCGTAGGGATAAGGTCACGATAGCTTATCCTCGGTGGTAGGCAGGTCTTGAGTGGAGCGAAGAGGGGAGTTTACGCCAGGGCTCGGAAACCGGTTGTGTGGCTTAACCGGTTACGGTCATTGACCCCAAACCGAAATCGATTTCGGTTAAAGGTTGTACTTTACCGGTTTAAACCGGTTAATGAGGAAAACCGGTATTTCACGAATTTGGGTTTCGGTAGTCAATATTAACCGGTTAAACCCAAGTTTGATAGGGTCGTCGGCCCCCGCCACTCTCGCTCACACGGTCTGGACGTTGCGATGTCATTTAGTTACAACATTTTAGGCGCATCGCATCAAGTCGCATGCAAGTTCACAACATCACGTCGCTGCCACCGTCTTCCTTCACCAAAGTTCGTAACTTCGTACCTACTGCAGATACAAGGACTGTAAAAACTCTCACTGAGGATTGTGTGCATTGAGTATTAAATAGGTAACGAAGGATGAATAACAGAGGTGAGCTTTATTTATTAATGAAATATGAATTAATTATGTTGAGTTCGTTTTAATTATCTTTTGTCTTTACTTTATTTACTGCCTTATTCTTTTTAGGATTAAAGCGAAGCAAACCTCCATATCCTTTGGAATCAGAAGATGACGATTTGGAACGCCCTTCATCTCCGTCTTTATTAAATACGAGTACTTCGGAAAAAAAGAAAGATAAAGTTGAAGTCGTATCCAAAAAAGAAAATAAAATATGTTTGTCTTGTGCAGAACATTCTAAAGTAGAACTAGACCAAAGGAATAACCATTTTTCAGATCTCATTAAAGTGGAATTAAGGCATATCTTACCGTGTATGTACAAGATGTTATGTAAAAATATTAAACTTTTTTAACAATGTAAAAGGTTCTCATACGGACCAAATTGAAGTTAGAGATACTGAAATAAATTAAAAATCATAAATAAATCCATACATATTAGTTTGATTGAATTTAACTTTAACCAATTGCAAAATACTCGTAGTCCTTAAGTTTTTTGTATTAAATAAAATAATTATGTAATATTCAAATTGTTTTATTTCTGTAGTCTATCAGTAAATCACACTCAAAATAGTATTTTTCAAGATCAAAAGATCAATATTTTTTTATTTAACGATTTAACAAAAAAAAAACAATAAATCATAATCATGAACAATATACCTTAGTGATCTTAATGTTAATCAGAGGGCTTGGAGTTCTAAATTACAGACCTAGAATTAGTTTAGACTCCAGATCTCCCACAAATTACAACTGTATTCATCATCTGCCTAGCCTTTTTCCAACTATATTGGGGTCGGCTTCCAGTCTAACCGGATGCAGTTGAATACCAGTATTTTACATGGAGTGACTGCCTATCTGACCTCCACAACCCAGTTAGTATTAGGTAATACGATACCCTTTGGTAAGACTGGATGTCAGAATTTCAGGTCACTGACTACCTGTAACGACTGCCAAAGATTTATATATATGGCAGCCGGGACCAACAGCTTAACGTGCTTTCCGAGGCACGGAGGAAACTCGGTATGTCGGGCGGTCACCCATCCACAGACCGACCTAGGCAAGCACAGCTTTACCTAAAGATCGACACGAGTGGCAGTTCTTATTAAGCCACGAGCTCCTCTAAATTACAACTGTATTCATTTGTACACAAAAACGTAATTTTTTAAAGATGTTTTTTTTTTTTATTAAATTTGAATGACTTTCATAATCAACACAGCCATCTGATTCTGACTAGGCAGAGCCTGTTTTATGACAACCAGACCACTGATAAAATTATCATCATCATCCACGACGTCCACTGCTGGACAAAGGCCCCCTTCATGGAACGCCATAAAGAACGGCAGCCTGCCGTTTGCATCCACCGGTTGCCCGCGACTCTCACGATTTCGTCGGTCCACCAGGTGGGAGGCCTACCAACGCTGCGTCTTCCGGTTCGTGGTCACCTCTCGAGAACCTTTCTTCCCCATCGGTTGTCTGTTCTTCGAGCGATGTGGCCTGCCCATTGCCACTTCAACTTGCATATTCTGCAAGCTATGTCGGTGACCCTGGTTCTTCGGCGAATTTCCTCATTCCGGATTTTGTCGCACAAAGAAACTCCGAGCATAGCTCTCTCCATGGCCAGCAGTTAAGGACCATGTCTCTGTGCCATAAGTCATCACTGGCAACACACACTGGTTATACACCCTCGTCTTAAGACACTGCGGAATTTTGGTCGAAAAGATGTCGCGTAGCTTCCCGAACGCTGCCCATCCCAGTTGGATTCTTCGGGCGACCTCTTTGTCGAAGTTCGATCTACCCAGTTTAACAGTTTGTCCCAGGTAAACATAACTATCGACAATTTCGAGAGTATTGCTCCCAACAATTACCGGTACGGGTGGAACACGGACATTCGACATAACTTTCGTCTTGTCGATCGGTCTCTGAGCATTGTGTTCATATCCTCCAGCGATTCAGCCATGGTGAGTATATCATCGGCAAAACGAAGGTGAGTGATATATTCGCCGTTGATTTTGATGCCGAATCCGTCCCAGTCCAAGAGTTTGAAAACATCCTCCAATGCGTTCGCGAACAGTTTCGGAGAAATAACGTCTCCCTGTCTCACGCCTCTTTGCAATTGGATTGGTTTCCTGCTCTCGTCCTGTTATTGGATCAACATATTGGCGTTAAGCACTTCGATATACCTATAGTCGATACGGCACCGTTGAAGAGACTATAACACCGCCCAGGTTTCGATCGAATCGAAGGCTTTTTCATAGTCTACAAACGCTAGACATAATGGCCGATTATACTCCTCGGTCTTCTGTGTAATCTGGCGGAGCGTATGGATGTGGTCCATGGTGCTGAAGCCTTTTCGAAAACCGGCTTGTTCGGGAGGCTGGAAGTCATCAAACCTGCGTTCGTAATGACCTTCGAGAACAGCTTGTACACATGGCTCAGGACTCAGGAGTGAGATGGGTCTATAATTCTTCAATAGAGTGTTGTCACCTTTTTTGATCAAGAGCACCACCACACTCCTGTTTCATGCTTCTGGCGTAATACCTTCGAGTATGAAGGAGTTAAACAGCTTCTGAAGGATTAAAAGTACTGGTTTTCTACCCGCTCGCAGAAGTTCTGTCGTGATTCCATCATTCTCAGCGGATCATTCCCGGCGCCTTGTTGTTCTTAAGCTGCTGGAGGGCCATTCTAAGCTCATACAGGTTGACGTCTTGGATATCCTCAGTGTAGTGTTGGGTCAGTTTCACTCTGGTGTCCTGAGCTGAACTGACAACGGGCTGTCGGGTCGAGGTGTACAACTGTCCATAAAACCTCTCTAGCTCTTTCAAGATCTCTGGCTTCGATGAGATGATACTGCCGTCCTCGATCTTCAGTTTTGTATTTGGCTTGCCCAATAGACGCATTCTTCGCGAACACTTTGGAGCCCTGGTTTTGCTCAATTGAGGTCTTAATACATTGAGTATTATAGAACCAGAAGTCGTGTCGCATGGACTTTGAGATGCGCCTATTGAGTATGCCGTATTCCGACATATCTACTGAAAATTGCAGACTCATCTCAGTCTTTCATCAACTGAATTGTGTTTGCCGAGAGCTTTTGAGGCTTTTTCCGGCGTGGGATATTGAAGAACTTATACCCCACTGCATGGACAGTTTCCACCAACCCGTTGTTTGGCTCGTCCACTATTTCGCATTCGGTTAGGCATTGGAAGCGATTATGCAGTTCGAGTTGAAAGCTTTCGTGATTCAGTATCTGCGCAGGATTAGGACGGAGCGTGGACTTCACCATACATGACCTCTCAAGCTTAACATCGATATGCAATGTGCCTGTGACAATACGGTGATCGCTACCGGTTTTCGTCCTGCCGATCACGAAGACAGCATTGAATATTTGCTTCTTGGTCGTCATGATAAAGTCGATCTCATTTTTGATGGAACCATTAGGGCTTATCCAGGTCCACTTTTTAGTCGGGCGCTTCTGGAAAAAAGAGTTCATCGAGTAGAGTCCCTACTTCTCCATGAAGCCAACCAGCCTCTGGCTCTCTGGTTCCGCTGTCCATAACCACATTTCCCCACTCTCAACTCATCGCCATTCCGTGTGCACCTTTGCATTGAAGTCCCCCATCACAACTGTCAAGTATGATTTGGAGGTATGCATGGCTTTCGATATATCCTCATACATAGCCTCCACTTCATCGTCAGGCAGGGTATTCAGGTCAGCGCATATGCCTGTATGACCTTCAGCGAATACCGATCGGTGAATCTGAGTACAAGGTATGCTACCCTGCTCGACACACTATCGACCTTTACTACGTTGCTAACGAGGGGCTTACGGACGAGAAACCCAACACCACCCTTGGACTTTCGGTCTCCTTCCCGGAAGAAGAACATGTTGCCGGAATCCGTCTTACTCCACTCAATCCCAGTATGTCCCAACGCAACTTGCTCAATTCCTCCTCCAGCTCGACAAGTTTTCGTTGGTCCGCAATGTGCGGATGTTGTATGTTGCCAGGGCCGAAGTCCGTTGGTGGTGGTAGCGGGACATCTGCCTGAGATTCTTAGCACCCCCTGCTCCACCGTTACCTGACCCGCTACCGAGGTCAGGAACAGTGGAGCCGCCGGGGACTGGGGGCCGTGTGCTTTGTCTGTCTGACATTTTAAGGGGGAAGTTGCCATAATCCCCACGCTTGGCAGGCATCTTGGGGATCGCTGTGAAGATGTTAAGTACACAGAAGCCGCTTCTGCATAACTTCCGGATTCTCCCTTAGTCGCCTTCTACGACACCCTCGGGGTGGGTGGGTGCTGTTTTTGCCCGGACACCCCACGGGAAGGATAAAATTATACTTTCATATAATTTCTAATCACATACAATACAGGGTTACTGGTAACACGACGTATTCCTTGCAGGACGTCATTAGCCACCAAATGTTCCCCCGAAATTCAGTAATTTTTGTGTTATTTAATTTTTTTTGTAGAATAATCCCAGATTAACTGCTGTACCTGTTACTAAATCAAAAACGATTTTCGTAATGTAGTCCATGATTTTGTATTACGTTTTATACTGTTTTAGACAGCTGATAATACAAGGATATTTTCTATTCCGCTATTTTATTTTCCGCAGCCCTCCATTTGACACTTGGATTTTATGTTTTCTTTGTCGTACGTCAACATGGAATAGATTCTTTTCTCGTTTTTTCTCCCCATTATAAATACTTAGCTATCACATTCACAACAATAATAGAAATAATGATATCTCCGCTGTGAATTTACGAATTTTCCAAACGCAATGAACAAGAGTGAGTGGCGATGGTCGAAACATGAATCTACCCACACCATTTAAATATTCCAGTTGTATTTGACGTCCTCAGTTCAAACATTCTTTTTTAATATTTTCTGGGGTAATGTGACTACAACTTGTTTGAAACTGTCAAAAAATGGACGAAAGAAAACTATGAATTAAGTACGGAATTAACCGGTTAATTTGGGTATCAAAACCGTTCGTGCTTGTGTAACCGGTAACCTTTATCATTTGGGTTACAAAAAAACAGTTCACTTGTTTAACCGGTAAATGAAGGAACGATATTTTAACCGATATTTAACCTAAATTAACCGCTCTTTTGAAACCGGTTCCGAGCCCTGGTTTACGCAACGTGGGTCACCGGCTCGCTACGCTCGCCCGCTTCCCCCTTCGCTTTACCGGTAACACCACAGGATAGGTTTCGACGCCTACTATAATACGCTACGGAATATTTGCGTAGGAGTATTTAGTTTGATGTACGTAATGCTTGGTTGACGGCTTCTTGAAGGGTTTGTTTACACTCTGTAAATGTGCCATTAGGTACACCTCCTCCTAACCCTAACCCTGGGATTACAGGCGTGATGTTATGTAAGTTTATATACGAGTATGTTTGTACATTTTACAAACATCTTTTACTATAAGAAAGCCAAATATTTTATTCTAAATGGTTGATTTTTGGCGAATCAATTTCTTTGAGAGGCCATTTTACTTAACGATCTCATTCTAGGGATTTCAATTTTGGTGATTTGATCATAAAAACTAATTTATTGAAACCATCTCATTGTTTCGATTGCCCATCGTCCGTTTTTGTTAAGATAACCCTTTTTACTCAACTGGGCAAGAAGAAATGGCTATCATTTGGTCGATTTTATTTTATTTGAACTAGAGTTAGCCTATGGTTTCGCTCTTGTTATTCGATCTGAAATTATCGCAGGGGATCGTCCTGTAAAAACTTGAGGTATGAGGTAAACCAGGAAAAAAGAAAATAGAATATCTAGATTTTTCGAAATTGCTTGTTCAGTTTACTGGACATTGCCAGGTTCCCCAGAAAGTATCTAATGAAAGGATTTTATCGATATAAAGTATAATTAATTTTAGGTCCTGTGTGTCAGACGAAAATTGTCTTAGAAAACACGTTTTAGCCTTTTTACGTAATAATAATTATGTGTCCATCCTTAGTCTTAAACAAACAGTATCTTCCTTGTATCTTTTCAAACAGTAACACAAAAGCATCCCCAATGTTTTTCAGTTTACGTACAAATCTTTTTCACTTTCTGTCCTCTCAAACTAAAAGTTACAGCGGCACATACATTACAGGGCCCAATAAGACCGTAATAGGGCTGGTTTTAGGTGTTATTGTCGGGCAAAAAGCTTCTGATTCAGAGGAATGACCTCTCGCATTGACCTCCGGGATTAGAGTTGGGATAGGGGTATCGATATATGTGTGAACTTATATTGTTAACTAGGTATTGTGACCCTCGACTGCGTGAATTTATTTTAAAAATATTACTTCTCTGCTTGAGTCGGATATTGTTTACAATTTTATGGGTCTTTTTTGCAAACCTGTTTTTTTTATAACGTAAATTAACTTACTACTTATAACTTCTGCTTTCACCCAGTAAAAATCAAAAGATCCTGTCAAAATCGGTCCAGCCGTTTTGGAAATTAGCTTACTGCCCCATACTCTGCACTGTGGGCCCGTTACCGGAGTCCTGAGGACAGCAAGACGGGCAGACCGAGAAGAAAATGGCGAAAGGCATTGAATGTGTCCCCGCGGATTTGCAAGAAGAAGCACACCATCAAAAGAAGTGGAAGGAATGGGGGATGTCTTTGCCCAGGTATATGACAATACAAACAAAAGGAAATGGTAGGAGTGGTTTTCATGATGGTAGCACAATAAAACGAAATTATTTGACAACAAAATAACAAAGATCGAGATAAATGTGTAAGAATTTTATAACTGAATAGTGCAAGAAGTGCATAGAAATAACAACTATTTTCCAATAACAAAGAGTCTTGAAAGTAATTAACACCCACCTCTTCCATAACTTTTCCTTTTGGAGCTAGTTAGACTTCAGATGCGCATTTCTCAACGGTTTTGTTATTTTTCATTTAATAATAAACTTTCAAACTCTATGATGTTAGTTTAATATTGATTTTCAATATGTTATTATTATCGTAAGCTGCTTTTCTCGTTCCTAGGTGCAAAGGCACTTAGCCTGTCAGAGTTATTGATCAATCTGTTTATATTCATCGTCATGGAAATGGCGGGTTGAGCTGGACTCTTTTTCAAAGGATTGGCACACAATCGCACCAGATTTTCGACTATATGTATTAGGGTTGGTTTCAGTCGAACAAGATGGAGCTGAATGCTAACATATACATCTGCCTAATTGACCTCCACAAGACAGTTACTGAGGCTCGCTTACCAATTGCTTTTCTGAATAATTTATTTGCGGGATCTAAGACAGTTAAATTGTTTCTCACGAACTTCGTCGATCTTCAATGTTTTGGCGCTTTTCTGGTGGTCGCCACCATGCTTTCAGGAGTTGCAGTGGTTTGGGAATAGTGTGGCGGACTTGTTACCAATAAATTGCTATGACTGGTTATCAAACTTTCGGATTTCTTCTACAGTTACGGCTATCCAAGATTACGAACGGTCATCCACTTAAAGTTTTCGGTAATTGTTGCGTAACCCTTAAGATTAATTAAATTAATTTAACCCAGGCAGGCGCAATACTTTGTGTAATTTATTTCATCACCGCTGCTCTCAAAACGGTGAAGGAAAACATCGTGAGGAAACCGGCATATCTTAGAACCAAAAAATTCGAAGACGTGACATCTGCCAATCCGCACTGGGCCCGCGTGGTGGATTATATAGCCCATTCTTCTCCTAGAGAGGAGGCCTGAGTCCCTGCAGTGGGAACATTATAGGCTGATGATGATGATGATGATGATGAACCCTGAAGATGGACTTGTTCGGCTGATATTATATTTTAGTCTAGAGATTCATATAAGAAAAGTTTGGAGTATGAATCTGGATGGATATACCTAAGAGTATAGGAAGACCAAAGTAACGATGTACTGTGTGATGTAACCATGTAAACGATGATATACGAGTAGTAATAATAGTCCTCCTGACCGTTTTTCGGCCACGGCGGCCAATCCCAGTGGAGATTAGCCATCTGCGCGTGAGATATTATGGTGCACAAGTGTGTGCGCAGGCACAAGTGCGAGTAGTAGGAAAGGAGGAGCCTGCTGAGATAACGTGTAATAGAGAAGTATGGAAAGGACCTAATAATAATCTTTTTCGGCCTCTCTAGCCAAAAACCAAGCCAGCCTATTTTAGGATGATCTCTAAGAGGCTTATCCAACGTTGAATAAAAACCCTAAAATTCCTTGACAAACAAGATATCTACATATAAAGCAGATTAACTTAATTTCCGATTCGATGACCTTTCTTTTTTCCGACACTGTAAAGGTGAATCTCGGAGGAAAGCAAATTCCTGATTTTATCTTATCTTGATCAACCGTCTTCGAGTTTATAATAAGTTTTTTTTAAAAGGGTGCCATTTACACACCTTTTTATAGAATTCGCAAAATCAAATGGTTTTCGTACTTATTTATATTTTTTTTATTTTCGTCGCAGATAATTTGTAAAGACCTATTTAACTTTTGCATCTCTTTCAAAACGCGAACTTCTTTAGGTTTTGACAAGGAGAAACGTCTTCCGCATGAACAATTGCATCAAGTTTTTTTATAATTTTAATAAAAGTTGCTGAAAAATTCTTAGGGTGTCAACGGAAGATAACGGACGTTAAATGTCTTGAGGTTGTACTTAAATTGTTTTGGAACTTTTCCACTTGATATTTTTATGGCAAGATAATATTCCTCTGCCCTATATACACACATCAAAAGTGTCTAGGGATCAACATATATTTTTGCAATAACTTTTCTCCTGATTGATATTAATTAAAATTTTCTTTAAGGATTCATCAAATAAAGTGTTTTCGTTTGTCACAGTAACGATAAACCAAGTCACCTTTGCATTAATAAAGAAATTTGCCATTTTCCTAATAAAGGGATTTTTGACATTTGAACCACTAACATTAAAGTTCGAAAAAAAGACTGAAATAACAGTTTTCTTTAAAATTTTATTGGGTAACTTAAACAATTAAAAATCCGTGTTTCTACCGCGAACACTAACAACACAAGAACATCGGTTTGGCATACTCAAAATGAGTTCATCCAAATCACGCTGTGGAATGGCCGCCCATGTTCGTTGCAACAACAAAAAAAGGTCTTCTTGCGACTGGATACCCTCCATATTCGGCAGAGCTCTTCTCTGTAGCATATCCCATGCATGCTCAGTCGGGTTCAAGTCTGGCGACTGAGCAGGCCAGGGCAGGACATTGATGTTAGCTGCGGCGAGAGTCTGTCTTACAACTCTTGCAGTGTGCGGTCGTGCATTATCATGCATTAACTGAAATAAGGGACCGATTTGCACTTGTAGAGGAACGATGACGTCTGATACAATCGTCTCAGCATAAATTTTAGCGTTGAGGTTGCCTCTGATCCAAATCAACTCAGTTCTTCCGCCGATCCAAATACCCGCCCATACCATGATGGTTCCACCACTATAAGGATGGACTTCCTGGCAGGATTTTAATCGCTGTTGGCGTCCAGGGGTTCTCCAGTGTCGTATACGTCTTGTATCCGGTCTCATACCAAAACGAGACTCATCAGAAAAGCACACGAAACGCCACGAAAAGCAAACGAACCATCATGTATGGGCGGGTATTTGGATCGGCGGAAGAACTGAGTTGATTTGGATCAGAGGCAACCTCAACGCTCAAATTTATGCTGAGACGATTGTATCAGACGTCATCGTTCCTCTACAAGTGCAAATCGGTCCCTTATTTCAGTTAATGCATGATAATGCACGACCGCACACTGCAAGAGTTGTAAGACAGACTCTCGCCGCAGCTAACATCAATGTCCTGCCCTGGCCTGCTCAGTCGCCAGACTTGAACCCGATTGAGCATGCATGGGATATGCTACAGAGAAGAGCTCTGCCGAATATGGAGGGTATCCAGTCGCAAGAAGACCTTTTTTTGTTGTTGCAACGAACATGGGCGGCCATTCCACAGCGTGATTTGGATGAACTCATTTTGAGTATGCCAAACCGATGTTCTTGTGTTGTTAGTGTTCGCGGTAGAAACACGGATTTTTAATTGTTTAAGTTACCCAATAAAATTTTAAAGAAAACTGTTATTTCAGTCTTTTTTTCGAACTTTAATGTTAGTGGTTCAAATGTCAAAAATCCCTTTATTAGGAAAATGGCAAATTTCTTTATTAATGCAAAGGTGACTTGGTTTATCGTTACTGTGACAAACGAAAACACTTTATTTGATGAATCCTTAAAGAAAATTTTAATTAATATCAATCAGGAGAAAAGTTATTGCAAATAGTTATTTATGATACTAGTGCGGTAAGTTGGTTTTTACAAACGAGTAGACGAATGTAAGCCCGAGACGAAGTCGAGGGGTTACCATAGTCACGAGTTTGTAAAAACCAATTTCTGCACGTGTATCATACAACGTTTTTCAACACATTTGCGAGAAAACAGTACAATTATGTAATGAAACAAACTTTTTCAAGACTATTTTTACGTACGTAAAAAAAACTAACGTACCTTAGTTCCTAAATATTTTTCATCTGGTGCGTCATTAAGAAATTTTTCTACGTTAGCTGCAGTGAATACTTTTGATTTCTTGCTTGTATAGCCATCTAACTGTCGTTTCAAAAATACATGTAGTTTTATGTATTTTATTAAATCTATGTCATTATTGGTTTTTAGATTGGTTTTTAACATTGAATATATTGACCACATTGGGGACGGTTATACTTCATACGTAATTCATTGAAGTAGGTAAGCCATCAAAACATTTTCAGAGAATGATTGAGTATTTCTTCGAGTCTTCCATGCTATAAAATTATTTTAAGTAATTAAATAGCGCTCTCGCGATTTTGGAGGCAAGAGACCGTTTTCTGCAATTTGCGCCTCATTTAAAATATCAGGTGAAGTAGATTCCATATTAATATCGGATTCGCTTGAACTCATATTATTTTGTTTTTAAATATCAGTCGGAAAGTCGCAACAATCATTGACGTTTTAATATTACAATGCCGCGCATTTGCATTTGGCGCCACATGCACGTGGTGAAAATTAGAACTACAACTTTCATCTCATTTACTCTTTAGTATTAAAGTGAGACAAACGTATTGAACAAAAGCGCTTCCAAGGAGGTTCGTTCAGTCAGCTTATTTATTCTAGTAATGTGAAACTCCTTGGTGGAATTCATGTATTACTTTTTATGGAAATTAAAAAAAAAACGTAAAGAATACGAACGGTGCTATACAACGGGCTATGGACCGTGCGGTAAAATATGTACTTAGGTGAGAGTACCTATTTTACCGCACGGTACTTAGGTGAGAGTACATATTTTTCCGCACGTCCCGTGTATAGTGCGTAATTTTTAACTTTCGAACAATGTATACAGGCTCCGTAAATGCATTTTTCGAGCAAATGTGTTGAAAAATATATGTTGATCCCTAGACACTTTTGATGTGTGTATATAACTTAACAAAGGGTTAACTGAGAAAAATGTATGCATTAGAAGAGACCAACACTCAGCATTGGGTGGTAAAAGATTAAAAAAGAAGAAGAGAAAGAAGGGGGGGGGGGGTTTATAAAAGCTTTGTAAAATACAACTGCATACGACAACAAATATTTGTATGGCCTGCAGATAGTTGTTTCGGGTCTGGGTATTTGTGTATGTGATTTTCTATGTTTGTGAACGCACCCACGATACAGGAGAAATTCCTAGTGTGGGGCAAAAAAAAAAGATTAACAACACAAAATGCAGTTTTAAATGTATCGATAGTCGATAAAACGCCATGCAACAAACAGCCCATCACTACACATTAAAACATTGTTTTACGCATCCACGAGTAGGTGTGACGCTAGTAAAATGCGAGAAAAAGTGAGCTCAAAACCAAAATGCCCGACGGAGATTTTCATTTTATTTTAGCACATTTTGAAAAGTACCAAACGAATGGCTGTTGTTTGTTATATGAAATAAATCGGTACTTTTAGTGTATAGCGAGTTTCGTGCAATATTTTATGCCCCAGAATTGTGTGTGAAATGTAAAATGGTTTTATCTCTCGCGTTTTTTGGTGGGTTTGAATGAAATACAGTGATCAAAATAAATTTTGTAGCACTTGTGTAAATGAATTGCTTTATACGAAAGCGCTTAAAGTCAACTTTTTTGTTTTACTGTCTTGATGATCTTTTATTTATTGCAAAATGGGCATGCTCTTAACCTCGATCGCGCCTTATGGAAAGCGATGAATAAGGTCTATGATGTACCTAACTGGCGTGCCCTGGAGGTGCATGTTCACTGTTGCTTTGAAAGCAGGACTAGTAGTCCTAGACGATGTAAGCATGTTTTGGATTCGATACTCAGTTTGAGCCAATTGTTTATGGAGTTTTCCAACCATTTCTCCAAAGCAGCTTATTTCCATTTTGCCCTATTACATAGGACTTTCATAGACAAAATGTGGGGTACAGACCCCACTACAGTATACTAAACTAATCTCAACCATCGGATATCAGGATATCGGTCCAGTAATAGGGACGAGCCAATTGCCATCAACTAGGCATACATTAAGACTCAATGGCTGCTATTGAGAAATTCCTGATGCAAAAACAAATCTCTGCCTAAACCCTCAGGGATTAAATGCGTGATGTTACGTTGATTTAAGTTCCTATTTTAGGGTATAATGTAACATTTGTATTTCTCGTGTAGCTATTATGGTATCGTTGCCATGTTTTATTCAAACCTCATTGACTTCTGTCATTGTATGTTTTTGTCATAGAACGCTTTTGGTAGCATATAGATTGTTTAATTATGTAGGAACATATTCAGATATTCAGGTACCTAATTCGCCATATTAGGATTCAGAATCCAGGTCATGACGCACCCCGTCGGGGCTGCGGGTTGTTCGAAAGAGATACCGCGGCCTCGACACAGAGGGCTAAGAAGGAACATGGGTGGTTTTTAGTCAGTAGAAGTCTGACACTCCCTTCCGCTCTACCCAGAGCGGGTTCTTTGATGACGAACCAGCTGTAGTGAGTATCCATGAAATTTCCCACACAACACTAATTCAGGTTCGATTTCTGCGAAACCAAATAGACGGCATGGTTGGATTATATAGCCCATCCCTCTCCTAGAGAGGAGGCCTGAGTCCCTGCAGTGGGAACATTATAGGCTGATGATGATGATGATGAACCCTGAAGATGGACTTGTTCGGCTGATATTATATTTTAGTCTAGAGATTCATATAAGAAAAGTTTGGAGTATGAATCTGGATGGATATACCTAAGAGTATAGGAAGACCAAAGTAACGATGTACTGTGTGATGTAACCATGTAAACGATGATATACGAGTAGTAATAATAGTCCTCCTGACCGTTTTTCGGCCACGGCGGCCAATCCCAGTGGAGATTAGCCATCTGCGCGTGAGATATTATGGTGCACAAGTGTGTGCGCAGGCACAAGTGCGAGTAGTAGGAAAGGAGGAGCCTGCTGAGATAACGTGTAATAGAGAAGTATGGAAAGGACCTAATAATAATCTTTTTCGGCCTCTCTAGCCAAAAACCAAGCCAGCCTATTTTAGGATGATCTCTAAGAGGCTTATCCAACGTTGAATAAAAACCCTAAAATTCCTTGACAAACAAGATATCTACATATAAAGCAGATTAACTTAATTTCCGATTCGATGACCTTTCTTTTTTCCGACACTGTAAAGGTGAATCTCGGAGGAAAGCAAATTCCTGATTTTATCTTATCTTGATCAACCGTCTTCGAGTTTATAATAAGTTTTTTTTAAAAGGGTGCCATTTACACACCTTTTTATAGAATTCGCAAAATCAAATGGTTTTCGTACTTATTTATATTTTTTTTATTTTCGTCGCAGATAATTTGTAAAGACCTATTTAACTTTTGCATCTCTTTCAAAACGCGAACTTCTTTAGGTTTTGACAAGGAGAAACGTCTTCCGCATGAACAATTGCATCAAGTTTTTTTATAATTTTAATAAAAGTTGCTGAAAAATTCTTAGGGTGTCAACGGAAGATAACGGACGTTAAATGTCTTGAGGTTGTACTTAAATTGTTTTGGAACTTTTCCACTTGATATTTTTATGGCAAGATAATATTCCTCTGCCCTATATATATAACTTAACAAAGGGTTAACTGAGAAAAATGTATGCATTAGAAGAGACCAACACTCAGCATTGGGTGGTAAAAGATTAAAAAAGAAGAAGAGAAAGAAGGGGGGGGGGGGTTTATAAAAGCTTTGTAAAATACAACTGCATACGACAACAAATATTTGTATGGCCTGCAGATAGTTGTTTCGGGTCTGGGTATTTGTGTATGTGATTTTCTATGTTTGTGAACGCACCCACGATACAGGAGAAATTCCTAGTGTGGGGCAAAAAAAAAAGATTAACAACACAAAATGCAGTTTTAAATGTATCGATAGTCGATAAAACGCTATGCAACAAACAGCCCATCACTACACATTAAAACATTGTTTTACGCATCCACGAGTAGGTGTGACGCTAGTAAAATGCGAGAAAAAGTGAGCTCAAAACCAAAATGCCCGACGGAGATTTTCATTTTATTTTAGCACATTTTGAAAAGTACCAAACGAATGGCTGTTGTTTGTTATATGAAATAAATCGGTACTTTTAGTGTATAGCGAGTTTAGTGCAATATTTTATGCCCCAGAATTGTGTGTGAAATGTAAAATGGTTTTATCCCTCGCGTTTTTTGGTGGGTTTGAATGAAATACAGTGATCAAAATAAATTTTGTAGCACTTGTGTAAATGAATTGCTTTATACGAAAGCGCTTAAAGTCAACTTTTTTGTTTTACTGTCTTGATGATCTTTTATTTATTGCAAAATGGGCATGCTCTTAACCTCGATCGCGCCTTATGGAAAGCGATGAATAAGGTCTATGATGTACCTAACTAGCGTGCCCTGGAGGTGCATGTTCACTGTTGCTTTGAAAGCAGGACTAGTAGTCCTAGACGATGTAAGCATGTTTTGGATTCGATACTCAGTTTGAGCCAATTGTTTATGGAGTTTTCCAACCATTTCTCCAAAGCAGCTTATTTCCATTTTGCCCTATTACATAGGACTTTCATAGACAAAATGTGGGGTACAGACTGTACCCCACTACAGTATACTAAACTAATCTCAACCATCGGATATCAGGATATCGGTCCAGTAATAGGGACGAGCCAATTGCCATCAACTAGGCATACATTAAGACTCAATGGCTGCTATTGAGAAATTCCTGATGCAAAAACAAATCTCTGCCTAAACCCTCAGGGATTAAATGCGTGATGTTACGTTGATTTAAGTTCCTATTTTAGGGTATAATGTAACATTTGTATTTCTCGTGTAGCTATTATGGTATCGTTGCCATGTTTTATTCAAACCTCATTGACTTCTGTCATTGTATGTTTTTGTCATAGAACGCTTTTGGTAGCATATAGATTGTTTAATTATGTAGGAACATATTCAGATATTCAGGTACCTAATTCGCCATATTAGGATTCAGAATCCAGGTCATGACGCACCCCGTCGGGGCTGCGGGTTGTTCGAAAGAGATACCGCGGCCTCGACACAGAGGGCTAAGAAGGAACATGGGTGGTTTTTAGTCAGTAGAAGTCTGACACTCCCTTCCGCTCTACCCAGAGCGGGTTCTTTGATGACGAACCAGCTGTAGTGAGTATCCATGAAATTTCCCACACAACACTAATTCAGGTTCGATTTCTGCGAAGCCAAATGGACGGCATGGTTGGCGCAGTGACTGGGCGATTGACTGCTGTGTGTCGCTAGTTCGATTTCCGCACGTAACAAATATTTGAATTGCCTACGGGTTTGGCTGTTTATCTATGTTTGTTTTAATGTTTGCCCATGATACAGGAGAAATTCTTGTGTATTAAAATGAATTGATGTTGTGATTTATAGTCTGCTTGCATGTTGCTATATTTCATCTGTCGTCGCTAAACCGAGCTTTGTAAATAGAACAGTGTTATTGCGAGTGAAAACAAGCATTAAGTAAGTACTTATCAAGAAAGTGAATAAAATAATCTGCGCCTATTTACCATAACAGAGCCAAATGCCTAACATTCTGAGACAGAGCTACTAAAAGATTAATCTAGAACAATTTGTTTTAAGCCTTAACAAATTGTTAACGGAACCGTTTTGGCGCCTGGCACCGGTAGGACTATTTAAGTGGCAATATATCAAAGGTGTTTGCTTGTAAAGGTACTACATTGAGCTAAGCTAGTAATGAGATGAGCTTGTCTTGTAATCTCTTATTATTAACACTGAAATCGGGATATTTACCATGTTTACTGTTTGTTTTGAGTGCCCGATATTTCGGCGCTGTTACAAGCATGATTGGATAAACATATTATATGTGATATGTATATATGTATGTATTTATTCTTATTTTTTAGGTATAGGTATATATTTTCTAACATGTTTTTCTGTTTTGCACCTACTGTGTGTCTCTGCATCACCCTAAGGTAGACTGGTAGAAAATGCCCAAGGCATTAAGTCCGCCTTTGTACGTTTTGTTGTGCATAAAGTTTTAATAAATAAATACATAAATAAATTAGGGGTGGGTGTTCTGAACAGACAAACAAGTATCAGTATCATATCAGTAGTAGTACATAGTAGTTCTTGGTACCCCTCGGTATCGCTACCACTGTCACTCACAACTCGATTCTTTTTCCGATAGGTACTCGAAACTTAATGTCCACTTGCGAAAAATTTTAAGCACTTTTTCGGTTTGTACACACGGCTACACATCAAGCTATACAAAACCAGTTAATCTTGGCCTCACTTTACTAGATCTTTTCACACAATGAACGATCAGATTATACTGGTTTTGTATAGCTTGATGTGTAGCCGTGTGTACACAGTTCACTCAAGTAAGTAGGCGCTTAAGTAATCTCATGACCGAATTTCTCTATTCCTTAACGCTAACGTTATTGATTGAAAGAGTAAAATTAAAAAAAAAAACTATTAAATAAACTAACAAGAAACTATAAAAGGGCTCATGATTTAATGGCACGACAGCAGCTTTTGAAAACGATCGGAGTGGATTAGATGCAGACTTTCCATGGGACGGGGCTCACTATTAATTTGCAAACCCTGGACTGCTATGCTACTAAGAAGCGAGAAAAAGAAGGATGAGGGTCATCATCAGCCTATAATGTTCCCACTGCAGAGACTCAGGCCTCCTCTCTAGGAGAGGGATGGGCTATAATCTACCACGCGGGCCCAGTGCGGATTGGCACTTTGGCAGATGTCACATGTCTTCGAATTTTTTGGTTCTAAGACATACCGGTTTCCTCACGATGTTTTCCTTCACCGTTTTGAGAGCAGCGGTGATGAAATAAATTACACAAAGTAATGCGCCTGCCTGATGGGTTCGAACCCACGACCTACTGTTCGTAAGTCGGGGCCGACACCACTGGGCCACCGCTGCTCCGGATGAGGGTATCCAACAATAATTAAGTTTTAGATTACGGGCTGCTTCCGAGAAATTCTGATTGACTGAACACAAATTAAAACTTACACTGACCACGTAAAGTGGATTTTCCGACTGAAATCCCCGAAGGGTTAGGCACAGATGTACCTACCACAAACACAATCCCCATTTCGCCAGTTATGTTTAGGTCCCATGTAATAGGAGGCGAGCCTATTGTCATCAACCACGCAGACATCCAGACTCTGTGGCTGCTACTGAGAAACTAGGTAATAAACTCAACCGACACAGACATTACAAATTTTTCAGATGCAATTATATTATTAACGTTAAAAAAAACTTAACATTTAAAACAAAGACACGAAAATGGCGAATTCATTTAGTGCTCTTCAGCAATGCATATAAATTAATCAAGCTCAAAATGCAAAGCACAATGCTACTCTTACTGTGAAATAACGCGGACTTAATTATTGCATAGTCTGCAGCTGTACCACTCGATTTTAGTTTCACTAGAAGTCAAAAAATATTTATTGACTATATGATCTGTAGGTACATGAGTATATAGCAGACAGAATCTGTTTTTCTATTAATAAGTATGTAAAAAAATAAGATTTTACGTTACTATCTACAAATTCGTAAACATGTGACATCTACCAACCCGCACTGGACCCGTGTGGTGGATTATAGCCCATTTCCTCTCACAGAGAGGAGGCCTGAGTATGCAGTGGGAACATTAAAGCCTGATTATGATGATGTTGAATTACGCATTTGGCTGAAAAACTTATGGCCAACAACAGTTACTTTCTACTTGCATTGCTGTTAATAGTTGTTAAAATAAATGCAAGAATGCATGTTGTTGTTGTGTCACATAGTGAGGTGGTTGTAAACTAGACTGGAAATTCCGGCAATTTTTGCTTTATGCACAACTATTAATTGGGGCGTAGGACCCGAAAAACAATGCATTTTGAAGAATATAATATTATGGTATGTGCTGAATGAATTACAAATGTATTTTCTTTCTATGTAGTTTATCTAGAGCTTAATATACATACTCAAGCCCAGAGCTAAACGAGGAATGCCTTCTTTCCACACCGCTGGCTCCACTCAGCTTAGCATTGCTCGTACAAGCGTTATTTGGGAACATTTGTCATTGTCAGGGTGTGACAAACGGTGTTTAGCTATGCCCCTATCTCCGACATCATTGTGTTAATTAATTGCGCAAATAAAGGTGAGACACTGGGTTGTATTAAGTGTGGTATTCACTTAGTTCTGTTGTGTTATGTGGAGATGTTTTCTTCCCAAGGATTTTTTATTTTTTCTTATTAACGTAGAAAATAAAATTACTTTGAAGTTACAAAAAGGCTACGTGTTTACCAGGTGAGAACATCTAGGATAGTAATAATGTGAAGATAAGGATGGACCTACCTGCCTACCGAGTTGGACATTATGTAAAACAAAACATTCCTTACTTTATTCAATCTTGTCACTCCACACATTTATAATATTCTCATCATAACAGCCCAGCATTCTGATCTAAACAGCACGTCCAATCACAGTCCTGGTATATCTTTGCCTTAGGGACAAACGTGGGTGATTGCGGGTTGTTCGAGATACCGTGGCCTCGGCACAAAGGCTAAGAAGGAACATGGGTGGTTTTTAGTCAGTAGAAGTCTGACACTCTCTTTCGCTCTGCCCAGAGCGGGAGGGGTTATTTGATGATTTTGACACACCCAAAAGAGATTTGCGTTTCCAAGATTTCCGTTTCCATCACTACCACTCTCAATATTGTAAAGAAAAACATCATCACGCTCTACTAGAGATGGCACTTCGCTTTCACCAAATTCATAGTTAAAATAATGGCTGGCAGAAAATATTTTAAAATTCGGACGCGAAAAATAAGCGTTTCCACTGGCGATGATCTAAAAGATTTATGAATTAATAAAATGGCATTGTTCATGCCAACCGCTGGCGCCACCTATCACCGGCGCGCCGAACTTGGTGATCGCTGAGCATTCACGCTGGCACAGGGGTTCATACATTCATCCCCACCACCAGGCGGAGCCAGTGTCGCGCGGATCCCTTCCACGGATTGCAACATCGCTAACTCACCGCAGCTATAAAAACTTTTTGTTTGTATAGAATCAGTCCTTTTTACCTTCTCTCTTCCTTCAAGTCACATCCATCATCCTTTACAGACCCCCGCCATGGCCATGGCGGTCTAATCCATCCACGCAGTCTGTAACTTATGTAATTTCATACATATTTCAAAATATAATTGTGAAACCATCACGCTCGCATTATTTCAACGACGGACAGACCTGATCCCCAACATTTTGGTCCTACGAGACGGATCTACAAGAATACCAGCCGGAAGAAGACTCCACATACACGGTGCCGACCACGTTGCCGGCACGTTGCGGACTTTGACTCGGACTGGAGCCGGGCGCTGAAGACAATAGCTGGCTGTGAAGACGATCGACCGGGTGCAGCGATCATCACGATCGACCGAGTGCAGCGATCATCACAGCTGGTCCAGTGACCCAGCAATAACATCAAACCAGAGAAAAAGGCAAAGGCGTAAGATACGTAAACGGTCAGGTCTCTGTTCCGTCCCGTCAATCCCACCCGTCACATCCATTCAGTTAAAGATTTGTGTTAAAGCTGTGTTTCGTTTCAGTTCACGCGAGTGTGGCAGCCACGTGGACCAGGTGATATTTGCATGTGAGTAACCACACCACATCACACCACACCACATAACGCTCATCCATATTCCGTCAGAATGTCGGTCAAGGCAGTGGACGAAGTTCTTTCCGAATTAAAGAAACGTAGGGGTAACATTAAGGGTCGGTTAACCCAGTTTAAAAATTACGTGGAATCGTTCGCGGGAGCTCACTTAACAAGCTTACAAACAGCTGAGTTAACTTTACGTGTTCAAGCCGCGAGTGAATTATACGATAAATTCGACAACGTAGAAAATGAACTCGAACTACTCCGTCCGGAATCCGAAACAAACGCGAATCTACAATACATAGAAGCATTAGAAGATATTTATTTTACGGCAATAGCCAGTGCAAAGTGTTTAATTAAAAACGCGGAAATTACAAGTCGACTTCCAATTGCATCGGAACCACGTGTCAATATTAAATTACCAGACATAAAATTACCTGCCTTCGATGGAGCCTATGATCACTGGCTAGAATTTAAACATTCATACGTAACCATGATTCATAATCGTTCCGATCTAGACGAGATCCAAAAATTCCATTATTTGCGGTCAGCACTTAGTGGAAGCGCGTTACAAGTGATAGCAGCGTTGGAATTTAGCCCAGCCAACTACGTTCACGCATGGGAGTTATTGGAAAGCCGTTATCACAACGAGAGGTTGTTAATTAATAATCACGTAAAAGCGTTGCATAATATTCCATCACTAAAACAAGAATCGCCATCGCAAATAAGGAAATTAATTGATACTATTTTACGTAATCTGCGCGCTTTAAACTCACTAAATGAACCCACAGTTAATTGGGATACATTAATAATTTATTTAGTGGTCAGTAAGCTGGACTCGTCTACAGAACGCGAATGGGAAACCCACATCGGTGCCACGTGTCTAGGTTCACGAGAAAAAATAAAACTTAACGATTTAATAACGTTCCTCCGAGGTCGAGCGGACACGTTGGAAATGATCGGCACTAGCCACATAAAGGAAAAAACACATCATAGCGACTTTAAACACCAAAACGATAAACGAAATTCACAGCGCGTACATAGTTACGCGGCTACTAAGGCGACGCGTTATAGTAATTACCGTGGTGCTACAAATAAACAATGGGATTTACCCAAGTGTGTCCTGTGCAATAGGGAACATTCATTATACTCGTGTACAGCATTCCTTAATATGTCCGTGAGAGACAGAATTAAATTCATTAACGAAAATAAGATGTGTGCAAATTGCTTGAGAAACGGTCACGCGTTAGATCAATGCAAGTTCGGTTCGTGTAAACAGTGTTCAAACAAACATAACAGTTTGCTACACATGGACGAGGCGGGAAACAGCGCTTGTGTGCGTGCGTCGTCGAACGGAGGGAACGTACATCCACAATCACACAGTTTGGCGACATCAACAGTGCATTCACGCGACTCGGCCACTACTGTTGTGTGTGAAGCGAACACTACCGAATTCAAGTTAATAAGTACTGTTTTGCTCTCTACGGCGTTAATTGAAGTAGCTGATAATAATAACGTGTATCATACGGCCCGCGCGCTCTTAGATAACGGAAGCCAAAACTGCTTCATAACTGAGAAATTTGCAAAGAAAATAAATGCAATATATATACAGTCCACTATTCAAATATCGGGTGTGGGACAGTCAGTCTCGCAATCACAGCATTCATGTGACGTCACAATACGTTCAAAATTAAGCGATTTCAATACCAAGCTTCGCTGTTTAATCTTGCCATGCATAACATCCAGTTTGCCTACGATAAACATCGAAGCCGGTAATATATATATACCTGAGTTCTTACAATTAGCAGATCCGACGTTTAACGTAAGTTCAGAAATTGACTTGTTGATCGGCGCGGATAGATTTTGGGATCTTCTAGAAACAGACAAAATACGTCTAGCAAGTGGCCCATTCCTACAAAATTCAAAATTAGGATGGTTATTGTCCGGTCCTGTGCTCGCGAGGAGCCCAAAACCTGCTCACGTTCATTGCCACTTCAGTCAGGAAATCGATAAACAACTCCGGCTGTTTTGGGAACTCGAAAACATTCCTTCATCATCATGCGCACCCTTAACAGATGATGAACGCACCTGCGAAAACATATTCAATAACACTACAAAACGCGTTGAAAACGGTAGATTTTCGGTTCGTATACCGTTGATAGAGGCACCAGATGCCCTAGGTGATTCTTACACGTCAGCAACGAAACGATTTTTAACCTTGGAGCGTAAACTCGATCGTTTACCAGAGCTTAAACATTTATATTCTAACTTCATGCGTGAATACAATGATTTAGGTCACATGTCCAAGTTGGAGACTTGTAGTCAACCAAATTATTATCTTCCACATCATGGTGTTGTCAAGGAATCTAGTTCAACAACAAAACTACGCGTTGTATTTGATGCTAGTGCCGTCACTAGCTCGAATAAATCATTAAACGATATTCAGTACCCGGGACCCGCGTTACAAAACGATATTTTCTCGATTTTGTTACGATTTAGACAATATAAATATGTAGCTTGTGCAGACGTGGAGAAAATGTTTCGTCAAGTTCTTCTCCAGCATGACCAAAGGTCACTACAATTAATATTGTGGCGGGATAATCCTTCAGATCCGTTAGATACATATCAACTAAATACAGTCACGTACGGAACTGCGTCAGCACCATATTTAAGTATGCGCTGTATTAGACAGTTAGCATTAGAGTGCGACGATGACGTCATCGCTCGCATCATCACGGAAGACATATTCGTGGACGATCTCATCACCGGTGATGATGATCTAAACAACTTGCTTCAAATATGTCAAAAAACATCAGACGTGCTCCAATCGGGGTGTTTTCCTTTGCGCAAGTGGACCTTTAACTCAGATGCATCTCACAACAAAGCCACAGAACGCTTCATAGGCGAACATGCGCAAACCAAAACACTCGGATTGGGTTGGCATAACACTGGTGACGAGTTACACTTCGTTACAAATATTGAGAACCAAGACAACAATTCACGTTTAACTAAGCGAATAATGTTATCAGTAATATCACAAATATACGACCCATTGGGTCTTCTTTCGCCGGCAGTCATGATTTCAAAAATGATTTTACAAAAATTATGGCTGAGTAAAATTGACTGGGATACTCCGGTCTCTCAGGAAATTGCTAACATTTGGAAACATTTTATTTTTACGTTAAGATTTCTAAACGATATTCGCATCCCTCGCCACGTAATAGGCGATCATAATCAATACACAGAGCTTCATATATTTACCGACGCGTCTCAAGACGCATACGGCGCGTGTACCTATATACGTACATTTAGCAATATCGGTGACGCAACCGTTCGACTATTGTGCGCTAAGGGCAAAGTCGCACCTTTAAAAACAATCAGCATCCCGCGCTTAGAGCTGAGCGCCGCGCTTCTGGGAGCCCAGCTATTTAATAAAATAATTAAATCTCTTAGATTGCAGTTCAGTAAAGTATACTTTTGGACGGATTCCACAATCGTTATGGGTTGGATTAAAATGTCACCACATTTATTGAAAACGTTCGTACAAAACCGAGTAACTGAAATAAATGAACTCACAGGTGACTCAGTGTGGTTACATGTGAGTAGTAAGGACAACCCAGCTGATCTATTGTCTAGAGGTTGCGGCCTAGATTTATTAAAAGATAACGGACTTTGGTGGCACGGTCCATCCTATTTACATAATCGTTCACATGACTTTGAGCAAACTTACCGCGATAATTCGGAAGAATATAACTTACCAGATTTAAAACAAAAACAAACCTGCTTACCCAATATTCAGCACGAAGACATACTTAAATTCGACAAGGACGCGTCATTCACAAAGCTCGTACGAATCGGTAGCTACGTACAAAGATTTATAGCAAACTCAAGAGCTAAGCAAACAGAACGACAAACCGGTTTCTTATCTGTAAACGAGTTGGACGCCGCGCTGAGAATGTTAATTAGGCTCGTTCAAAGGAATTCATTTCCAGATGTTTTGAATAACTTAACAGCTCAAATTCCTATCAAGCAACGTTGTAAACAATATAATCGAATTTCGGGTTTAAATGTTTTTATTGATGAACATAAAATAATTCGGGTTGGCGGTCGAATATGTAATTCATCCGACTTCACCTACGATAAAAAACATCCGATTTTATTATGCAGTAAGCATCCATTCACGATTTGTTTATTTAAGCACGAGCATGCACGATTATTACATGCCGGACCTCAACTTTTATTGGCTACCATGCGTGAATGTTGGTGGCCATTGAACGCTAGAAATCTTGCTAGAAAAATAGTACACGAATGTATAACGTGCACACGTAATCGAGGTAAGACACTAGCGCCCCTCATGGGCAACTTACCCCCCGAACGGTTGGAATCGGGCTACCCGTTTATGCGAACCGGTGTGGACTACGCGGGACCGGTTTTCATATTATCCAGAAAGGGCAGAGGTTCTAGACTAACTAAGGCATACATTTGTCTTTTTATTTGTTTCACGACTAGAGCCATGCATTTGGAACTCGTTACTAGTTTATCTACAAACGACTACATATTAGCACTAAAACGTTTCATTAGCCGGCGAGGTACGCCTCGCACTATCTTCTCCGACAACGGTAGAAACTTTGTGGGCGCGGAAAAGGAGTTTCCTTTATTTCTCCATAAGGAATCGGAGGCCATTATTGATTACGCTTCCACTAATAGCATTGAATTTCGATTTATTCCTCCTTATTCTCCACACTTTGGCGGACTATGGGAGGGCGGGGTGAAGTCATGCAAGTATCACCTGAGACGCATAGTAGGTAACGCGCGACTAACTTACGAGGAATTTTCCACGGCTTTGACACAAATCGAAGCTGTCTTAAATTCCCGTCCAATGTCACCTCTTTCCTCAGACCCTTCTGACCTTTCCCCCCTCACCCCCTCACACTTCCTCATTGGCCGACCGTTAACGTCGCCACCTTCAAGGAATTTTCCAGACCAGCCAACTTCGAGTCTGACACGCTACGAGCGCATCGAGCAACTGCGGCAGCACTTCTGGCGTCGCTGGTCTACAGAATACATCTCTGAGCTGCAACAGCGAACCAAGTGGAAGACCAAGCAGGAGGACATCACCTTGGACAGCCTTGTCCTCATCAAGGACGACCAGTTGCCACCATTGAGGTGGCGGCTCGGTCGCATTCTACGTGTCATTCCAGGCGGAGACGGCATAGCACGAGTGGCTGACATCAGGACAGCTGCTGGCACGATCAGGCGTGCCTTCTCCAAGATCTGCCCGCTGCCTCCACAACCTGTGAGCGGCGACGCCTGACTCCGTGCCGGGAACCATTTTGGAAGCAGCGCTTCCAAGGCCGGGGGCATGTTCATGCCAACCGCTGGCGCCACCTATCACCGGCGCGCCGAACTTGGTGATCGCTGAGCATTCACGCTGGCACAGGGGTTCATACATTCATCACCACCACCAGGCGGAGCCAGTGTCGCGCGGATCCCTTCCACGGATTGCAACATCGCTAACTCACCGCAGCTATAAAAACTTTTTGTTTGTATAGAATCAGTCCTTTTTACCTTCTCTCTTCCTTCAAGTCACATCCATCATCCTTTACAGACCCCCGCCATGGCCATGGCGGTCTAATCCATCCACGCAGTCTGTAACTTATGTAATTTCATACATATTTCAAAATATAATTGTGAAACCATCACGCTCGCATTATTTCAACGACGGACAGACCTGATCCCCAACAGGCATCCTAGCCACCTTTAAATGTTGCCCGAATCCGCTTAAAGGTATTTAAAACCAGAGTTTCAAGCGGTGATTGAAAAAAGTTTCATAATTTCGAGCCGAGCCTGATTTAAAATTGGGAAATAAAAAGTTTGGATTAAAATCGTATCATAATTAAATGTTTTTGGTTGTTATTTGTCTTAAAGTAGTAACTTAGTATGTGGGCTTCATTTATTTTTGTAAACATATGTATAACCCGGTTCATTAAAGAAAGGAATCTAAAATGGCAACACATGGCATGTCCTCTCGCTCGCTCACTATAGTGTGCGAGCGTGAGGACATGATAAAAACCGCCATTTTAGATTCCTTTCTTTAATGAACCGGGTTATACTAACCTTATTGGTATGGTTCTTTACAGGATAGGTGCGTAGTACTCGCAACCGGCGTGCTTTAGGCATCGTTTACACCAAGCGTATTGTCCGCCGACGACTGTGAGTATGCTCACTGTCTTTATGGATCTACGTAATAGCGTATAGTCGGTTCGGTGTGAACAAAAAGTTAAATAATTATATTGAAAAGTGATAAACTGTGTAACGCGTGCTCACAGTCAACGGCGGACGATACGTTTGGTGTGAACGATGCCTTAAGATCATAATTATCAGGTGGCATTCTGTGGTTACTGCCTAGCCCCATGGGACAAAGGCTTGAGTTTTTTATTTATGGATTGGTTTAAATGAAGTGGTTTATCGAGTTTGTCTGTGTCATGTGGTTTTATATGTGTGAGGCGGTTCTGAGTTCAATTCCCAGGTTGAACCTCTCTATCAGGAATTTCTCAGCAGGAGAATTTTTCACGGAGTCTGAATTTATGACCAGTTGATGGCAATAGGCTCCTTGTTACACGAGACATAAACATAACTGGCGAAATGAAGGAAGGTATTCTCTACCTTTCTCTTCGGAGATGTCATACTCGTAAATATGTCTAAACACCCACGTAATGTGTGGTCAATTTAGTAAACATGCCCGAATAAAACGGTGTGCAACCGGTTTTCTACTTTAAGTACGGTAGCACTTAAAGTGCATATTAAGATGCTATCGCACTGGCTACTTAGCAGTAAAATAACTTTATTAAGAACTTTTAATACAGGCTGATTCTAAAAAGTATTAGTCTTTTTTTAATGAGTACTGCTTGCATTTTCATTACCATCAAAACATAAAATAGAAATAACGTAGCACAAACATTGTACCAGCGATTCATTTGCCAATGTGGAAGTGGGAAAAACATAACCCTTTCCTTGCAGTCGGGTAAAAAATATTGGTATTTAGCTGAATCCGTCCATCAGTGTTTTACATGGAGCGTCTGCCTATCTGACCTCCACAACCCAGTTAATATTTAGTAATATCATACCCAAGTATTGGTAAGATTGATTGTCCTTGTCAGACTTTCGGGCCATGCAAGAACTACCTGTAACAACTGTCAAAGATCTACAAATGTTTAGTTTGTTGTTACATAACACAAAGGTAGAAAACCCAACCAACTTGTAACACCCTGTATACACAGCATTTCAATATATTTTTGACCATTTAAAAAACATAATAATATTAAAATTAATTAACGAAATTATAAAATAATAAAATCTTCGTATCAGGAGCAAAATCCCGGATTCTATACTTATCTACAATCTTCATAAAGAATTAAAAGTAATGGTAACGGGAGTATAAAGGTATGTTTGTTTTGTTACAGTAATTAAGACTAATTTTCGTATAAGGAGTTCCGACGTCATCGGTGCAGACGAGATCTGCGATCTTCAAACTGCATTTGAGATTATGAGCTTTATTGCCATATTTAGACAGGTTTTAATCATCTTTTCGTCCGTCTAGAGATGTTTATGTGGACATTTAAGTTATGGCAAGCTGATGTGTCAAAGTATGGCTTATTTTGAGCTCTTCACTTATAAAGCCCTAGAACTTGTTAGGCAGTCCTTGTCTTCTTCAGTGCTTTTCACAGCTGGTGGATCCTGCGCGCAGTTTAACGTTGGGCTCCACAGGATCCCAGCGGTTCTTACAGCTTCGCTGACGGCGTTTCCTCTTATGCACCGTCACCGACTTACGAACAGTAGGTCGTGGGTTCGAACCCAGGCAGGCGCATTACTTTGAGTAATTTATTTCGTCACCGCTGCTCTGAAAACGGTGAAGGAAAACATCGTGAGGAAACCGGCATGTCTTAGAACCAAATAATTCGAAGGCATGTGACATCTGCCAATCCGCACTGGGCCCGCGTGGTGGATTATAGCCCATCCCTCTTCTAGAGAGGAGGCCTGAGTCCCTGCAGTGGGAACCATTATAGGCTGATGATGATGATGATGACCGTCACGAAACCGTCATCATCAGCCTGGTCCGTTGCCTAATGTGAACCACTGATCGCTGGTATTTTTACACGACCCCCAAAAAAAAGAGTGTTTCCGCTTATCCTGCCACCTTCTACGATGTGACGCTTTCTCCTATACTGTACTCGTTATTATGTTTTGATATGGTGAAACCACACCAACATGCATCGGGCGTAATAGAAGTATCACTGCCAACGTCTGTCTAGCCCTTTGTAAAATACAAGAGAGATCGAATTTTTCCACTCCTAAATTGTTTACAAAATTCACTCCAGCCCCAGACACTATCAAAATGAATCTACCAACACAACTAGATATGCGTCTACGCCCATTGTAGGTGTCCCTCGGTATGCCAAACGATTAACTTATAACAGCATTAGAATGGTCTGTATTCGTTATTATGAGTAGGGTATACAAGAATATTATTGTGGAAAATATGCATACATTAAGCTTGTGTTATGTTTTCTGTACTTATAGCTAGGAATGTTAAAATTTAAATAAAATTATGTTTTAAAAGTTTTTGAGGGAGCGGTTAGTATCACCAAAATTACCTACATATTTGATGTTCTATATGTAAATAATAACGATAGTAGGTACTAAACTTAAATGAAATTGGCGAAGAGTGGATGTACTATTAGTGTCTATTAGGTACAGTCAGTAGCACCAATTTGTATCCATTTAGTGACGTTTAGAATAAATTTTTGCCTAACTGTATTGTTTATTTTTTCCTTAGCCTACACTGTCCCACTGAAAATATTTTCTTTTGTTTTCATTTTATCTAAGCTGCAGCTAAGTATTTTATGATTTAACTGTCAATACCTACCCTTTAGCATTGTTTACCAGTAAACTACCTAACAAAACAAACTCACCACATTACGTTCTATATTTTCCTTAATTAATACTTTTACATACCTACGCCCGATTTATAAACATAAATTAATATAACATAAAACCTTTTATTGGTTATCTTAATGGCAATGTCGGATCGTTCGAAAGTCGTTAATTTGTGATTTTAATGCATCTACATTAAAAAGACTAAGTAAAATTATGCAAATTAAAAAATAATTAAATTCTGCATCTTTTCGGTTACTTTGTGTCTCAATTAAATGGAGTAATTGATGATAATTGTTGTTTGAAATATGGTTGTAGTCATTCTTTGCATTTTATTAGATTTACATTCGTCCTCAACTGTGCAGCTTAAAGGTACAAGTTGGTAGCGGGCGACACGACTGGTTTCTACATATTTCTATGAAATTCCCTCCGTAGTTAGCGACATGAAGCTAGCGACGCGTCGGCGAGCGGCAGACGCACGTGTCGTCCGACCGCAGATCAGTAGTGCCCATACTTTACGTACACACAGAGCAGTAAAAACAATTGATATACGCACTCGGAACCAACTGAATGACATCTGCAGTTATCGTCTGCAGTCGGGTTCGAAATCATGACTGCAGCGACATGACGCGACGACGTGTCGTGACGACATGAATCGACGTCATGTCGTCTGCTGCTGCTGCGTGCAGTCGGCTTCCAACTTGTACCTTATGGCTAAGATAATAACAGCCACTCGGCTAGGTCCGTCTGTCTTGGTCCGTGGAAGGGATACGAGTAACGGGGTTCCGACGTGGCTCGAAAACCTCATGAAGCTGTTGGTTCAGTCTCTCAATTGTGGATCTTGGACTGTCGTTAAAGACAGTGACCTGAAAGTTTGACAGCCAGTCCTAGGGGTATCCTTACAGTACAATTAACTAGGTTGTGGAGGTCAGGTAGGCAGCCGCTTCATGTAAATTACTGATATTCTGCTGCATCCGGTTAGACTAGGAGCCAACCCGGAAGTATTTAGGAAAAAATTTGGTAGGTATACACGAGACTCGGTATTCAGTTTTTCGGGCCACTACCTGTAACGACTCTCAAAGATCTAGAAATGACATCGGGACCAACCAACGTGCTTTCTGAATTCAGAAGCGTAAAATGAAAAAAAAAATTATAGATTTTCGTAGGGATTGATTCACCTAGACCCCTATATGTCTAGGTATATAGCGACTGTTCACTGTAGTATCTATTTATTCTGGGTTATCTTAATAATAGGTATTACGTACCATTTATATATATATATTTTTTTTAATATTTATAGTCCTCTTCTCTAAACGTGGTGATAACGGTGAAGTCCCCTCTTCAAGAACATTGAACATTAAACTTATTCATACTTTGTATGAATGCAATAGTACCTAATTCTGTCTGTTTCTTATCGTTTTACGTCTTTAAGTCTCACTCAGAACTGCCTCGTTGACCTAGTGGTCGCAATTGCAACTGATGAGCATGAGGACCTGGTTACGAATCTCGGGTTGGGCAAAGTGTTATTGGGTTTTTCATCAGGTGTAGGTACTTACCGAGCTCAAGATACCAATGAGGCTCAGCACCATATGCTCGAGAAGAAGCTTTGAGTTCTTTGGGCACATTGCCAGGAAAAGAGGTGAAAACTTGGAGAAGCTGCTGATAACGGGCAAGGTAGGCGGGAGAGGACCCAGAGGCAGAAGCCCAATGCGTTAGTCAGACCAGTTCCGCTCTGCCCTAAACACTTCTGTCGGCGATGCCTTACATGCTGCCGAAGACAGAGTGAGCTGGCGCAAGACAGTCAGAGAGATAGTGATCCGATGAGGCCACGGCCCTCAGCATTAAGGAGGAGGAGGAGGGGGGTAGGTACTTAATAGTAGACCCACGTTTGGCCAGTTATGTTTAAGTCCCATGTAATAGGGGGCGAGCCTATTGCCATTAAGCGGACACAAATACAGACTCGGTGGCTGCTACTCAGAAATTCTTGATGGAAAAATATCATAATGCCAGATTCTGATCATAATAGCATATTGCCAGATCTGGGAATAGGGTAGTTGACGAAAAAATAATAATTAGTCCGCTAAATAGAATTCCAAAAAAAAAAAACACTAAAAAGTCAAAAATAAACTTTAGAAGAAAAAAACAACACAAAAAAGTGAAAAATAAACTTAAGAAGAAAAATCAGCTTCTGAAGTCGGTGACATTTGTTTGTTTGATTTGGCTTTTTTTGCCACCGACTTCCGAAGCTGATTTTTCTTCTTAAGTTTATTTTTCACTTTTTTGTGTTGTTTTTTCTTCTAAAGTTTATTTTTGACTTTTTAGTGTTTTTTTTTTGAAGTCGGTTTTATTTTTTGTTAAAAAGTTTTTATTTTTCACTTTTTAGTGGTTCACATGTGCTTACCCCTTCACAACGTACCGGCGTGATGTTATGTTATGAACTGGTGTAAGCAATAGACAGACATGAGATTTCAGCAATCCCAGTCCATTTGCTATCGTTTGTTGAGGAGTTCCGTTGCCTATCTCCGAAGTTCTTCATCAGATCTTCACTAAATTGAAATGGAACCACTCCGAGAAAGTACTCTTCCAAAAACTACTCAAATCACTGCAAGTGTGCCTATAAAATTTGAAGAGTTCTCTCTATTTCTCCAGGATCCCATCATCAGATCCTGACTTGGTGATCATGGGACCACTTGGGAAGTATATCCTTTCCAACAAAAAAAGAAATTTTCAAATCGGTTAGCAAGCGACGGAGTTATGAGGTAACAAACATTAAAAAAAAAAAAAAAAAAAAAAAAAAAAAAAAAAAAAAAAAAAAAAATACAGTCGAATTGATAACCTCCTCCTTTTTTTGAAGTCGGTTAAAAAATATTGAACACGTATTTTTTTCTTTTTTCACATAAACCAAAAATAAAGACGATACAGTGCTTCGAAAAGTCGTGCAACGTCACAGGTTGGTCCATTTTTACCAGACTATGACGTCAAAAGCCCCCACTCCATGATCTTTGATAAGCTTTATTTCGTAATTTTTTATTAATTTGATAAAACGAAAAACACGTATCCAATATTTTTCGATAATCTAAATGACAGACTAAACAGAATCATATTTTAGTCAGTCAACTACCCTATTGAACCTAGGACCCCATGCTTAGTAGTCGCACATGCAGCCACTAGACTATATACTACTGGCTGCGTCATGTAATATTTGAATGCAAGATTGTAGAAGTCTTCAGTGGTATTTTTGTAATAATTGTGACATGGAGCGGCTGCTTGTGTAAATTCTTGTGTTTGGTTTTCATGTCTGGGCTGCTAGTTATTCGAAAGAGATACCGCGGCCTCGGACACAAAGGGCTAAGAAGGAACATGGGTGGTTTTCAGTCAGTAGAAGTCTGACACTCTCTACCGCTCCGCGCCCAGAGCGGGAGGAATCATTTGATGATTTCCCACCCTCCAAAATAAAATGGACTTTATGGTTTAGCTTTCGTCGAAAGGCAAACACTAAACACTGAAAAAAAACACGTGTTAAACACTGGGAAAATGAAACAATGTTTTTTTTTTTAATATTACATGTATTTTCATTTTTGCACATAAACAGGCAATATCGTACTTAACGCTTGACGGATATTCGTGATTGTGAGGAGACAGCATTATTATTTTTCCTCTGTTAGGATATTTAAACAGAAAATTAAATAAGTTTTTGTATATATTTTTTTACAAATTAAATCATTAAATTTAACACATTTTACTATTATAGTTCTCATACATTTTATTTAAACAAAGCCTTCATTTTGGCACATTTCATTTTTTCATACATATTTATATTTTTTGGTGATGATGGTGCTGCTCTTCCCCACGTCTTGTCATAAACCTTTCCATTAACCTGTCACTTCACCTATTATTAGTTTGTTTTTATTTATGTTATTTTTAAGTTAGTTGCTTGATAATAAAGTTATGTTTCTTTTTATATTTTTGGTTATTTTAACTCAACTATGTCAAAGTTACAAAATAAACACAATAAAATTACACCTTGTACAGCGTTGCATGTTTATTTATTCATCACTTTAAAAGGTTTAAATAAATACAGGCACGCATACAAAATGGCATTTAAGAAAACTTTCTTACTTAGCTGCCTTAAAAATTACTAGAATTACTGGCAGTGTTTTAGTCATTTCAAATGAGCGTCTTTTTAAGGGTGAATTGCCCAAGCAAAAAAAATACACGGCAAACCTGAGAACGGTAGTGCAATGTGCTAATTTTTAATTTTATATATTTTTTCTCAACAGCGTAAGTACTTCTCTACCTTGACAAAAAAAAGAATTGATTTCTACCCATTAATATACGAAAAAAAAAATTACAAAGTGTTATTCTATCATCACAGTGGCCTGTCCTGAACCCAATTCCGCTCATAAAATACCTTCCCCTGCAAATACATTCGTAATATGGATTTAAATCGATTTTGTAATCATTAAATTATAATACATTCGATCAAATAAAACTATTTTTGTTTGTTTATCTTCTTTCTCATGGATTTGACAGGCAGTTAACTTTTGTCTGGAAAAAAGTTATCATTTCAGAGGATAGTAAGTTTTAGTAGAATAGCCATGTCAACATTGCGTTGTTACGCCAACCTCACCTTTCCTCACTTCGGATCAGTCCGGCTCAAGCTCTCGGCGCGAACGCACCGGTCCCAACGTCTTGCGGTTTCCCGCCAAAAAAGTAAGTTTATCATTTCAGTGATATGAGGACAAAAATAATTTCATTTCGGTGGCTGTTATAACTCGTGTTAGATTAGTAAGCACCGTATATCATTTCGGTGGTAATTTTTATCATTTCGGTAGACACTTTTCATTTCAGTGGACTCTTAAAAATTCATCCTTAAATATATATGTAACTTTTGATGATATTTGATGTCCACTCACGCACAATGTTATAAAATAGGCTAAAGTTTTATTTGTCATTAAAAATATGTAGATAGCATTGAAATAAAAAAAATCCACCGAAATGACACATAAAAATCTCTTGTTGAAATTCACCCTTAACATTAACTAGTCAATTGGAGTCAAATAATTTTTGGATAGGTTTATATAACAATGTCATAAACAATTATGTACATCGCACAAAATTAGTAAGTTCTGAAACTACTGTTTTGAAATTCACGGCAAGAATAACTTAATTTCTGGTGTGTATTTTCTGTATACATTTGAATATTGTCTGTATGTGAGTATTTGAATAGAAAACACAATACAAATTTTGTTTTATATTTATCTCTTGATAAGCCAACGAGTAGATAATTTTAAAGTTTACATTATTTATGTACTTAATGTGTTTATTAAGTAGGTAACTGTAGTATTATGTTACGTTGCTCCATCTCATTATATTATATGCAATACTTATTAGTATCTAAGTCTTGCATGCATTGCATGTTATGTAACATTATACAAAAACAAAAATGAATTTTGAATGTTTTCCGTTAGGTACTGCATAAGTAGACCCAGAAATTTACTCTAGGTATCTTGTTTAAAATATTAGGTTTCTTTGTAGTTTTAAGTCGGTAAGACATGCCACTAAATGTTACTAAAATTGTCACATACAGGTGAATCCATTGAGATGGTAATGAGGTGAATCCCATAAACTACAAATAATTCCCATCTAGTTATGTATTGGTATATGGTATATATATATACATGGTACTTAATAAAATATATAACATTCTATATACACATCCATTTAACAACTAACACTTTCCAACTTGGTTCGCAATAAACAATCACTTTAGGTAATACTTTACCTTCTTTCCCTTATATATAATTCGTTCCCTTTAGACATATCGTTCTTAATATATGATCTACTTAATTATTTTGTTATTATGTAATAATAACATTTATAACACATTTTTTTATTTATTCACCGATATTATTTTTATTTTTAACATGCGTGTTAAAATAGTTTAAACATATATAATATAATACATACATGTTTTATGGTAAATTAAAACAATTATAAAATCTCTTATTTTTATAAGTGGGTAAGTTAACATTTTTAAAAGAAATGAAAGCTGTTCTGTAATGGCTACAAAATAAGGGCTCAATCACACTAATCCGGCAAACACGATTCGTGTTTTTTGACGAATCGTCTTTTTTCACGAATCGTCATTTTGATTTGTATGGGCGGCTATACATTTTCATTGCTCGTGTTCACACTACGGAATCGTGAAAAAGGACGTAAGTACGTCTTAAATGACGTTTCGTCTTTTTTCAAAAACGTTCAGTTTTAGGTACATCTATTCGGATATTTTGATGAATCGTGAAAAAACTCAATTCCGTATGCAATGTGAACGTTCATCCGTCATTATAAGTATCGTCTCTTTTGACGAATCGTCGTTGACGGACCCAGTGTGAATGAGTCCTAACCTAAACTTAAAACTTGATGGGAAATAGCCTAGAAAAGGACGTAAATGCGCATGAGATCTTAATGACTAGCAGATTAGAAATTATCTAAAAAAAAAAAACAAAATAAAATTAACAAGAGTACTTATATAAAAGATTATGGTGAAATAAAATATATACCCTCTGAGTGTATATTATTCCCTTTTGGAAATTCAAATGCTTTAACTTGTACCAATAATTGGTACAAAACCTTATCCATTATTATAATTGCAATATTAAACTCAGTAAGTCAGTGTAACACGGAGCAATATTTCATAATTCCATTAAATAAGCGTAATAAAGTAATTGACAAAATATTTGACGCATATTTGCGTAAATGCCGTCTTTCCGAATAACCGCTTTTCTAAACCTTCATTTGATAACTAAAGAGACACAATAATATTAAAATAGTATTTATAACTTCTTAGTTTAACAGGGTGTTAATTATTTTGCACGGAGTCACTGTGCCAAATTCCTTGTTCAAAAATAAAAAATAAAAAACTTAAGTTACTCCAACATCAGTAAAAGTGCCACCAAAATCGGTCCTGTTTTTTTCGGATATTGCACGGATCAAACATACAGACATTTTTTTTTATTGGTCTGAATCCCGTTTATGTGAATTCAGTAATAAAGGTGTTATTTTGAAATATAAGATCATAATAATTATTGTACTAGTACTTCACTTTTATTAAGTTCTTTCACCTGACGATAAGTTGATGTTATTAAGCTTTGATTAAAATTGCGGCTTACAGTAACGGGTCTATTTAATAAACGATATAAGCCAGACAGGTGGGCAGTGCTACAAAATGAAATTGAAAACGTGGGGTAAATAATACATAGATTAAAGAGTGGATTACGCCTGAACGCTATCAGCACGTATGAACGGCGTTCAAGAGCTGTCGGTATTAATATTCCCTAGCAATTCTGTAAGTAAAGAATTTTTCAGGGTGTTTTTATTTCGGTTATGCCCGGGTACACGAGGCTAGTTTTTCAAGCCGGGACAGCAGTTTAGTAGAGAACTAGCTGTTCTCTACTAAACTGTCTTACTGCTTGGAACATGCTAGAAATTAAGTTAGTTTTGTCTGTAACACGAAGCCAGAAGTACTAGCTTATTAGTTTACTGACACTAGCTGGCTTGAAAAACTGGCCTCATGTATCCTGGGCATTACTTGAAGTAATGGATTCAAACATTTTAGTATTGCAAGCTGTAGTTGATTTCGACATAACCCAATAAAACCCAAAAAAAACTTTGGACGACCTGTTAATCTAACTCAGAAGTCCATACTCAGCAGTCACACTTGCAATTAGCAGACCAAAAAGGTGTCAATGAGACCAGAGAACAAAAAGTAGTGACAAAAGTAAGCTACCTACAAAAAAATCAAAACCTATGTTAAAATCCATGTTTTTCAACTAAACAAAAACACATTAGTTCAGCAAATATCAGATTCAGTGGTACACACAAATTCATCAATACGAAAACTAAGTTAGGAAATAAACTGTTCCCGTGTTAGGCAATTTATCATAGAATCTATGTGACAAATAGGCTGTACTTTATCAAACTGTCAGATAGAAGATAAATATGAAAGAAAAAGATAATATGAGCTCTCATTTCGCTTAAACATGGATAATTTATAATGTATGGCGAATCGATTCATACGTCATTAGGCAGATCATATTATTATTTGTGGACGATTATTTTAATTTATTTGGTCTATTAGATGATAGATGGGATTTTCAAACATTAGATTATGCTAATGCATTAAATAATCTCTTTGGCTGAACATTAAATTCATTTTCAGTTATCTTGACTGCTCATTTAAACACTTAGTAGACATACTATTTGTGCATCATCTGCCTAGCCTTTTCCTAACTATGTTGGGATCGGCTTTCAGTCTAACCGAATACAGCTAAATTCCAGTGTTTTACATGGAGGGACTGCCTAAGTGCCCATCTGACCTCCAAAAGCCAGTTGGTACTCGGTAATACCCCTTGGTAAGACTTCGGATTTTCAAAGATCTACAAAAAAGGCTTAATGTGTTTTCCTAGGCATGGAGGAAACTCGGTATGAAATGGGTCGTCACCCATCCTCATCACATCATCCTCCTCATCGTCACCTAGGCAAGCGCGGCTTAACTTGAAGATTGATCCAACCGGCTGATCTCCTCAGATTTACTCTTTGTGCAGTGGGCTGTAAATAAAGGATGGTTCACTTAGAATATTCGATGGACTAAAGGGTTTGAAGTCCATAAGTATCATACTTAAAATTAAGAGCATGATTGTCAAGTGCACTTAATTCTAAGTATGTCTAGTCTCAACTTCTCTGAAAGTGTCTTTAAAAGCTGCATATTCAAGCCCTGCTCTGGCATCGAGAATATTAAACGCATAAATCTAGGACCCATCTACCTAACACATACTAGCCAAATAAATAGGTACCTTTAATTTATAGGCCCATCTATCGGAACGTTGTTTCGGAACTGTTCGGAACCTAATTAATGGTCCCGCCAAATTGCGTGTGAAATTGGAACATTGCAAGCCATTACCGAACAAAACGATCTGTCAAAGGCATTTGATTGATATCACCAAAATGAAGACTGCTTCAGTTATACGATGCCAAAACATTGATATCAATGGCACAAATAGGTTTTGCCTTAATACAAAGACATATTATAAGAATCTATTCAAGTAATTTTACTGTGATTATCTTTAACCAGTGATGTATGAATCGATCGTATATAAATTTGCTTGTCTCTAGTAAATGCATGGAACTGCCTGGCTTCTAGCCAAGCACGCTACATCAAACAAAACATTTCATACAAAGCTCTCCTTAGTTCTGTAATCGTATATAAATATATTATTCTCTCTCTCAAGTGTTGGTATACAAACGAATTTGTTCCTACCCTCTACGTTATCACTTACATCTAAAGTTATTGAATAAACATTGTTAGTCTTTACATCTAGGTTCAATATTTGTATTTGTTTATTGTTCTCATTGACAGTGTCTATTGCTAATTCATTAGAGAAATTGTTTTCGTGTACATCAGCATATATATCGTTGTCGGTTTCGTTCAGGGCAGCTACCATTTTCATACTGTTTCTTCTTGTGTTCTCTACGTTAATGATTTCTCCTACTTTCATCTGCTGCACGGTTTCTTCTTTAATTTTCTTACTTTCTCTGTTAACGAAGATTTTCTGAGACGACGTCCTATTACTATACCTTCTCCAAAAGGAATCTGATGTGTTCTGACTGCTAGAAAATCCTGTTGAAGTGGTCGTGTTGAAAGTGTCTCGTCTTTGCATTGTTTCCCTCAAATGTCTGCTACACCTCATCAACTTATTTATCTTTAACAGTTTGACGAATCCCTCCCTAAACTTAGACGACATCAAATTGTATAATATTGGATTTATCGCCGAGTTTAAATATAGCATAACTCTACAAAAATATAAAAGTATATAGTAACCATCTATACCTAATGACATTATTGTCTCTGGTGGGAATACGATGATCCAAAGCGTGAGTGCTTTGAATGGTAGAAGACAGAGAAAGAATGAGAGGACAACAGTACCGAGCATGAGAATGACTTGTTTCCTATATCGGCATACATTGCCGCTATTGTTAGTGTTCTTGGTATTCTGTGCTATGATGACGGGGTTTTCCATGAGGTTCTTAGCGATAACGCTGTAGAGGACGAGAAGTACTCCGAGCGGGATGATGAAGAAGACAGCGATGGTAAGGATGAAGAATAGTGCTGCCCAGAAGGTGTCTGCTTGCGTGAGGCAGACGGGGACCTGGGTGCCGTCGTCGTAGATCTCGTACGTGAAGGTGGCCACGGCAAGGATGGGGCTGTGGAAGAGAAAAAAAATTGTTAGGTTTTGTTGGATATGAGAGTGCCTAACGTAGTTTTCTTACAACTATACTGAAGTGGCGATCGCCTGTTTCAAAGTGAAGAAGAAGTTTAATTAATGAACGTTTATAAGTGCCCATTTCATTTCGGTTTTGCCTGTTAAAATGCAAAAGTATGCAATACTCGTAATGGTAATTCAACCACGAGGCACGATTTGTCTAGTTTTAAGTTATTTTTTCTTTATTTTTTATTTTTGTTTTACATTGTGTGTACTTGTGGCATGTGCCAAATAAATACATTTTCTTTCTTTCTTTCTTTTCTTCAATCAATAAAGTAATATCTGACATATTGTGACATCTACCAATCCACACTGGGCCCGCGTGGTAGATTATAGCCCATCCCTGGCCTGAGTTCCTGTAGTGGGAACATTATAAGCTGATGCTGATGCTGCTGCTGATGCTGATGCATAAGCTAATGTTGATGTTTCTGGTCCGTTTCTTCATAGAGCGTTGTAATGGGCAAGCAAAGTAGCTTCATCGTTTTGTTTTTTATGTTTGGTGAAAATGGAATTAAAAGATTTGAGTTTGAGTAACCATGTTGCGCGCTTGGTCGGGTCCGGATCAGCGTAATTCAGAAATAACGCCGCATAACTGTTTTTTTTTCTTTAACCTAATATGGCGAAAAGTGGGTGTACTATTAAGTACACCTCTGCCTAACCCATAAAGGATTACAGTTGTGATGTTGTGTTATTGTTTTGTCCTGTGCGAGTGTAATGAATACTTTTTCTTTGTTCTAAAAGTTAAGGTACCCATATAACGAACCCTCTTGACCTATTTAACGATAAGGGGGAGAACCGCATTGATAACTAGGTCTTGCTTATTAGGTAATTATAATATTATTTGCGGTTAATTGTGGTCAGCTACGATATCACTGGGAATAGGGGGTTTCTTCTTGGAATTGAGAATTATGTGTGATGGATGTGCCTCGGACAATGGTGAGCGTAGTATGATTGCAGGGCGGTGTGTATGTATTGGTTTCACTTATTCTGTGGTAACAATTTGAAATTGATAAGTCCTTTTTGCAGCAGAAGTGGTATTTAATTTTATCTTCTTCTTAGTGAATAACCTGGAGTCAAAAATTGTATGCCACCCATGGGTCATGGGACTCTGTCTTGGCTATGCATGCCGTCAAGAAATATCTGTCGGGCATGCTAGTTGCCTCACGATTTACCCAAGAGTAAATAGGTAAGTTCCATACAACCATCTTAAAAATCAAAATGTTTGAAACTTTTTCGATACTACATTCTGACCATACCCCTTTTAGACTTTGCATTTACTCTATTGCATATTGTTAACCTCATCTAGTAATACTTATTCGTACATCTCTGTCTCGTGAGTCTCATCTCCCTTATCAATACACTGGGCACTCAGTATAAATAGGCGTAATGAGACACTACGCATGATTCGACAAAGAGTCTTGAATAATCAACACTACTTCATTCAATTCTTCAAGAAAATCTTTAAACAAAATGTTCGCCCTCAAGATAGTACTTGCGACAGTCTTCGTCGTCGTAAGCGCCAGACATCTGCCAAGAGACGACTACATCTACAACCAAGGATACGACCAATACCTCAACGTGCTCAACGAGGGACGCCCAATCTTCGAAGATGAAGAAGTAATCCTAGATCCAGTTGAAACCTACCATCCAGGCCACTTAACAAGAACCCGCAGACAAGCAGCTACCAGCGTGACCCTCGATTCCGACGGTGGAATAGGCTTATCTGGTCAAGTACCACTAGCTACCGGCACGAAGAACCAACTCAGTGCTCTCGCGGGTGTGAACCTTAATAACCAAATGGAAACAGCCGCTACAGGTCTTGGTTTACAGCTGGACAACGCTGCTGGTCACAGCTTGTCGGTGATGAGGCAGAATATTCCCGGCATTGAAAATTCATTGACTGGTGCTGGGAAATTGAATGTTTTCCACAATGATAACCATAATGTTGATGTGACTGGTTCCCTGACCAGACACATGCCTGTTGTACCAAATGCACCGAACTACAATTCTCTTGGAGGTGGTGTTAACTACATGTACAAGGACAGGATTGGAGGGTCTCTCGGCGTGGATAGTACCCCGTTCCATAATCGTATGGACTACTCCGCTTTGGGTAAGCTGAATCTGTTCAAAAATCCGACCACTTCTGTGGACTTCGCTGGCGGTTTCAGAAAGATGGACGTTCCTCACTTCAGTACTGGTTGGCAACCCAACTTTGGGCTCACCTTCAGCAAGTATTTCTAGTTTTGGTGTTAAGTGATATTTATTCTATTATCTATGTTTAAAATGTATGTGATTTCTGTTAATATCTTCTATGTCTTTTGTAAACATAGCCTGCTTAATTATTTAGTGTTACTTTTAAAATCTTATATGTATTGCATTTATTAAACAAATAAATTATTTTTAACTAAATTTGAACATTTTCTTTCAAACATTAAAATTAACATGGTATTTTTGTAAGTTACGAAATCATTCGCTCAAGTTTCCATGGCAGTGTAAATGTTACGTTTTGCAATATCATAAGTAGATGAAATTCTGAATTATTGTAAAATTAAACTTTTGAATGGTGTTGACATTTGATTGTTGATGTTTTCGTTGTGGATGTCATTGTTAAGTATTCCACTCAGACAGTCTATTATTTAATTTATTTACCTACTTAGATTTTTTTTACTATAACCCTGACAGAGGAACATTCCAATTTCAACCATAAGTACTTATTTCACTTTTAGATTTCACCTACCATATACCCGTTACACTCCTTTAAGAATTCCTTCATTAACTTTTGGGAGCTGCAGTTAATTGAAATAGGATAGTTTCCTCGAAGTATTTTAACTCGATTACAAACTATGGGTAAGGAGGAGCTCGTAGTTTAATAATAACAGTCGCTCGAGTTGATCTTCAGGTAGTAGTTGTAGTTCGTTGGGCTCTAAGTCTTGAACTACTACTACTCAGGATTTCTAAATCGACGATTAGATAGAGATTAGATTCGATTCGATCCCCGCACGGAACAAATTTCGTCTCAGAGAAGACAAGGAAAAGTAGCAACGACCTCATTAAGTTTCAAAACATAATTTAATGTGTAGTGTCAAAGTAGGTATCTGTCAGGGCTGTGGGTTGTTCGAAAGAGATACCGGCCTCGAACGGCTAAGAAGGAACATGGGTGGTTTTTAGTCAGTAGAAGTCTGGCACTCCCTACCGCTGTCCACTCTGCCCAGAGCGGAAGTAGTCATTTGATGATTTCCCACCATGCAAAAAAAAAAAAAAATGTCGTACCTTTTAAAATATAAAAGGTAACAAATATTTATCAAAAAGTCTAACTTGGATAGTAAATTAAATATAAATAAGTGGGTGTTTATAACACTCAAATGCTTATTACAAAGTTTTTCCATTAGCCGGCGGAACTCTGGGCTTAATAGATCATATGGTTTTGGCCTCAAGTTTATTTATTTATTTCCGTACTTTTTTATTTTATTTCTTGACTGCCTCGTTGAATAGTGGTCGCAATCGCCACTGCTAAACATAAGGTACGGGATCCGATTCCTGGGTAGGGCAAATTGTTATTGGGTTCTCCATTACGAGATTCTTAGTAGCAGCCTCTGTTTTAATTTAGTTTGTAAGGATCGGGGAACTAATAGGCTGCGTCATGTATTGTGAATCTGACAATCAATGTGTGGAGCATCACCTGCCTAGCCTGTTCGCAATTATCTTGGGGTGGGCTTTCCGTCTAAATGAAGCCTATCTGACCGTCGTAACCCATAAACCGTAATATGTTCCCTTTTGGTAAAACTGATTGCTAGATTTTTGTGATCAATGTGTGAAAAATATCGTGCGAAAATTGAAAATACAAATTTTCAATTTTCAGCGCAGAGTTGAAAGATAGAAACCCAACCGCGTATTCATTTAGTTCCACCTAGAGTTGGTGAAAACTTCTTAGCTTTCACGATACAACCTTGTTGAAATATTTCTCCGTAATGAAGCCTATTTCTCTATTTGTCTGCGCAAATTAAATTAATTCATCATCACAAGTGGTGTCCCCATTCTCTGGGAATAAAGAAAAATATTGCTTCATTATGAAAAGTCCTTTCGTATTTTTTGCAATGAGGTTGTGCGGCTAACATTTTTAGGGTTCCACCTAAAAGGTGGAAATTTCCTCTTAACAGTGTGCTGTTAGGAGGAAATTCGTTTAGTGTATTGTTCAAATAAACGCTTTCACCTATTTTCTTTCCGGTTTATGACTAAAGCAAATGCTCAAAATTATTTATTTATTTATTTAATAAACTTTATGCACAACAAAATCGTACAAAGGCGGACTTAATGCCTTGGGCATTTTCTACCAGTCTACCTTAGGGTGATGCAGAGACAATACATAGTAGGTGCAAAACAGAAAAAAAAAACCGTAATAGAAAAGCTATATACCTAAATTATAAGAATAAATACATACATATATACATACATAAAATATATAAAGTTATGAAAGATAGGCAAGGAAAACTTATCTATTTAGACCACTGTAAACAGAGGCCCATTTCAGGCACTAATCTGCATAATTCTCATGTGACTTGGCCAAAGAAATGTGGGTCGTCCGGGCGGCGAGATGGGCCGACGACAAAGTTGCCATCGGGGGCAAAACTTGGATGTGGCTGGCACAAGACCATGGAGATAGGCACAAAGAAAGAGAGGCCTACCTAGATTATGTCTGAATTCAAAGAGACCTTTTTTTATTGGTAGGTGGAAAATCATCAAATGACGCTCTTGGGCAGAGCGAAGGGGAGTGTCAGACTTCTACTGAATAAAAGCCGAACCCATGATCCTTCTTTGCCCTTGTGCCGAGGCCACGTCATCTCATACTAAAATCCGCGGCCCCGACGGGCATTCAAAGAGACCTCTGATTTTGTTTCAGCTGTTTCTTCTAAAAGTAGTCAGGTGCGGATACACTGGACTTAGGTCTTCTTCTTCTTTTCGTATCGATTCTACTTCATACGGTTTGGGCCCAGTACGTAGCCACGTTTATTGCAGCGGCGGAGGCGCTGTTCAGGTCGTCAAGGGTGCATGTATGAGGACATCTAGGACACTCCAGCAGGTGGGGCATTGTTTTGATCCGGAGCGCCACACTCGTTCTCGGTGTTGGAGGAACCAATAATACCCCACTTTGCGAGATTATGTTTGCAGCGGCCCACGGGCCCACTTGGGTTCGGACTTAGGTATATCTAGTCCCGTCCCGTAGTCTAATAGTCCCGTCGGGGCTGTGGATTATCGAAAGGATAACGCGGCTCCGACACAAGGGCGAAGAAGGAACATGGGTTTGGTTTTTAGTCAGTAGAAGTCTGACACTCCCCTTCGTTCTGCCTAAGAGCAAGGGGGGGGGGGGGGGGGGTTATTCGATGATTTTCCACCCACCAAAAAAAAAAAAGGTAGGCATATCCAGTTTAAAAAAGTGCGAGGAATAAGTGTTTGTAAAAACCTAGTTATTTGCAAAATAAAAGTCATTTATTATTAAGGTTTCAGGATAATCCCCAATTTGCCTAGGTACCTACCTAATTCTTTATTGGTTTATTTTATTTATTGTCTATTGCTAGCCATTTTGTTGACAAACTGCCAATTATATTGAAATATTTTCAATTTGGTTAAAAAAAGAGAAGATTTCAGATTAGTTTTTTGTCCCACTGGGACGTATTTATTGGGAGGTATAATTTGGTCTCCTTTTTGTTCTTTGAATATTTTTTTTGTTTATATTATTTGTGTTAAATCAATGTATATTTACATAGCATAACATAACGCCTGGAGTCCCCGAAAGGTTAAGCAGAGGTGTACTTATTCGTACACCGACATTTCACTTGATTGGTTATGTTTAAGTCCCATGTAAAAGGGGGCGAGCTCATTGCCTTTTTTATTTTTGGTGGGTGGAAAATCATCGTATAATCCCCCCCCCCCCCCGCTCTTGGGCAGAGCGAAGGGGAGTGTCGTACTTCTACTGACTAAAAACCGAACCCATGTTCCTTCTTCGCCCTTGTGTCGAAGCCGCGTTATGCGAGCCCGTTGCCTTAACCGGGCACAAATCCAGACTCCACGGGTGCTTCGGAGAGTTTTGTTTGAATGAAATATCCAATCATATTTCGTCCGACCCGTGGAAAGTACCCAAAACCTCATGCTCAGAACGCGCTTCCGACCAATCGACGAATGAGGCAGTCGCCGTGATCCGTGGCTAATCCTATCTGAAACCGTGATCGGTGGAGACAATCTCGTCTGGGGTAAAATTCATTTGTTTGTCATAGAAATATATGTTTTATTAGGTTGCTATAATCTATAAATGATTATAGGTCTTTTTTTTTTGGGTGGATAATCATCAAATGACCCCCCCCCCCCCCTCCCGCTCTTGGGCAGAGCGAAGGGGAGTGTCGGACTTCTACTGACTAAAAACCGAACCCATGTTCCTTCTTTGCCCTTGTGCCGAGGCCACGTCATCTCGTTCTAAAATCCACGACCCCGGCGGGATGATTATACTTAGGTCTCAAGTATATAAGACGATCTATCACATTTTTTGTGAACGAAGTCGTGAGCGAAGAGCTATAGTTAACTGAAAAAGTGCCAGAACCCGGCCTTCATTTATTTACAAGAAAAGGTGAGATGCATCATTCACATCATTCACACAGATTCTACTACATTTCCTGAAGGTCCCATACAGGAGGGTAATATAGGACCCTTCCTTGACGTTATGTAGTGTCCAGTCCACACCCTGAGATAAATGATGTGAGCGAAGCTGTGTTACAGTCAGAACTGTTACTCGGTCAAAACTTCTTTAGACTGGTGGCCCGTGTGGTGGATTAAAGCCCACCCCTCTCCTAGAGAAGTGGCCTGAGTCCCTGCAGTGGGAACATTATAGGCTGATGATGACGTTTTCTCTATTAAAATAATTATGTTAGCTATAGCACAAGGTTATCCAAAGAGTCATAAAAAAAAACCTAACAACCTAATAATTTTTGTAATGACCTTTACGATGGACGAAATGTGTACGAGTAGATAAATAAAAAAGTGAAAAATAAAAACTTTTTTACAAAAAATAAAACCGACTTCAACAAAAAATAAATCACAAAAAAGTGAAAAATAAACTTAAGAAGAAAAATCTGCTTCTGAAGTCGGTGACTTTTGTTTATTTGACTTCATGTTTTTGCCACCGACTTCGTTGACTTACATATTTTATTATCCTGAACGTATCTTTTTTCAAACAAAAAAATAATTATTACTACGGAACCCTACACTGAGCGTGGCCCGACACGCTCTTGGCCGGTTTTGAAGAGTTCCATTGTATATCTCCGAAGATCAGCACCAGATCTTCACCAAATTAAAATGGGACCACCTCAGGAGTATACTCTTTCAAATAAAAAAAGAATTTTGAGAATCGGTCCACAAATGGGGATTTCAGGTCACAAACATAGAAAAAAAATACATACACACGAACATGGAACCTCCTCCTTTTTTGAAGTCGGTTAATAAACAGACACCCCTCCCTAATTAAGGTTCTAAGTGCTTAAATGTGAGTTATCATTTTAATAGCCTAAACCGGTCTAAAGTAGTTCTGACTGTATTTCAATTTTGACTGTGACATAATATACACCCTTGAACCCTCTGCAAACAGCCGTCAGGTTAACTTAGTAAACAAATTGTATAATTCAGTGCTTGCCTTCATGTTTAACGCCCACGTAATCAGGGTTGCTACGGGTGGAAGGAATCTGACTTAGATGTTCGAGGTTAACAGTTTTGGGTAGGAAAGGATTTGAGTCTTTATTTTTACTCACGTTGGGCAGTGGTTTACCTAATAGTATAGTCACATTTTGTCAGATATATTTTAAGTTATATATATTAGGGGGCGAGCCTATTGCTTTCAATTGGACAGAAACCTAGACCATGGCTGCTACTGAGAAATTCCTAGTAGAAAATCCCAACGACAATTTGTCCGTTTCGAGAATCGAACACGGGACATCACGCTCAGCAGTCGCGCTTGTGACCACTGGGCTGAACGACGGAATCCTTAAATTCTCAGATCTTGATTTTGCCACACTCGATTTTATTTCATTGCAATCATTAACAAAATCTTTCATCTTGAATTTATCTGATAACTTATTTTTGATATTATTAATTACCCTTTTGTCTCTACAACATATCAAACATATCAGTCCGTAGCGAGCAGCGCTAGCGTATCGACGCGTGCGCGTACTCAAAGTCGTGAGCTCTGTTAGCGAAAATGTCGTCGCATACAGTAAAGTGTGTTAATTGCAATGTTGTAATTGATGAATTGTTGACATTTATTATGAACAAAGTGGACGTGATGGACCAAGAAAGTTTACGTCGTATATGTGTCTCATCGTTTAGTGTGGAGGAGGTGGAGATGTCGAAAAAACTTCTCTTTGATTCCATCTCCACCGACATCAGGAACATTAAGCGGAAGAAGAAAAACGATGGTAAAATACAAAGAGATCTAGAGGATATCGTAACTGTGATTAAAAGTACTGACCCTGAGAAAATTCCAATATTTGTCGCAAAGGAATTGCACAGATTACCGCCGGTTACTTTTGACCATGTTGATGTGACTAGTCTTTTGAAAGATATTGTATTATTGAAATCACAGCTAGATCACATCAAGAACAATTATGTTACAATTGAACAATTCAATGAATTGCAATCAAAAACGGATAATTTAAAACATGATTCGTTATTTTGTTCGCCTAATCAGACGCCCTCATATGTAAATAAAAAAGCGCGTAAGGTAAACAGTGCAGAAGTTGAGCCGCGGTCTGTGAGTTCACCGGTAGCGGGGTCGATGACCGAGAGACAGAGCACGAGCGACTGTGTGTCTCTCTCACGCTCGAGCACTGTGAATGCGCCCGCGCCCGCGCCGCTGCCGTCGCCGACGCCGGCCTGTGCGGTGGGATCAATGAGTCATTGTAACAGTGAGCCGGCAGCGGACTATAGCGAGCCGGCACTAGACAGTGTGGAGCGTATACAAACACAAAGCAAGGAAATGAATGTTTTAGAGCAGAAGCGAACGTTTGCGGGCGTGGTGACGATTGGAAAGATCAATCAACGATCTGACACTGATAAGTGGACTGTAGTACAAAATAAGAGAAAGTCGAAGAACAAATTTATTACTTCTAGAGGGAAGGCGTGCATTGATGAAAATAGCAAGTTTAAGGCCGCTGATACTAAGATACCTCTATTTATCACCAATGTACACAAGGATGTGTCACAGCAGGATGTAGCTGAGTATATTTTTTCAAAAACGCAAGAAGAAGTAGTGCCTGTTAAAATTAAAATGGCAAGAGAACGTACTTACAGCGCCTTTAAAATATATGTGAGCAAAATTAACTTGCACACGTTTCTTGATGACAGTATGTGGCCTATGGGTATTTCTTTCAGGCGCTTTGTTCATATGACTGGCAAAAATGAAAGCCATCAGCAACGTATGGCTGTGATGCATCATACAGAAGATATTGTTAATGGATAGACAAGGAAACGTAAGATTCATTTCATTTAACTGCAAGTCTCTGAAGAGATCGTTAGATGGAGTAAGAGATTTATGTGGCACAGCGGACATCATTGCGCTGCAAGAGACGTGGCTACAGCCCCATGAGCTTTCAGAGTTAGAGGCGGTCAGTAAAGAGTTTGGGAGCACTGGAACATCTGCGGTAGACGTCTCAGCAGGCCTTTTGAAGGGCAGGCCTTATGGAGGGGTTGCCTTATTGTGGAGAAAGAGTGTTTTTCGATCGGTCATGATTATCGACTGTAGTGATGTTCGTTTGTCAGCGGTGAAAATACAAATGAGTGGTGCACCTATTATGGTGTTTAGTGTATACATGCCAACTGACTGTGTTGATAATCTACCTATGTTCACACAGTGTTTGAGTTCAATCAGTGCTATTGTAGAAGATAATATCGACTGTTCCGCGGTTTACGTACTAGGGGACTTCAATGCACATCCTGGTGAGCTCTTTTGTAACCATTTATTGGACTTTTGTGATGACCAGCTCTGGACATGTATGGACCTTAGTTTTATGAATAACGATGATACGTTCACTTTCATAAGTGAGGCTCATGGTTGTGTGAGGTGGTTAGATCATTGTGTAGTCACGAATGCAGCACTGTCGACAGTGGTTAACGTACAAGTCGAGTATGACGTGCAATGGTCTGACCATTTCCCACTGATAATTGATTGTGACTTGGATCTAGTGTATGGTGAGCAATTACCAATCTGTGCACCAGTGTTCAATAGGGTTGTTTGGGGTGAACGTACGGCTGAGCAAGTGCAGAGCTATAATAAATTATGTTGCGCTCAACTACGTGATATCGATTTTCCGACAGAACTGAGTAGTTGCTGCGATGGAATATGTTCCAATGCTGAACACAAGTTATTGTTAAAAAGCATGTATTTAAGACTGGTCACTGTTTTGTCTGATGCGGCAACAGCGTCGTGCAAAAGGGTGAAGGCTCGAAGGAGGGGTGGTTATGTTGCGGGATGGAACAAATATGTGGCGGGTTACCATAGGGAGGCCAGGTTGAGGTTTTTGGCCTGGGTCGAAGATGGAAAACCTAAAAATGGTCAGACATATGTTGACATGAATGAGAGTAGGAAACTGTTTAAGCAAAAGTTAAAATGGTGCCAAGATAGGCAGGAACAGTTAAAAATGGATGCACTTGCATCCCATCATTTTGCTAACAATTTCTCACAGTTCTGGAAGGAGACGGGAAATATGAGCCAGAAACCTGGCCTTCCTGTGAGTATTAATGGTATCAGTGATCATCACATGATTGCTAATTTGTTTGGCGAGCACTTCAGGGTGATTCCGCGGCATAGCCCAGTCATGTCACGGTCGCCCGTTGCTGGGACCATCGGCCAGAGTAGAGATGTCAGATTTACAGCAAAGGATGTTAGAAAAGTTATTAACAGTATGAGCAGAGGCAAGTCTCCTGGATATGATGGTCTCAGCATCGATCATCTTAGGCATGCTGGAGTCCACCTGCCGCGCGTCCTGTCCATGTTTTATAATCTCTGCCTTTGTCATGGTTATTTACCAGAGGAACTTACAAAAACCATAGTGGTTCCAATTGTAAAGAATAGGACTGGGGACATTTCGGATAAGAGTAACTATCGTCCCATCTCTCTTGCGACCATAATAGCCAAGGTGCTGGACAGCCTGCTTAATAACATTCTTATCAAACATGTAAGTTTGCACGACGCTCAGTTCGGTTTCAGAGCTGGGCTTTCCACTGAAAGTGCCATATTATGTCTTAAGCAGGCTGTACAGTACTATACGGATAGAGAAACACCGGTATATGCGTGTTTCTTGGACTTGTCAAAAGCTTTTGACACAGTCCTATATGATAAGCTTTGGGACAAACTGGGTAGGGCGGGGGTACCAAGTGAAGTCATATCACTGTTGCAAGACTGGTATCACCGTCAGCGGAACCAGGTGAGATGGGCTGGTGCCTTATCCGAGCCCTATGGCATGGAGTGCGGCGTGAGGCAGGGGGGACTGACCTCTCCTTTGTTATTCAACCTGTACGTGAATGACCTTATCGGTGAGCTTAGCAGCACTCATACCGGTTGTCATATTGATAGCGTATGTGTCAATAACATTAGCTACGCGGACGATATGGTGCTGCTGGGACCATCGGTTGGTTCTATACGAAAGCTGTTAGCTATTTGTGACATTTATGCGGGGGAACATGGACTGACCTATAATATTTCCAAAAGCAAAGTTCTGCTTTTCAAGGCGAAAGTCAGTGTTTCCGTGCCAGTGTGTGTTCCTCCAATTAAATTGTATGGTGAGGAACTGCAGAGAGTGACCAGTTTTAGGTACCTGGGTCACATTGTGACAGAGAATCTGTCCGATGACGAGGATCTGGAGCGGGAGCGCAGAGCATTGGCGGTCCGAGGGAACATGGTTGCCCGTAGATTCGCTCGCTGCTCTATTCCAGTTAAGATAACCTTGTTTAAAGCATACTGTCAATCTTTTTACGCGAGCAGTCTATGGGTAAATCATACCCGTCGGGCTGCCAGTGTTCTGCGCGTTCAATACAACAACATCTTTAGGATGCTGTTGCGGCTGCCTCCCTATTGCAGTGCGTCGCTTATGTTTGCCGAAGCTCGAACGGATGGCTATCCAGCTATAGTTCGGAAAAGGGTTGCTTCGTTATTACGACGAGTGAGAGACAGCAGCAATGGCATCCTCAGGATGATTGCTTCTCGCACTGACTGTCCGATCCAACATAAGTGGATGTGTATAACTACCGGACAATACTGACGTGCTATTGCTTTGTTTTTGTGATGTATATAATGTGTGCAATTTCTAATTTTATTGACTATTTGACATGATGATCAATAATATATTAATTTTGTCTTTTGTTATTTAATTTTCTTTGTGTAATTATTTTCTATTTTAATTTCTATTGTGTGGTTATAATTTTGTGAATGTTATCTGTTTTTAATTGAATTTATTGTTTTTGTAAAGTTTTGTATGTGTGGGCGGGCTAATCTATTCTGTTTTGTATTGATGTATGGATTGTATGATCTGAAATAAACTTTTATATTATTATTATTATTAATGCCCGATTTCTGAGGCACTTTATCTGTGGTTATCTATTCATATGCGTACATTTGAATAGATACACCACAGATAAATAAAGTGCCTCAGAAACCGGGCATAAGAGTGCTACTTATGTCTCTGTTTTAAGCTAAGTTAGTTTTTATTTCGCAATGTTGGTCAGTTGGATAATGATAGTGGGTTCAAACATCAATGCGCACCGCTTTTACATTTTATCACCACTGCTCTTTAAACAGTAAGGAAATCACCATTAGGAAACTAACATGTTCTGAGGCTTATTTACCTACCAATCAATGTTGTCAAAAGAAAATAAACTAAGCATGATTAAAATGTTTGCTGCTAACTTGGAAATCTTGTCGTGAAATAATTTACTAATCTAGATATTTTAGGAACACACTTTATCTCCAATATCAGAGAATTTCAAATATACCTTTTTCAGATATTAAAGAGACAGATATAAATACTTATACATACTTTAATATGGAGAGGGCTGTATGCTCGGAGTTTCCTTGCGTGATCGAATCAGAAATGAGGACATCCGCATGAGAACCAAGGTTACCGACATAGCCCGAAGAATTGCCAAACTTAAGTGGCATTGGGCAGGGCACATTGCTCGCAGGACGGATGGCCGATGGGGCCGAAAAGTTCTGGAGTGGCGACGGCGAACCGGAAGACGTTGCGTTGGAAGGCCTCCCACTAGGTTGACCGACGACCTGGTCAAGGTTGCAGGAACCCGCTGGATATGAGAGACGCACGGGACCGGTCAATGTGGCGACGCCTGGGGGAGGCCTATGTCCAGCAGTGGACGTCTTTTGGCTGAAATGATGATGATGATGACTTCAATATACATAGGTTCATAAAGTCACGCAGTTTTCCTATTGGGTGTGCAGAAACCACATAACGCCACCTGCTACGGTGCTCACATACTCTTTTACTTCGTCCACATTCCTAAACGCACGGTTCCAGTTTACGCTGATCTCGCACTGTATGGAAATCCTATACAATGCGAGACCAGCTTATACTGGAAATGTATAGCTTGATGTGTAGCCGTCTGTACTACACACTTGTCCTATCTTACTTAATAACCTCATCAATGAGACAACCACATCACACTCACATATTTTAAGTAAACCAAAATTAATACTTGATACCATTCTCTTGGCAACCCTATTCCCCCATTGTCAGTACACAATGTGCAATAACTTAAACTTCACCATAACTTAACAGGCTGCGATAGCGTGCATTGTCTGCTAAATCTTCCAGATGAGCTATATATTTTAGCTGAGCTTTTGGTGTACTTATTGTTTTAGAATGAACATCATTCATATTGTTCTGGAATAAGTATTGTATAATTGAGGGCAAAGCCGCGAAGATATTGTCATTAGTGTGGCTGCTACTAAGTTACTGATAGAAAAACTCTATAACACTTCACCTGGGAAACGAACCCTGGACCTAATAGGTACTCAACAGTCGCGCTTGCGACCATTAGACCAACGGGTAATAATTTGTTAATACACTTTATACCTAATAACAATAATAATTCAATGACTTCCTTATCCGGTGTAACAGCTGCTGAAAATTATTAATTTTACAGCTCAATAAAAGATGGTGAACATTTTTACGGCCACCACCCCATGTGACACAGTTTAATAGATTAAAGGAGTTAAGAGTGTGCTATATAATAGGAGTTCGAAACCTTAATCTTCCAGTAAGAATGTGAAAGATAAAAAAATACATTTTTATCATTTTATGGATACTGATGATCTACACAATAGACATTTTCTCAAAAATGGTATGTAATGTTGCCATAACATCTCTAAAAAGTATCCAGAAAGTGAACTTTACCGGAGACTTATTCACAACTGTCCAGTAAGAAGCGAGATTTTAAATTTGGAATCTCCTACTGTCCAGTACAATTTACTTACTGGACACTAGGTCATCCTCTTTAGATCTGTTTAGAAAAAAAAACATAGTACCAGACACAGATTAGAGTTTAGCCAATATAACATGGTTATAGAAGGGAGGTTCCAAATATATATCTATCTCTCTTTTTGGTATGACATTTTATGAGATACATATATTTTTGGAACATAACAGAAACAACAGGAGATATGGCAAGGAGGCGTGGTACATGCGAACTCATTTGGCTGCGACGCGGCCTGATGCCACTTTCAATAATGAGTCGAATGTCAACTTGCGACGTCTTCACTGCTCGTGATTTTTTACAAAATGCCGCGTTGTTCAGTGAATGTTTGTGAAAATAATAACTGTATTGTGAATTACACGAAAGATGGTATCTCATTTCACACATAAGTACTATAACATTAATGTTTTTCATATTAAATTCATTAAAACATTACTTCGTGATACGAGAAACATGGATGAAAAACCAAATTAATTGTTTTCAATAAGAACAAAAACCATTGCTTGCTTAGTACAAATCGACCAGTGAGTTGGCTGATCTAATAGCGCAATGGATAGGTGTTTTACTGATGCTCTCACTCACACAATATTTTCGAAAAGCGGGTGCTGTCAGTTTTTGAGAGCTAGAGATGTGATGTTTGTGGTTGTCGATATTTTATACGATGATCCTGCTTAGTACGACTATGCATGATACAATTAATTATTTTAGACACAATTTGTTACTATACTGTAAGGAACTGCGTATTTTATAGCATTACTGAGAGTTGTCGTAAATGTAGATAAGAAAAACCAATATTCTTTACTACTACTTAAAATAATTATGTATTGACTAATCCTTACTATTATCCTTACTAATATTATATATTATGTGAAAGGAACTCTGTCAGTCTGTCTGACTGTCGAGCTTTCACGCCAAAACTACTGAACCGATTTAAATGAAATTTGGTACACATATAATAATATATAGCCTGAGAAAGGATATAGCCTACTTTTTATTGCGAAAAAAGGGTTGTAAGGGGTTGAAAGAGATACCGCGGCTTCAACTCGGATCGACCTACATTTTGACAGTTTAGACAAATTGAAAGCCAGTTTCCATAAGTATCTCCCCGAATATTGAATTTATTGTCCCTACATTATCCCACTGTGTTGGTGAACAAGGCTACATGTTTATTACCCTATTTTTGCATTAAGTTACCTTGTACCTTACCTTGTTTAATTCAGTTTAATTTAGTTTAATTTATTTATTAAGATTAAATCAGCGCAACTTAGTTATATCTTAGATATATTATGTGTCATAAATAGGCTTTTCATTTCTACTTTTTCTCTTTGAAAGTTACGACAACGTTTTGTGTGCATGCAGAGTTTACCTATAAGTAATTGTTACATTTTATTCTAATTTGTTCATTCTGTTTCATTGCCATGTACTAGTGTAAACAATTGTTGGTGAACCAATAAATAAATAAATAAATAAATAAACACAAAGGGCTAACAAGGAACATGGGTGGTTTTTAGTCAGTAGAAGTCTTACACTCCGTAACATTCTGCCCAGAGCAGGAGGAGTCATTTGTTGATTTCCCAACCTCCAAAATAAAAAAGGGCTTGAAAGTGGGAGATTAATATATTACTTTTAGTCGCGATAATCGACATCCACGCGGAAAAAAACCGCGGGTATCAGCTAGTAAAATATAAATTTACAAACAACAAAAGTTAATATAGATACAAATAACAACGCTTGTATTATTACGCTTTCTTATTATTGTAAACAATACGGAAAATAGTATGTAGATACTTTTATTGCCTACTATTGACTGACTAAATAGGTAATATTCATTGATTACTCGAGTTGGAATATAGGTAACTAGGAACTGATTCAGCATTCGGGCATTAAATAACCGATAAAATGTAAAAAAGTATTGTATGAAAAATATAAGTGTATTTTATCGTTTTTTATTTATTTTATTTTCAGTACCCCATAAAAGCTTTAGTAGAAGAATCGATAACTTTTTGATTTAGTCAATCACTAGTGTCCACGTAAAACAAAATGTACTATGTAAATTGTACGGTGCATGGTAAATACACGCTGCGTCTGAAGGGATAAGGTTTTTATTTGATTGTGTAGTACGTGATGTTTCAAGAAATGCGGGTGTGTGCGCGACAGCGTATATCTATTGTTTTTACTGCTCTGCGTGTGTGAACTGACGACACAGGTTCCTATACATTTTCGGCTAAAAGGCATATCTCCTGTTGTTTCTGTTATCTATGTTTGGAACCTTAAACAGCCATTTTATACTTAGTACTTAGTAATGTTGTAGAAGTATAGTGTGGGATTTTATGATTGTATTTAGTAATTTCAGTTTATTAAAAAGTTTTTTCTAAAGTTGTTTCCTAAACTGCCTCGTTGGTCTAGTGGTCGCAAGCTCGACTGCAGAGCGTGAGGTCCTGGGTTCGATTCCCGGGTCGGCCAAAAAGTGCTATTGTGTTTTTCACATAATAATATGAATGTAACCTTCAATAATAATTAAACGAATTTGTTGTTAAACTTTCTTTAATTTTTGAGAAAAGCATTATACAAACCTCAACCAGTAAGTAAGCCATCCTGGCCTCGTATATAACCAGACCTCACCTGCGGTTCGGTCCGGTTAACTCATGGTTAACTCATACTTGGCCAGGAAGGCTTACTTACTGGATTCTGCAGTAATGTACTAATTTTGTTTGTGCTATTTATAGTGATTAATTTAATAGATTCTTTGTTTGTATTACAAAATATTGTATAAAATCAGGTTATTTTAATCTAACAGACAGATGTTTTACTGAGGAGTTTCTTCTGGCATTTCTTCTTCTCAACTAGGATACCTCCTAGTGGAAGTGTTGAAGGTCGTGCGTAATAACAGCCAAATCAAATGGGTTTAATCTACTTTGAAGAACAGACTGTTGTTTTTTATTAAATTGCTAGTTGCTTCCCTGAAGTAATAAAGGCCAAAATTTGACAGCAGATCGATTCCAATAGGGAAAAAAAACGTTTTTTTCTATCGCACTTTCTAAAATAGAAAACTATGAGGGTATTAGGTAACATACCTACTATACAATGGCAAAACCTTTTTTTTTTTTTAAAAAACGTTGCCCCGCACTTGGAATTTCTCCTGTATCGTGCGTTTACAAACATTGGAACTCACGTACACAAACACGCCCAGACCCGGAACAACTATTTGTATGCCATACAAATACTTGTTCCGTGCGGGGATCGAGCCTGCGACACGTAGCGCAGCAGTCGAATCGCTTAGCCACTGAGCCAACCATGTCGTCAACCTTTCAATTTGGCTGTTCGTACACGATCATTGCGTTATTGTATCATGCTGTCCAGAAACGAGTTTTTCAAACATAAGAAGCAGTGCTTATATTGTTTTTAGGGTTCCGTACCTCAAAAGGAAAAAATGAACCCTTAAAGGATCACTCGTGTGTCTGTCTGTCTGTCCGACCATTCCCCCCCCCCCCTTGTCTCCGAAACTACTGAGCCTAACATTTTGAAAATAATACAGAAATTTGTTCAACGCTTATAGATTACAGGAAAACCTATAAGAAGTCTATAGTGCTAAAATAACATGGAAAATCTCTCAATATCTACTACAATGGTACGAAACACTTCATGAGCAAGTTCGACTTGCACTTGGCCAGTTTCTATTTTTCAGATCACAATCTGAAATTATTCAAAATGCTGAACTATTTATGTCTCTGAATATGTTGCATCAAGGTAAAATAACAAAACACACATCTATACTTTGGCACTTATTATATTAATATCTCGTTTATTTTCTATAATATTTTAATAAATAGGCATTTTCAACAGTGGACAAACATTTAAATACAATTATCTTAATATACTCTACAAAATAGATCTACAAAGTTAGGTAAAGCATCCAGCCATTTAATGGCACTCTGTTACAGGGAAAAGATAGACGTTCAAAAGATAGATGAAAATTTTCACTCCAGTAGTTAATATCATCAATGATGATAATATCTAGTATCTTAGACGACAATCATATTATTATCTTCTAAGATACTAGTTTCGATTGTTTGAACTTTACAGTCGACATCACCAATATGTATACACTTATCAACGCTTAGAAGCAATTTTCGTCTAATAAGTTACTGATCTAACTGATCTAATAAGGACTGAATTACTCATATTGTGTGGTAGTCCTGGTAAGTAATGTTTGGTTTCTCGTTTTGTGAACTATTTGTATGTATTATAATATATATTAGTTTATTTAATTCCATCTTTATGTATATGTATTAGTATGTACGATTTATGTAAGTATATTAATTTATGTTTACAAAATAGTATTCTCCTAATTTATTTATTTTTGTACTCTACCACAATGATGTCCTATTTGACCCTAAGGTCGACTGGTAGAGAATGCCTTGTGGCATTAAGTCCGCCTATATACCACGTTTGTGCATGAAGTCTAATAAATAAATATCTCAAAATTACAATCGTTATTTCAAGAAAAATTCGCGGTTGACCTTTTCCAAGTGTATGAATATTTTTGTTCGTAATACGCGTATTCAAAGTCCAACTTTTTAAAGCTCTATTAATAGCTGGATACTGTACCTATTTACTTTGTTTTTTTACATAATATTAAGAGCTAAAATACTATCTACTGGCAGGTATGACAAGATTGGTTCTTTTAAGTATAGGAGCTAGGTTCACTAAATGCTTTACTACATAGCTGCTACATATTTTCATTTGCATAGCTTTATTACAAATTGGCCACATAAAATAAAATGTGTTACCTATTAAATTTTATTAGTTTCTCAGAAACATAATAATTATGAAACAAAAAAATATTTACATCCTGAAATAATAATGTATACAAGTATGTATAAAGTCAACCATATCGAACTGTGGACAACGGGTTTTGACAGGTAATGTAACAACACATAACGTCTCGTCTGTAATCTTCAAAGGGTTAGGCAAAAGAGAAATTCCCAATAACAATATACCCGACCCGGGAATCGAACCCAGGACCTCATACTAAGAAGCAGCGATTGCAACCACTAGACCAAAGAGGCAGTCCGACATTAAAGAAAGAAATGATGACATTAAAGGAAATTAAATAAAAATTCAGACAAAAGCAGAATACACAATTTTGTTTACAGAATTTAAACTACCTACTCCATAATTTCTACATGCGTAAGACGTCTTATATTCATCATAATTCGTCCATTTAGAAGCTTTATAATACTTAAGATATACTAAACAGTCATTCAGTAAAAGCATTGTCATTTGATCACGTAGGTAACACCTGTGCCTTAAGAATATTGAATTAGGTATCGATAAACTTTATAACACATCAAGGAATACTTTATTAGTAAAAATATCATAATATATTTTGCAAAAGGACCATGGGCCATTTTCTATGGAGACTGGGCGTTAGACCAGCAGTATTAAAGTATCAAATAGTAGTTTATGATTAGGACTTTACTGCATACTTAAGTGTAAACAAGCCAACAGCACGAACTAGTTGGTGGGCGGGGCTAAAATGCATGCTATTTCACCCGACATCACGAGCGAAATGCATAGAGCGAAAGAGACACAACTAAAACGGGCGCGCGATTGTTTCTATGCACACCTTTGGTATATTTGGTTTCATGAAAAATCTATTGAATGTATCTGTTCAAAATCAAATTATTTAAATTTTTTAATAACTAATCTATGTCCGTATGGTTTCACTTTTTTCTTTTTCATACTATATACGTTACTTATTTACGCCCAAAGATGAGTTAAAATTAGTGCTAAAATATGAAAGTTTTGACGTTCATAACTTCCAAATCAATATTTTTTTTTCCAATTCTGCTTCCATACAGACCTAGATAATGATAAGACCAGTTGATACAATTTTTAATTTTGAACCTACACCGTCAAACAGAGGAGTAATCACCTTCGTAAGTTTGTATGGAAGAATGACTGGCTTGTTCAACCTTAAACAACAAGTAAGCGTGCTAACAATCAAGCTATACAAAACCAGTCTATGAAGACCTTTCATTGTACGAAGCGAGGCTACGTTAAATTGGAAATGTGTAGCTGATTTGTCGCTGTGTGTTCTTAAGTTACCGGGAGTAGGCACATGAAATATGTTGCCGTCTGTATGTATTATTGCCAAATATTTGATCAAACTAATAATAGACCTAGTCTAACAAAGGCGTTCTGTTACAGAGCTCTCACAGCCCTTAGTCATTTCTAGGACTTCGGCGGCCTAAATCGGATTAATAACTGTGTGCTTAGTTTTGGCAATGTTACCAACACGATCTGTTGTAAAAACAAAAGGTTGTTAAAGTTAAATCTTAGGAAATTCTCAAAACTTTTTCTATTGCCTTTATCGCAGGTCTTCGTAGACCGGTCGCAATAGTAAAACTTGCAGTATTTATTATGAGCTATGGAATGAGTATATCAATTCTGTTGGATTTACGCCCATTTTGACCAAGACCCTTTGTGATTCAGTAGACTCTGCACAAACGTGCAGAGAAACGTAACGAAAAATTACAAAAGAGTTTTAAAATTCAATATCCGTTTCAGACAATATATAACTTACTTTTAAGAATTTATTTATATCTGTGCGTGATAACTGCTGTACTTGTCGCTGAAAATAAAGCCAAAAATCAGTAGAATTTTTAAATATATTTTTTAATTAAAAATAATAATCGTTTGGCCTCTGATAAATTTCTATACCGTTTCAAGAATAATATGAAATTCCTATTCCTATTGCTCCTACCGTATATTGCCCTTTGACAAAAATAGTGTACGCACGTAACGACTCAAGCCTAAAAACTACAAAGAACAAACATTATCCCTGTGACATACAAAAAAACATCATACAAAACTTTCAGGAAATTCGTAGTCAACACTTTTAGACTTCTGAAAAGCGACCACACAATCTACTTTTATCTTTTGGTACGACACAAATTTCTTTTCACAATCCATGCTTCTAGCTTTGGCGCTGTTTATTAAGACGCTACGTCTCAAAGAGTGGCTTCGACCCAAATTATCCTCTTCGCTGTCTGACCTAATATTTTTACTATTGGAATGACCGATAAACTTGCCAGTATCACCTCCCCTACAATCTTCGCGATCAATTTTATGTTCGACGTCAACCACTTCGGATATCTCAATGTTTCCTTCACTCCTCATCCTGTTTATGATCGGTTTCGTATTTGAACAAACAGGCGCCGATTGTTGCCTCAAAAATGTTCTGTTGGGAAATATTCTTTCAAATAGACCCTTTTCTATTTCTTCTTTGCTCTCAAATTCAGTATCAGTGCGGTCGATGCTACTTCTCTGGCTGAACAATTTCTTCAAACTATTCGTCGTCCGCGTTAAGCTACTGCTCGTTGTCGATCCATTTGTAATCGTTCTCTGAGCTCGCCTTGTCTTATCTACTAACTTTCTCTTATTACATATGCAGACCTTACAAAACCCGATGCGGAATTTCGAAGACATTAAGTTGTAAAGTATAGGATTTATCGCCGAATTTATATAGAGCATGACTCTGGCGAAATAGAGAATGTTATACCATTTCTCTGGGCTGAAATCTTCGTAGAATTCTGGTGGTGTCATTATTATCCACAGGGTCAGAGCTCTATAAGGCATGAGACATAAAAAGAAACATAACACAACAGTCCCAAGCATCAAAATAACTTGCTTTCTCGCTCTTGTATTGTAAGGATCTACAGTTTTGTTCATAACAACTTTAGAAGCTGCAGTTATTAAATTTTTGGCTATAACGCTGTATAATACTATGAGGATGATTAGAGGTAGTACGTAGAGGAGGATTATGATGGCGATGAAGAACGTGATCTGCCAGAAGGTGACTGCTTGCGTGAGGCACTGGCCGTAGGCGGAGCCATCATGGCGGGTGACTGTGTGATGCTCAGCAATTGCCAGGATAGGACTGAAAAGAACAAAGATTATGATCATGATATCTACAAAGGCAACACTAAAACTACGGATGATTTAACAACAGAATCTGAAGAATCTATCTACGAAAATAATAGGTGGAATTCTAATAAAGATGCGGCGCTTTCTCTAATATTTATGTGTGATGCAATCAACCTACATACTACACCATTATGCCCTGCAAATAATATTAAATCATGCAGACGTTTATGATATGTAATTTCCTGTAGATCATTCAAATTCTTCATTAAAATTTTCTGCGCAGAGTTAAATGACACGTTATATTTTATTAATATTAATTAAGAATAACTCTTAGCTGCAGTGTATAAATTCTGTCTAATTTACGATGTATGTTTAATCGACCGTTTTGAATAATTGCTTATTTTATGCGTCCGTTTTATGGGCGTGTTACAACTGTCCAGTCTGAATTATGTTAGTATTCTATTTTATTTAGTTTAAGAATTTGATCAAAAGTTACCTTTAAAATAACTACAATTGTAATGTTTATTGTATGTTATTAATTATTGTTTTTTTTTTACTGTAATCACATTTTTCGCTGTGGCTAAATTGAGACACGCGTTTAAAATTATCAATATTCTGTTGTGCAGCTATTAAATAAATTTAAATTATCAAAGGATATCGACAAAGGCCAGTCATTTTCTATTTTCCAGGCTATCAGGTATCCAACCAAACAAGCAATAGGTATCTCTCATTGTACGGGATATCTATTGAAAGCGAGACCATCTTATACTAAAAATGTATAGTTTGATATGTCACCGTGTGTATATATGTTTTATTCTAACGCCTGCAGCTAAACTGCTAGAAATATTTATTGGAAATTAATATGTATTTTAGGTGTTTTCTTCTTCAACAGCTCTATAAGTTCTATATATACCCATATATTATAATCATTGCTTTTAAAACCCAATTAATTAAACAAAATACCGCTCGTTATTATTCCAACTCGTTAAACATGACAGATGGTACTCATAACCAAAGCATCCAAGTTTATTGTTTTTATGTAATGGATGAGCCTTAAATATTTGGCGGATAGAAAGTGGGTCGTGCCCAATTTGGGGTACTAATGACTCGTCTGCCCATGTATTAGATGTTGGTCAGCATCTTTTGGGTCGACCCGCCTACTCTTTGTTCTGTCTAATAGGAGGTTTGTTTTTGTTTGGTAATATTTTAAGAGAAAAATTGTAAAGGCTGTATGGATATTTGACGTTGTATTTACTTTTTGGCGCTTTTGATAATAATTCTTACTCTTAATAATTCTTACTTAACTGAAACTTCACGATTGTTGATTGTTGTCGATTAACTTAATTTCAAGATTGATTTTCATGTCACTGAATAATTTGAATGATTTTCATAATTCTTTTCAAGATATGGTTTTGGTGTAGGTAGATAGACCGACTCAAGAGTTTTTTTTTCCTGGGACTTACTAAAACAATCAGGTCCTATTTCACGATATTGGAGTACTTAGAACTCAAGTACACACCGAATAAATTCAAAAGTAAATATAAAATTATAGGCCAAGAATGTGAACAATGTGGAAGAGGCCCTTAGTGTTTCAAGTTTGAACTCGATAGATATAAGTAGTCATCCTTTTATAAACATCTCATAAAATAAAACATTTATTACAAAGACTGAAGAGTCAGTTAAAAGTAACTTTACCTGACACATTAAATCAGTATTTATAGATGCTTTCTGCAAGCATTTTATTTTATTTAATGTGCTTATTATTCAATTCAATAGTCTATTCAGTAGAAAAATATTTTAATATTGTTCTTTGCATTTTAACTGGTAATGTTATTTTTTAACTTCGTTCATTAATCAGATTTATTTTGCCATACTTCAAAAACACAATTCAATAATTCATACATAGATAAAGATTTCAAAAACTCATGCAGAAAAATTCTATAAAAATAAAATATAGTAGTGCGACACAAGCAGTTAGTGGAAAACATGAAAACATATTTAGTATACATGTCTTAACAATGTTACATAATAATCCAATAAATTGATGTTTATTTATTTAAAATATGATTGTAATTCGTGCAATCAAGCGTTTATATGAATGAGTATAAGAATAAGATTCATATTCGTATGAAAAACTGGAAACACTTCTATGCTTAGTCTGAATTAATCTGAATTCTTGCTCTACTATGTGTTAGTTCGGTCCATAGATCTCAGCCTTACACAAGTAATATAAAAGACTTCATTATTTACGGTATTCTTAACATTGATTTTTGTCATAGCCTTATTGCTCCTTTTATAATTCCACATTTCCAATAATCACGGAAGATATCCCGTAAGTGACATTTTAAATATAGTTATGAACCGTGAAAGCTTAAAACACATTTTCATTGTCTCTACAAAAAGCTAAGTACAAAAAAAGTCAATTAAAATTGCCATAGTTTAATTTTCATTTGTAATGGCGACTTGCAAAAACTTCACTTATCGCGCTAAAGATCGCTACTGGGTACGAATGGGGACAGGTCGCGAACCTATAGCTTTTAAGCGCCATTTTGTTTTCAGGTCAGTTGAGTGACAGTACATGATTTATGGTGTTCATTGACTTTGCAGTTTCGTTGATTGCCATGGGTGTAAATTGAAAATGAACTGTGTATGTAATTACTTAAAGTACATAGTACGAGTAACATCGTTGCATTTGAAAGTTATAAAGTTTTCAACGGCGTTTCTAATTTATCCTATTAATTACACTTTGGTATTTTTTACGGTATAAAAAGTGTCGTAGTTGGTTTTTAAAATTAAAACCTTACTTTATTATCATCTACCTAGCTCTTTCCCAAATATTTAAGAATCTGCTTCCAAACTAACCTTTACCATAATATTGGAAAGATTTCACTTTTATTTTAACCTTAATCTATAGTTATTACTTGTAATATTAGAGCAGTCTACTATACCATGCTCGACGGCTGGAAATAAAAAAAAAACTTGTAAAATTGTATAGCTTGACAAATAACTTAAATCTATCACGATATTGTTTTTCAAACAATAAGTTGTCAAAATGACTACATCTGAAAATAATAGTAGCTCTTATCCCGTGGTGTATATTAAATATGTTTTCACTATAAAAAAAAACAACAAACAGACAAATAAAGCACATCACACACAATAGCTGTCACAAACATTCATAAAGTAAAGCTTAAAACTGTACGAACCTTGTTTCTCAAAGGGTTATAGTTTATAGTTTGAAATAACTTTATTTTCATCTTTTTTCACAGTTATATTTAAAATAAAATATGCGGCGCGTGTCTTAAACCTGGGTTTAAATTAAAAAAAAAAACCGTAAGCGTTTTATCAAAGATTTTTGTCTTGTTTTGTTCAATAAGAAAGAAAAGAAAAACATCCTATGAAAGTTGTCTCAACAAATAACTTTTTGGAATTACCTTAAAACTCGAAATGTTTTGAAGTCATTCTGATGTGAGGTTTTGCCAATTCAAATGAAATTCCGAATAATTCAAGTGTCCCAACAACATGATAAGTTACGGAACTTAACATGTTTGACTAGATCACTAGACGAACCAATTGGTTCCTTCTGGTGAGAATTCACATAAAAGTAGATATCTACTAATTATAATACGATACGGTTAATAAAAAAACTACAGCAAAGAATCTATAATTAAACAATAATTATTCGGAACCAATGGAATTAAAAACAGTTCCAATCATTCATTCAAACGGAACGCCGTCTGTCGTTCGTTCAGTTCAATTGTTTGAACAATTGAACTAAACGAACGACAGACGGCCAATATGGCGACTGAACGAAGGATTTATTGCAAAACGCCATCTATTATTTAAACACGGAACCAATATAGGGGACAACGTCGCGTGTAGAACTCCAATAAGCTGTGGTATTAAAAATTCTTTAGAATAGTGTATTAGAGCAGCCAGTCTTCTACTTGAAAGGATTCTTTGTGGAAAGAATATTATGGTTGCTGGCAAATGTGGGGCGTTTTGTTTAGACTGACTTGTGGTACGAGTGTAGAGCGTTGAAATTGAAAATACCTAAAGAGCAATGTTGTTGGGCATGCAGTTTCTAGTAAAGATATATTTAGACCGATGTTGTAACTGTGGTGGACTTAAATTGTCATATTAAATTAATGTAGTGATTTAAAATATCCGAAATATCACTACAGTGGCTTCCAATTAAGTACAATGACCAAAATCGATCAAACAATAAGCCATGTTTGCAACTATGGATGATAAAAAGTTCAATACAAGTACATAGTTATTACTACAGTGAAACTAAGTGGTTAAGTGGGACCTGGATAAGTGAGAAACCTCCATAACTGGAACTCATACTGAGGTCCCAACACTCAACACAACATATCTGAGACACTGGGTAAGTGGAATACCTACCTCTATTAAGTGAGACAAAATAGCAGGTCCCTTGAAGTCTCACCAGTCCAACTTTAATGAAACCTAACTTCAACATAGTCCCAATATCAAAACCTAAACTTTCCCAACTAATACACGAACAATTTAGGGCCAATTCCGAATGGCAACACCCTAGCTTTTACGGGTTGCCAGCCAATAAAATGCAAAGCGCAGAAACTTGCAAGTAACGTTATGACGAGCGGCCAGCTGTTTTTATAGCTTGACGTATGTAATATGTAGCCGGGGCTCGTTCAGCTATGAAACTATAAAGTAGCTTGGACATTGTACAATATGTCCGAATGGTTCACAAGAACCAAAACTCGAGGTTTATGGTTAAACTCGTTAAAACTGTTCGGGAAATATTTTAGATTAGACGAAATGTAGGTCGAGTGAAAAAGTTATTGTTGAACTAAGTAAAATGTGTTAGAAGTTGTACGGTTTTATTTCTACTAAGTTTTAAGTTAGTTGATTATGCAAAAATAGACTTTGAATCAAAGGACTTTGAAAATTATTCAGCTCTTTTACTGAATAAAATCGTAAAAGTAGATCTTAACCTATTCCAGCCAAAGTAAGAAAATGAAAATTTCACCCACAATTAGTAGCACAGGGTTTTCATTTTGCCTTTTTTCCAGCTACATATTGAGATCAGTGACTTGTCTATCCAGATGCTCCTGAATATCAAAGCTAAGTAACTTTGTACTAATCATTACAGAATAAAATATCGCTCCATTTAAAATACTGGTATTCAGCTGCATCCGGTAAGACTGGAAGCCAACCCCAATATGGAGAAAAAGGCTATAGATCATGAGTAGGTACAAAGTAACTGAATTTCAAGAAATAAATCCTTTAGATCAGTGTAAATCACACAAAGCTTCCAATGAAGAGAATAATCTTAACTCAATAGAAACATCAATTTCAATTTAGAAACCTAGACTTTCAAAACACAAACAAACAGCAATATTGAGAAACACCACCACGGAAATACATAGAAAGAAGAAATAAGCCTCAACTGACATATCAAACAATAATACGAACTGTAACATCATTAAACCTTCGAGACCTGACTCAAAGAACTACCAAATAAGTTTTCGCCATCGGAAACAGAATTACTGTCAGAAATAGAGTTTGTTCATAGACTAAATGAGACAAACAACATTTTTGCTGGGGACACAATTTTTGGTAGGAAATTGTTATTTCTAGATTATATTGTTGTTTTGGATCTAAGCAACAAAATAATAGAACTGAAAAACAGGCTAGTTAGAATGAAAATCCTATTGGAACAGACAGACAATCGTGAAAAAAAATCGCAAAACTATAAGTACACTTTTGTTTTTTTATAATTTTAATTGACAAGAAATACCTCAAATAAATTGGGATAAGGGCAGGAGAATCAGCATAATCATTTCAGCCCACTGTTGGGTATAGGCTTTCCATTCGTCTGCCACTATTCTCCGTTCAGTGGGTCACTCATCCATCCGTTTATCGCACCCCTGACGCTTTTGGGTAGCCCAGGTTTTTCAGGCCCAACCATAGCCACCATTCGGTCAGATCCTTACTCCATCAGCCATCTCCTCGTCTAGCAGGAGAATGATGGATATCTCCTTTTAAATTATCGTAATTCTATCTTTCCCAACGAATTGACAACTCACTTTTACTCTACCCAAAAACTGAAATTCTTACCTCGAATTCAGACCAACAAAACGAAAGAAAACTATCAAATACACAGCTATCATTCCAAATAACCTAAGCTGAACTAAAAACGTTGTTACAAGAATCCATTTCGTATTGGAAGTGGGAATTGCAATACTGCAAATAGTGCTAGGATGTCTGAAACGACGTTATATTGAACATTGGCCGTCTTCAACGACTTGCCAGGATATTATAAAGTCACCGTTAGTGTTTTGTCTCTTTCTTATTAGGTTGTTAGGTTAGGTTATTATGTAAATTTGAGTGTGGGATAGTTTTGCTGAGATGAGGAGTAGTTATCTATACTATCTATACTAATATTATAAAGAAGTAAAGTTTGTGTGTTTGTATATTTGTTAAATTGTAAGGGGTAATCTCGGGATCTACTGAACCGATTTTAAAAATTCTTTCCCCAATAGATAGCCACATTATTGCTGAGTGTCATAGGCTACTTTTTATCAATACAATATAACATAACATTACGCCCCACACCCAAATATCGCTACTTATGTTTAAAGTTCCATGTAATAAATATTGGGCTAGCCTATTGCAATCAACCGGGCACAAGTCCAGACTTCATGGCTGCTACTGACAAATTTCTGATAGAAAAAAAAAAGAATGTGGCGCTCTGAGACCGCCGCGGTAAAGCTATTGCATAGCATTTTTTATCAATTATTTAATTTGACAACCTCAGTTGACAACCTTGTTATTTTCCGTAACCATAGCAACCTGGTTGAAAATTTTCGTTAGGGAATTTCTGGATTCGCTCTCCACGCTCAAGGCCCGCGATAGACGCTATGCAATAGCTTAAAACCCAATCATACTTTGCCCGACCCGTGAAACGAACCCAGGATCTCACTTGTGACTTTTCTGTGTTTTATTTCAACTTTATGATCCCAAAAAACTCTTTAGATAGCCTTAGTCATTTTCACACCAAAATTAACTCCTATTACCACAAACTCAGAATAGGGGATCGGACAGGGTCAAAATAATATGATTCTGTTTAGTCCGTAAGTTAGATTATCGAAAAATATTGAATACGTGTTTTTTGTTTTATCAAATCAATAAAAAATGACGAAGATAAAACGCGTCAAAGATCTTGGAGTGGGGCTTGAAACGTCACTTGTGTCGTCAAAATGTACTATCATATGACGTCACACGACTTTTCGAAGCACTGTATCGTCTTCATTTTAAGTTTACGTGAAAAAAGAAAAAATACGTGTCCAATAATTTTTGGAAATCTATCTGACGGACTAATTAGTTTTTTTTTGTCCGATCCCCTATTATGCTTGTTTGTGAAACTTCGACAATGCTTTCCCCAAGTCGTAAAATAATTTCGTCTTTTGAAGTTCACTATGACAACGTGGGTGTCTGTCGAAGTCTTTTGGTCCTAAGTTGAGCTAACAATCGTAAACAATGAATTTCCATAATAAGAAAACTTGTTGGAATATTGGTGCCTAATAATTGTGAGGTCAATTCCTAAGTTTTGTCTTGAATGGAGTTGTTTGTTAGATTTTGAATTGTAGGCATTGTAAATGCGACTATGATGATAAAAGTAGTGGAATAGTTTCTAGATTTTCTTATCAGCGGAAAAAATACCACTCATTTACCGAGCCTTTTCGAAACAAGGTTAGGGTTGGCTTCCAGTCTTACTGGATGAAGCTGAATACACTGGTATTCAGCATGTAAAGTACTGACTTTACATGGAGTGATAGCTTATCTCACCTCTACAACCCAGTAAGTACTGGCTACAACTGTAACGACTGTCAAAGATCTAGATACAAATTACAGCAAAGACCATCATGCTTTCCGAGGCACGCACGGACCAAACAAGACAAGCTCAGCTTAACCAGAAGATCAACCCGAGCGCCTGTTATAATTAAGCCACGAACTCCTCAAGAAAAAATGCTACTAAGTAGAGTTGAAAATGTCATGACGATTCTTACCCTATCTTCATCTTCTTTTACGTGAACTTTTCCGATTTTTTTCGTAGCTTCTGAATGAATACCTAAACAAAAGCGTTTTGTAGAATGTTCGTACAAAATGTTTAAAATACTAAAAGAAAAGTTGTCTTTTCTTTTTTTAAATAATTCAAATATTTATATAATAAGTCCATTGTGTCAGCAACAGCACCTCGTAAAGTAAGCTGCTCCAAAACTACCAATTGAATCCTTAAAACCCATATGAAAGAGTTCATACTCCAATACGAGGATCGCAAGTAACAGCATCCGAACCGTATATACGAAGAATATGAAATGAAGACATCAATAATATGCCGAGGAACCGCTGAATATGTGAATTTCAGTGCAAACGACGTTGGAACTTTGTTGGAACTCAAAGTGGTGTCATAAGAAACTTATTATGGAGGCAAATGAACCAATGTGTAGGGGGAAGCTGACCAAAGAGTGAACGAAAGTGGTACAAGTGAAAATGAAACTTTCGCAGTTAAGTTAAGACAAAGTTTCGAGCACAGTTTAGAATGAACTTGATCGTGTTCCTGAACTATGTTATAAGAAAGATTGTTTCTTTAACCCTGGTAATATGAATTCACATAACAGACTGCCTGTAATCTCTGAAAGGTTAGACAGAGGTGTACCTAATAGTACAGTGAACTCATCTAACTTCGTGATAAAGGCATTTGTAGAAATATAAAAATAAAGTACTAACTAAGTATCAAATATTACCGAATTAGGCGAATCACAGAATTAGATGAGTTCACCTACCTACACTCACATTTCACCAGGTATGTTTAACTTTAATGTGATAATGGGCGAGCCTATTGCCACCAACCGGGTACAAATTCAGACTCCGTGGCTGCTACTGAGACCTCATATGCAGCTGACGCGACCACAAGACCAACGTGACAGTCAACAGATAATATGTCTATGTAATATAGAAAAGATTACAAGATAAAAGAAAGATGAAGTACACTGAAAAAGATGAAAATTCTATCAAAGGGTTCACTGATCATGATTTATGTTCCAATGATTTGACGGATCTACATATTTGGGACTTAGGGAGACAGGGAAAATGTATTAGCTTTCACATTCACATGCCAATAACTCGTCACAATGATCGACATATGAATAATGTTTTTCCACCCTCGGGGATATAAAGCCCCATTTCAGATAATATCTGGGTCCTTAAATCCGCGAAATGGATAGAAAGGATCCGTGTTTTGAATGTGATAAATTACTACTTGAATGATTATCATTTCTCCTCGCCTTTACCCAACTTTATTGGGATCGGCTTTCAGTCTTTAACCGGATGCAGCTGAATACCAGTATTTTATATGGAGCGACTGCCTATCTGACCTCCACAACCCAGTCAGTAGGTAGGTACTGGGGAATACGGTACTTCCTGGTAAGATAGGTTGTCAGCAACGACCATACAGCCACTAGACGCCTAATACTCAATCTAACGCACGAAACAAATTCTGTCAACTCGCTGAGGTGCGGGGGAACGGGGTACTGCATTCTGATTGGCCCTTTCAAGGTCATTGCATTTTTACGGCTCACAGGAGTGGTCGAAACTAATGCGAACTTTGTGAGTGACGACAGCTATAAGATTTATAGCCCTAATGTGTTGACAGACATTGGTCGCCTGTTATTAGGCGTCTAGTGGCTGTATGGTCGTTGGTTGTCAGACTCTCGGGCCACTGACTACCGGTACCGACTATCAAAGGTTTATAAATGGCAGCCGGGATCAACGGCTTAACGTAATAAATTATTGCTAGTTTTTATAAATTGTACAAAAATATATTTAAATCTTAGCTTAAAGCAAAACCAACACCCACAGTCAATCTTGGGTGTATAGTTAATAGCAAAAGTGTAAAACTTGTTAGGAAAGCTGCAGTCCAGCGTTTCCACGCTGCGTTTCAGCCGCGGCAGACAAACGCGCACACATAGCCCCTGTTAATCACAATTATCACTGTAGCTCCAGGCTTGACGATGCAAAAAATAACACGGTTTTATGGCAGGAATTGGTAGAACGTTTTGCTTGTTATAAATGGCAATTTTGACCAAATCGGTGATTCGGAAAAGTCACTTCACAATTTTTACAGCGTTGCTTAAGACTATTTTTCAAAATATATCTTATATCTAGGCTAAGATGGTCAGGGATAGTGGAACTAAGAATTTATGTTCAATATAAACAAGCTCTTATTTAATTGGCCAAACGACAGATTTGGGTGTCCTACTAATAAGGTGAAAGCACAGGGTGAAAGCGCCACGGTAGCCCACGGAATTATAATTTTCTTCCAATTTTCAGGTTGTACGTTGATGAAACCATGAGTCGCACGCGTATATAGTTACCGATTTGTAGTCATTAAATACAACCCTCTTAGTCCATTTTACGCCATTGAATGACTTTTTCATGAAATAATTATTAAATAGTGCTGGGGCGCTTTCACCTTAAAGTCAAAAAGCTAAAGACACTTTTTCCAATGCCTTCCATCTGGAACGGCTGAGCCGGCTTAAAATTTCAACAGCCAATTGAAACTATCAGTCATTTACCAGTGTTCCTACCATCACTGACCACCTGCCACTAAAAGTACCTGGTGAACAGCGCTGCGAAGAACCAGACCAGTGCACAGATGAGGGTCGCCCGTGTCTTGGTGCAGACATAACCGGCTCGCAGAGGTTCGCAGATGGCGTAGTAGCGCTCGAAGCTGATCGCCAGGATCGTGAGAACTGATGCGTGGGTCACAGTCAGCTCCACGAAGGGTACTGCCAGACCTGGTGACAAAAGTTTAGTTGAATTATTGGGTTAGTTTATATTGGGTGTAAAAGTCATCATCGTCACCCTTAACTAATCCGAAAGGGAGTTATTCTGCCCTCATTGCGATTTTTAGGGTTCCGTACCTCAAAAGGAAAAAACGTAACCCTTATAGGATCACTCGTATGTCTGTCTGTCTGTCCGACCATTCCCTCCCTCCCCCCCTTATCTCCGAAACTACTGAGCCTAAAATTCAGAAGTTAGTTCAACACGCACAAAACCATTGCATTGCAGGAAAACCTATAAGAAGTCATGGTACGGAACCCTTCATGTTCAAGTCCGACTTGCACTTGGTCATCGATAGCACAGAGTTAATTTTACCCAAAAAAAAGGTCTACTTTAGTTGCTATAGAATCTTAGGCCAGTATATTAACGTATTATTTTATTCAACTACAAAATATTTTATGGTCGTTGATTTATTCACACTTAATTAAAATATTTCTCTTCAGGACCACGGTTCGAAATATCTTAACTACAGGTATTTATTTAACCTTTCCATCACATAATAAACGCTTCGATACACAGTTTAGTGCAAAATCATGTTTCCTAAATTATTTTTATTTTCAAAGGTGTCTTGGTTACTCAACCATTTGAGGGCGGTTAGAGTGGGGATTTTATACAGTCTCAAAGGAATATTGACTGGTGAGGTTCTAGGTCACAAGCCCGTCTCACTATCCCCAAACAACTCCTGAAAACCAGAATCAACAGTGGTGACTACCAGACAAGCATCGAGACAATGAAGCTCGACGAAGTCCCAGAGTATCAATATTTAACTGTCTTGGATCCCGCAACGAAATTAATCAGAAAAGAATAGCAAAGGAGTAGGAAAACCCAATTTGCACTTAGCTAAAGTTTCAGGTCAGTCTTTTACTATTCTATGTGTAAATGTTTTCTTTTAATGAGGTAAGAATCCCTCACTCGACCCGCTAATTATTAAGCCCGGTGTATTATAAAAGTTTCCCCCATGATGTTGGATCAATATCCACACATCATACATCCCACTTTTGGGTACTTAAAGGCCTTTTTTTGGAGGGATGGGAAATCATCAGATGACTCCTCTCACTCTGGGCAGAGCGGTAGGGTGTAGTGTCAGACTTCTACTGACTAAAAACCAGTCATGTTCCTTCTTAGCCCTTTGTGTCGAGGCCGCGGTATCACTTTCAAACAACCCGCAGCCCCGATGGGACCCGCAGCCCCGCAGCCACCGGTTGGGCAAAGGCCTCTCCCCATGATTTCCAGTCTTTTTTATTCAAGGTGAATGTAGATCACTGGCCACTAGTTTTGTCCAGATCGTCTCACCATCTTCTACAAGATCTACCGCGATGCCTTCTGGCTGTGTCGGGGATCCAGAAAAAGCTATTTTAGCCAAAAGTTCTTAGAGAATGCTACAGACGAAAGCAAACAAAAACGTTTCTTTGTCGCAAAAAAATCTTACATTCTTGAAATGTATTATCCGCTCGTGTGCTCCTGGAACTACTTGTCCCGTAATTTCTGTGCTTTAAATTGCTTCTGGGATCAAGTTATCCCGTAATTATTGTGCCTCAAAGTGACGCCAAATTCCATCCTAAAATCCTTTTCCATTTCCCAGATGCGCAAAGAAACACAGTTATAGATATATATACATATATTTTTTTTAAAACGTTGCCCCACACTAGGAATATCTCCGGTATCGTAGGTGCGTTTACAAACATTGAAACTCACATGTACACAAATACCCAGACCCGGAACAACTTAATGTAGGCCATACAAATATTTGTTCCGTGCGGGGACCGAACCCGCGTCACGCAGCGCAGCAGTCCAATCGCTCAGCCACTGCGCCAACCGTGCCGTCAATTATTACTTAGTCATTGTCTTATAAATAGTCAACTTTTACACATTTGTGTAAACCACAGGTTTATACCATAATATTAATAAGGTGTCAATCAACTAGATGGGCATTTCTCCACTAACTGGAAAATCGTCCATACAAGACTGTCCTAAGCAAACCGTGACAGGGGACTGTTTTTCTCTACTTTTGTACAGAAAAACAGGCCCCTTATAATCAAAAATAATTGTTTTTAACAAGGATTTTGTTTGTTAAAGTAATTAGTCTGTATTTTTCTTTGTAATTCGTAAAAAAAAAATTTTTTTCATTTAAAAAAATGACAGGGGACTGTTCACCAGAGGACTGTTTTTTTTACTTGAATACTTAATAAAACAAAATCATTTAAACATATCAGATTAACCAAACAGATGTGGCTACATCCTAGATAATCAATTCTTTTTAACAAATTTTGATAATTTTAACTCTTAAAATAGTATAAAATAAGCTAGACAGGGGACTGTTTACGTAACGGTCAAGACGTGTAGTTCACCTACAGACGCTGTCGTAGCACTAAAAAAAAATGCAGCTTCCCGCTTAGCTCCACAACCGCACAAAATTCACATCGATTACTTTCTGTATCACGATCTAAATGCATCACGCCAAAACAAAATTTGACTTCAGCGCGGTGTTCAAATTTTAACAGGGGACTGTTTCAATAATTTGAGGACAGCATTCGCACATAGATATTTTGATTTAATTTCAATCGTAAAAATATAATTGTTATGTATTAGATGCTTACTGTTATGTATAATGTATTTGGATATTTTTTATTCAGTTATCAACAGCAAAAAAAGAAATATTTGTTACAAGATTTGTAATTCTGGAAAAGGGACGCACCAGAGGACTGTTTTTTGAGGTGTTTGAGGTTCATTTTCTCAAATATTACATTATTAAATTGCAGAATACGCAGTTGCATTCCAAGAATACGTAATACTATGTCGTTATTGATACAATTAACTGAGAAATATTAAGTTTCACAACATAAAATTAGCTTGGGACAGTGATTTTCCAGTTAGTGGAGAAATGCCCAGATAGACCTATATAATTGTGGCGAATCATAAATTCCTGATTCCCACTACCGCATTTCAATGAGTTTGCTATAGTTGTAAATACTCTTTTCTTTTGTACTTTATGATAAGACAAGTGAAGGCTAGCTGACACAGACCAGCGGTACCATTGTGGTTGTCAAATTGAAAATATATTATCTAACATTAAACCGACTGTATATTATTAATATGAGCGACGATATCACGCTTTGAACTAACCGGCGCAAGCAGGCGCCTAAATTGGTGACCCCGATATTAAAAGAGCAATAAGAAACTTTGGAATCCAGATTGGTAATGCACACAAAATCTCAGACCAAGAAAAAAACATGTAATCATCCATTCAACACTCTTCGGGTAGCAGTTTTCCTGAGATATAAAGAAATCAGTGGAAATGGATCATACTCGCCGTCGTCGCCAGCCATCTCGCGAGTTTGCCAGTGAATTTGAGCGAACATTGAAGAATTTTCTCTAGAAGTAACAGCGAACATTGACGAATTTCCTCTAGAGGTAACAGCGAACATCGAAGACGTTTCTCTAGAGGTAACAGCGAGCATCGAATATAGGTACAGTTTTTTTTTTGTGTTAAGATTTGTTGTTAATACCTGTTTCGCAATGCAAATTTTTTTGATTCCACTATTTTTCTATTGTTTTGTGATTTATATGTGTTCTGGTAGGATTTGTTTGTTTTGCTGTAAAGATTTAGTATCAATATGTCGACCGAAGAAAAAGAAATATTCCTTGACCCTGAATCCGGAACTGAGGGTAGACATACAGTTGAGCCTTGCACATCTAACCCTCAAACCTTACTTGTAAACAGAGTTTCGATCCGTGTTCCCCCTTTCTGGCCTGAACGGCCTGGTCTCTGGTTTGCTAGTTTAGAAGCACAGTTCCACGTTAATGGTATCACTCAAGAACTAACAAAATACTATTATGCCATCAGCCAGCTGGATACAAAATCCGCATCAGAAGTGGAAGACATAATCATCGAGCCACCAAAAGACCATCCTTACTCGTGTCTTAAGAAGGCTCTCGTTTCTCGTTTCTCCTTATCATATGAGGAAAAAGTCAAGAGACTCCTTGAGAAAGAGGAGATGGGGGATAGAAAGCCCTCCTCATTCTTGCGCCATCTCAGGACTCTTGCTGGTTCTTCGTTTCCAGAACAGCTTCTCCGAACTATTTGGATTAATAGATTACCTCACAACATTCAAGGAATTTTAATTGCACAAAAACTACCATCCCTCGAAGATTCGGGTGAGTTGGCTGACAAGTTACAGGAAATCAGTTCGCAACCATTGCACATGCATGCAGTCAGTAGGGCATCAGTGCCCAGTGATGACACCAAAGAGCAAATTAGGACCCTCCAACAACAAGTGGCAGATTTGACTCGGCTGGTATCCAGCCTCACCACAAGTAACAGCAGAAGTAACCGCAGTCGTTCAGGCTCACGGTCTCGCATTTTTAACGGCCTGTGTTGGTATCACAAGCAATTTGCTGCGAAAGCAAATAAATGCATTCAACCATGCACTTGGTCTGCCCCTGCAGAACAGGGAAACTCAAACAGCGGTCAGTAACGGCGACCACTGACTGCTCCTTGCTTAGTCGCCGTCTATTTGTTACCGATCGGTACTCGGGCCGACGATTTTTGATTGACACCGGGTCCGATTTATCTTGCCTACCTAGACGTTTCTCCCAATGTAACAAACAGCCACTACCATATACGAACTTTTAGCAGCCAATGGCACTAAAATAAATACTTTTGGTTTAGTGGAACTAAAATTAAACTTAGGTTTAAGACGGGATTTTACTTGGAAATTCATAGTTGCTGAGGTTGGAATTCCAATAATTGGTTTCGACTTTCTAGCTCATTACCACCTCCTACCGGATTGTGCTAATGGAAGGTTACGAGACGATAAAACAAGTTTGTCAGTTGGAACTGAATTCTCGTTAATAGATCAACCCAGCATTAAAGTCATTCAATCACCCGATTCTCCATTCGCTCACGTTTTGGCCGAATTCCCTAGCATCACACGTCCCCCTTGCGCACCTAAAGAGCCGAAGCACACTACGACGCATTTCATTAATACTACTGATGGCCCACCAGTGACAGCACGACCACGTCGTCTTGCCCCACAAAAGCTTCGAGCTGCTCAAAAAGAATTTGAAGATATGATTCGCGTGGGTACCGCCAGACCTTCCAGCAGTTCATGGTCATCTCCATTACATCTTGCGCTGAAAAAGGACGACTCATATCGTCCGTGTGGTGACTACCGAGCGTTAAACGCCCGAACAGTTCCGGACCGCTATCCTGTCCGTCATATAGGGGATTTTTGCCAGAACTTATCCGGATGCACAATTTTCAGCACCATAGATTTGGTAAAAGCATATCAACAAATTCCACTTAATCCTGATGATATTTGTAAGACAGCCATTATCACACCTTTTGGGCTTTTTGAATTCCCATATATGACCTTTGGTTTGCGAAATGCTGGGCAGACATTTCAAAGATTTATTGACGAGGTTGTGCGGGGATTTAATTTCTGTTTTGCTTACGTGGACGATATCCTCATCTACTCGAGAGACCCTCAGCAACACGCTGAACACCTGAGACTTTTGTTTCAAAGACTACATCAATATGGTGTAGTTCTCAACCCGGCGAAGTGTGTATTTGGAGCAGTCGAGGTGACTTTCTTGGGTTACCGCATTAATGCTGCAGGCACACATCCTCCCGAAGACCGTATTCGTGATTTAGTAGATTTTCCTCTCCCTAAGACCGTACAGGGTGTTCGCAGATTTTTAGGCATGATTAATTACTTCCGCAGATTTTTGCCACACGCCGCGAAGTATCAGGCTCCTCTAATAGATGCAGTTGCTGCTACCAACAGTAAGGGTGCTAAACCATTTCCATGGACACCCATACTCGAGCAATGTTTTAATAACTGCAAGGAAAGTCTTGTCAATGTTACCACTCTTTCGCATCCAAGCTGTGAGGCTCCTTTAGGTCTTTTTACTGACGCATCCAGCATGCACATAGGCGCATGTTTACAACAGAAGGTTGATGGTAACTGGCAACCTCTTGCATATTTTAGCAAAAAGTTAACTGAGAAACAGTCTCAGTGGCCAGCCTACTATAGGGAACTTCTAGCTGTGTACGAGAGCGTTCAACACTTTCGGCACATACTAGAAGTGCAAAATGCAACTATTTTTACCGATCACAAGCCTCTAGTGTACGCCTTTATACAGCGCCGTGACAAGCTTCCACCAACACAAATCAATCAGTTATCGTTTATCAGTCAATTCACCACTGACATTCAATACGTAAAGGGAACTGACAATTTGGTGGCAGACGCCATGTCACGGGTGGAAGCCATATCATTAGAGGAGGACTATCAAGCTCTTGCCAAGTCTCAAGAGGGAGACGATGAACTCAAAGAAGTAATTTCTTCTACATCAATGATTTTAAAAAAAATATTGCTTCCTGGAACAAACACTTCTGTTCTTTGTGACATGTCGACAGGTAGACCTCGCCCTTATCTAACCTTACCATTCCGTCGAGCAGCTTTCGATCGACTGCATAATCTTAGTCACCCTGGCGTGAAAGCTAGTTTACGTTTGGTGGCTGAGCGATACGTCTGGAGGAATATCAACACCGACTGTCGGAAATGGGCGAAGTTATGCTTACAGTGTCAGCGCAGTAAGGTAACTAGACACACATCATCACCGCTTATGTCTTTCCCAATTGCATCAAATCGATTCTGTCATATCCACATTGATATCATAGGACCACTACCGCCCTCATGCAATTTCAAATATTGCCTGACCGCGGTCGACAGATTCACGCGTTGGCCAGAAGCGTGGCCTATGACATCTATTACGGCAGAGGAAGTAGCAGACACGTTGGTGACTGGGTGGATATCCCGTTTTGGGGTACCAAGTACCGTGACTACCGACCAGGGTCGTCAGTTTGAATCTGATTTGTTTCGGCGTCTCATGAACATGTGCGCGACAAAGCGGATTCGCACAACTAGCTACCACCCATGCGCAAACGGAATGGTAGAACGTATGCACCGCCAGCTAAAAGCTTCATTAATGTGCCACCCCCAAACGTGGAGTAAGGCACTTCCATTAGTACTCCTTGGCATGAGGACTGCGCTCAAAGAGGACTTAAACTCTTCGTCCGCTGAGCTGGTCTATGGAGAACCTCTCCGTCTTCCTGGAGAACTAATCATGCCAGCGGTAGAACCCAGAAGTCCACACGATATCGCGGATTTCGTCACGGAGCTAAGAAGCCGTATGGAAGTTTTACGTCCCATACCAGCGTCACGACACGCTCGACCGTCAACCTTTGTATTCAAAGAGTTGGCGACATCGACTCATGCCCTGCTCCGTGACGACACCGTTCGACGGCCTTTGCAACCTCCTTACACTGGTCCTTATCGCATCCTGAGGAGAAGGGACAAAACCCTTACCTTGGATATTAATGGAAGAGAGGCAACGGTCAGCATAGACCGTGTTAATGATGAAACAAATGTGTTCTACGCTTTAATTATTTGTGAGCATAGAGCACACTCCCTCTATACAAAGACAATGTCTTCGTATCTTCCTCTTGTCAAAATGTCATCGTGGTGAGAACACGTTTTTCTCTAAATGTTATATCCTAAACCTATTTCTAAGTGCCTAATTAGTTGTAATATGTTATTGACTCTCTATTCGTGAACTGCTTGATGATCAAGAAATACAGGAATAGTTACCAGAACATTCTCTTGTTTTAATCACACCGCATGCCACCTGTCTGTCCGTAGAAGAGTGCACGGCCAGCGGCCACCTCTTCCTTAAAACTTATTCCACAGTGCAGACAACCACTCTGTTCACATAGTCCGTAATAACAGGTTATGGGCCCAGGACCCAGAAAAGTTCTAAGTGCACGCGGACAAGACATAACCTATTTTTTTAATTAATACTTGACTGTGGCGCGGTGGTGAGTTTGGTGGTGTGCTTCATAATGGCCTCGCCTAGTAATCAAGAAGCGAGTAATGGAAATAATGCTTTGCAAGGTAACTATAGCTTGTCATCATCTATAGAAAAATTAGAAGGAGTATCTAACTATTTGAATTGGAAATTTGCAATCAGAATGCTGCTTACCATGGATGGCTTGTGGAATGCAATCGAAGGCACAGAGACTGATCTGACTAAGGATCAGCGTGATTTGGCGCGTATAGCTTTGAGCATCAAGCCGGCACTTTATCAGGGAATGCTAATACAGCAAAAAGTGCATGGAAAAATTTAGCTGATATTTTTGAAAATAAGGGCTTGTTACGGCGTGTGCTGCTTTTGAGACAGCTGCATAGAATTGAATATACTCAGTTTTCAAATATGTCTGAATACATACAGGGTGTCATGACCCTCGTGCAGCAGCTCTCGGATATTGGCCGTAAGACTGATGATGCTGAAGTCGCAGAGATTTTATTGAGCGGTCTACCTCAGGAATTTGAATACTTGGTTTCTAATCTTGAAACAGTATGTTTAACCAATAATCTCACCAGCGAGATTGTACGAACTCGGCTTTTACAAGAAGAGCTGCGTAGAAGTGATGGTGCATCGAACAATAACAACAAAGCTTTAATTTCGAAGAACTCTTTTAAGAAGAAGACTATGGTCTGTCATTACTGCAATAAGCCTGGACATATCAAGGCCAAATGCTACAAGATGAAGAATGACAAGAAGAATGAGTCTACAAGCTTCGCTTCAGCTTTGTTTGTTCATCAAAGTAGTGCATGGTTCATCGACTCCGGTTGTACATCTCATATGACAAATTGTAAAGACAATATGGTGAATTATAAAGACTTTAATTGTAATCAAAAACACACTACAGTTGCTGTAGCAAACAATGAACAATTAAGATGTAGTGGTGTAGGAGATTTAATGGTTAACTTTGGAAATGAGGTAAGACAACTTAAAAATGTTTTGTATGTGCCTTTATTATCAGTAAGTAAATTCATAGAAAGTGGGCTTACTGTTGTATTTGATGGTAGTGGATGCAGCATTCATGATGGTAAAGTCTCTGGCAACCGTATAGCTCTTGTGGGGTGTGAGAATGGAATTTATAAATTAAATTGTAACATTGTAAAGCCTTTGCACAATAAGGTGTATTCTTCCAAACTTTTGAGTAGTGTGCAAAAGACAGAGAGTACCGCAGTAGCTGTGTCTACTGAGCTTTGGCATCGCAGGTTAGGACACTTAGGTCTGAGAAGTATGAGTACTCTGAAAGGTTGTGTGTCTGGAGTAATGTTTCAGGATAATACCCAGGACAGTTTGAAGGAATGCATACCCTGCCTTGAGGGTAAGCTGTTAACACAGCCGTTTCCCAAAGGAGAGGGCAAGCGTGCCGAGCGACCATTGGAGTTAGTACATTCGGACGTCTGCGGACCAATGCGTGACTACAGCTGGGGGGGTGCAAAGTATTTGGTTACATTTACAGATGATCACACAAGAAAAACGTTTGGATACCTAATGAAGTATAAATCTGAGGTAATGTCCAAGTTTATTATTTTTAAGGCTATGGTTGAGAGGCAAACTGGATTGAAGATTAAATGCTTGCGTTCTGACAATGGTGGCGAATATGTCAATTATAGGTTTTCTGGATTTTTAAGTAAAGAAGGTATTGTACATCAGACTACAGTTCCTTACTCGGCCCAACAGAATGGTGTTTCAGAGCGTCTTAACCGGACACTCATTGAAAAAGCACGTTGCATGCTGCAGGAGTCAGGTCTTAGTAAGCCATATTGGGGAGAGGCGGTAAATACTGCAATTTATTTGAAAAATCGGTCCCCTACTAGGGCTTTGTCTGGACAGATTCCTGAGCACCTGTGGTCGGGATCTAGGATTGATCTGAGCCACTTGAGGGTTTTTGGTTGCATTGCTTATTCTTTGGAGCCTAAGCATAAGCGTGGTAAGCTTGATGCTAAGAGTAAAACGTATATATTTGTGGGATATAGTGAGACCTGTAAGGGGTATAGACTATCAGATCCAATGAATCCTAGAAAAATTGTGTTGTCAAGGAATGTTGCATTTTTAGAAGATAGGTTTTATAATAGGAATACAAATGAAAAGGATAATGATGACATTAATTATAATGAAATAATTTTACACAATCATTGTTTTGACAAGAGCAATGAATTGGTTATGAATAATAATAATAATTTAAATAATTCTATTGAAATAAATTCTAGTCAAATAAATTTCAATGAATGTAATAATGAGGATAGGATTAGTGACAGAACCAATTCGTCGGAATTAAATGATGGTTCTCAAATTTCAGATGCCACAGACGAGGAGCATTACTGCACAGGCAGTGAGGATGAGTCCCGCTGTGCAGACTCATCGTCGGCGAGCCACGAGTCTGTGACTTCGTTATCGCCGGACGCGTCTGTTCGAGGGGAAGGAGAGACTAGTACAGAGGTACCCCGGGCTGAGGCTAATACCCGCCCTGTACGAAGTACTCGTTCAATCCCGCCATTGAGGTATCGTGATTATGACATTTCCATGTATGTCGGTAATATTGAGGAACCATCTAGTTATGAAGAAGCTATCTCTTGTTCGGAAGCCACTGAGTGGCGTGCAGCGATGCAGAGTGAGTATGACTCGTTAATTGCGAATGATGTATGGAAGATCGTGAGTCGCCCTATAGGGAAAAATGTTGTTAAGTGCAAATGGGTATTTAAGCGTAAACACGATGCTTCTGGAAACTTCACAAAGTATAAAGCGCGATTGGTTGCCAGGGGGTTTACACAGAAACATGGGGTTGATTATAATGAGACTTTTTCCCCAGTGGTTAGGCATTCCACCATGAGAATTTTGTTTTCATTAGCAAATGATTTAAATCTCAGTATAGATCACATTGATGTTGCTTGTGCTTTTTTGAATGGTAACTTAAATGAAACAATATTTATGGAACAACCTATTGGTTTTGTAAATGGAGATAAGTCCAAGGTTTGTTTATTAAATAAAAGTATTTATGGCTTGAAACAGGCTAGTGTGAACCATGTGTTTATGTAAAGAAAGAGAAGAATGATTTAACCATAATTGCTCTCTATGTTGATGATTTCTATATATTTTATACTGAGAAGAGTATCATTCAAAAAGACTTAGTAAACCTATTAGAAAAGGAATTTAATGTAAAGAACCTTGGCTCATTAAAAAGCTGCCTTGGTATTAATGTAACAAGAGATAGGACAAAAGGGATTTTAAAGTTGGACCAGACTGATTATATTAAGAAGTTATTATTGCGGTTTGGTATGGGTAACTGTAAAACTGTATCTACACCTATGCCATTGAATTGTAAATTACAAAAAGCTGAAAATGTAAGTGAGAGCAATGATAATTTCAGACAATTGTTAGGCTCATTAATGTATTTAGCTGTATGCACTAGGCCTGATATTGCTTATGTATGTAGCCAGTTGAGTCAATTTAATAACTGTAACGATAACAGTCATTGGCAAGCTGCTAAACGTGTTTTGCGTTATTTGGCAGGGACAATTAATTATAGCTTACTATTTGTAAGAAGTGATAAATTGAGTTTAGCTGCTTTTACTGATGCAGACTGGGCTAATGATGTAACTGATCGTAAGTCTTATACTGGGTATGTTGTAAAGCTGGGTAATAATACAATAAATTGGGAGTCACGGAAGCAACGCTGTGTTGCTTTATCTACTACAGAGGCTGAATATATTTCAATTTCTGATGTTTGTAAGGACATATGTTTTATTAAGAGTCTGTTGTCTGAGATATTCTGTTTAAATGTAGAGTCAATTGTTTATAATGACAGTCAGAGTGCAATTAAGTTGTTAGAATGTAAAGAGTACTGTCATAAACGAACAAAGCACATAGATCTCAGATATCATTATGTAAAAGACCTAATAAGTAATAATATTGTTAGTGTGAATTATTTACAGACTGAAAAGATGATAGCAGATGTGCTTACCAAACCGCTTAGCTCTAAGAAACATGTAGATTTTATTAAGGACATGAATTTATGTGTTGTGTAGCATGTCTGTGTATGTGTGTGTTTAATTAGGCATGTAATTATTTGACTCTATATAAATAATAATGTAAAGCGTAAGGGGAAGTGATGAAACAAATGTGTTCTACGCTTTAATTATTTGTGAGCATAGAGCACACTCCCTCTATACAAAGACAATGTCTTCGTATCTTCCTCTTGTCAAAATGTCATCGTGGTGAGAACACGTTTTTCTCTAAATGTTATATCCTAAACCTATTTCTAAGTGCCTAATTAGTTGTAATATGTTATTGACTCTCTATTCGTGAACTGCTTGATGATCAAGAAATACAGGAATAGTTACCAGAACATTCTCTTGTTTTAATCACACCGCATGCCACCTGTCTGTCCGTAGAAGAGTGCACGGCCAGCGGCCACCTCTTCCTTAAAACTTATTCCACAGTGCAGACAACCACTCTGTTCACATAGTCCGTAATAACAGTTAAGCCAGCATATCTGGATTCAGAATCACTTACAGTTCCTGTTTCTCCTTCCACACTGACACCTGCTCCGCAATCTTCGTTGCAGCCAACTACTTCTAATCCAACTAATCCTCCCCCTTCCATTCCAACTGCTGTCACCACCAGAACTGGCAGACGGGTCAAGTTTAGGGATATATTAGACTTATAGTTTATTAATTGTTTAATGTTTTAAGTTGTCTTGTTATGTTACAAGTTTTATATTTTATTTTGCGTGACACCTTTGTTTTCTCCGTAGGGGGGTGGTGTGGCGAATCATAAATTCCTGATTCCCACTACCGCATTTCAATGAGTTTGCTATAGTTGTAAATACTCTTTTCTTTTGTACTTTATGATAAGACAAGTGAAGGCTAGCTGACACAGACCAGCGGTACCATTGTGGTTGTCAAATTGAAAATATATTATCTAACATTAAACCGACTGTATATTATTAATATGAGCGACGATATCACGCTTTGAACTAACCGGCGCAAGCAGGCGCCTAAATAATATTATAAAGCCTTGTATTCACATGAGCCAACAAGTAACACCGAGGCATCACATCTGGCATCGGTACAACTCTATTCTTTACATATTGATTTGTTCGTGAGTACAATTCGCGTACATTCACGTTGACTTGCATGTTACGTTGCATTATGTATGAAGCCACCCTTACTTTTAAATATGCAAGTCAGTGATCCATCTGTTTAGTTTAGGATGTATCCACTGCGCTTGTTCGAGAGGTTTTGTTCAACCTTTGATTTTAACAATGGAAAAGATTTTTTTAAGATTTATGGTCTCCTTTCTGTGCCGTGTTGTTAGTGCCTAACCTAGTGTCAGAGCTTTTACGTCGCCAATGGGCCTCTGATTTCGCTTTACACGTTGTCAAGAAATACCTCTCAGGCATGCTGGTTTCCTTACGATGTTTTCCTTCACCGAAACAAGTAATACTCAAGCCTAATGTGCACCTTTTCCCATTAATCTCTGTTTTAACAGAGATTAATGGGAAAAGGTGCACATTAGGCTTAAAATATTATAAAAAAAAATGTAAGCGTAGCGTAGTCGTAACTACTCTATTTTATATTTTTATAAACTTTTTTATTATTGATTTGTGTCTGTAGTCAATCATATTTTTTTACACCTTACCTTTACCTTTACCTTACCTTTTTTTTTGGTATTGAGTCTGGTTCTTCTAACCTAACAGACAAATGGTTTGTTCTGCCACTTCTTCTTTCCAGCTAAAACACTAGGTAGTGTGTCAAAGGTTTCTGTCGAAGAGACAGAGATACCAAAAGGGATCCCTTTTGGCCTCTCTCTCGTAAATAAATACATTTTGACGTTCGAAAAGTGCTGATTATTAGCCTAGTTTGAATAAATAACTTTTGATTTTGACTCGTGTTACAGTTTCATAATACCTATAGGTTAATCAAGCCCCCTGCAGTTCCTTCATTTAAGGTAGATGAATAAGGATGTGGTAGTAAATTATAAATGCAACAGACACGACCTTGTAGCTAGTGAACTTCATGTCTCTTGATTAATCCACCCACATGTTCTAAAAGTCACATCTCGAGGGAGTAAAATAACTTTGTTAAATGAGCAAAAGTCGCATTTAATTTGTGACGTAAATTGCCATTGTCACCCACGGACCACTTGCTATTTATTATACGAGATGATTTTTTTTTCGCATATTGTGAGAGCGATTGGTTACGCGAATGTCGTACCAGTAACTAGAAATTGGTCAGTTTTCAAAATTTGCAAAACCATTTCCAGAAATAAGGTCTATAATCATTTATTTCTTGTTAAAATGAAATGAAAAGAAATAAAAGTGGTTACCTTTATTTGACTTTCAATGACGTTATCTCGAGAAGGAATATGAGTAGATATGGCAATCGCTCGGTTCCCACGAGTCTGAACGAGCCCTTAGTTTTATTTGGATGCCATTCAAAAACAAACTGTCATTAAAGTGTCATTGAAGTATGACACCGTTGAGTGGTTGAATGAGCATAGGTATTTTTTTCTATTCCAAATTGGTGATTCTTTTTTGTTTTTTTTTGCCCGTAGCTTCCCTTGCTGGTAAAAAAGAGCTTATTTTTATCAGAAACCCTTAAAAAAGTTTTGCCATTGCCCCCATGAAAAATATAAGCAATCCTACATTGTTGTACAACATCCAAAAATACAGCCTTATTTTTGTCCATATAATATACACAAAAACATACTAAAATATGTGACAGTTTAGGCTATAAACACTAACATAACTTCAACAGCCAAATAACAACAAGACCCATTCCATATCAATCTGGAATCGAAGATTCTCAATACGAATTTCACAAGCCATAAAATCTCGAAAAGCTTTTGCCCAAGGCCAGTTTTTCCAATGAAGAAATACAATATGAACAAAACTACTTTTTCATTATGATGTATCATATCTATGGTGTTCCGAAAAGTTTGGCGTTTAACTGTTTCCAGACTTGACGCCAAAAGGACTTCGTAAAAAGAACGGTGGATAAGGGAGTTCTGTTGTAGACACGGAATCGTCTTTAGCTGGTGAGAAAGGGCTTTATTTCCTTGAATAGAACATCACTCCTTTAATCTCCAAGGGGTTTGCAGAGATATGCCTAATAGTAGACCCACATTTTCGCGAGCTATCTTAAAGTCCCATGTGAATGGCAAAAAAAACCCAAGAACACTTTGCCCGATCCGGGAATCGAACCCAGAATCTTTTGTTCAACATTTGCGATACACCTACGAGGCAGTCTTTGTAATAAAAGCTTATTGTTTTGTTGCCTAAAACGTAACACAGCTGGGACACAGTACTCTTGTCTAAAAGATGGCGTTCGGCTATAATTCACTACGCGGGCCCAGTGCGTATTGGTAGATGTCAGTTGTCTAAATTTTTATCGGGGCCATATTACCGGAACGTCTCATACGGGTTTCATACAACGGATCCATAACATAATACTAAGCCTTCGCTGTCCGTCCGTTCTTGTGGGTGCGACAATTTTGGCGAAGATTGGCACAAATTGGAATTTATCCCTTTGAGCGAAGGTAAGAAGAGTCTTCGGCTATTTATTGACAGTTTCGAAGCCATTATGGCGATATATGAAGTTACTGTTAATTTAAGAGGTGCAGTAAATTGTGATTCGGGATTCGGGAAACGTATAGGCAACCCGTTTGCACCTGTGGGTATCGTAAAATGTTGCTATGGAGTTAAATCCAGTCTTTGGTTTACCGCAAAGTAAGAACTGGGATCGATAATTCTCTTAGAAAGAGCATTGATTTTAAGGATTCCGTTACCAAATGGAAAAATATAGGGTATTATACTAAATTCCCCCAACAGCAGATGGCAGCCCTCACACCCTAAAAACTATAGCACTATACTTAAGCACTTTAAAGGCACTTTTATTGTTAATTTTATTATTTTTGATCTATTTGTAGTTAATATAATAATATGATGTACAGACAGCCTGAACCATAGATAACAGACTGTTGTTTCTTTTATCTATGGCCTGAACTGTCAAATTTTCAAAATCAACCTTGAACTTTGAAATATTATTATGCCAGATTGTAGTAGCTTGATGTGCTGCTGTACATAATAAGCTTAATTAAATAAAACGACTATTATAAGTATTTCCACAATACGGAATACCTTGAAAAAAACTTCACATAATACATTATACGAGGATCGGATACCATCGACAAAATAGATTTAAAGTGACCCGAAAATGCGTAGATACGGCATTAATAAATCGTACCCGCATTACTACTAATAGTTTTTACATTATCCACTAAATAGTGGCTTTTCGGCTCATCGTGATTTATTGCCTAGAGATAAATGTGTTTTTTGTTAAACGGTAACGGTTGCTATATTAAAATGAATCGGTTTACATATAGTGGTAAAGCGAAACTAGTCCTTTTGAAGGAATCTATTTTCTATAAGTTTTGAAGAACATTGCTATACTTAGGCCTACTATAAAGGGTGTAACAGCCCCCTTAACGCAAACAAAGGGCACTTGTTCTCCCCACCACTGCGATCACTTTTTTTTTGACTGGCCTGTTGGTCTAGTGGTTAGTGACCCTAACTGCTATGCCGGAGGTCGTGGGTTCGATTCCCACCCAGGACAAATGTTTGTGTGATGAGCACGATCATTTGTTCTGTGTCTGGGTGTAATTTATCTATAATATGTATGTATTTAGAAATATATAAGTATGTTTATCAGTTGTCTAGTACCCATAACACAAGCTCTGCTTAGCTTGGGACTAGATGGCGTTGTGTGATAGTTGTGGAATATTATTATAAAAAAAAAAAAAAAAAAACTTACCCGAACTAAATATCACATAATATCACATGCTATAAAATTGAAATCCCTAAATATAATATGTCCTAAATCCATTTGTCATAAATATTACAATCAATAATATACGTAAGACATAAAATCGTTTTTCATAAAAGTTTTAAGTCCTAAATTAAAATAACATAATGTTTATTTATCATAATAATATTATTAGAACAAAGTATAACAAAGCTTTTGGTCACGTCACTCATACATGCAACGCATGTTGTACTCCATGACGCGCGCTCGCTTCGCTCGCATATTACATAACACTATTGTCTTCTGTCCCCGAAGTGCCGGGCCTCCGCCGGCCTCCTTCGTCGGCCTACGGCCCGGTGCCCATGCCGCCCATAAAGGATACTGTCGCGAGACGGTGATTCATCCACTTAGCGGACGACTAGCAACAGCCTATAATTTTGGTTATTCATCCGGCTAATCGGACGACTAATTAATTTTATTCATCCGCTAATCGGACGACTAGACACTTCGAATTTTTTTTAGCACTATAAAATTTATTATAAACGAACATTCGGAATAATACACATTAGGTAAAGCAATAGTTAGGACATATTAATTTAGGTCATGTAAAATTAGGACACACAAGAACAGCGATGGACAAGATGCGGAAAATATGGAGGAATAGAAACATAACTAAAGCCACGAAGACCAGGCTGGTTAGGACGCTTATATTCCCCATATTTCTTTATGCAGCTGAAACCTGGACCTTACGAGATGTGGAAAGGCAGAAAATAGATGCTCTGGAAATGTGGTGCTGGAGAAGAATGCTTGGGGTGTCGTGGACCGAGTTTCGCACGAACGTCTCGATACTTCAAGAACTCGGTATCAGGCAGCGTCTGTTTTCAACAGTACAATCTCGCATCCTGACTTTCTTCGGACATATTTCCCGGCGTGACAATCAGTCCATAGAACGCCTTGTGGTCCAAGGGAAAGTAGAAGGCACTAGACCGCGCGGAAGGTCACCCACGCGTTGGACTGACCAGATCAAGTCTGCCATTGGAAGTTCGGTTAACGAATGCAGCAGGATGACCTCTAGCAGGCAGCGGTGGCGAAATGTCGTGAAGTGCATCATATCTGCCCCTTCCAATACTGCTACTTAACGATCACGACCGCTCTGTCAAGAGCGTACCGGATAAGAAGAAGAGAAAATTAGGAGATTCAATTATTATAGTAATCGATATTATGACAGAATACTTTTAGAACTAAAGATAATTATGTTAAACAAAATTTCGGCAATTTGAACATTATGGTTAATGAAGTTTATGGCAAACGTGTTATGGATAATGATTTTCGGACAAACAATTTTAGGAGAAGTAAGGGAGTACCCCCGTTAACTATTCAAAGCATCCACTAGCACAATGTTTTAAGAGTGCTCCATTGAGTTTTACCGTAAAATGTGATTTTGGACCTCAAAAAACAATTCGTTTCCCAGCAAAAAAATTTGCATAGGGGTACCTACTTAGTTTGATGTACAGAATGCTTTAATTGACGGTTGTGTGATAAGTAACTTTACACCCTGTATGACACTTAAACGTAACTGGCGAAATGTGGGTGTACTAAAAACCTCTAAACCTCTGCATAGTCCTTCGGGGATTACAAGCGTTATGTTATGAAAATGATTCCAAAAAACACTCGGTAAGAAATGAATGACATTTCTTACCGAGTGTTTTTCTTCACCAACTCAAATGGCTAAAAGTGGGACTCTTAAAAACAATTAAAATGCATCATAATGTAGTAGGTAAGGATTTCTTTTTGTTCTAATTGTTCCGTTTATTTTCCCGAATAAATAAAATAAAGTAGATGGCTTTATGAGTAGAGGAAGACAAAATAAAAGATGGATGGACTGTGTGAAGGATGATATGGCTAGAAAGGAGGTGACTGCTGAGATGACGAATAGAGCAGTGGGGAAGAAACAGACATCCTGTGCTAATCCTAAATAAATTGGGATAAGGGTAGGTAGGGTCGGTAACACATCAATGTCAGCAGTATAACATGGTCACTCTATAGATTCTCATTTCGTATAGGTTTCCCGTATAATGAGAGATAAACCGCATAAACTGCAGGTTTTGTGTGAACTTATATTTCTTAGGCTCACAAATGAGAATGCCTACTTTAATCAAGTAAATTACAGAACAGAACTTTAAACCCAGTCCTTGCCAGAATATTATTAGCTACATTTTGTAAAACAGTTCGTTGAACCCTTTAAACATCTTAAAATTCCAAAATTAATTTAAGTTAAGATATTCCTCCTACACGCGGACCAAAGGAATATAATACTGTGTGACTACACTCTCGGGTCCAAAATATCTTGTTGCTAAATGTAACACTGTTACAATATTTGAAGTTAACACATCTTTGAATATAAGGCAACGGTCTCATCGTCGACGAGGAAGATGTCGATTATTTTCTCGCTCAAGACAAATTCAAATGATTGTACATTCGGTAGAAGTAAAATAGATACACCGACTTCCAGTCTTACGTAACACAGTTGAAGACCAGTATTTAAGGCGCTGACAAGAGCCAAATAGGCTTGTATTAAACAATTTTTTAGCCAAATCTATACAGTTTGACACGGCGGAAAAAATATATGTTAATCTTGAACATATTTCTGATAATTTCGTTGTTTTCAAAACACGTTTTTGAAAAGTTTTCTCGATACAAAAAAATGGTAAACTAACCTCTTAAAATGATCTTCCAACAAAAATATCTGTATTACTGATCAACGTACGTTGGTAAAATTTATAACAATAACGTACCATATTTAAATACAAAATTTGGTTGTTTTTAATTTTTGATTATTTAATAAATTATTTTGATGTAATTAATCATTATATGGTTTGTAAGAAGTTCGAGCGTTGCGTCATCGCGCTCTCTTTCTTACCTAAGCAATCCGACAGTGAGCGCTTAGTAGAGTAAGATCCCAGAGCAATCAGACATAACTTATTTTCACACGGATGAAACCTGAAGTTTTCAGTAGCGTCTCGTGTGCCTTGAATACCTACGCGCTTTGTGGAACTTGCCGAGTGACACCTGGGCAGGTACCAGGTGAGAAAGGTGACTAAAAAAAAGAACTATTTAACTTAAATTCACATGGATGATTTTTATTTAAATGTCATGTAGAATATTATTATAAAGTAATATCATAAGTGTCAGACACTTTTGATTGACCAGAGCTTTTGTCAGACGCTTTTAAGCTTGGATTGTGGAGCGCCTGACCATTAAAGCATGGCAATATCCCGATCAATTATCTTTAAGTATTAAATCATAAGGAGTTTAGTATTATTTAAAGTGTCTGTTAAGCAATACGGCCGACGGAAAGTGTCTGGGAGTAGAAAATATACGTAAAAAACAGCTTGGAGAAAAACGTGAAGTATTTTCTCCAAACTGTTTTTTACGTATATTTTAGGCAATATCCTTAAAAATAAGTCGCAAATACTCCCAGACACTTTCCGTCGGCCGTATTGCTTAACAGACGCTTTAAATAATACTAAACTCCTTATGATTTATTACTTAAAGCTAATTGATCGGGATATTGCCATGCTTTAATGGTCAGGCGCTCCACAATCCAGGCTTAAAAGCGTCTGACAAAAGCTCTGGTCCATCAAAAGTGTCTGACACTTATGATATTACTTTATAATAATATTCTACATGACATTTAAATAAAAATCATCCATGTGAATTTAAGTTAAATAGTTCTTATTTTTAGTCACCTTTCTCACCTGGTACCTGCCCAGGTGTCACTCGGCAAGTTCCACAAAGCGCGTAGGTATTGAAGGCACACGAGACGCTACTGAAAACTTCAGGTTTCATCCGTGTGAAAATAAGTTATGTCTGATCGCTCTAGGATCTTGGACTATAGGCGCGGTGCTAGACGGACGTATGTCACTTTGCGCCCCACTGACAGATATCCGTTCATCTATAAATTATTATTGACCGCGTCACAATGTTAGTCCAGGATCCACGGTACATTTTTTCACTTGATTACTATCAAGCTAATTTTCCGTGAGCAGCTGCATTTTGATGAGACGCCAACATTACCCTATACGAAAACTCTCGATTGTGGTAGGTAATAGGGGCAGCAGGGATAAAATATATATTGATTATATATTATTATAATTATTTATTTGATGATTTTCAAAAATCTATTACTAACTATTTTATTTTTATCTGATGATCATTATCTAAATCCAACATGTATTGATAGAAACAACAGTTTTTTAGGGGTCCGTAGCCGAATGGCAAAAAACGGAACCCTTATAGATTCGTCATGTCTGTTTGTCCGTCTGTCCACCCGTATGTCACAGCCACTTCATTCGGAAACTATTGAGACTACACAGTTGAAACTCTACAAGTATTCTGTGAACCGCTTTACGATTTTTATACAAAAATAAAAAAAAAGGATTTAGGGGGTCGCCCCATACATGGAACTGAAACTATTTTTTTTTTTTCATCAAACCTATACCTACGTGTGGGGTGTCTATAGACATTAGACAGGTCTTTATAAATGACATTGAGGTTCCACAAACAATTTTTTCTCAAAGCCAATCGTTTGGAAGACAGACACTTCCAAATTTGTAAAATGGCGACCGGCCTCGCGGTCGCTTGCCTTCGGTATTGCCAACAATGACCAGCTTTTCAAGGCTGCTATCTCCTCTTTGCATTATGTGGCCGAAATAAGACAAAATACGCTGTAGGCAAACTGTTGACAATCGAGTCTTGATATCGAGTTGGTAAAGGATAGACACATTTGTGCGTTTGGCCGTCCATGGAATTCGGAGAATCCGCCTAAAACACCACATTTCGAATGCGTCTATCCTCTGTCTTACTCTTGTTTGGATTGTCCATGTCTTAACTTGTGGGGAAAAATGCTCCTTCCGAGAAGCCTGTGCCTGAAAAGGAACCGATCCAGGCTGATGATGGTTTCGTGACGGTGTTGAGGAGGAAGCGCCGTCAGCGAACCATCAAGAACCGCTGCGGCACGGCTCCATCGGAGCCCAATGTGCATATTCGTGCCGCAAAGCCGAACACTCCTTTGTACCTCTCCCGTCTACATTACACCACTACGACGGAGGACATCGTGGAGTACGTGCGCCAGAAGATCAAGTACGTGGCGAGAGTGCAGCTGCTCGAGTCGCGCCGCAACGTCAACTTTTAGGCGTTTGTGGTGCGAGTACCGACATGCTACCTGCACCTCGTCTTGGAAGAGGACTTTTGGTCGCAGGGGGTGGTGTTTCGACGCTTCCGCGGGCAAGTGCCACATGATCGCACAGTGACGTAGTGCAAGTGTAGTGATACTAATGTAGTTTTAGGGTTTTGTTTACTAACACAAGCTGTCAATTATATCGTATGTATGTTAGTCTGTAAGGTATTTATCTATGGGCCAAAGTAGCCTGAAAATAAATAAATATTATTATTATTATTATTAACTCTATGGAGGAAAATCAGGAAAACTAGTGCTCTGACCAAACGGGCCTTCGTTTTAAAACTTATACCACGTTTTTCCCAGATGTTCCGGGGGCGTAATATAGCATCTTTAGCCATGGCTATCCGCCGTTTTATTTCTGTGACGCAGCTACCTTCATTACTTATATTGGAGCCCAGTTAATCGAAGCTGTCCACAGTATAGATGCCTTAGATGTTATAGGCGCCCGATAGCTTTCCCGCACGATCTACCACCATAAGCTTGGTTTTCTGCCTATTTATTGCAAACCCTACTTTGCCACTTTCCACTTCCAATCTGTGCCGTATCTCTTTCATGTTGCCAAATGTTGTAGCAAGGAGAACGGTGTCATCAGTGTACCTCAGATTGGAAATCCACTTTCCACCAACAGTAAACCCCTTGTCCCAGCCCTAAAGAGTCTTGAATGATATTACTCTTCATACATATTGAAGAGCAGACGTGAGAGGATGCATCCCTGCCTAACGCATTTGAACAGTCGGTGTCTATTTTGACGAAAGAGCGGTTGTTGATGTGTAGGTAGAGGCATCGGACTATGTCAATAAGATGTTGAGGCGTTCCCATGTCTTTAAGAACCCCCCACAGCTTGCCCCACTCCACGCAATCAAATGCTTTGGTATAATCTATGAAACATATCAATACAGGGCTGTTAAATTCCCGGCTTTTCTCTATAATTTGGCGAACGTTCAGGATTTGTTCCCGCGTGTCTTTGCCTTTAACAAAACCTGCTTGCTCTTCTGGAATTTGTGGCTCCAGAAAGTGTATTAGCCTGTTGTTTATGATGTACAGGAGTATTGATGGTGCGTGGACTAAGTGCCAAACACTTAATATATTTTTTAGAATCTTGTAGGCAACTTGTAAAGAGTGGGTTTAATAGAAAATATCCAATCCCCAAAACCCAGTTAGTAAGTAATCATTTTTAATGACTTCGTTATCGATACATATTGGAAGAAAGGAAGGGGACTCTTTGATCAAACCATACATTTTGTAGGACAAATATTTTTTCAAATAATTTAGATAATTATCATCAGATTTAACAAAAAAAACCCAGCTGATGATTCTCAAAAGTGTTTGTACTTAACACTTTTGAGAATCATCAAACCAACATATTTTATCCCTGCTACCCCTATTACTTACCACAATCACAATCGAGAATTCGAGAGTTTCGTGCAGGAAATTGTTGGGCGTCTCGCCGTCTCATCAAAATTAGCTTGATAGTAATCAAGTGCAAAAATGGACCGCGGATCCTGGACTATTTGTTTCTTACTTGGTAGTATGGCGCTAGGGTATCGGAAAAATTGTGGGCGTGTCCAAAAATACTGAAACATCAGGGCCGCTACTACCACCTTTAACAAAACAATCCTATTGCAGGAACGTTTTGATTCAGGCTTAAAACAATAACACTTTGTTTGGTACCATGACCTCTACAAAACAATACTGTTTTACTCCTGCTTAGTGCGGGGAAAGAACGAACGATCTGTAAGATTTGTCTATTCCCTGCTTTAACATGAAAGAAGCAACTAGCAATACGTAAACTGTATAGCGCTGTCTCTTTCTCAAAAATCCGGTCCGAATCGTATTCCGAAATAATAGTCATAAAACAAAATATAACTTTAATGAAAATAGAAATATTATTTACCATGCAATTTTTCATTTTTATAGGTAGTTTTAAGAAAATACACAATTAAAATCGTTAAATACACAATTAAAAAATTAAAATCGAGCCGTTTGGGGTTGAAACACTGGGGCCTTGGGGTCCGAGTGCTCACCTAATTTTTAAGGAAATTGCCAAGCGGTTGGTCGACTCTTCACGTGACCAGAGGGCTGGCCTATTCTTTGGCCAAAGAATCAGCATTGCCATCCAACGTGGTAATGCTGCCAGCCTTCTGGGCACTTTTCCTGTTGACAGCAATGTGGACGAATTTTTTGACGCCCTGTAATTATTATTCTTCTCTTTTTGCTACTTGTATATATTTTATCATTATTTTAGTTCTGTAAATTGTAGTTTGTAAATATTGTAAATAAACAATACATTAAAATCGTAACATTTATAAAATCTTTGAGGATTTTCCTTGACAAAGTAAGAAAATGTTTCGAAGGAGGTTAAGCCCTTAATTTTAACATAATAAGATTCGGACCAGTGTTTTTTATAACTGGCTGGTATCATTATCGTTTTATATTAAAGTGGCATCCATGTCAATGCATTACGTCATTATACTTACTTGTCAGTGAGTGGTTGTCAACAAAATTCAATGAAATTACATCATAGGTTTATATAATAATTCTAAATTAAATTATGGTATTTACTTTTCTTGTGTGCTGTGATTGTGAATATGAACCGTTTCCGATATTCATATATTTATGATGGACTTATGAAATATGTACCAAAATGCTGGTGCATGCGATAGGTACTCATCTGCTGGCTTGAAATAAAAACCTTAACGTGAACGTGGACATGCGAATGTTTATTTTCCCTTGAGAGATGAAGAGCAACCAATGGAAAGAATATCATTAAAACTGCATCCATGCATCTTAAAAACCACTACCTATCACTATGGACCATGGAGCTGGTTAAAATAATTCCAGGAAATTCGAATATGGACTGATCTACGAGTTGTTAATCGATATTTTAAACTGTTTATTAAAGAATTCTGACTATAAACCATTAATAACTTTGATCGTTTTATTTATGTAGGTACCCAAGTACTTTAGGTCTGCTAAACTGCGTGTAAGAAGTTGTGGATGATTTCAGGGTGACTATAAGATGTTCAAACGATGTAAGAGCGTTCGGTTAAACACGCGTGTGCCTTCCCGCGAGTTTGTAAAACTAGATTGATTCTCAGTAGCAATGTTTGGAAGGCACTCTATGCTTCGGAAGGCACGTATAAGGCTGCTTTTCATCAAGCACACATCCATAGTACGCATCCTTCCATATAGAAAACATCTTAGTTGAATCCGTTTCCACCAGTGCTAAGCTATGTGCACCAATGATTATGATTGGCGGATATATAACGCATCCATAGCAACGTAGCATAGCAGTGGCGTGCCAGCAATTATTTGGAGGTAAAGCACAATTTCCAAAAAAAAAAAAAAAACACTTTTTGTTCCGAATTCTGACACTGGTTTTTAATAACACCGGTTTTGTTTTCTAATATTTAATTATGACTAACACTTTTTGTATTTTATATCCTGTCAGAAAATTTACAACTATTTCAATAAATCAAGTTGTCAGTATCATGTAAAATAATATATTAACAAGAGCCATCTATTGACATAAACGCAACAACTGAACTATTTGAGTCAATACGTATTTCGCTCGTATACAGTCGCTTTGGGCAAACCGCTAGATGGCACACAAAATAATAAATTAGTTTCTAACTACTTACTTACTTAAAGATGAAAAAAAATGTTATTACTCACAATGTATACAGCTTTATTCTTCGCTTCTTTACCATGGACAGATGACAAACAACAAAACACACTGAAGGCAATTATTACTAGATAGATTTACAGATACATAATCTCGCTCGACACATATTGTAACTACCGAGTTATAGCTGTTTCAATTCGTGTTTTACCAAAACTACAAAATGAAATAACAGCATTCAAATGTTTATGAGAATTTTGATGTATTTTCATGGCACCAGAGAAGTTATTTAAATCATCGTAACCTGATAAACTCCAAGCATTCTTTTCATTCGAAAAAAATATAGGTACAAGGCCAACAGAAAAAATTGTTTTTATGATAGCAGCCCACAACCCATTGTACATTGTATGCTGATCGATTAGTAAGTACCTAGTATTTCTTTTAACTTTCTGAGAAATATTCAAATCAGGAGTAGGTTTAGGTGAACAAAAGAGATTATATTTATCTGTAAAATTTAAAGTATTTACCTTGCCCAAACGCTTTCACACACTTTAATCCATCACAACTAATCACAAGGAACTATTGTTTGCGTTTTCGAATTCATTTTCGTATTAATCAACTAACTTCAATCAAAAACTAATCACAAAACATAGTTAAATTCTAACAAGAAACGGAAAAATCAAATCACAATAGAATATTATTGCATCATCAACCATCAACGCTCAAGACAAATTTGAACTAAATCGAAATTCCCTTCAAACAAGTTCAATCGCGTCGCGAACTTGCATTCACACACTCATTCACATTCTCTCGCAATCGCAATCTTTAAACTCAAACGTTCAAAGCATGCTTGGAAATTGTTGGAAATCCTATACATTTTGTCGTAAACCCGGCAAAAAGTATGTAAACAAACAACTCTAAATTATGTTCGTAGGATAGAGAGGTCAGAAAAGCAGTTCGAAATCGGATGGTGTGACAGAGAAAGGGCTAGTCGAGCCCGATCATGCCCGATCGATCTGTTTGATCAATCGGCTGAGGTCGGGAGTCGGGAGACATATTAGAAGAAGTTTGGCAACGTCGCAGTGCGAGTTGCGCGCGAATGTATTTTCTGGTTTATTGAGTACGTAAACCTGACAACGTCGCATCAATACGTTCCGTTTTTCGCGTGGCATGCAGTTTGATGATAATGATTATAATATTAATTTTGTTTTTGTATTGTTGAGACCGTTTTTTTTTTAATTCGTTGTTTTATTAAGGCAAGCTGTGCTTTTCTGCTTCTATGGGAGTACCGCCACTGTAGCATAGCGCATCTCTGGTGGAAAAGCACCCTAAGCCGGTGGTTCCTGTCGTCAAACCATGTTTAGAAACTCTGACACTAGGGTGTGTGGGGTCGTTAGACCTTAAGACCGTCATTTTCAAGCATACAAACAATAACACAGTTATTATAATGGTAGTTTATTGATTCTCGAGCAATACAAGTTATAGGTAGGTAATCTATAGCAACAGTACATTTTACAAATCGATGTTTATGATGTAAATACAAACGACAACAACATCCACTTTTTCTCAGGCATCTTTGGCAGCCTTACATACCTTAGTATGTCATGTAAAGCTGACTAACATAAATATGACAAAATACAATTTGTATTAGTACCTAAAGAGAGCCTTAAAACCTGAGCTTAAAACTATGTTTGTAACACTTCAGTTTAAGCACTAAGTCTTTGTGCTGCACGTAGGTACATATGGCACTTGCCCATGAAAACGACGGAACACCACTCCCTGTGGCCTAATGTCCTCTTCCAACACGATTATGCAGATCCATAACATGTTGGTACTACTACACATGTTGGTGTTACACCACGAACGCCTCAAAGTTGACGTAGCTGTGCGACTCCAGCAACTCCACACTCTCGCCACGTACTTGGTCTTCTAGCGCACGTAGTCCACGATGTCCTCCGCCGTACTGGTGTAGTGTAGGCGGGAAATGTACACAGGAGTGTTTGGGTTCGCGGCACGAATATGCACGTTGGGCTCCGATGGAGTCATCTCACAGTGGTTCTTGTTGGTACATTGACGGTGCTTCCTCCTAACACCGTCACAAAATCATCATCAGCCTAGTCATAGTCTCTCTAGCTCTTCCTCCTTTTCGGAATGCGAGAAATACAAGATCGGTCGATGTGGCGATGCTTGGAAGATGCCTACGTCCTGCAGCAGACAATTTCTTGTTGAAAATGATAAAGATGATGCACTGAAACCACTGAAAACATAGTCCAATCGAATACTTTACGACACCATAACATTATGCCTGTAACATCCGAAGGATTGGGCAGAGGTGTTTAATACCCCCCTTTCACGTATATAAATGTGTTTTTATTACCAAGTATATCACGGCAGTACATTTCTTTTGTATAATTTATAAAACAATAATATATTCGTCGCCCCAGATCAACTTATTTAGAATGTCAAACATTCCTGCTATTTGACATAAAAACAATCCTGCTCGCTGTCAAAAGGCACGTCGTGGTACCAATTGAATGAACTATTTGAGGTGACGTCATCAAAACGATATCAAAACTGATATTTTTAGCAGTCCTGCATTAAGATTGTTTTAAGGACGTGATGGTACGAAAATGCAAAGTAAGACTTAAACAGGACTGTTTTAAGACGTTGTAGTAGCGCCCCAGAAGTCAATAGCTATTGTCATCGTCTTAATGGGTAGCTCGGTATGTAATGTGTGGTTGCCTATCTACGACGTAATCGTAAAATAGGCAAGCGTAGCAGTAATTACTTAGCCACGAACTGTCTCTCTCGACACTAAAAAAAATACATAAAATAATATGAATAATTGATCAGCCAGGCGCTGTGAATTGCACTATTCACAGCGCCTGGCAAGGACCGCTGTTTTTTTTTGGAGGCTGATCAAATGACTCCTGCCACTCTAGAGCGGGAGCGATTAATGTTCCTCCTTAGCCGTTTGTGTCGAGGCCGCGGTATCTCTTTCGAAAAACTCGCAGCCCCAACGGGACCCGCAACCCCGACGGGACTCGCAGCTCCGAAGGGTGGGAAGGACTCCTCGAACAAACGATTCGTTTTTGGTTGCTATATCTACGCAACATTTTATTGAACTGCTGGAAGCCTATGCCAGCCAGCCACCACACTCAAATCAAGTCTCTGCTAATCTCATCTAGTTGCTGCCAGCTAACCTGTGAGGATCGTCGCTTTACCGAGCCTATCTATACTCGCTTATCGCTGGCAGTGGAACATGAACCTACGACATGCGTGGGTTTCGCCCGGTTGCTTACTAATATAGCTTGCTTTTGGTCCTATTTTTGGTAGGATACGTAAGAAAAACAAACGTTTAGTATGCGTAGCAGAACATCGAACGTTGTTAGTAAATACAATTAGCAGTTAGCATTAATATTGATGTTGGCCCTTTTAGCCTTCTTGAGCTTACAATTCTTAGTTACAAACATTATGTGCCTCCTAGGTCCCATAGCCACTCAACCGACAAACAAAATTTTCGCAAAATTCGCATAATGTCACGGCTATAACCCGCATTGGGCCCGCGTGGTGGATTATAATTATAAATATAGCCCATCCCTCTGTTAGAGAGGAGGTCTGAGTCCTTGCAGTGGGAAAATTATAGACTTTTGATGATGATGATGATCATCGCTACAGATTCTATGCTGTTGGCGAACATGTATGAAATTGTGAGATCGCGATATCCATAAGGGATCCTTAAGTCACCAAATCACCAACAGATAAAATTGTTGTTTATTAAACACCTTATTTAATTTTATCAAACAAGAAATTCGGTCCTTTCTAATAAAAGACTTGCGTGGGTTAAACAAGCCTTGTTTAGGTTTCAAATGTTACGATTTTGTATTTTTAAAAGGTATTCGCTGTCTTTAGGAAAGGAGGTGAACTCTTTGACGAGAGAAAATATCTTCGTGTTGATTTTCGATAAGTATCTTGTGACTATAGAATAGATTCTGCTGCTTTTATGATCATTTATTTGGTTCACCAACAATAGGGGATCGGACTGGGTCAAAATAATATGATTCTGTTTAGTCCGTAAGTTAGATTATCGAAAAATATTGAATACGTGTTTTTTTGTTTTATCAAATCAATAAAAAATGACGAAGATAAAACGCGTCAAAGATCTTGGAGTGGGGATTGAAACGTCACTTGTGTCGTCAAAATGTACTATCATAATATGACGTCACACGAGTTTTCGAAGCACTGTATCGTCTTAATTTTAAGTTTACGTGAAAAAAGAAAAAATACGTATCCAATAATTTTTGGAAATCTATCTGACGGACTAATTAGTTTTTTTTGTCCGATCCCCTATTGTATACACTGGTACATGGTAAATGAAATACAAGCAAAAAAAAATCTGAATAAAGTGTAACAATCACTTAGGAACAGGTAAACCCTGCATGCACACAAAACGTTGTCGTAATAAAATTATGTGCGTGTAATAGAGGACGAGCTATTACCATATAGATTATCGCTAACCGGCCCAAATCCAGACTCCATGTCTGCTATTGAAAAAATCCAGATGGAAAAATCCAATATACATTGCCTAACCTTAGAATCGAACGCGGGACCTCATTCCCAGCAGTGGTGCTTGCGACCACTAGACAAACGAGTCCACAGAAATTAAACTTTGAATAGAAATACTATCACTAGAGACCGTCGCCAATGTCACATTTTTTTTGTTTGCCTAATCTTTCCCACTCCTGGGCAAGGCCTCCCCCCATTTCTTCCACATCAATAGGGTACTTCACCTAAAAAATCTAATTAGTCCGTCTGTTAGATTATCGAAAAATATTGCACACGTGTTTTTTGTTTTCTCAAATTAATAAAAATTTACGAAAATAAAACGTTTCAAAGATCATGAGTGGGGGGTTTTGACGTCACTTAGTGGGTAAAAACGTACTAACCTTGTGACGTCACACGACTTGAGACGACTTTTAGCAGCACTGTATCGTCTTTATCTTTTGTTTACGTGAAAAACGAAAAAATACGTATCCATTACTTTTTGGAAATCTATCTGACGGACTAATTAGATTTTTTTGGTGAAATACCCTATTTTAGAAAGCAATAAACAAAGCTATTGTACTATCCAACCACAATATTCACGAAGAGCTCTAGTTCATACATTAACAAAATTCCTTCGCCCAATTGAATGCAGTTCCAATGACCCAACTACTGTTCAAGTGTCCCCGGTAATGTTGCCAAATAGCCCGAAATTGCCAAATATTACTGTTACTGTGTTACAGGAAGATATATAGTCTGGTATATTGGGTTGTTCTTGGAGCTATGTAGATTCAATGTATAGACTAACCAACCAAAATTATCTAGAGTATTAGAAGGTTACTTGATCTGTAAGTCTGTCTGTTGATATTCACACCACAATAATGGATAATCAAGGAGGAAATCCGTAAGTGAAAGTAAAATATTAGTTTTAAACTGTGAAAGTGACTTTATTGAAATGAACTAATGATCATTATCATCTGCCTAGCCTTTTCCCAACTATGTTGGGGTCGGCTTCAAGTCTAACCAGCTGCATTGAGCGACTGCCTTTCTGACCTCCTTGGAAATTAACTAATGATAATAACTTAGCTGTACTGTTTAAAAACGTCGTTTCTAGGATACGAGCCACCAAGAAATTGTATAGAAAATTATTTATAACATTAACTTTTGTTAATTTTGGCGGATGCGGAAAATCATAAAAGTTATTTTTAGCAGTACGCGTTTAGATATTTTAATGATCTGAATTAATTATGGAAATTACTTTCGTAAAAATAAACCAATGAATAAAGCCCCAAAAAGCTTCTAAGTCGCTTCCTTGGTAATAATTCATTGTGTCCTTTATCAATGATAATAATTATTATCCTCATTCATGGTTTTCTAAGAAATTTGTATGTTTACAAATTAGGAAAAGCCCATCTGAGGTTACATTGAAAGTATTACCTTCCTTTTGAACACGTCCTACGACTTTTATTTATAAGGTTAATTAATTCGTATTTTAGATGATCCTACACCAGTTGTGTATTGAGCCTTCTGGGCCGCGGGTTGCTTGGGTTGCGGGTTGTTCTGGGCTGCAGGTTGTTGAAAAAGATACCGCAGCCTCGGGCACAAAGGGCTAAGAAGGAACATGGGTGATTTTTAGTCAGTAGAAGTCTGACACTCCCTACCGCTGCCGCCCCGAGCGGGAGGAGTTATTTGATGATTTACTACGCTCAAAATAAAGCCCTATTTCCTGCAAACTAAGCTTCATACTTTGTGAGCAATTAAAATCAATAAATAAACTAAGCTTATGGAGTTGGGTTCGATACCCAAGTAGGACGCAGTTCTATTGATATTTACCGCAGCTTGGACTATCAATCTGTGTCGTTTGTTGGCAATAATAGGCATACACCTGATTACATGGGAGTTGAAGATAACTGTTGAAATGTAGGTGTACTACAGGGCACACGTCCACCTTAACCTTCTTAGAATATAGGCTTGATGTTATTTTAATGAAATGAACAGTAGCTCTAATAAAATTACTGAAATTCCAACTCCAAACCGGCATAATACCCAAGTATGCCAACCTATAAACAACCAAAAGTGCAATCAGTGCATAGACAACAACCACGGAAAATCATGCACGTGTAAACACAGCCTCTCTCTTGGCGTCTACAATGCGGTGTACAGTGCACACCGCATTGTAGACGACAAGAGAGAGGCTGGAATATTTTATTCATCCCTCCGTATCACATGCATGGGCTTGTGATTGTGTGATTAATTATTTATTATTATTATCAGCCATTTGTGTCCCACTGCAGGGGAATGGACTCCCTTACCTCTTCCACTTATCCCTATCCAGTGCTCAGGTTTGCCAATCCCTGCAAAAATAATGCAGTTCGTCCCGCCATCTCCTTCTAGGCCTGCCGCGTTGTCGTTTGCTGTTGTTTGGGACCCATTGCGTGGTTGCTTTGGCCCACATCTCCTTCGGCATGCGGCAGATGTGGCCAGCCCAATTTCATTTAAGACGAATAGTTGTTTGGCTTTGTATAGACCAATCGATTACCGCACAACTTCGCAGTCACGACATTTTTCATTCAATTCCTGCCTTTCGTTCTCTACTCTAATTTCCCTTCAGCTTCATACTCAAAGACGTCCTAATGGCATAATTATGCGATTAAAAATCAATCTAACAAAGAAGTGGAAACAATAAATCTTTGCACAAATCCCAACTGAATTTAATTCAATCTTCTCAATGGATTTATTCTTTGACAAATCCATGTTTCCTTTCCGAGGCAATTTTATAGCTTCACCGCGGAATTTAAAATCCTTTGCATTTGCGTTAAGTTACTGTTTTCGAAAATATATTGTGTTGCCAAATTAGACTTTATAACTTTATTTATTTATTTAGGCACACCAACGAAATATTTACAAAAATTGTCACAATTAATCATAACAAAATGCACAACATTCACAATAAAAGGTGAGAACTAAATCTAAAAAAACAGCAATTTAAAAACTACATAATTAGCATTTTTTTACATTATAAAATCGATGAAAAAAGAAACAAGAGATATTGAATTAATCAGATCATGTCATAAAAGATAATAAAAAAAAGTAAAACAATCATCGTAAATGTAAATGTAATCACTTGAAGTTGATTCAATAAAAATTGTTTAGCTTGTGGCCGCGGCTTCGCCTGCGTTTAGTTCGGTTGTTGTCCCACGGGATTGTACTGCCGATAAAAAGGTACCCTATGTGTTTATCTAGGTTATGAACAATCTGTAAGCCAAATTTCATCCAAATACGTTCAGTAGTTTTTGAGTCAAACATCCATTCATGAATCCTGCTAATCCTGTGTAAGAGTTTGATGAATTGACATCTGGAGTACATGCAAGTGGTCTCCGTGGCTACTACTGAGAAATTCCTGATCTGAAAACCCAAAAACACTTGGCCCGATCCGGGAGTTGAACCCAGAATGTCAACCAGTCGCGCATGCTACCACTACCAGCAACGAGGCGATCTAAATAAATCCCTTTATTACAACTTTATCGAAATCGTTAGACCCGTTATCGAGAACGTAGTTATAGTGCAGGTTAGGATAACTATACGTCTAATACACCTGATTAAAAGCCAAACTAAAGCTATATATTACTTGCGAAATTAAGTATTTTCAATTGTCATAGACTTAGAATTAGTCGGCCCACACGTTGTGTATGATAATTGGTCAGTAATTTGGACTCGCTATTACAAAAGATAAATGACATAGCGAATTGGCCACCCACAAAACAATTTGTTTTAGCAGTATCATTCTAATTATTTTCTCATAGTAATCACTCAAAAAGAGAAAAATTGTTTCTTATTTGTATTATTACCTACCTACACTGGTTTGGCCTAAGGCTTTGCCCTCGTAATTAATCTTTTGTCTACTTTAAAATTCAAAGGCAGCTAATTGTTTCTCTGGGACTTCGTCGAACTTCATTGTCTCGGCGCTTTTCTGCTGGTCGCCACTGTTGATTCTGGGTTTCAGAAGTTACAGTGGTTTGAAAATGGTGTGGTGGGCAAGTCCCAAAAAAACTTTAAAAAAAATATGTTTACGAACAATACAAGGATGTAAAATAATACGAAAAATGATTATTATGAATATTATCTAGATCGAATTCAAATAATTCGATTTCAGTTTACCAATTACAAAACCCAGCATATCATAGAGAAGGCAACGTCATCTAATCGAGTAACACTAAATAGTTTAGGCCATAAATTCCAGAAGTACGTACATCGATCCCAGATGCCTTGATTAATCGGGATAGGCCTTTGTTCGGCCAGGCCAATCTTCCCCCTCCCTCTTCTTTTGGCCTACCTAATAGTGACATGCCGGATAAATTAAGTGTCTTGGTAGCCTAGTTGGTTTTAAGCACTGCTATTAAAGAAGCATTGTCGGCATAGTAAGTGGGTCTGTCTTTTTTCTGTCGCAATCGTTTGTAATATGCTCCGGGGGCATTAAATGGCTGCTTTAACAGAATGATAATAAGACTGATATAACATGAATTAAGCGACAGTTCGTAGAATGGTCACAAAGTCACCGTTCATATTTTCATAATATTGACTGCGTCTGTTACCAAGTGAAGTTTTTTTAAACGGTTTTATTTAGCTCACCCCGTTTGTTTTTTTTTCTTGGATCAAATTTAGTAATTCAAATTTCACCCACTTCCAGTCAACCGATTAATCTGAAATTTTGTATACACTTTGGATTTTGGTGACAATACAATTATGTGTATTCATTATCATTATAAATTCAAGATGGCCGCCGCTACAAAATGGCGGATAATTTATGTTTTATTAATCCCATCAATATGGGTATCAAATGAAAGGGCTCAACAAGCAGAATACAATATACTATAAAAAATTGAAATCCAAGATGGCGGCCGCTACAAAATGGCGGATAATTTATTTATGTTTTATTAATCCCATCAATATGGGTATCAAATGAAAGGGCTCAACAAGCAGAATACAATATACTATAAAAAATTGTAATCCAAGATGGCGGCCGCTACAAAATGGCAGATAACGTAGGTTTTATCAATCCCATCAATATGGGTATCAAATGAAAGGGCTCAACAAGCAGAATACAATATACTATAAAAAATTGAAATACAAGATGGCGGCCGCTACAAAATGGCGGATAACGTAGGTTTTATCGATCCCATCAATATGGGTATCAAATGAAAGTGCTCAACCAGTATAATACAATATACTATATAAAATTAAAATCCAAGATGGCGGCCCCTTTAAACAGAATGCGAAATAAAAACTAAAAACTAGAAAATAAAAAAATAGGTAAAAAAACTTTTTAAGTTAAACGGTTTTATGTTAAACATACATTGCAATGTTTAAGATAAATGTACTAAAAACCAAAAAATAATAAAATAGAAAACCGTGGGGCACGTCAATTGTCTACAATCGTTGATTAAAATCATAATAATAATAATTAAGTCGATAATTTGTAGACAATTGACGTGCCCCACGGTTTTCTATTTTATTATTTTTTGGTTTTTAGTACATTAATTATCTTAAACATTGCAATGTATGTTTAACATAAAACCGTTTAACTTAAAAAGTTTTTTTACCTATTTTTTTAATGTCAATATCACCGGAGTAATACTGGATGGTCAAGGTCTTGATTCAAAAAGCTGTAGATACTTACCTACTCCTGAACACGGCACGCATAGTAAGGAGGTTCCTCTATTTGGTGCCCTGACTTCTGGCAGCCTAGCCTTGTTCTTGATGACTATATTTTTTTATTTGGTTTTGTTTTAGAAATGTAAAATAATAAAATATGTATAAATGAATTAGAATAACATGACATCATACCTGTAATCCCCGAATGGTCAAGCAGAGGTGGCACATGTCCCAGTTATGTTTAAGTACCATGAATAGGGGGTGAGCCAATTGCCATCTACCGGGCACAAGCATGGCAGGAGAAACAAGGAATGAGAATCCTACTATTAGGTCTTTACCTATGAAATTGCCGTTCTGCAGTACTTACTGGCCATTTCAAATCAAAATATTTTTTGTTAAAGAAGCTGATGATACACAATCTACGGCTGAATTAGCAGCAGCTTTCGACGTTAGCGTCAAAACAATATTGGTCCATTTGCGTCAAATTGGCAAGGTAAAAAAGCTTGACAAATGGGTGCCCCACGAACTCAATGATCGCCAGCGCGAAGTACGCGTCGAGACGTGCCTTGCACTGCTCAACAGACACACAAATAAAGGAATTTTGAACCGCATTGTTACCTGCGATGAAACATGGATCCTGTACGATAACCGTAAGCGCTCAGCAAGTTGGTTGGATCCTGGTTCAGCACCTAAACAATGCCCTAAACGAAAACTTACCCCTAGAAAAGTGATGGTCACTGTTTGGTGGTCTAGCGCCGGTGTGATTTATCACAGCTTCTTACCAAACGGGGTGAGATTACTGCAGATGTGTACTGTGAAGATCTGAACACAATGATGGAGAAGCTGGCACATCTCCAACCAGCATTGGTCAATCGCTCGTCTCCGCTGCTCCTGCACGACAACGCGCGACCTCATACTGCACAGCAGACGGTCTCCAAGTTGCAAGAACTGGGGTTGGAAGCTCTCCGTCATCCGCCCTACTCACCAGACCTTGCGCCTACAGACTACTACTTTTTCCAAAAATTGGATAACTTCTTGGCGGGAAAAAAATTCAATACCCGAGAGGCAGTACAAAATGCCTTTGAAGAATTTGTTGCCTCCCGACCAGCTGATTTCTTTAAGAAGGGCATCAATAAACTGCCACTGCGTTGGCAAAGATGCATTGATTGCATGGGTAATTACTTCGATTAATACAAATAAAAAATACATGAAAAAAATTCGTTTAAATTTTTTCAAACAAAACGGCAATCTGATACGTAGGAAGACCTATTATTATAAATGCGTAAGTTTGTGAGTGTGTGACTGTGTGAGTGTGTGAGTGTGTATGTTTGTTACTTCTTCACGCAAAAACTACTAAACGGATTTGGATGAAATTTGGTACACAGATAGTTTATAACCTGGATTAACACATAGGATAGTTTTTATCCCGAGTTTAACTTCCCGTGGGATAATTTTCGAGTTGCAGCGGGTGAGGCCGCTAGCAACAGTCATAAATAAAAATCTAACAAATTACGCAACATCATAGCAACCACTTGCTATCCAACACGAAGAACATTAACTTAACGGCATTCTAGCTAAATCCGTGACCACCTCATTATATCCACTTTATATACCTGAAATAATCTAATGGCCACTTAATAAAAAGCTCGTAAAGTCGTTTCCACGATCATTTGTTCATTTCATTAGGCCATGTGGCTTGAGGTTTGAGCACAGCTTGAAATTGAACGTGCCGTCATTGTTTTGATTATAAATTACGCAAGACTTAGTAACTGTTTGATTGTTTTGTTTCCGAAATAAGTTATGCCGTCGGCTTCTCTGTTTCCCGATCATTATGTAACATAACATTACATTGGTTAGAGGTGTACCTAATAGCCCCGTGGGGGATGCGGGTTGTTCGAAAGAGATAAGTACCGCGGCCTCGACACAAAGAGCTAAGAAGGAACATAGATGGTTTTTAGTCAGTAGAAGTCTGACACTCCCTTCCGCTCCGCCCAGAGCAGGAGGAGTCATTTGATGACTTCCCACCTTCCAAAAAAAAACGAGGGCGGGACTTTCACGGTCCCCTTGGTAAAGCTTTTGTTGGTGGCTTTCAGGCCACTAACTATAACCTGTAAAGACTGACAAAGATCTACAAATCAAATGAAAGCCGAGACTAACTTTTATTAACCTGCTTTCCGGTGCACGTAGGAACCTCGGTATGTAATATGTGATGGTTGGTCAACCGTCCACGGACCAGCATAGGCAAGCGAGCTAAACCTGAAGATCCACCCGAGCCGGGATTTAGCCTTGAACTATGCTCTACGATTGTACACTGTTCTTTAACTAAACGTCGATTTCATTGGTTACCCTCTTTCTGGAGTACCTATTTGGATACAAATAAGGCTGATATCTTTCAATAGGGACGTAGAAAAACAAACAGTAACCGAGGCCCTACCACGAGCGCGCGGTGTAAACGTGCTCATGATCGATTGTTGTTCGTCGATTTTCAAATTAAAAATATTCTACCAAGGACACTGATTATATACCTACTATGCTGATAATTGTATGTTGTATTCGGGAGGAACTCGTGGCTAAATAAGTAATAATAGCCTCTATGATTAATCTATAGGATAAGCCGCTGATTGGTAAATGGGGTGAACCACTCTTATTTACATACCGAGATTCTGACAGTCTTTACAGGAACTCAGTGGCCCGAAGTCTGTCAACCGGACTTACTAAGTCTTATCATATTACTCAGTACTGACTTTGTTGGAAGCCAGCCAGCTGATAGGCAGTCGCTCCATGTAAAATACTGGTATTCAGCTGTATTCGTTTAGACCGGAACCCAAACCCAACATACATAGTTGGGACAAGGCTGGGCAGATGATGACGTTACGTTTACAACGCGCTCCGTTTGGCTACGGTCTCCACACGTTTTTAATATAAGCGGTGTGCCAAACGATGGTAAGGTACTGCTTGTACGTGATTTGTGTGTATAACTATTCAGATATATATTTGAAGTTGTATCTTGGCAAGTTGGCATAATAACCAACCAACCTAGGAACAGTGAGAGTTGGGATTGTTTTAGTCTCGGCCTATGTACCTAAATAGATCAGCTACTGGGTATCGAATACCCTGTACCCTGCAGGAAAAGCCCTGCAGTGGGTTATTGTTACTGTTAGATTATGTTATCGCACTGCTGGGTAAAGGCCACCGCCAATGGACTCCAATTTTTTCAATGAAGGGCCTATGTCTATGTGGACCACTGGTCGTTGGTTCAAAGTCAAAGTCAAAGTCAAAGTCAAAGTCAAAGATTTATTTGCAAATAAATATGGTTAAAAGGTTTTTCAAGTAGTTGTTTAAGTAGCTCAACATACTCAATCATAATATAATGACATGCAAATTTTAAAGTGATATAATTGAATTTATTGAATTAAATTGATGTAATTGAATTTATTGAATTAAATTGATGTAATTGAATTTATTGAATTAATGTAATTGAATTGGTATAATTGAATTCATACAATTGATTTTTAGATCAAGTCAAATTATATTATTTAAATTTAAACTCAAGAAACTCCTTTATATCGTAGAACGGATTGTCAATTAGCCATCTGTGTAAGGTCCTTCTGAAGCGGGCCATTGGGAGTTCTTTAATTTGGCTGGGAATCTTGTTATAAATCTGAATACACATAGAATAGCAGCTCCGTGCATATAGTTCAGTTTTCGTTCCAGAAATAATCAATCTATTGGGATATCTAGTCTTAAACTTACATTTATCTCCCAGTTTTTCAAACATCTCAGGGTGAGATTTGGTGAATTTACATATTTCCTCAATATAAATACCTGTTAATGTAAGTATTCTAAGTTTCTTAAATAGTGGTTTACAGGATGTAAGTGGGTCTACATTACAAATCGCACGTATACACCTCTTTTGTGCGATGAAAGCTCTTCCGAGATGCACCGAGTTTCCCCACACCAGTATACCATAACGCAGTATTGAACCAACATATGCATGATAAGCCTGTAATGTGGCTTGTCTACTTATTAGGTTAGATATACGCCACAGAACATAAGCAGACTTGCTGAGTTTTTCACAAATCATATCAATGTGACCAATCCAAGAACACCTCTCGTCTAGAACTATCCCAAGAAAAGTCATACTATCCGATTGTTGTATTTGCTTATCCTGGTAAGTAATATTTAAATCCATCTTTTTCCAGTTTTTGTTACAAAATTGTATATATTTGGTTTTATCTAGGTTAGGTTTAAGGTTATTCTTTTCCATCCAAGTTATTACTTTACTTACGGTATTATTTATTTCTTCATTATAGTTATCCTTAGTCTTAGGGATGATTACGGAAACATCGTCTGCAAAGAGTATGCAGGGATGTTCAGTTACTTCTGCCAGGTCATTGATATATATCAGAAAAAGTGGGGGGCCTAAAATACTGCCCTGTGGAACGCCAGTGCAATTGTACCCTAATTTGGATTTAAATTTTAGTTCACCGTTTTGATCTGGTTTATCCGCAGTAATTTCTACAAACTGTGATCTGTTTGTAAGGTAACTATTTAACCACGCATTTGCCTTACCGCGTATTCCATATTTATCACATTTTTTTAGTAGCAGCTCGTGTGATACAAAGTCAAAGGCTTTTGACATGTCAAAAAATAAAACAGTTGTCGGTGTTCAGCCAGCTTATCCCATGGGGCCGTCGTGTGGGCCAAAATATCCACGTCGTAAAGCTTTGACAGAGCCAGCTTATACCAACAGCGAAAAAATATGAAATGAAATTTACATAAGCACAAGTTTAGTAGCTTCGTGCTTTTTATGTTACAGCACTAATTAATGGCCACATGTTTGTTTAATGAAAATTTCTCGTAGCTCCAAGGATGTAAAGATCACCTTGTTTCGAGCCTACTGCACATCTTTTTACACGAGTAGTCTGTGGGTGTCATATTTGCAGAAATCCTACAGCGCTCTCCGCGTACAATATAATAACGCGTTGAGGGCACTGCTGCGGCTGCCTCGCTTCTGCAGCGCATCGGGAATGTTTGCGAGCGTCGGCATTGACTGTTTTTATACAACTATACGTAAGAGGGCGACCTCGATAGCGAGCAGAGTGCGGGGCAGTGGCAACAGTCTTCTTACCGTTGTTGCCAACAGGTTAGACGGACCTTTTATGCAGCATTGGCAGGCTTTACATGCACCTGTATACCGGGCGTGGGGCAGGTAATTTTTTTAGATTCATTATCAGATTAATATTATTCCTTTTTTATTATTAAATTTAAATTTTCATTTCATTTTTATATCTGATTGTGGACATGTCGTATTTACATTTTGAAAGTTTATATTTTGACATTTTACATTTTGACATTTTACTTTGACATTTTAAATTTTGACATTTTGCATTTTGACACTACATTATTTTTATTTTTTTGACTCATGAAGTCTATTTTTATTTCAATTGTAGCTTTAAAATGAATTTTATTTTATGAATTTAGATATTATTTTATGATTATGCATTTTTGGTAATTCGTAGTATGTGTTGTATATTGGCCCTCAGTATTATGATTATTTTTACTAACACTATTCTTTAAGTATACCTACTAACAAAAATATGGATCACTGTTGTCTAAATTGAATAAATAAATTATCTAATAAATAAAGAGAGAAGTCCTGACTGACTGACTGACTGACTGACTGACTGACTCATCAACGCCTAGCCCAAACCCTTGGACCTAGAAAGCTGAAATTTTGCACAGAGGTTCCCTTTATAATGTAGACAAGGAATAAGGCAGGATTTTTCGAAATTCAACCCCTAAGGGAGTTAAATAGGGGATGAAAGTTTGTATGGAAAATCGTCATTTTCACGCGGGCGAAGCCGCTGGCAAAAGCTAGTATTTATATAAGCACGAAATGAAAATAAAAACAATACGTTTAAATGCCGTAGAGTCAATAAATGTTCGGTAATTACATTACTGCGTGTCTGAAACGTATTATTTTGACATTTTCACTATGTACTTTATTTTTACATTTTCACTACTTTGCGTCCGGAAATATAAAGAGGTATTTGTTTGTGTGAATGCGAAATGAAATCACCATAAAATTAATCAAAATAGCTTGATAAATTGGTTTTCAAGTAGCACTATTGGCGTTCGTTAGCCTTCATGTTTAGATCAGCTACGATTCCCGGGCCAATGTGATATTGGGTTATTCCGTTAGGAATTTCTCAGAAGCAGCCAAGGAGTCTGAATTTATGCTCGGTGAATGGTAAAAGGCGGTACATGGGACTTGAACATACCTGGCAAAATGTGAGTGTACTTTTAAGTATATCTCTGCCTATCTCTTTTGGGATAACAGGTTTGATTTTAAACTGAAGGTCCAAATGCAACAAAGATTTGATCTCCTAGTCACTGAATAAAGCGTGTTCATCTTAAAAACGCTTATTCAATTAGGGACCTACTTGCAAGCGATTAAATTCCACAATTGATCGATGTCATAAAAAAACGTGCGATAAACTCGCGCGTGCAATCCTCGCTGAACGTTTACTTTATTACGCTTAATTGGGCCACTTCGCGGTTTCGGCTTCCGAAGTTATTTGCACAGGAATTTCCACCTTATTGTGTAAGAAATAAGAGAGGTGTCTCATTGTTTGTAATGTTCAGCACGAAGTCGGCATGTGTTTTCAATGGTTACCTAGTAAGTGGGTGTCTATTACAAGCGAGTAGCGGGTATTGTTTTCTTTGGCTCAAAATTTGTTTTATTTAATAACTTTCCTTACATTGTTCACGATATTTTTTATCTTGTTGTGGTTGAGTCGTTACAAGTAGTCCGCCCTGAAGTCTGACAACCAGTATTTCCAACGGGTATCGTATCACCCGGTACTAATTGGGTTGTGGAGGTCAGATAGCTAGTCGCTCTATGTAAAATACCGGTATTCTGCTGTATCTGGTTAGACTAAAAGCCGACCCCAACATGGTGCAAATAGCATTGTGGAAAAAGGCTAGGCAGAATATGATATTTTTCTCTTAAAAGTAAATCAATCCAACTAGGTTTAGGGCATAAAATAGTGTCTGAACCTAGGGTCTGTGACTAAAGGTGACTAACTAGATAAACTAGCAAACGTTTTAAGGCTGATTTTGATTGAGCTTGACGAGAGCTTTGATTGTGTGGCGGCACATCACTAATTGCTACGCCCATCCTTATTTGCCGGAGCGAGGTGTCAAAAGTGACACAAGTCTGACGCATAGATTTTTCTCTGGCTTCTCGGTTTTTGTCTGAGCTATTAAATGTGTTTCTAGAGGAAGAGACGTTTACTTTATTACACACGATTCTCGTGGACATCATCCCCACAATTGCAACTTGGAAAATATACTAAGAAGTTCAAGCATGACTACTTCGTTGGTATAGTTAGCGTAACCCCCTTTAAAAAATGTCGATGCATTTTAAGCCGGCAGTTGAACCCCAACCTTACCTTATACAGAACAATATTCGCTCCAATCTGTATCTTTATGAACAGCTTTATACCGATCGTGTAACTGTTGCACTAGCCATTATCGCTACAACATGGCCCAGGGATGTTAGTTTTATTGATTTAGCGCTCAATAATGTGCCATTCTAGCTACCGGTGTTTTTAGCACCCAATATTGTTATAATTTTTTTAGCACTCAATTTTGTTAAGCAAATCTACACTCTGGTGTTTTTTGCACACAATATTGTTTTTTTGTTAGCTCTCAATATTGATATCAATTCCAGACGGGTGCTTTTTAGTTGGGAGTTAAGTTGTTAATAAAAAAAAACACTTCGCCCCAACACTTGCGCCTATTGCTTATATTTTGCAAGTGGAACATAATTATGGTAACGCTTTAGTCCTGATCTAATATGATTAGGAACATCATCACCAAATGGTTTTAAACATTAAAATTACCAAACAATAACTTAACATCACGCTACTATGAAGTTATTGTTTCCCTGAAAGGCTAGTCAAGGAATAAGTTAGGTACCTGTATATACGTACAGAAAAATATTTGTATCTTTGTGAACAGCTTTATACCGTACCGATCGTGTAACTGTTGCACTAGCCATTATCGCTACAACATAGGGATGTTTGCTTTATTGATTTAGCGCTTAATAATGTGCCATTCTACCCACCGGTGTTTTTAGCACCCAATATTGTTGTCATTTCTTTAGCAATATTGTTTTCCAATTTTGTAGACGGGTGCTTTTTAGTTGGGAGTTAAGTTGTTAATAAAAAGACTTGCGTAAAACTCCACCAAAGCGGAGATGTGCCAAGCGGAGAGTAGATGTGCCAAATTCGACCAATCACAGGAAGGGCGAAAGACCAGATGTAACCCACCCGCGTTTTTATCACTTTTGGTATGTAATTTTGTAAACGGGTGCTTTATAGTGGGGTGTGAAGTTTTTGATATGTTAATCTTTGTTTTTTAGAGGAGACACGAGAAACGAGAATATGGAAGGAAATGAGCGAGGCATTAGCCCAGTTATGGGACAAAAAAAAAACTTTTTTAACCTAAAGGCTTCTTCTTCTTAGCGTGTCAATGCCCATTAAAATTGCTCAGATTTGTTCGGCGCTTTTGGTAGCGTAACCTTCGCTCTGCCCAAGAGCGGGGGGGGGGGGGGGGGGGTCATTTGATGATTTTCCACCCACCAAAAAAAAAAAAAAGGTAGTAGAGTAACTGCTACCCAGTACCCCCCAACGTCGTTGGGAAAAGGATTAAGTATGACGATTTAGAATAGAATAATATTTATTTGTTTAAAAACATGGTATAAAAGATGGTAAAAAACACAAAAAAACAAGCAAAAAATGTTTTTGCTTAATAGTGATAAGCGTACAAAGTTTTACTAAAGCCGAGAGCAGTGTTGTACTAAATTAGTGCCATTTACAAAGTAAGCTATTTAGGTTGAATATTTATTTAAGCTTGTTTATAGCATTTAGCAAATAACTTGTAATAAAAACAAAAAATAAGAAAATATCTATTTCCAGTTCAAAGAAAACGAAACCGACCTCTCTTGACCTTCGATCCGCAAATCCGCAATACAATAGATTCTGTAACTCGCGACCTTTTGACCCCGGAACATTGTCCCGTCTCTCTTGCAATAAGCAATAAGTGACAACTGTCCTAACATGGCTGAATGCCACCAAATATCAAGCTTTGAAATGAGGGCTTGTTTTTTATTTGTTGCTATTTTTAAAGCTACGAGTATATTTCGACGGACTTAATTGATTTGACCCGAGTAAGATATGGGGGGGTTCAAGAGTAATAAGGAACATGGGTGGTTTTTAGTCAGTAAAAGTCTGACACTCCCTTCCGCTCTCTCTCTGATTTGATGATTTCCCACCCCGCAAAAAAAAAGACCGCCATCACTAGGCCACCGCTGCTTTCTTAAATAATGAATAGCCTATTATAATAATGAGCCTCCAACTCCCAATAGGTCGAATTAAAAAAGTCTTTGCTCTCTGGTACCCTATTATTTCGAATTAATTTGCGTTGTGAAACTAAGGATCACTTAGATCGCCAAACATTGAGTTATAGAACTTTGTGATAGACTATAATTTAAATAATTACAATATAATATGAACCGGAAATGTAAACTTCGTCTTGATGTGCCATTTACTTACATAATAACATGCTACCTTATATAAATTAATAATAACAAAAAAAATTATTAGACTAAATAAGTGGGCAGAGGTAGATCTGATTGGATCTATTTTTACTTTGTAAATATAGATATTTACAAAGTAAAAATTGATTATCTTCATCTTCCTAGCATTTTCCCAGATAAATTCATTCATCATCATTGAATCATTTCAGTAAAAAGACGTCCACTGCTGGACATAGGCCTCCCCCAGGTGTTGCCACATTGACCGGTCCCGTGCGTCTCTCATCCCACGGGATAAATTCATTTGCTCCATGTAAAATATTTGCATTCAGCTGCTTTTGGTTACACTTGAAGCCAACTCCAATATAGTTGGGAAAAGGCTACACAGATGATGCGATGTCTTTTTTATTTTTTAGCGGGTGGAAAATCTTCAAATAACCTTCTCTGCTCTTGGGCAGAGCGAAAGGGAGTGTCAGACTTCTACTGACTAAAACCACCCATGTCCTTTCTTAGCCTTTTATGTCGAGGCCGCAGTATCTCTTGTGAACAACCCGCAGCCCCCACGGAGATGATGATGACTTTTGGGCATAATATTGTATTGCTGCAGCCATTTATGTTCGCAGTATATTTAGATTATCTAGATATTCATTCTTTCTTTCTTTTTAAAAAATGTTGCCCCACACTAGGAATTTCTCCTGTATCGTGGGTGCGTTTACAAACATTGAAACTCACATACACAAACACGCCCAGACCCGAAACAACTATCTGTAGGCCATACAAATACTTGTTCCGTGCGGGGATCGAACCCGCGACACGTAGCGCAGCAGTCCAATCGCTTAGCCACTGCGCCAACCGTGTCGTCACTTTCATATAAATAATATAATATAATAATATATAATATTCATTGGCACTTTCATATCAACAATTCAGCCTCAAATGCTTTCAAGTACCTTTCGACCTTATCAATATATTCAATTAATTGATACATAGAAATAGGTTATAGACTAAAAGTGCTTAATTTATATTGTGCTTGATAACCTTAATTCAATAAATGTATTGTTTTGGGGCAGCGGGTCATACTTTTTCCATTATGATTTCCGCTACTGAATGATTTTATCAGACGTCATGATTTTCGAGTGTTGATTTTATTTTAGTCGAGTGCAATAAGATATGAGTAGGAAAGTATGTCAAGCTTTGTTTTGGTGAAGGTTTTCATACATCTATTTTTTTAATTTCATCATCATCATCAGCCTATAATGTTCCCACTGCAGGGACTCAGGCCTCCTCTCTAGGAAAGGGATGGGCTATCTACCACACGGGCCCAGTGCGGATTGGTAGATGTCACATTTATCTTCGAATTACAAAACAAATTGGAAAACATCGTGAGGAAACCGGCATGTCTTTTTTAATTTACTCCTATCTGAATATTATCGCTAACACTGAAAATAGGGTTTTCCCGATAATGTGTCAGCGATTTGTCAGTTACAGTGGTAGCGTTACCGAGCCCACAAAACGAACAAGGAATAGAGTTGACCGATCAGTCTACCCACGTCACGGTGCTTGCAACGGCGTCGAAATATTGGGAACACAAAAACAAATCTATTTATATAAATAAAAAGAGAAGTCCTGACTGACTCATCAACGCCCAGCCCAAACCCTTGGACCTAGTAAGCAGAAATTTTGCACACAGGTTCCCTTTATAATGTAGACAAGGAATAATGAAGGATTCAAACCCTAAGGGAGTTAAATAGGGGATGAAAGTTTGTATGGAAAATCGTCATTTTCACGCGGGCGAAGCCGTTGGCAAAAACTAAATAATGGTGATTATCCCGTTTGAATGGACTAGATTTGGTCGAACTTTAGTAACCATATCAGTTTAAATCCTATCAAACTATTTATATGTTCTCACTTAAGAAGACTTTGAAGTCCAAACTACACTGGTTTAGTTACGCAAAATAAGTTTAGAGAGTCAAACCACCCGATTCAAAAATCCATTCGTTGACGCCTACGGCCTATACTTAATATAAATTACCTGTAATGACCAAAGCAAACTCCATGATTCTTACAGTCAGTTACAGTTATTCGTTAAAATAAAACTGTTCAAAATTACTCGGAACTCCAATTCATATTTGTATAAGGAAGCATCACATTTATTCCACGTTATGCGCAAAAATCATAATTAAGGCCGTCCTTAAAAGGGAATTTAATGTTAAAACGAAATAAAAATAATGCATTTTTCCCAAGTATTCCAAAATGTAGGGTAGTCAACTTGGTAGTCGAACGTATAAAATATGGCAACTTCTTTTTAAAGGACGTTTATGGACATTCCAAGAAATAAACATTGCCTTTTGATGTTAATATAATAAAATTAAGAGCAGTTGAGGCTTTATCTTGTAACCATGGCAACCGCAATCGATTGCCGATAAAATCTTGGCTTAGCGAACGACGGCTAATTAAACAAAAGCTGATTTTAATAAGGGCTTTATTAGCTAGAAATTCATTGTTCAATTTGTTTTTGGAAATTAAATGGAGCGACGATTTATAGTAAGCTGTTGTCAGCGGCTTCGCCCGCTTTATCTCGAAAATTATCCCACGGGAAGATGAAATCGGGATAAAAACTATCCTATGTGTTAATCCAGGTTATAAACTATTTGTGTACCAAATTTTATCCAAATCCGTTCAGTAGTTTTTGCGTGAAAGAGTAACAAACATCCATCCATTCATACATACATACTTACAAACTTTCGCGTTTATAATATTAGTAAGATTGTTTTTTTACGTATAATACAACGGTCTAATCAAGCCGTTGCAGTTGGTCCCGGCTATCATTTGTATAGTTGCGTTTGTCACGATACACCATAAGCTGACCTGCTTTACAAAATTCAATGTAAGTGGTGTACGAGCACTGAGCAGGTCCAAAGTATTTGTATCCCTTAATGTTTATTTAATGGCCCGTATCTGAGTAGGGATGTACGATACAAGACTTGCATTTATATCGATGCTTTACTAGCATCGTATCGAATGCCTTCGATCCGATCGAGTCTCTAAATATCGAATCCTACAGTATCATCATTATTTCCCTGCTCTTGTCCTATTCTACTTTGGATCGGCGCAACACATTTTCTTCTTCCATACTCCCTGTTAGACGTCACGGTATCATTTATTCCTTTCTATTTCAGACTAGCTTTTGCCCACGGTTTCGCCCGCGTGGTTGTCGGTTTAACTACAAAAATGACGATTTTCCATACAAACTTTTATCCCCTTTTTAACTCCCTTGGGGGTTGAATTTCGAAACATACTTCCTTATTCCTTGTCTACATTTTATAGGGACCTTCTGTGCAATATTACAGCTTTCTAGGTCCAAGGGTTTGGGCTGAGCGTTGATGAGTCAGTCAGTCAGTCAGGACTTCTCTTTTTATTTATATAGATAGATGGATGATTTCTCACGCAATAGGTTCATTAAGAGAGGCCATGGTAGAGCGAACGGATTCAGCCTTAAGACTTGTTTCCGAGTGGGGTGACGAGAATCTGGTTGATTTCAACGCCACCAAAACGCAAGTGTGTCTCTTCACCGCCAAAAGGAGTCCGTTTAATCTGGCCCCTACACTGAGAAAAATTTCCTCTGCCGCACTACGTAAAATAAGGACAAAAATCGACCACCATGACGTGTGTAACCCGGTCCATTACGCGTAAGTAGTCAGTCATACGTAGTCGGCATACTGACGCTCATCATGGAGCGGGTTACGTAATTTACTCGTGGTAGCCCGACATCCGGCTACGTAATACGTAGTGCGCAAGTCGCACTGAATACTCCTGAAACTACGACTGCAACACCCGTATACTATTGTTGCGGGCACAGTAGAACGCGGTGAACCTTACGTGTGTACCACGGCGGCATACGTACGATACTGTGGCGGACACAGTAAATCACGATGAGCCGTACGTGTGTAACACGGCGGCATACGTACGACACTGTAGTGGGCACAGTAAATAATGGTGAGCCATATGTGTGCACCGCGGTGGCATACGTACAATACTGTTAGTAAGCAATGATGAGACATTATTATAAGGATAAGGGTATGATGTGGGCCGATCCCGGCGGCACTGCAATGCCGGGCCCACCCGCGACGGGAGTGGAGCGAGCCCCGAACATCCCGTCAGCTTACAAAAATCAGATTAATATACTGGTCCCTCAGTGAGGGAACTTTCAGATATTAAGCTGAAAAGAACAGATACTACACTTTGATCTTAGCCAAAAGGCCGAGAAGCGATACCGTAGTAACGAAATCCGAGGGAGGTCGTTCGGCCGCGGAGAATCTTAACACCGCGATTCAGGATTGCGCGTCATCAGTACAGCGCCATCTATCGAGCCGACGTGAAACAAAAACGGCCGTCACTGTTTTAAAGAGCCTGGATACTGAAATAAGGCGGCTGTATAACGTCGTACGTATAGCGCATCCATATTTTATATTACGGGTTAAGTAAATTACGTATGCTGCTCTGTGCGGAATCAATGAACCGCATACGTAAATGTTAAGAGTGCGCCACAGTAATTTCATGATGCGGCTGACGTCATAAAGATTATACGCACCGAACACAGTCAGTAAGTAAACGGAGTTCGTAAAATGAACCAGGATACGTAATAACTGATGATGTAGGCGGAGACATTATTAATTATCCAGTGTGCGTAAAATGTATCGGCATATCCCTTACTCTGCTCGTACATTATGTACGTAACCGGAACCATTACTTAATGAGTCGGATTCAGTACAATGATTTGGCAAGCAGTTACTGTTTTAAAGAGCCTGGATACTGAAATAAGGCGGCTGTATAACGTCGTACGTATAGCGCATACATATTTTATGTTACGGGTTAAGTAAATTACGTATGCTGCTCTGTGCCGAATTATTAAACCGCATACGGAAATGGTAAGAGTGCGCCACAGTAATTTCATGATGCGGCTGACGTCATAAAGATTATACGCACCGAACACAGTCAGTAAGTAACCGGAGTTCGTAAAATGAGCCAGGATACGTTAACGATTATGTAGGCGGAGACATTATTAATTATCCAGTGTGCGTAAAATGTATCGGCATATCCCCGACGCATGCTCGTACATTATGTACGTAACCGGAACCATTACTTAATGAGTCGGAGTCAGTACAATGATTTGGCAACCAGTTACTGTTGTAAAGAGCCTAGATACTGAAATAATGCGGCTGTATAACTTCGTTCGTATAGCGCATACATTTTTCCTGGTTCCGGGTCAGTAAATTACGTATGCTGCTCTGTTAATACATATGCGGCATCATTAAACCGCATACGTAAACGTTAATAATGCGGGCACAGTAATTTCATGATGCGGCCTCATTACAAGTTACTTGTTTACATGGTCTTTACAGAGCATTATGCCGCATACTTACTTAACATGGTGTCGTTTCATTATAAGTATGGCTCTTATAATTTTCATGTGAAAAGCACATTATACGTATCTGGCTGCCGGTACATTACAAATTTGCCAATTTTAAGTAGCCCGTTTTTCTCAGTGTACTTTCCGGAGTGCGTCTGTACAAGTTACTGACAGTCTCGAGCTTCTTGGCACGAAGTTGAGCGCGAATCTGAACTTCGGCGCCTACATCGAGTCGAAGGCTCAAACTGCGGCAAAAAAGCTGGGCATCCTAAACAAGGTTAAGCGGTACTTCAAGCCTGGACAGCTTTCAGTATTATATAAAGCTCAAGTCCGGTCCGGCATGGAGTATTGCTGTCACCTTTGGGATGGCTCAGCCAAATACCAACTTGCCACACTTGACTCTGTAGAGCGCAGAGCCAGGACTTTTGGTGACGATAAACTGGTTGTCAAGCTACATAGCCTGGCCCACCGTCGCAAAGTCGCATGTCTGTCGGTCTTCTACAGACTGTACTTCGAAGAGTGTGCGCAGGAGCTCCACGAGCTGATTTCACCATCTCCCTTCTTCCATCGGGAGACTAGACGTACTGCAGGTACCACCAACCACCACCGATACCTAGTCGATGATCCACACATTCGAACGAAGCGCTTTGCCAAGTCCTTTATTATGCGCACAGCTAAGGACTGGAATTCCCTGCCTGCGTCGGTTTTTCCGAGTTCATATAACCCTAATCTATTTAAGTCGCGAGTAAACAGGCTTCTTCTGGGCAAGCTCGTGCCATCGTCGACATCATCTCTGCCCTTAGGGCAAGATTGAGGTCAAGAGCAAGCCCATTTATAATAAAATAAAATAAAGTACATCCATCTTTTCATTGGTCTTCCTCCGACTGAGTTTATTCCGTGTCTCGGAAAAGCACTTTAAGCCATATTATATAGATCTCTGCCAGTCTTCAGGTAGTTAGACAGTGGCTTAAAACTAAAGTCTGACAAGCGGTCTTACCAAAGACCATCGTGCTACCCAGTCCTACCAGTTATTAAATTTTACGTAGACCGACTGCCTATTTGGCCCATAAGTCCGTGTAAAATACTGCTATTCCGCTGCATTCGGCTAGCCAGATGATGATTGGCTTGTATGAAATTCGTAGACAATGCCTTATGCGGGCGCCACACTATGCTCCTCGCGCTGCTCATCGCCATGCTCCTCGCGCTGCCGCTATTTGCTGCGATGTTCTGCTCGCGCAATTAATCGCGACGCTCCTCACTTGTTATTTGCCTTTGGTGGACGATGAAACTGTGGCAGCGTGCGCGCTATGCATTTTTAGTATAGTTAATTATATCAATGTCACAAAAAGAAATATACATCGTCGTCATCGTCCTCGCCAACGGAGATGGTGGATCACATGTATTCATCGCGCGATCATCGCGGAGCGGTGGGCAGGACGAGGAGCACGACGCGGACGTGCGGCATGACGAGTAAAGCCGCAATTATACTTAGCCCGCGCCGCGTGTCGCAACGCGTGGGTAAGCTATCGGTTCCATACATTTAGTATTGGATTGATTAAATTAGTCCCGTCCCGTCCCGCGTGTCGACACGCGGGACTAATGTAATCACTCCAATACTAAATGTATGTAACCGATAGCTTACCCCACGCGTTGCGACACGCGGCGCGGGGTAAATGTAATTGCGGCTTAACGTTGCCACACTATGTCCCTGCCTCCTTTCCTCGCTACTTCCCATGCCACTCGTCGAGTGTATGGCGGCCGCATAACACACGTAGACCGCCTGATCACACGGATGAGCTCCGCTCACCGTATCCCCGCGCGGCAAACCGCCAATACATTTGCTTCGCCCTACATTACATTGACAACCTTTGAATACACCTACTTGAAACAGACTGCTTTGAAAAATATCTAGTTCTCCGTAACGGAAATATGATCGCAGATGTTTTTGATTAAACAATTTAGTACTTTGATATATTCAGATAATAGTTTAATCTGCAACTGCAAGTTTTCAGAAACTCTTTTATGAATACTTTAAAGACTTGAAGTTGAAATAGATGTTCTACCAAAGGAGTAGTTTCTAGGAAATTGGTGGCGTTTGAAAAGACTTTTAAAAGTATGAATGAAGACTTTTGCGAAACATGCTTTGAGCAAATGAAGAATGAAGTTACGGAGGTAATCCGATCCTTTTTAGAGCAACTTGAGTTCTAGAGAGATATGAGTTTTCAGAAGTGTACGAGAAGCTTTTTAACTGTAACCGTAGAACGTAAGATAAAATGTTTGACATATCCCAAGGTACGTCATGCTTTTAGTTTAGTATCTACAATACTATTGGGTATAAATATCAAGTATCAAATGTTCTTTACCTAACTGGGAAGTTTTGAGTTTCAAAATGTTTTAGAAATACCAGTTTCAAGAGTTAATTTTTCGAATAAAATTACTAACGGGGTTTTAGTTTTTCAGAAGAATCCTGACAATGGGAAATTGTGAAGGCTAGGGTCCTTCTAGGTACGGAGTTATTGTAGGTCATAGTTTCAAATTTTTACATTTTTTTTAGTCCATAGGGTTAAAATTTTAATTTAAAATCACCTCTATGCCCCGTTCAGGAACTATCGTTTGCAATGGACTTTGCTCATTGAGTGTCATAATAAAACGTGATTTTTAACCCCAAAAAACGCCGTTTCCCAGCAATATTTTATGCGTAGAATTACTAATGTACCATAATGCTTGGTTGACGCCTTTGTGAAGGGTCTGTTTACACCTTAATATAATATAATATATACGCAATAACGATAATTATTAACACTAGAATAACAGTCAAACTCTTTCCAAACTTCATACATATTACCTATATTTACCTTCTAGCGAAAGCTTTGTGTTTAGCTGCTAGGCGTGAGTTCATTAGTGGATTCAAGAGGGTGCCACTCCATACATTCACGACGATGATAAAACAGGTTTCAGATTGTATGAAGTTGTCGCTTTTTGTCAAGGACCATACGAATGCAACTGCATTCATTGTGAAGAGAGCAAGACTCTTAAATTCACACGTAGGAGTGGAATTGTAGTACTTAGCATACATGTGTGTGCTCTGATGTGCTATGTCGTGATGAAAAACTTTTCTGGGATAAATATTGCTTTAGGCGATACATGATCTCGGTGGAAGTTTTACAGCTTAGTCCCCTGCGTACTTAGTTTGAGAATCGTGGAAGGCGCACTTATTCTCATGATATATGTGTGGGAAGAGGAGACCGTGGTGATTTTTAGTCAGTTAGAGTCTGACCGACTTCTACGCTCGCCCAAGGGCACAGAACATTCATGAGTATTTTCCACTCCGGAACAAAAACGAAGAAAGGCGTTACATGGTCTACCTGAATTTCATCTAATTCCTTTCAGCCGTTGAGTCGTAAAATGGTACCTTACAGGCAGACAAACAAAAAGAGTTGCTTCCACATTAGTTTGGATGATTGGTGTCCATTCCCCGTTTCATATTAATTTAAAATTATGTTAACTATAAAAAGGGTGGCTTCTATAGCCGAGTTTCATTATGGCATACCAAATGACCACACATTTGTCTGTTTCTATATCATTTTCATCGCTGATCAAATGAAAAACTTATATTCTACTTCCACATGAATAAGTATAATACTCACATAACTCCTTTCCCAGCACCCACGTCTCTGGCTTCGAGTTGACCTCCACCAGCACAGTCGGCGTACACACCAGCAACACCATCAGATCCGCAATACTCAAGTTCACCAGAAAAATGTTCGTCGAGTTCCTCATATCCTTCGTCTTTAGAATCACTATCGGCACCATCACGTTCCCTATCACACCCAAACACATTATCACTATACAGAAAGTCATCGACGTCGCTTTTATGTAATACGGAATTTCTGCGTACTCCGTAAAATTGTCATTCGACATCGCGTAGGTCGCGTTCGTGAAATTCGTCTTCCCGAATCCCGTGTTTTCGTACTCGTCCGTACTATCGTAAGTGCAATTGTGTGTTGCATTTTTGTAGTTGAATGTAATGTTTCTACAGTCGAAATGTAGTGTGTTCACATTTGTCGGTGTGTGTGTGAAGTCGGTTGTTGAAATCATGTGTGTTTGTCAGTTCATAGTTTCACATTGTTCTTCTTTCGTGTCTGTTAGGACGGTGGCATTTTTCGGGTTAACTGTAACAAAAAGAAAGGGTTTATTAATCTCGAGTTTTAATTGATAGTGGTGAAGCGTCAATGCCTTTTTTAATATAAAAAATAAAATAATAATAATTTAGGATTTCTCCATATCATAAAATATGTTAGTATTTCAAATTAAATATTTTAACTTCTCAATTGATGAATCCTCACGCCATCTGTAAGCAGCGCCCATGTATCGAGACTTTCTTGAGTTTTTTCCGCAAGGGCACACATATAGATGGCACTAGCGAGCTGACAGCTCCCCTTGACCGTTTGAACAAGACGGTGTGTGCTCCTACGCGCTCCGCTACAAAAAATCCCTTTTTGTTGAAATCTGGACGATACTCGTAAAATAAATGGACCTGCATCTGTGCTTCATTGAGAACTTATAGTGCAGTGTTGATTTTTGGAGTTTTCACCATTCCACCGGCGGATCCACGAAGATTTAGCTCGCCGGCCGGCAGCCCATACTTGCAAGTGCGCATGAACGAGGTATCCCCCATCTCCCTGGGTCTGAGTGGGATCTCTGGATTGTCAAGGTACGTGGGCATGTTTGCTGCTAATAATTCTCTTGTATTGGTTTGTCGAGGATTCATCAGAAGGGAAATTAATTTATTTTGTTACACATCCGCCGTATATTCTTATTTCAAATTTTCTTACATTCTTCACAAAGGTGCAGGCTATTTACACGCCTCACCATATTATTTGGTCCTTCTAACCGGGTTAAAAACCGTTACCTAGATTTTTGCGTAATTGTTTGGTAAAAATCATATAGGTTCAATAACGCACAATAGGTATTTAGTTTACGTAAACTTTTGGTAAATCATTGCCTATAAAACGCATCATAATTGACAATAGAATTTACGTAGTTGTTGGTAAATCTGTTCAATTATTTTAGTACATAATTTACATGGAACGACATTACGTATTTATTGGTAAAGTTCATTCTATGTAGGTATCCGTATTTAAAAATTCGCTTTGATATTATGAAAATAAGTAGGTAGTTACCAACGCATCTCGGCTTTGAGCGTTTTAATACAATAATTGTAATTAGATAGATACCCACTCATAGTTGGTAGGTGCGATAATATTGCAAACCGCCTGTAAGGTATTTTTCTGTTATTGTTGTCGTTTGTTATCTAACGAAATGACGGATAAACAACTGAAGCCGGAAGATTTACTAACTATTCTCCATGAAAAGAAAGGATTGTTATTTAAACGCATTAATCGGTTGTATGATTTAACAAAAAATATATCGTCGTTCGATTCGAGAAAAAATGAAAGTTTTATGACTGAGTCAGAGACAATTGATGACATTCGAGATAAATTTGAATCCTTTGTTGATCAAATTAATCAAATAAACATTAGTATAAAACCTGGTACAAGTGTCGATTATGCTTGTTTAGAGTCCTTTGAAGATTTGTACATTCATATTAAACGTGTTAGGAACAAAATAAACAGTAATCAATCACCATCAACATCCAGTAGTAACTATAAGACTCTTTTTGAACCGCTAAAAATAAAGTTGCCTCCTATCGCGCTGCCGTCTTTCGACGGGAAAACCGAGAATTGGCCTGTTTTCTACGAGTCGTTCAAGTCGAATATTCATGAGAATGATCAGCTGACTGACTCACAGCGTGTGCAGTACTTGGTAGGTAGACTTACGCACAACGCATTGAAGATTACTGCTGGAATTGTGCCTACGGGTGATACTTACAAGTTCTTATGGGACAGTTTAGTTAAAAAATATCAAGAGAAGCGCTCACTAGGTACGCATTATTTAAATAATATATTGGATTTAAAAAGTTGTTCATTTAACGCTAACAGTCTCGATTCTTTCATAGAAACATTTAGTGCATCTATTTCTGCCTTGAAACAACTTGAGATTACGGATCTTGCTGATTTTATTCTTTTGCACTGCGCAATGAGAAAAATCGATTCACAGACTATTCAATCGTTTGAACTTTCCATTCGAGATATTGAAATTCCCACAACGAAATTATTGATAAGCTTCGTTCAAGATCAGGCAAAGATATTGGCACGTTCGAATTTGTCTCAATCGAACGCGAGAAACTTTAGTAGAAACCCCGCTTCCGCGCCACGCGAGTCACGCACACAGACAAAAGCGTTTGTTGTGAGCAAGTCAGGTGACTCGTCCGCTTGTTTACCTGCGATGACGGTTCCGTGCTGCGCGTATTGTAATGAAAACGCTCATGTTCATTTGTACAACTGCGCTAAGTTTAAATCCGCGTTGACTCCTAGAGCAAGGTTCGAGTTTATTAAATCCAAACGTGGGTGTGCGAATTGTCTGAGCACATTGCACGGATTGAGTAACTGCAAGTCAACGTCAGTCTGTGATTTATGTAAAAAACGCCATCATACACTATTGCATTTTGATAAAGAAAATAAACCGCAAACAGCTGACGTTTTAGCTACGAATTGCAATGTAGTCGTCGCGTCGCCTCCTGCGCCGCTGTCCGTCGCGCCTCCCTCGCCCCTCTCGTCCCCCGGTGCGTCTTTGCCTGCCCCGGTTTCCGTCGCGGTGCCGCGCTCTTATGCTCATAGTAATAAGGTCGATATTCCCGAACAGGTGATTGCGTCTGATTCGTGTGATGTGACGCCAGCGTCTTCGGCTCACAACTCGGCCGTGTTATTGGCAGCTGATGCAGCGAGGGCTAAGGCGATAGTTCTGTTATCGACAGCTCAGGTTTATGCGCGAGCTAAAAGTGACAGTGCGGGTCACAAAACAATAGTGAGGTGCTTAATTGATAATGGCTCGCAGAATAATTTAATAACTACAGCTTGTTGTAGAAAACTTAATTTACTGATAATTCCTTTGAGTAATTCTTTTGTTAAAGGAGTTGGTTCTGTATCGCGACCGATAATAGGATACGTACATTTAGATATCGAGTCTCGTGTATATCCGGATCAAAAATATACTATTCACGCGTTAGTAGTTGAGTGCATTACGGACCAGCTACCATCGCACCATGTTAATTGGGATAGCCATGTAGACTTCCACGCGCTTCCGCTCGCTGATTTAAGCTGGAATATTCCAGGGGATATTGACCTAGTGTTGGGCGCTCAACTGTTTCCGTACATTTACTTGGGGAATAGGGTCGATTTTGGTTCACGCGCCCCACCTGCATTATTGACCACATTCGGGTATGTCTTTATGGGTGATTTTCCGCATAATAGTGATAATTTAAATTTACTTAACTCCTCTCCTTTCACGGCATTGGCTCTCAATGATTTATTACAAAAGTTCTGGGAATTGGAAGAAGTTGAGAATAAACGTTTTTTATCTCCTGAGGAAACCGAATGTGAGAATATTTTTTCCTCGACCGTGTCACGGGACGATGTGGGACGTTATACCGTCGCGTTACCTTTTAGTAAGGATCCCGCCGAGTTGGGTAACTCCCGCACCGCCGCGTACCGTCGACTTATTGCGCTTGAAAGAAAACTACGCCAATTGCCGATGTTGCGGGAAAATTATAATGCAGTGCTCAAAGATTATATTGACAGTGGGTACCTAAGTCAAGTCGACGAATCTGCCATTTCCGATGACGGGTATTATATCCCTCATCACGCTGTCGTTCGGCCAGACAAACCGATGCCGCGCATTGTATTGGATGCTAGCGCTAGGACTCATACAGGATTATCTTTAAATGATGTACTCCATATTGGTCCCAATTTACAAACAGATTTGTTTATTCTTTTAATAAATTTTAGATTATTTCCCATCGCTATAAATGCGGATATTAAACAAATGTATTTACGCGTTGGTGTACCCGTTGACCAGCGTAAATACCTACGCATTTTGTTTCGATTCAATGAGAACGAACCTGTGCTAACCTTTGCTTTTAATCGCTTACCTTTCGGACTTAAGTCGAGTCCATACATAGCTATGCGCACTGTGCGACAGCTGGCCTCTGACAGTCCGCATTATCCCAAAGCTGCTAAAGTAGCAGAGACCAGTCTCTATATGGACGATCTGGTGTATTCTGTGAATAATGAAGATACCGCCATGCAGCTATCGCATGATCTTATAAAGATGTTTAAATCGGGCGATTTTGACCTTATTAAATGGTGTAGCAATTCACCCGTTCTTTTAAACAGTCTTCCTGACTCGCATCGCAAGTCACTCGATTTTCACGCTGGGAGTGATGTTTCTAAGGTTCTAGGCCTTTCGTGGGAACCTTCTCAGGATAATTTCTTCTTCACTTCCGCTCGAGTGGCTGAGAAATGTACTAAGAGAAATATACTCTCGATAGTCGCACGCTTATTTGATGTTCTCGGTTTGGTTGCCCCAGTGATCTTCTATGCCAAGTTGCTCATCAAAGAGTTATGGCTGAGCAATATTGGCTGGGATGATCCCGCTCCTGACGACATTTTTAAACGTTTCTGGATTCTCATGCAAGAGTTTCCATTGCTAGATACATTACGCATACCACGCCATGTGGGTGTTACCGATGATTGTTCTGTTCGTATAGTCGCGTTTGCTGATGCTAGTATGGGTGGGTACGGGTGTGTGATTTATATACACTCTACTAGTCCATCTGGTGTCATAGTCCGCTTAATTTGTGCGAAATCAAAGGTTTCACCTACCAAAGTCACAACTCTTGCACGCCTGGAGCTGTGTGCCGCCGTGCTCATGTCAAAATTGGTAAAAACTGTTCGCGATACTTACGCTTTACGTGTTCCTATTGCAGGAATTTACGCCTTTTCGGATTCCATGATAGCCTTATCTTGGATACACTCTTCTCCACACCGCTGGTCAGTCTTTGTCAGCAATAGAGTCGCTCAATGTCAGGAGAACTTGGGTTCTCAACATTTTTACCATGTGGCAGGTGTTGAGAATCCAAGCGACTGTCTATCTCGTGGCATCCTTCCTTCCCAGTTAATGTCACATGAACTTTGGTGGGACGGCCCCTCTTGGCTTCGTTGTGCTCCTGAGGATTGGCCCGTTAAACCGTTTTCTCCTATTAATTGTGGGGAACTTCCCGAGCACAAGGTAAATGTCTTAACAGTGACCACGCAAGTAGAACAACCCCTTCTATATCAACTTGCTCAACGTACCTCATCATGGGATAAATTGTTGCGCATTGTTTCCTATATATTGAAATTTGCTAGACCAAAGGTTCATTGTGAACCTCGTTCTATTCAGGGCTTGTCAGCTGCGGAACGAGCGATAGTATGTGCTGTGCAATCTGTGTACTTTGCAAATGACATTAAGCTCATTAAATCTGGGAAATTGCTTTCAAAGAGACTCCAAAGTTTAGCTGTTTTTTTGGATGAAGAGGGAATACTACGCATTGGAGGAAGGCTTTCGAAGTCGCACCTTCCATTTGACGCTAAGCATCCTTTTTTACTTCCCAAACATGATCATATCGTGGATCTAATAATCCGTCATTACCATGTGATGAATTGTCACACTGGACCGGGACTACTCATGTCTATTCTAAGACAGCGATTTTGGATACTAGATGCCAGGACTGTCATTAGGTCCAAGTTGCGACAATGCAACACATGTTTTCGGGTAAATCCGACGCATCCCATTCCAGTGATGGCAGACCTGCCTGAGTACCGAGTATCGGAAGCGAAGGCGTATATCTGTTTATTCGTGTGCTTAGTAACCAAGGCCGTCCATGTAGAGTTAGTCTCTGACTTAACCTCTGATGCCTTTTTAGCCGCGTTTAAACGCTTTATCTCGCGTCGAGGGCCAGTATCTTGTCTTTATTCGGACAACGCCACTAATTTCGTTGGTGCTAAGGCCCAACTAGATGAGCTTTATAGATTCTTATTAAATTCAAGTTTCAATTCGTCTCTTTTACATGAGTTATCAACCCGCCGCATAATGTGGAAAATGATTCCACCTCGCTCCCCACATTTTGGTTCCATGTGGGAAGCGAATATCAAAACATTAAAAACGCATCTTTATCGCGTGATCGGAATTCAGCTTCTCACTTATGAGGAGTTACAAACTGTACTCATTCAAATAGAGTGCATTATGAACTCGCGCCCTCTGAGCGTTTTGTCTTCCGATCCCCATCCCGAAGTTATTACTCCCGCTCACTTTTTGATGTCGACTCCACTGCAGTACTTGCCGGCAGCCGATTTGTCTGGTCAGCGCATTAATTTATCACAGCGCAAACAGTTGTTAGATAGTATGGTCCAATCCTTCTGGAAGAAATGGCACCTAGAGTATCTGCATACGCTGCAAGTCAGGCAGAAATGGGCAACTCCGGACAAACCCGTAGAAGTTGGGACTGTCGTACTCGTGGGACAGGATAATTCAGCTCCTCTAAGTTGGCCATTAGGAGTTATAACTGAGGTTTATAAAGGCACGGATAATGTCATTCGTGTTGCAATGGTAAAAACGAAGTTCGGTAACTTTAAACGTGCCGTCGTTAAATTATATCCTATTCCAACGCAATAAAGTTTAACTCTTACACGAAATTCATAGTCTTAAGGTTTAGGAAATATTATATTTAAATAACTTATATCGTTTGTTTCTCGCATTCAGTCGTAAAGCTTAAAGTTTTTCTGATCATAATCTAGGTTAGTAAATACTTATAATTTTTTCACTTCCTTTCTGAAAGCACTTGCGTCCTTCCAAAGCCCCCGAGCATGGTGAAGCGTCAATGCCTTTTTTAATATAAAAAATAAAATAATAATAATTTAGGATTTCTCCATATCATAAAATATGTTAGTATTTCAAATTAAATATTTTAACTTCTCAATTGATGAATCCTCACGCCATCTGTAAGCAGCGCCCATGTATCGAGACTTTCTTGAGTTTTTTCCGCAAGGGCACACATATAGATGGCACTAGCGAGCTGACAGCTCCCCTTGACCGTTTGAACAAGACGGTGTGTGCTCCTACGCGCTCCGCTACAAAAAATCCCTTTTTGTTGAAATCTGGACGATACTCGTAAAATAAATGGACCTGCATCTGTGCTTCATTGAGAACTTATAGTGCAGTGTTGATTTTTGGAGTTTTCACCATTCCACCGGCGGATCCACGAAGATTTAGCTCGCCGGCCGGCAGCCCATACTTGCAAGTGCGCATGAACGAGGTATCCCCCATCTCCCTGGGTCTGAGTGGGATCTCTGGATTGTCAAGGTACGTGGGCATGTTTGCTGCTAATAATTCTCTTGTATTGGTTTGTCGAGGATTCATCAGAAGGGAAATTAATTTATTTTGTTACACATCCGCCGTATATTCTTATTTCAAATTTTCTTACATTCTTCACAAAGGTGCAGGCTATTTACACGCCTCACCAGATAGAAAGGCTGTGATAGAAGGACCTGCTTGACTGGCGATTAATAACATGAAATAGAGTTTTACATCTTGACAAATAAATAAAATTGAACTGTTTGTAATTTTTGCTGCATGCATAATTGCATATATTATTATACACTTATTACAAAAAAAAACTTCTTTTAAATATTTGTGTCGGCTTACATCCTAAAACTGAATCGGTTTTGAGTTTGACTGGATTTTTACAAAAGATTTCTGTGTTTTTTTTATCGTGTATTTCTTTTAAACATAACGTAGAGACGCACGCAACCGAGCAGTATGGCTACATTTTGGGGTATGCTATGTCCGGCAGTGGACGTCTTTTAACTAAAATGATGTTGATGAATGGTTAATTTGCTTTGTTCAAGGTGATAAACAAAGATTTCATTTAGCATCGTTCTGAAAATCACCAAAAACTTGATGAAAATGTTTGTAACGTTAAACAATACATCATCGTACTCTCGGAGATTGTTAAAATAAACAGTTTATTTACAAAATACTTGTTAAACCAGCTGTTTCTCTGTTTTGTGTAAATAACTTAATCACAAATAGCAAAGCTGTTACATTTAGAATTTGTACAAACTTTCATTTGCTTTTTGTTCTGTTTATTTGTTCTCCCATAATTTGAACTTGTAAAGCCCAAATTATGGAGGAGCGAAGTGTTTTTCTCAGTAGGTGATATTATTGTCCTTTCATAAATTATCTCACTAGACATGACATCAAAATTTCACTCCAACCAACTTATTTGTGCATACGGGAAAAAATAGAACTAAAATAACCAAGTTTGACATATCGTTGCACTTTCGATTGACAAACATGGCAGTGCCACCGTACTGTAACATCAGATACATAAGGTCAAAGTGACATTCTATCACCGATAATAACTGATAGAAAATGTCAAGAACGTATCGAATTTAAACTCAAAGGACAAAACAGGCAGTGAGAATGACAGAAAAATTAATAAAGCGAAACTACAGTCCTACTGATTGTGACTGTGAAGGGACAAGGCATAATAGCTTGTCCAGTACTGTAGTTGTCCATTCCAACGTGTAGATATTTATGGAGAGGAATGAGAATAAGAAATTCCATAATTGAAGGGCACAACCTAACGGAAAGCTTATTCTAATTCTGTCGAAAGCCGTTGCAGACCTATAAATAAAAAATAAAAAAAACATTTATCACTCAGTTTAAACTTAACACAAAACATTGAACAACTACACAATGTTGTATCCCGTCCACGTATGCACATACATCAGAGTTATTTCAACCCAATTTAAACACCAGTACACCTAAAATTCCTCCTTGCAACACCTAAAAACGAATTACTCAACTTAAACGTTTACATTACAAAATTCTACAGTAAATTACAACGCAAATTACAGTAAGTACAACAGGCGACACGGCAATGGTAACAAAACCAGTATATACTGGCCTCTCACATTTATAGATCTTTAACACGTTTATTGCCCGTGGTCCACCTGCGTAGTCCACAACATTCTTTTTAAGTAATCAAAAGTAATAAAGTAATCTTCTCAAAAGTCTGACATACATCTTTGACTGTAGACAGAAGCTCATAAGTTGGACAACAAGTCTTACCACGGGGCACTGTCGTTGTGGTCAGATATGCAGTCGTCTCACGTAAGCTACTGGTGCGGTTATTCGGTTAGGTTAGCTAGAAGCCAACCCCACCTGAGAGGTTGCAAGGGCACACCAGTGTGGTTTTAGTCAGTACGAATCTGACAGACCCCTCCAGGCCTCCACTCTACCTAAGGCCGCGGAAGTTCATTGAGAATTTCCACATCGAGAAAAATAAAAGAAACCGACCCCAGCATAATTGGGATAAGGCTATAAGCAGATGATAACTACGAAAAACCAGTTCAAAAGTAAAACTGGCACTAACGTTGCGCGTTCGTCAGTACCTACTCGTACATAATAACCCCTAAATGAAGGGAGGGTGTTATCATACAAATTAGTTTGAGAATTTAGCACATTACGATGGTGAAATTCATCTTGCTTACAACCAGGCTTCGCGATAATCTGGAGCAACGGAAGCATTTTAGGATTGTTTGTATTTTAGACTTGGGAAACATTTTTGGATAGATGTTTTATCTTGGAAGACTTTTTAGCTTCCTGAATAAAAGTTTAAAAGTATGAATAAGTTACTAAAAGAGTCGATAGATATAACGATTATCTTCTTTCTCACATTTATTCTTAAAAAAATCATTGGTTTCTGATAAAATTTGACGGCAAAATCGCTATTGAAATAATTATTTATTACCTTCTTCTTTTATCGTGTTTGTATGCCGCCCATGTGCCTTTGACTTGGCTTTACATACCGACAAGGAATACCTCTTAGGCGTGCTAGTTTCCCGACAATGTTTTCTTACACCGAAGTGACAATTGATTTTTTACCAGTCTGCCAGATAGGCTAGTCGGCGAGTTCGACAATCAATGTTGAAAATACAAATCAAACCCGATAGCTGTATAGTGTACCTTCATAATAATTTATAACTATATAGAAGAATAAATCGAGACCTTGTAGAAGATCGTGGCAGGAGCTGGATAAAACCAATAATGTGTCGAAAAAAAACTAAAGCTGACCGTTGGACTGCCAAGGTCCAGGGTTATTTTTGAATCATTAGAATTCCAAATCGTGTACGAAATCGCAGAATTCATCACGTCATTTCCGTCATTTCTACTGGTAGAATATCGGAAACGAGTGGGTCGGACCACTCGTTGCAAAATTCACGGGTATGAATATTCAAAAATAGCGATTTCGTACGGATTCGCATACGAATTCTGCGATTTCGTACACGATTTGGAATTCTATTGATTCAAAAATACGGCCCCTGAGTCGGAACCCGAAATACGCATATTTGATTTGTCTTGACTTTCATAGAGAGAACCGTTGAGCCAACAACAAAGAGATAACGCTGGCATTTTTTTTTTTTTTTACAGTGATATGTCATCAAATGACTCCTCCCGCTATGGGCAGAGTGGTAGGGAGTGTAAAAATTTCTACTGACTAAAAACTGCCCATGGTCCTTCTTAGCCTTTGTGTCGAGGCCGCGGTATCTCTTTCGAACAGCCCCGACGGGTGGTACACGTAACCTTGACTCTAAACAACACCCCTATCACATCCCATGCAAACATAATATTTGGTGGGAACGCCCTATCCAAGCCACAAAACCTGTCATATAGGACAATTACTAACACTACATCTTACAATGAAACCAGCCTTCCAAATGGCTCATTCACCATCACAACCTTTACAACAAAACTTATATAATTTGGGGTCCCTTGAATTGCGTGGAAACTCACCAAGTGACATAACGGTAAGTAATTTCGGTGATATAACGCGAATACGGTACAAGACCGTGTGGGGATTAGGCGAATCTTGGTGGAATTAGGCTGGCATTAGGAACTAGATTTTGGTTAACGACTTAAATCTGCGCTTTAGATTCTGATGTAGTGTCACTACAGCAGGTTTCTGAAACCGTCCCAGTCTCTTCTTCAGTTCTCTAGTCTAGCGAACATTGCCAGCCCTTTAAAGTTTGTTGTTAGTATAGTTATGTTTGGAGCAGCGGTGGCCCAGTGGTGTCGGCCCCGACTTACGAACGTAGGTAGGTCGTGGGTTCGAACCCAGACAGGCGCATTACTTTGTGTAATTTATTTCATCACCGCTGCTCTCAAAACGGTGAAGGAAAACATCGTGAAGAAACCGGCATGTCTTAGAACCAAAATATTCGAAGACATGTGACATCTGCCAATCCGCACTGGGCCCGCGTGGTGGATTATAGCCCATCCCTCTCCTAGAGAGGAGGCCTGAGTCCCTGCATTGGGAACGTATTTGGCTGATGATGATGATGATATATGTTTTATTTCAATAATGGAGTAGATTAGAGCCATCAGAGAAATAATATATCTATAGAGCATTTGTATTAAGATAATTTTATTAATGATCAAAGGTTTACTTTTAACTATGGATCAAACAAAAACTCTTCAATTTTTTAATTAAATCATAAACATTTTGTGGAAGTCATATTTTGCCAGCACGCAAATATTCGCGTGCAACACCTAATTACGAAATAAAACGCCATTAACACCAATGAAGATAAAAATCTCGAGATCTAAGCATTCAGGATGTAACCAACTGAGGCATGGTGTCACTTCCCTTACAAACACCGTATTTAAAACAGATTAACTAAATATAAGTTTTTAAACTGACATGAACATGGTAAATATCCCGTTTACAGTATTAATAGTAGATTAACTAAATGTTATGCACATAACCATTAAGATTAACGAAGGATCTACGTATGAAGGCCTATATAGTTTCAATGCTTCTCAATTTCAAAGAGATGATATCGCATGTTTAGCGCTGAATGTTGATAACATCTTTCTTACATCCGTCGTACGATACAACGATTTATGCAATGTCATCCTCATTAGTTTTCTCGATCACTGACATGGACATTAACGTAACATAACGCCTGTTACATCCGAAGGGTAAGGCAGAGGTGTAGGTCCCGTCGGGGCTGTGGCTTGTCGAAAGGATAACGCGGCTCCGACACAAGGGCGAAGAAGGAACATGGGTTTGGTTTTTAGTCAGTAGAAGTCTGACACTCCCCTTCGCTCTGCCCAAGAGCGGGGCCCTTACTCGATGATTTTCCACCCACCAAAAAAAAAAAAAGAGGTGTAGGTACCTAAAATAGTAAACCCACATTTGGTCAGTTATGTGATAAGCAAGCATGTTTTAAGTACCATGTAATAAGCAAGCTTATTGCCATCAACCGAGTCACAAATCAAGACTGTGGCTGCTTCTGAAAAATTCCTGATGAAAACCCAATAGCACTTGGCCCGAACCGTGAATCCCACCATGCTCCTCATGCTGCAGCAGACAATAGGGGATCGGACTGACTCAAAAAAATATGATTCTGTTTAGTCCGTCAGTTAGATTATCGAAAAATATTGGATACGTGTTTTTTGTTTTATCAAATCAATAAAAATTGACGAAGCTATAGCGCGTCAAAGATCATAGAGTCCCCACTCTATGATCTTTGACGCGTTATAGCTTGAAACGTCACTTGAAGGTACAAAATGTACATATGAAGTCACACGAGTTTTCGAAGCACTGTATCGTCTTCATTTTTTGTTTACGTGAAAAAATAAAAAATAATATGTGGTCTATATTTTTTGAAAATCTATCTGACGGACTAATTAGTTTTTTTTTGTCCGATCTCCTAATATTCACTGCTACCCATTTTCAAAACTTCCTGTGACCTGGTTGAGACGCGACTGCTGAGAAAGAGGTTGTGTGATCGATTCCCAAGCTGGGTAAAGTGTCACTATATTTTCCCTTCAGGAATTTGTCAGTAGCACCCACGAAGTCTGAATTTGTGTCGTCCTAAGGGGCGAGCCTATTGCCATGAAATGGGCGAGCATACATGGGACTTAAAACATAACTGTGTTCTATTTTCCTAGGAATCCTCAACTATTTCCTACTTTCTGACTAAGTGAAAGTGTGCGTGTCTACAAATGTTGGGAGATGTTTATCCGTGTTTGTGGTTCCGGATATCCGGTCAATTAGCGCGATGCTGGGACATTAGGCAGGTCCATCTTGATAGTTTCCAAGGTTGGGGGTGCTAATCTTGATGGAGACACTTTGAGAGGAAATTGAGCGGAGAGATAAAACTTGTGATGTTGATTGTGTGAAGATCCTGTTTCTTTTATGATATTTATAAGTACAATACTTTTATTGTGACTCATAAAAATAGTACACATACAAGTTATGTACATAAACTCACGCTTTTTATGGGGGTAGGCAGAAACTATAGAACGCCACCTACTACGTTGCCTCGTCCACATTCATACATCTGCACCTAAATTCACACGATTCCTATGCACCTGTCCACTACCAACACTTCTTTTGCCATTCCATGGACGCCAGTCTATTCTGACACCGTGGGCGATCAGTCCTTTCATTGTGGATTATTTCGCCCAGTTCCCTATTCTGGACGCCACTTGGTCACAGTTTTACTCCACCTGCTATGACCGCGCATTGCTAGGTGTCCTGCTCAACTCAATTGACGACACAGTTGGCGCAGTGGCTCAAGCAATGAACTGCCGCGCTGCGTGTCGCGGGTTCGATCCCCGCACGGAACAAATATTTGTAAGACCTACAGATAGTTGTTCCGGGTCTGGGTATTTGTGTATGTGAGTTTAAATGTTTGTGAACGCACCCACGATACAGGAGAAATTCCTAGTGTGGGGCAACGTTTTAAAAATAATAATAATTGAGTTCCAATATAACGCGATTCGCGAGTCCGACGTATCAATTACCTATAATTTATTTAAGAATATTTTATCCATCAACTAAAGAATAAATCACAGAACAAACAGTACTACTGGACACCGAAACAAAATAGAATCAATTCGCTTTCGCCTACGCCTCTTTGCCTAGTAAACACAAGCCAAGTAAATATATGCGCAAAGGGAGTAAACCGACAAAAATAACCCGAAACAACGCTTCCGGCATGCTCGGAGTTGATACGGGAAAAGTTCCTTAATACTTTGTGAGATGTTACTTGTAATAAATCGAGTCATTGAAGACATTTCGTTTTATATTGTAGTTGACTTTTAGTGTTAGATAGGGATCCTTGTGGTTCAATGACCTGAGGATCAAAGTCAAGGTCTCTGACAGTTTTTGTATGGCAAAACTGTCAAAACCTTTACTAAGTGATGGCAGTAAGGTTTATTGGCGTATCATAAACTTATCGGAAAGGCTACCCAGCCTTTGAAAGGCTACCCAGCCTTTGAAAGGCTCGGTTGTGGAGGTCAAAAAAGCAGTCGTTCTACGTGAATTCAGCTTCATCCGGCTAGGCCCAAAGCAGACCCAAACATAGTTGAGAAAAGGCATGCCAGATGATCTCCGGTGATTATACTTGCAAGTACAAAAAAAAAACAATTTTAATGTCAATTAAAAGCAGATAAGTTTAAAATCATGTTTATCTTCCTGATTAATAAAATTACATACACAATATCCGTTTAAATTTTAATAACCAAAAAAACAAATACAAAAGTAGAATGAGCACCTATTCACAAATGAAAAACACAATGATATCTAAAAATAAATGGTTTAAATTCTATAAATAACTCTACATGTAACGTATACCTACTTAGGAGTTATTTTGTGTTGAAATTGAGCTGGTTGTCAGAGTTGTTGTTGTCAGATTTTCTTAGCGTTGTATAAGGCTGGTGTTACATTGGTGGCTAATAGTGATTGTACAGATTTTTGTTTCGAATCACTGGGGAAATACAAAGTATTAAATCCTTTCATAAACTCAGTCTACCGTAGTCCACAGCTGGACATAGACCTCTTCGAATCTGTGCCTCGATATTATCTTCCGTCTCCATTCCAAGGCAGCCACCTTCATGAGGTTGACGGCCACCTAGCTAGACCTCAGAGTTGTATCATCTAACGCTAATAAGTTGAATTCCCAAATACTTCCCGAAAATTCAAATGGTAATACTCTGCCGGGGTTTCCTTTTCCATTGCTGCAAGTCTTCAAATTATTTATGAGTAGGTTCTAGCTAAGCATATACTCCCTCATAACTTTAAACTCAATTCCTTAATTCCTTAGAGCCCTTTTACAACACCCACTTTTCCAATCGCTTATATCAATTTATTCGCGCACAGTCCGACAGCCACCTAAGTTTAAGACCTGCCCAGACAATGTCTAGTGCATTGCGTAGGCGAACTGTGTCTAGACTAGACTCAGTTCATTCATAAAGTTCCTCCACAAATTGTAATTGTCTGGTCTGAAATTAAGGCGTTTTGTAGCGGGTTTAAATTGTTTTTGGTTGGTTAAGGATATTAATCCTTGTTGTTTAGTTGAAAATTTGTACAAAACTACGAGTTTTGTTATATTTATGAACAAGCTTGCGTTTTATTTGTAAGACACAGTCGACAACAACAACATCATTTTATGAATCTCGAAACATTCGTTTCTCCGAAGAACTGTTCACCGACAGACTGAGTCTTCACAACAGTTACTCATCATCTTTCTGCCCCCGTTCCATTCTACTTGGGGTCGGCGTAACATGTGTTCTTCTTACATTCTCCCCTGTCAGGCATCAAGTCATCCCGTCGGGGCCGCGGATTTTTGTACTAAATGACGTGGCCTCGGCGCAAGGGCAAAGATGGAACATGGGTTCGGTTTTTAGTCAGTAGAAGTCTGATACTCCCCTTCGCTCTGCCCAAGAGCGGGGGGGGGGGGGGGGGGTCATTCGATGATTTTCCTCCCACCGAAAAAAAAAAAGGCATCAAGTCATCATTTACTCGTTTCTCTTTCATATCGTTCCTCACACAATCTTCACAACGGTTACTATTCGTCTAATATTGCGATTCACACATACCTCATCCAAATAAGCACGTATTTTCGGTCTACCAAATTCTCACAGACGAAAGGCTGTCTCGGTAAATCGTTCGCACGGTTCAAAAATGGTAGACTGTATCCACTTGAATCCAATTTCAGCCTGCCTGTAACTTCCTTCTAATAGATACTACCAAGTACGCTGACGGTCGACCATCTTTTCAACCTTATAACTTAGAGCACAAGAGTGCAAACTGGTAGAGCATCAGTGAACTCTGTGCAAGCGTGCCACAATGACCGGGCCATCGTCTTATTAGTCGGTTGATCGAGTGATTCACTGCCGGTCGCAGGGAGCAAGGGTTAGCTGGATCATTTAGTTATATTTATTAGCTGGCCACACTCTACAGGGATCGCGTTTTCTTATATTTTTCTATAGGAAGGAAATTGGGTCACCCGATTCATTAGGTTACAAAACATGCGTGACAACAGGAGAGACTGGAACAACCACTACAACTGGGAGTTGCTTTGAAAATGTTACGTATTTCGATTCTGTTAATGTTTTCAATTGATGGAAAAATTCCAGGAAATGGGTTTTTGGAATGAAGTAATGACTTTATCATAATTATGTCGGTTTTAAGCTGTTGAAAATTCAGAAACAAAATTACCAAAACTAGAAACTAGCAAAGAACAAGGAAAACGCCAAAGTTTGATAAATTTATAAAACAGTGAACAAAAATATGCTAGCCGGAATTAAGAGCGCCTCCAAAAAGATGAAAAGGCTGCCTTAACATAGATAAGGAGACACGAAGCTTAGTTAAAAGTTTTCAAAGTCTAAACTTTATCTGTGTCAATTTATTTCGTAAGAAAAGTGACAATTTCATGTAACCAGAAGAATTTTGTTCCGTAACTTTGAAAGAATCTTCATTATCTGTTGGTCAATTAAAACAAAAGAATGAATTGAATATTTTTTGTTCTTTCTCTTGAAGTAATAATTCTCTTGAAGTAATAAAAGTAACAATGGGCATATTTTTTGTTACTAGCTTTGACACGAGGTTAGGCACTTACCACACAATAAAGAAGAAGAAGAAGAAGATTGCTGTTAGTTAAAAATGATACCACAGACAAAAGGGTGTCGGGCTAATCGGCGGCGGCGACCTCTCGCGTCCGGCCCTGGTGTAAGCCATGGTCCGGGGCGAGGAGGAATGGGACGCCGTCGCCTCCTTCTGCGAAGCAGTGATGCTAGCGAAGGAGGTGGCGGAACGAGAGAGGGAGAGAACCTCTCAACGTCCCAGCCGCCGCGGAAGGTGCGGAAGGCGCTCCGGGCGTCGGGGGCCACGTGATGGCTTCCGGCCACCGTAGACGCGGGCCTGTGGACGGTGAGTAATGGGCTAGCTCGCCGTACGGCCGTCGTCATGACGGCAACAGACCGTGTCGGCGGCGCGTACGTGTTCCACGCGCGGCTCAAAGAGATGTCAGCAAGGAGGGGCCCACAAGGGCCGACGCCCGTCGGGGCCGCGGATTTTTGTACTAGTTTACGTGGTCTCGGCGCAAGGGCAAAGAAGGAACATGGGTTCGGTTTTTAGTCAGTAGAAGTCTGACACTCCCCTTCGCTCTGCCCAAGAGCGGGGGGGGGGGGGGGTCATTCGATGATTTTCCACCCTCCAAAAAAAAAAAAAAAGGGTGTCGGGCTAAAACAAATTCTCCTGCAGGGTACCTGTACTCTGACCATGTGTGTTCACCGAATTCCCCTAAGCCGATAATACGTAAAAAGGTAGACATACAGACTGTGGAACAATAAATTCATTGGAGTAGGAGAAAGGTGGTATAAAATGAGATTGGTTGGCAAGCGTTTGAATGGCGGGCGTTTATGGGAACTGTCTTGCACTGCAATCAATTTATCTGTTCAGGTGAAAAAACACAGAACTAAAATAAATGAATAAAGTTTGACATATCGAAACATTTTATCTTGACAAGCAACGCTACCTTGAAGTGATCGTACTTTATGTTTTGATATTCATAAAGTGCCGATGTTCAGCCTTTGGTTTAATTATTAGTTATTTATTCGTTCGTTCATCTCAATCTTTCAAAAATCGACTCTCCAAGTATATTTATATAACATTTACATTCTGCAGAATTTCATTTCAAAGGGTCACAATAGCCGTTTTGAATTTGAAAGCTCCCCAACATCAGCACATTTCTTTGGTATCAAGTTCCACATCCCTAACTGTCCAAAGTTGTGATAGATTGCTGACCCATACGCTGAGGGGTATACGATATTATCATGCCTTACATTCCCGTATGTTAAGTAGGTAGCCTCGTTGGTCTTGTGGTCGCTAGAGCGATAGCTGAGCATGAGGTCTTGCATTTGATTTCCGAGTCGGGCAAAGTATTATTGGGTTTCTCCATCAGAAATTCCTCAGTAGTAGCCACGCATGTAAACTTGGGAATAAAACTGTTATTTCCAGATAAACCAATACTTAAACGATCAGAAAACATCTAATTTAAACAGTGAGAAATACAAATAAAATAAATATCATAACACTTTTATACATTCGTTGTAACAAAATGACCTGCACGAAGTTCGGAGCTGCCAAGATAATTTGATCGCAGTGTACCTAACTATATTTAATCAATGTATGTACGTCTCTGGATGCTACTGATTGTACTTGTGGCAAACAATTTAACTATGTATAATGCTGTAGGATAATTCTATTATCGATAAAAATTGCGACCTATTTACTTAGGGTGTGGTCAGTACCCAAGACAAGTTATACCGTGGGTTTGGCAATGACCACACGAAAAAAAATACAGGGTAATTTCTGGAAAAGATATATTCGATCACAAAAATTCTTTCACCGGTAGAGAGCTAGAAAACCACCTATTATTAGCTACTGCGATAACCTATATACCCACAATAAATCAGGCTATACGTAAACATTGACCACAAGTCAACATTGCTTAGTAGACTAACTTTGTTTTCTTGCAAATACGAATAAATTTGCCTTTAATATATCTTACTATGTCCCAGGAAAGGGGACGATTGAGTGGAATTTATGGACGAAATCAAATAACAAACAAAATTTTCGGTTGGAAACAATGTGTGAAAAATAATGTTACATTTATATGAGTCTTGGCCCGGCCAAACGATCAAAATTATTGGTTTATAAATATAATGAAGTAGAAATATAACGTTTCGAATGCAAGCAGTTTCGCCTTGAACGATGTATAAATTTTTTTATGGAAAAACTTCAAGGACAATGTTTTCAATTAAGAACATAATCTCTCATATTATACACTAAAAACTGATTAAAACTTCTATATTTAAGCAAAACAAGAACAAACACAATAAAACAGAATAAAAACAAACCCAGGAAGTTATCCATCCACAATCAGTTCAACACTACCGCGAGATAAACAGTTAACTGAAACAACAACTGACCAAGTTAAAACACAATTACTTAACAGCTGAACTAACAAGTTAAACTCCAACTTTAACTACTACAACAACAAGTTTCAAACACTAGATTAAAACAAAACCAAGTTTTTAAAACATTCGTTCGGACTTCGCTCTGTGCAACTTTATCAAAAGCCTAACTCAATTCTGTTACAAGCTGCGTTTTTATTAGAATTCCTAAAGTTATTTTATAGGATCGAATTTTCAGTTTTAAAGTACCTAGTAAGTATTTGTTTTCAGATGCAGTAGATATTTGGTCCATCTGTCAAAAACGTTTTTATAAAGATCTATGCTATGTAAGAATTTGAATTTTGGTATAATTTTGAACTTCAATGACACGAACGGTGATGAAAAGCTAGAAGGTTTATTATTTTCTTTTTGTTTATGTCTTAAATTTTCTATGGTCTTATGACCCTAGAAAATTTAAGACATAAAAATTTATGATAAATTATTGGGTCAATCAAAAGCTTTGAAAAAAACGTAGGAAAGCCAACAGAAGAAGAGTCCACCTCTTACTCTTAAAGTTAAGTTATAATCAAACAATCAACACTTTTGTAGTTCGCATTACACAATCTACCAACCATAGTAAACAAGCGCTTGATTAAACCAGTAACAATGTTAAAAGAACCTATTCATTCTAACCGCTTAACTGTATAAAGCCTAACTTAATTTCCAACTGCATTCTTAATTCAAAATTTAATTTGGTCCTCTTCAAAGGAGGTCGCGTAAATCCTCTTTGCCCGACCTTTGTTAACTACGCCCCACTTTCTTATATTCTTTTTTTTCTTGCCATAATGGAAATCGCCTTACTTGCCCTGTTTTCTGATTAGAAGAGGAACTGATGCTTCTCCAATTTTAAACTTTTTTAAAGTCCTTGGAACCAATTACCAGTTCTATTTCCAAACACTGTATCGTTGGTGTAGTAGTCGATAACTGATGTTTCGATTCCCGGGTCGGGCAAAATGTTAGCGGTTTTTCCATCAGGAATGCTTCAGTAAGTTCAGTCAGCCAAGGAGGCTTTATTTGTGCGTACAAATAAAGCCTATTTGGCTGCTACTAATGACATCAAGCTCGCCCGCTATTACATGGGACTAAAGGTACAAGTTGGTAGCCGACTGCACGCAGCAGCAGCAGACGACGTGTCGCGGCGACACTACTGGTTTCTACGTATTTCTATGAAATTCCCTCCGTAGTTAGCGGCATGAAGCTAGCGACGCGTCGTCGAGCGGCAGATGGTAGTGTCGTCCGACCGCAGATCAGTAGTGCCAATTGATAACAAAAACAACAGGAGATAGTGAAACGACGTGTCGTGACGACATGTCGTCTGCTGATGCTGCGTGCAGTCGGCTACCAACTTTTACCTTAAAACATAACTGGCGAAAATGTGGATGTACTTAAGGCGACATTAACTGCCCGCGCCCTTGAGCGAGTGGGAGGAGACAGCGATATAGGCCGATAGAGGAGCTGAGGGAGTCAGCGATACACTGCCGCCCGTCGCCCGCCAGAGCCCCGCTTCAACGCGCACCAAGATTAATCGAAAAAACAAACCACCTTGATTTATCAAACACAATACAAATAAAAGCCGTATACTAAAGTATGGGTCATTAAACTGTCTTTTATATGATTAAAGTTTCATGTAAATACGCCCCATAGTTTTTAAGTGATTATCGTTTTTTTGTCCACGTTAGACAATACTTTACAAATTAATTACACTATGTTATTAAAATATAATTTCACATTTTCACATATCATATTATGAATAAAATTGTCTAGTATAACATATATTTTTTTCAAAGAAATAAGACTAGAAGTTTAGACGTGATGTTCAATATAAAATCATTAACAGTCGTTTAACTGCGCCTTAATGGGTACACCTCTGCCTAACCCTTTGAGAATTACATTCGTGAACAACTAATGATCACCACACCACGCTTGCTGAAAGCAAAATATCTATTTCTGACCAAGTTACTGCAGATTTCTTTTGGACTAGATCCTTATATATCCCTACTAAGTCTGACACAACTTACCCAGTTTAACTAAGTTACTATCTACTTAATGAGTGGAAAAGTGTTGTTGATTTTATTGCTTACCGGGTTTCAACCCTTAACTTCATCTCGGCCGTTGGTTTATTCCTGCTTGAACCCATTTCCGTCACAATTTAATTAATGCAGCATCGTCTAGGGACGTAAGTAATCTTCAAAGGTGAGAGTCTGGACTTTTTACGACGTGGCAAAATATTAATTTAGGTGGAAGGTGTTAACCACAGACAACACTGAGAAAAATAAATGATATTATGTATCAAGAATGTGTCTCCGTCATTCATGTAACTTATTTATATATTATAGGAACGCACAAAGGTGTACGATTACAGTAATAAAGTACATTGAGTTGTCCGTAGTAAGATTACTTTATGGATGTCGCTATGATTTTTGTAGATTTTATTAAGAACTTGTTTACTTTTTTGGCCAGTCGCAAAGCGTAAATAAGTAGAAAACAAATGGTGCGTATAACCTGCAGAAGTTGTAAATTTCCGCTAAAATCACACGCGGATTGAGCCTAGATTATTAGAGCAATCTAGGCTATAATTGCTGATTCTGTCATAAGAAGTTGAAGGCAAAAAAAAATACGCAATCGGGAAGAAAGGCACAGGAGATCGTTCAATTCATTAATTGTACCACATACCTTGACCAGCGATCCCAAGCGCGCGCAGGCGACGGCCACGTGTCCGTTTTCGGGATGAACAGCTCACAGGTCTTTTTTGGATACACTATGGTGGCCAGCAGTACACAACACACTAACATAGGTCTGGGGTAGGCTGATAACTGTTTATATAGGTTCAGTTCAGGGGTTTTAGGGCGCGATGGGACTAATTAGTGTCACACATAGCATGCGCACCCACACGATCCCAAGGTTAGAGCGAGACTGCCCATGACGGCGCGGCGCGTCATTGCGCGCGCGCTGCAAGGCACGAGGAAATCACCTAATCAACGATATATGGCACAGATTAAATAAATTAGAACAGTAAACCAATGCCTTTCAATCATCATTAGGTGATGTAGAAAAATATAAGAAAAACCAATAGTTACGAAGCGTAACCATTTTCCCCGGCTTGAAAGTTCCTACTTTCGAAACACAAAGGAGAAGTAAATAAAATTGCATATCATCACAACTCCACAAAAGCTATAAGAACTCTAGAATTGCGACTCTATTTAATATAAGAAATAAGAATACTTAACTAGCTATTCTACGCGGTAACTAAATCTAATACTGCACATTGGTGCACGGTAATTAAGACTTAATATTAAGGTAACTAAACTTATTGCGTTGGCAAAGGGCACAACTTTACTACCGGGCGACTCTGAAGGATCCCGCTTTGAGTCTTCACAGATGCGACTCTACAAACTCCGTTTTTATCTGGAAATATTTCGTGAATTACTCCTAACGGCCAATGCAGAGGCATCACATTGTCCTGCATGGAGACGACAACCATACCGACCCGTATTGGATTGGCAGGAGTGTTCCATTTCTGTTTGGATTGTAGAGTGTGCAAGTACTCTTGGCGCCACCGCTTCCAAAAAGATTGAACCATCTGATCAGTCAATTCATATCGCGAAATAAGATGTAACCGCGTTTCATTGACTTCGCGAGCGGGAAGAAATAAAAGAGGTTTCGTATGCAAGAAGTGCGCCGGTGATAATGAAGTGGGCTCTGACGGATCTGAGCTGATCGCGTACAGAGGCCTCGAGTTTAGTAAAGCTTCTACTTGAGTTAGCATAGTGTTAAACTCGTCAAAGCTAAGAATTTGCTGACCGATGACTTTGTAGAGATGCGTTTTGACACTCTTCACTTCACTTTCCCAACAACCACCAAAATGTGGAGCTCTACAGGGGATGTTTTTGAGTGTGATTCGATGCTCTGCAAGTTCTCTTTCCCACAAGGGGTGATACTCTTTAGCCAAGAATTGGTAGAGATCTCGGAGATAGGATTTGGCTCCAATAAAATTGGTAGCAATATCCGTGTACAGACACTGAACCGGACCTCTACGAGCCAGAAAACGTTTCAACGCAGACAGAAAGCTCGCAGTACTAAGATCTGAGGCAATCTCAAGATGCAGAGCGCGAGTTGTCAAGCATGTAAAAAGGCAGATGTACGCTTTCCTGGCCCTTTGGCCTCTAGCACGCACCGACGTGACCAAGAAGGGTCCCGCGTAGTCGCAACCTGTATGAGAGAAAGCCTTAGGAGCCGACTCAACGCGACAACGTGGTAAATCCGCCATTATAGGAAAGTTAGGTCGCGGCATTGCTCGAAAGCAAATGTTAGACTTAAAGGTATTGTGACGTGCAATACGTCGCGCGGACAGGATCCAATACCTTTGTCGTAAGAGAGATACGAGCAAGGTTGGACCTGTGTGAAAATTTGTCACATGATAGTGGGAAACTAAAAGTTCCACTATATGATCTTGACGCGGAAGGAGGATCTGATGACGCGAGTCAAAATCTAAGTCAGAGTTTGCTAGGCGACCTCCAACATGGATAAGTCCTTCGTGAAGGAAGGGACTTAACCGTTGTACTGGCTTAGAGCACAACTCATTGCGGGCTAAACGATCGAGATCAGATTCAAAGTGAATCCTCTGCACAGATCGCCACACAATAGATTCAGCGAACTCTAAATCAGACGCGGTAACGGGCCCTCGAGGAAGCCGTTTGATGAACTTATAAACTAAACAAATAGTTTTTAAATATTTAAACCAGGACGAGAACCTGGTAGAGCGAACGTACAAAATGTTGTCAGAAGGAGGGCTTCTGTCAGAACATTCGTGCGAGAGAACAGGTAAAGCCACGGGCTTCATTTCAGGAAGCTCTTGCGACTCGCCTGAAACGAATGGTTTTATCGGCCATTCAGCGCGGGGAAGTTTAAGCCATGGCGGCCCATTTAGCCACAACGGATGATGCACTAATTGGGCAGGCGTTAAACCGCGAGAGAGGCAGTCACTGGGATTTTCAGACCCTTTCACATGGAAGAAGTGATCTGCCGAAAGATTCTCATGAATCTTAGCAATACGATTGGCTACGAAGGTGTGCCATCGATGCGGTGCGGAATGAATCCAACTCAAAGTTACAGTTGAATCCGAAAAAGCTACGACTACCTCAATGGCGTGTCGAGCTGCGAAAAGATTATATAGTCGCTTTATCACAGTTGATAAGAGGAGTGCGGCGCATAACTCGAGCCGAGCTAGCGAAACTACTTTCAGTGGTGCGACTTTAGATTTCGCACACACCAGCGAGACCACGACACTACCGTCAGGTCTGACAACGTGGGCATAAACCGAACCACCGTAAGCCTTCTCACTAGCGTCGGCAAAACCGACGAGTGAGAGTCTACAGCGTTCTACGACGCCGACATGTCGCAAAAATCTCAATTCAGAGATGATTGGCAGTTCAGATTGAAACTGTTCCCACAGACGAACAATGCGAGGTGGTGGGACGTCATCCCATCCAAGTTTGACAAGCCAAAGCTCTTTGATGAGAAGCTTGGCGTATAAAATTATCGGTGCAACGAGGCCTAAAACGTCGAAAAGACGTGCGATGGAAGAAAGAATATTCCGTTTAGTGCAAATGCGAACATCAGGGTTAACCTGGAATACGAAACAATCCTCGTCAGGGAACCAACGAAGTCCCAGTATTTTCTGGTTCGGATCTTTACTTAGGTCCACGCTCTGTGAAAGTCGTAATGACTCTGGAATAGTCCGAAGAACATCGACACTGTTGCTAGACCACTTCGTCAGTTGAAAATCGCCGCGAGAGAATATTTCTATTAGTTCACGAGCCGAGTCTATAGCTAGCGCAGTGCTAGGTATAGAACTAACTATGTCATCCATATAAATATCTCGCTGCAGAATGTCCCTGGCGAGAGGTAACTGTGTTCCTTCATCCTGACACAACTGTTGGATAGTGCGAATCGCTATAAAAGGACTGCACTTTAAACCAAAGGGAAGCACTGAAAACTGATAAATTTGAAGTTCTTCTTCCTCGTTAAACCGATATAAGATACGTTGTAGTGAACGATCTTGTGAACGTATACCTATACGTAGGTACATAGATTTGACATCTGCGGAAATAGCGACACTAAAAAGCCTAAAATTTAATAAAATGTTGAAAAGGTCAGCCTGAAGGACTGGACCTGCGTACAGGATATCGTTGAGCGAGGTACCGTTGTCTGTACATGCACTGGCGTCTAGAACCACACGTAACTTGGTGGTCACCTTATCCTCTCGAATGACAGCATGGTGAGGAATATAGTATTCCATTTCTCGCTCCTTACAATTTCGTTTGGGCAACATACATTCAGGTACGATGTTCTGCACCAAAGAAATATAATTGTTTTTTAGATAATCCCGTATGACGTCATCATAAAGAAGTTTGACGTTAGGAAGTGACTTAAGTTTACGTTCAAGACTATAGAATCTCTTGCGAGCCATATTAAAAGAGTTTCCCAAAGCTGACGCGTCTGTTTTCAGTGGTAAAGCTGCAACATACTTGCCATTTGGAGCGCGGGTAATTGTGTTACAATAAAACTCTTCACAATGTTTATTATCCACACTCCCAATGGATGAAGCAGTAACATCTTCAATCTCCCAAAACTTACGAAGATCGAAGTTGTCGAATGAACTCGCAAAGAAAGACAGGGTGTCAGTTGGAGGTTCGATGACAGGTGCTTCTCCTAGAAGTATGTAGCCGAGCACAGTCTCCAATGCGTCGGGACAACCGGGTACGTTGGTCACGTGACCGGGTCGCAATAACTTAGCGAACAGCTTGACCCCAAGTAACATATCAATATTACCTGGCACACCCCAGCTGTCATCCGCGAGTAGTTTAGGATCAATATGATTTAATACGGACGTATCTATAGCACCCATTGGAAGCTGTCCGGTTATTTGATCCAACACTAAAGCGTCTATTTCATACCTAGGCTGCGAGCAAAACCGTGAGCTGAACGTGAGATTCACCGAGCCGCGAACGGGCTGCGACGTGCCACCAATACCACGAACGGTAGTTATCGAGTCAGTATGTATAGTTAGACCGAGCATACGGCAGCAACGCGATGTCATATAATTCTTTTGTGACCCAGGGTCCAAGAGACACCTAACCACCACGGCCTTACCCTTCCTACCCGCCACCAACACCTTGGCAGTAGCCAGCACTTCCGTACTACGTGTGGCCTGAACTTGAGCAGAAGAATGCGTACACAACGCCACACCATCGGAAGCAGCTGGGTCGGCCGCAGAAGCGGAGGTGGGGGCGCTAGCGGGCGTCGGCGCAGGGGCTTGCGTCGATTTCTCGAAATGCAATAAGGAATGATGCTTACCGTTGCATTTCTTACATGTTGACTTCGATAGGCACTTAGAGACACTATGTTGGCTACTTAGGCAATTACCACATCTGTAATTGTCTTTTATAAACTTAAATCTATTATCAACGCTTAACTTTTGAAACGCTTTGCACATAAACAAGTTTTTATGTGTAGAATGACAAAGCGAACATTTAGATTCAGTAGCCACAAACACCTGCGATTCCTTAGATGAGGCGCGGGGGCTACCTGTTGGGGCGGACTTACTAGCCGCAGGAGAGGTGCGATACAAGATTTTTACTTGTTCACGAACAAACTTTACGAAATAATCATAATCTAACTCCTGTTGATTACGAAGCGACATTTCAAAATGTTTTGCGGTATCAGAGTCTATTAACTTAAGACCCCAATGAATAAATATAAAATTATCTAAGTTATGTATTTTCAATTGTTTAAGTCCCGCAACCGTAGAAGTTAATTTATCGAAACCCTTTTCAATATTAGCGGGAGTCGATCCGAACGATTTCAATGAGAACAGCTGATTTAGATAATTAGTAGCGAGCGCGCGAGTGTCTAGGTACTTGGCGAGAAGCGCCTCCCAGACAACAAGGTAATTATCGCCAGAAGGTACAATACCTTCGGCCACATTCCTAGCCTTTCCCTTCAAACAACTCAACAGATAATGAATGCGATCCGAATCTGATAGATCTGCGTTAGTATGTATAATACGTTTAAACGTCTCATAAAAGAACGGAAAGCTCTGAATATCACCGTCAAAGGTAGGCAGCTCGATTTTAGGAACCTGTATATGGTGAGCATTAGGGCTCGCTGACGGGCTAGGTTTCTGGAAATCACTTGACTCAGTTAATGAAGATAAACTAAACTTTATTTCGCCGACCAACTCATCAAATGAATGCAATGCGCCATAGCTTACTTCACAGGTTGGATTCAATGTCAAATTGAGCATATTTATCTCGTCCATTAGTCCATTGAATTCACTACGCAATCCATCAATTTGTTTTGCCTGAGCGATGAAAGCGTTGCGTAATCTTTCGGTAGTTAAAGATTTAGTTGAATCCAAAATCCTTTGAACCCGTGCAAAATATGCGTCACGTTTACTTTCTAATAACCTAAGTTTAACCTTGTCACTCATTGTGAACAGAAGTTAAATATGACACAAAAATAATAATAATAAATCAACCTTTATCTTCTACGGAACCCCAGTGAGTGAGGTTAGGGGCAAATTAAACCGATAACTCAATTAAAGATATTATAACTTAAGATAATAGTACGGAACGAACTTTCCGTACACGCGAAACCCTAACAATATTAAATTGAAAGGTAAACAAATATAAACTACCAACGCTTTAACCGAGTGCACGTAACAAAACCTAATATAAATTAAAATAGTAAGCACGCCAAATATCTTATGAACGTACCCATCTATATACTATTTATGATTAGCTCAGATATACCTACAACCCGATAATAGCATTTATGTCGGATGCGACGCGATTAACTTGTCTGCACTAACTTCTACTTGAATGAGATTAACTTACTCAATACAAGTATTATGAAGGTACAGATTCTTAACTAATAATAAGTTAAGTGTTGAACTTAGAAAAAAGTGTAAACTTATTTTCGTAAGCGATGCGAGTGTATTCATAACGAAATAACTTCGTAAGAAACAGTAAATTTCCTCACGAGTACAGACGCGTAGATGACTGTTTGAAATAAGTTATCTAGTAAGTACATACTACGTTTGCAAACGTGAAGTGCGGGTGTGATATGTATAAATATACGGCTATTTCCAATGAGGAGAATTAACGCGTAAAGTTTATACACATCTGTTATTTTACCTGAAGGTTTCTGTCAAGAAATCAAGTTACCTTACAAAACAAAATAACAAGCGACGCGATGATAATATGGTTAATTGCAATAACTAATCATATGCGGTTGAGTCTCACTATATAAAGCATACCTGCTCGTGCAATACGAATATAACAGGTGTAAACCTAACGAACCTATACAAGTGTATCATGCAATAACAATCAATGTTATTCATTTAGCACTTTCGATTAGTACCAACATAATAAGTATGTAAAAGTTTCTAATGCGTAACTAAATTTAATCGTGGGTACGCGAACTAAGTTCAGAACTGGAACATTCCACAGTCAACGTACGACGATTTATACCCACTACCCACAATTTTTACAACCGAACAAAAAAATATTTATTACTCCGAAAACTAGCAGATTAATTAAATAAACGTATTTAGCGATATGAATTCACGTTGATATTCAATTATATGTATTCTTCTGAGCTTCAAATAGTGAATTTAAAGATTTAAATTAAGAATTGTTTTGACGGTTGACCTATTGCAAACGCAAGGCAGTTTGAACCTTATTACTAAAGCAATAGAGTTGAGAGTTGTGTGATGATATGCAATTAACATTGAAAATTCCTAAGTTTTTTGCTCAAAATCAGACTTTTAGGACTTAAAAATAGGCCGTAAAAAGGCCCAAAATTAATATATCCGGCTCGAAGGACCAAAATGGTGCGTATAACCTGCAGAAGTTGTAAATTTCCGCTAAAATCACACGCGGATTGAGCCTAGATTATTAGAGCAATCTAGGCTATAATTGCTGATTCTGTCATAAGAAGTTGAAGGCAAAAAAAAATACGCAATCGGGAAGAAAGGCACAGGAGATCGTTCAATTCATTAATTGTACCACATACCTTGACCAGCGATCCCAAGCGCGCGCAGGCGACGGCCACGTGTCCGTTTTCGGGATGAACAGCTCACAGGTCTTTTTTGGATACACTATGGTGGCCAGCAGTACACAACACACTAACATAGGTCTGGGGTAGGCTGATAACTGTTTATATAGGTTCAGTTCAGGGGTTTTAGGGCGCGATGGGACTAATTAGTGTCACACATAGCATGCGCACCCACACGATCCCAAGGTTAGAGCGAGACTGCCCATGACGGCGCGGCGCGTCATTGCGCGCGCGCTGCAAGGCACGAGGAAATCACCTAATCAACGATATATGGCACAGATTAAATAAATTAGAACAGTAAACCAATGCCTTTCAATCATCATTAGGTGATGTAGAAAAATATAAGAAAAACCAATAGTTACGAAGCGTAACCAACAAATAATTAATAAAATTAAAAAAACACGCCTGCCATGACTAAAAGAAAACTAAAAACGAAAAAACAAGTCAAACAATTTCAGTGATGAATGAGAGCAAGGTCCCGTAAATGGAAAACTGAAAACTAAAACTTTTCTTGCAGTCGGGGGACCTGTAAAGAATTGTTCCACCGAACTGTCCCCCGACTGCAAGAAAAGTTTTAGTTTTCAGTTTTCCATTTACGGGACCTTGCTCTCATTCATCACTGAAATTGTTTGACTTGTTTTTTCGTTTTTAGTTTTCTTTTAGTCATGGCAGGCGTGTTTTTTTAATTTTATTAATTATTTGATTTTTATTTCATATTTTTTTGTGATACATCGGTATTTTAACCTATAACCAATATGCCACGATATATAAGTTTATTTTTCAGGAAAGCAATATCGCGCTAAGTATAATGAGATACTAAATCAATTATTTTTTATGGACAATAACTTTGAGATCTGAGGTGATTTAGTTCTTGTAGTGACACGTAAATTAGAAACCTCCTAACTGTGTCAGGCGTCTCGATTTAAGTTATGCTTCTGTCCAATGTTTTAACTTTTGCAGCTTGTGTAATGTGCACTGTCACAGGTCAACATAATAAATGAGTGGTAGCTTGCGCCGCTTGATATTACCTTCTCCGTTAATCGTTCTGTTTTATTAGGTGCTGGCCAGTGCAATATACCGTTGGATATGTTTTTCTGGATGGACAATTTATAAATAGAAGTAGATGAGCGTTTTAAGCGAAATAGAACGCAGAAAGAACAGGACGGATGCGCGAGCGAAGCGAGCGCGGCAATTTTTGTATACCTTTTATAGGTTAAGAATTGGAGGTGGGGGGGGGGGAACATATATTGTCATCGGGAGGGAAGAGAATAACGGACTGTTTTACTTGTATTATGAAAAAAATATTTGTGTGTACTTTGTGAATGAGTGTTTGTAGTGGTTTTTGGTCTGTAAATGTGACCATTCTGACCTAATCTTGTAAAGGATAAATTGATTAACACTATACCTACTTCTTTGACAGTCGGCACACGTAGTCAGTGGTTTGAAAGTCTGACAACCAGTCTTACCAAGGAGTATCTTATTACCCAGTACTAACTGGGTTGTTTAGTGTGCAGTTAAGTAGTTCATGTAAAATACCGGTTTTCAGCTGCATCTAGTAGTTAGACTGGAAGCGGACGCCAACATAGTTGGGATAACGTGGATCTAAAATGCGAATTGACAAACCTCATTTTAGCTTTACGAAGCTCAGCGACGAGTAATTTATTAAAGTAATCTGAGTCAAAAGGGACTTGGGTCATTCCTGTTCAGGCCCCCAGAAAGGAAAATGAATGGATGCGCGAGCGAAGCGAGCGCGAAATTTTTTTTAATTGTTCTTATAGATTGGGGGGGGGGTGAATTGTTCATATAGGTTACTGAATTTGTTGTACGTAATAAAATGTCTTTTTTTTTTAATTCTTAGGATTCAGATCTGCAAAATCGGAACCCTTATAATTATACAGTACACTAAGGCATCGTTCACACCAAACGTCAATCAGTCAGCGGTGGACAATACGTTTGGTGTGAACGATGCCTAAGTTTTCCGTATGCCTATACGTCAGTCAAGACCTTGTTCCTCAGGAACGTGTAAAAAGATCTGAATGACTTAATTGCGTAATTTATACCTACAAACAATTATCATTTCATGAATCTATTTGTAAACAATTACGCTGAATTTTATATACATGCAATTTACATACAAATGATAAGGACTATGAATTATTTCGTTAACATTCTAAGAAATTCGTGTGAAGTGCCAAACAGTGTTAAGTATAGTAAGTACTAAAAAACTTGTACAGAACCCTTGGTGCGTTCGGCCAACTCGCACTTGGCCGGTTTTTTATTAAAATATTGTTTTTTAACACACGTAATTCTTTATTCATTTGTGTTAGTAATAAGTTTCAAGTTGAATCTCGCAGTAAGATTTTTTTAAACAAAATTCAACCATGGTTTTCTTTTTCCACCCTTTAAGGGGTGCTTTTGAAAAACCTATGATGGCAATTATTCCCTTAAATTCATACTCCTGTCATGTTTCAAGAAAATTGTTTCACGCATATTGATTTGTCATACAAACTTTAAAACCATTTAGCTGCCGTCGTGGATAGATTTGGGAGTTGTAACCTAGCCAGTTTTATTCCTTTCATTACAAGGAATCTACTGATAAGTAGCTTGTTCGTATCGATTACCGAATTTAAAATGTCTATCATTTGTTGAGTAGTATTACTAGTAAACAATAGATATTGAATACTACTGTGGTATATTTTTGTAATCTACTTAACAAGTTCTAGACGATGATTATAGTTTTCATTGAAACTTTAATAAAAAAAAGTTGTTTTTATTCCTAAACCATGGCCACCCTATCACATTTTTCAATATTTTAACTAGCCTATGTCACCCGGGATAACTCAAAGAATCTAACGATACTACATACATCAAAATCGGTTAAGGCATTTAGAAGTTATGGTGGAATAAAGAAACTCACAGACAAACATACATACATACATGAACATGAACGCTAAAAACATAACACTCTTTTTTTTTGGGGCAGTCGTGTAAATAGTCGCTTTATAAATTTTCTTGATAAATTTGAATAAATAACTTGACTGATATTATCATGCCCTTTATCAAAGCGTTTAGGTCTCTTGTTTATGCTAACTATGGCAGTTGTTGCGTTTAAAAAGCACTTGACCAATGTATAAAAGTCACTTGATTGATTTCAACATTTTCGCTGATAGATTAAATCATTAAAATTGATTGATTGATGTAAGTACATCTTTGTACAGATCATGTAGCTTATTGAAGTTAAGTAATTAAAAGTGTTGATCTGAATTAAGTACTTCTTTGTTGTGCTTAAGTTGTATGTTTGTTGCTAATAAGTTGTATGTTTGTTGCTATTAAGTTGTATGTTTGATGCTAATAAGTTGTGTGTTTGTTGCTATTAAGTTGTATGTTTGTTGCTATTAAGTTGTATGTTTTTCGCTATTGAGTTGTTTGTTTAGGCTTAATTTACACCGCCGCGGAATGGAAGCGAAGCGACTTTTTGCAACGAAATTCTACATAGCATAATGAACTTTATGTCAATTGGTTAACGTACAAATTACGTACGTTACACAAGGTTCATTATGCTATAAACAAATTCGTTGCAAAAATTCGATTCGATTTCGGTGTAAATTGAGCCTTAACAAACTCAAAAGCAACAAACTAACAACTTAATAGTAACAGAAGACATACAACTTAAACGCAAAAAAAAACAAACAATAGCAACAAACATACAACTGAAACGTAATAAAGATAATTTGAAATATTCTTAAGTGTTACTGAAATAAAATAATAAAGTAATTTGACTCATTTATTTTTATTCAAAACAGCAAGTCAAAATAATCAACATAAAATGAACGAAATCTTTGAGTTAGGACAAGCATCAAATAACTCTCATCTGGGATATGTTTCACATACGCTTCGCGACTCTCTGACTTCGATGGTCTCCATTTGCTTTCTTTACCTCCCTTTTTTTTCTTAGCTGCTGGTGGAGAAGATTCTGTTTCAGAACTAGTAGGCAGCGCCACAATACTTGGCGTTATAAGTTCCGTTATAGGGATAATTAACTGCAAGGTTTCTATTTTCTTCAGAGTCACCTGAAAAAAGAAACATTTTATATTAATATATATTACACACACATGTCTGTATGGTGTCAGACTGAAGATTTATAGACTAGCTAATAATTCCAGCCAGTGGAGCGTAAACCACGGGGTAACAATCCACAGACAGTACCTACCATTCTAGAATTTCCAGAAAAATCTCGCACTGCGCCCTTACCAGTTCCCGCCAGTAGGTATTCTTACGAAATTGTGATTGGTCTGAAGAGAAACTAAGCAGTACCTACCTAATGGCAAGTAATGTGGAAAGTAGATGCAAAATACTTACTGGTGAAAATGGGCTTTAAATCCGAGAGGCCTAGTAAGTCGCCAGCTTCCTCCATCAAACACTAGGTAGGTATTCACTTGCCGCCACGACTTGATACCCGAACCACTTTAAATAATTTAATACTAAGTATACTAATGGCAAATTATCAGAAATTTTATTTAAATTAACACGGGACAATTGCAAAATATCAAGAAAAAAAATAACAAACTATCGACACGATCACGACGCAGATTAAACAACGACTGATTGAAAAAATAAAGACGAAGTTACCATTTTAAATTAATTATTAATTTAAAAATAATTTAAAAAATTAAAAACACGCCTGCCATGTCAAAAAGTGAACTAAAAAGTCAAAAATAAGTCGAACGATTTCAGTGATGAAATGAGAACAAGGTCCCGTAATTGTATCCGAAAATGGAAAACTGAAAACTAAAATTTTAATTGCAGTCGGGGGACCTGTAAAGAAATGTTCCACCGAACTGTCCCCCGACTGCAATAAAAATTTTAGTTTTCAGTTTTCCATTTTCGGATACAATTACGGGACCTTGTTCTCATTTCATCACTGAAATCGTTCGACTTATTTTTGACTTTTTAGTTCACTTTTTGACATGGCAGGCGTGTTTTTAATTTTTTAAATTATTTGTTTTTTATTTAATACTTTTTAGTGATATACCGGTATTTTGACTCATAGACAATATGCCTTCATTATACTGCTTTATTTTTCAGGAAAGCAATGTCGCGGTAAAGATAATGCAAAACTAAATCGTTTCAATCGGATCGTGGTTCGGTCATATGGAGAGGATGAGTGAAAGTCGATTAGCAAAAGGTATTTACAAGGCAGATGTAAATGACAACGCCGGGACGCCTAAGAAAGACATACACTGATCTTATTGGTGCCGTTCTTCAGAAAGGACAGGTGCGTAGGACTCGTAACCGACGTACGTCTAAGGACAGATAATCATGTATGAATGATAATATGGACGAGGCAAAAGGAATATGTAAGGATCGTAGCGGGTGGCGTTCTGTAGTTTCTGCCTACCCCTATGGGAAAAGGGCGTGAGTTTATGTATGTATGTAAATCGTTTATTTTTCGTGGATACTAACTTTGAGATCTTAGGTGGTTTAGTTCTTGGAGAGACTGTTTATCAAGGGATTAGCTAACGTGGATCTAAAACGTAACAGTTTCACGCGTCTAGATTTACTATGCTTCTGTTCAATGTTACCGTTTGCAGCTTGTGCTCTATCACGGGCCAACATAATCATTGTTTGCGTCGTTTGATTTTATTAAAATATTTTATGAAGTGCTACCCAATGAGACTTATGGGGATAAAGGGATAAAGCGTTGGTCAATTTTCCCTGAATTAACGATTTAGAAACAGAAATGAAAATAGAAGTAGATGAACGTATTAAGCTGGACAGAATATTTTTTTTTTTTTTTTTTTATTTAATATGGGCTCGCTCTTGACCTCAATCTTGCCCTAAGGGCAGAGATGAGGTCGACGATGGAACGAGCTTACCCAGAAGAAGCCTATTTACTCGCGACTTAAATAGATTGGGGTTATATGAACTCGGGAAAACCGACGCAGGCAGGGTGTTCCACTCCTTGGCTGTACGAATAATGAAAGTCTTAGCAAAACGCTTCGTACGAATGTGTGGAACATCGACAAGGTATGGGTGATAACCTGCAGTACGCCTAGTCTCTCGATGGAAGAAGGGAGATGGTGGAATAAGCTCGTGGAGCTCTTGCGCACACTCTCCGAAGTACAGTCTGTAGAAGACCGACAGACATGCAACTTTGCGGCGGTGGGCCAGGCTTTGTAGCTTGGCAACCAGCTTGGCGTCACCAATCAGCCTCCTGGCTCTGCGTTCTACTGAGTCGAGTGTGGCAAGTTGGTATTTGGCTGAGCCATCCCAAAGGTGACAGCAGTACTCCATGCCGGACCGGACTTGAGCTTTATACAATATTGAAAGCTGTCCAGGCTTGAAGTACCGCTTGACCCTGTTTAGGATACCCAGCTTTTTTGCCGCAGTTTGAGCTTTCGACTCGATGTAGGCGCCGAAGTTCAGATTTGCACTCAACTTCGTGCCAAGAAGCTCGAGACTGTCAGTAGCTTGTACAGACGCACTCCGAAAAGTGGGGGCCAGATTTAACGGACTCTTTTTAGCAGTGAACAGACACACTTGCGTTTTGGTGGCGTTGAAATCAACCAGATTGTCGTCACCCCACTTGGAGACAAGACTTAAGGCTGAATTCGTTCGCTCTACCATGGCCTCTCTCAAAGAACGTATTTCATCACCACCGGCTTTTGCGCTGGATTTGTAACTCTCCATGACAGTGCTGTCATCTGCGTACCCAACAATACCAGGAACAAGGAGGTCGTTGATGTGCAGCAGGAAAAGTGTCGCGGAGAGAACTGACCCCTGAGGAACTCCGGCATCAATAGCCACAAGGTCAGAGGAGCAGCCATCAATGACCACTCGGATCGACCGTTCTCTCAGGAAGTCAGATATCCAGCAGCAAAAGTCAGCGGGAATGCCGTATGCCGGAAGTTTGCTCAACAGACTTGCGTGCCAAACCCTGTCAAATGCCTTCGAGATGTCCAGCGACACGGCAAGGGCCTCGCCGTGTTTCTCGATGGCTTCGCCCCAGCAGTGCGTAGCAAACACCAGAAGATCCCCAGTTGACCGTCCCCGGCGAAAGCCATACTGACGGTCGCTGAGCAGGTCGTTCGCTTCAAGGTGCGCTAGCAACTTACCGTTAAGTACCTTTTCCATTACTTTACAAAGTATGGAGGTGATGGCGATTGGTCGATAGTTACTAGGGTCGGCACGACTACCCTTCTTGGGTACTGGTTGAACATTAGCGACCTTCCAGGAGTCCGGCACCGTTCTAGTTTTGAGAGAGAGGCGGTACAAGCGTGTCAACACAGGAGACAACTCAGGCGCACAGTTCTTTAAGACCCTTGCTGGTATACCATCCGGACCGCTAGCTTTATTCACGTTTAGGCACTGAAGTACTTTACGGACCTCTTTCATGTGTATTGTGATCTCCGGCATCGAAGAATCACAGCGAGGAATCGTTGGTGGCTGTTTTGACCCAGTATCTAGACGCGAATTGCCCGCAAACAGAGTTGCAAATAGATTTGCTTTCTCGGCAGCGGAGTGAGCCAGCGACCCATCTGGTTTTTGCAGGGGGGGTAGTGAGGACCGGCAGAAGTTGGATTCGACCGATTTGGATAGGGACCAAAACTGTTTACCGCCAGAAGGGCAGGACACCAGTTTGGCCCCTATGCGACTGACATGGTCGAAGCGCGCCGTTCGGATCACCCGCTTGCAGGACTTTGCGGCAGAATTAAATGCTCTCTTCTTCGCGCGAACCCGACGCGCCCGAACTTTACGGTCACGAGCTTGCACCCAGGCTTGGTATGCAGATTGCTTTCGGGCCTCAGCGCGAGCGCAGTCCGCATTAAACCATGGACGGGCCTTGTGACCGAGCGGTATGTCGGAGAATGGAATATAGTATTCCATTCCCTGCCGGATCACGGCCGCAACCGCTTCAGCTGAGCAATTGAGGTCGCGCGCTGAAAAGCACACTGAATGCCACGGGAAGGACGCGAAGAAGTGCCGCATCTCATCCCAGTCTGCTGACTCGTATCGCCAAACTCTCCTCTCGCCCTTAGGGCTATCATCAGGAGGGGAACCGATAGATACGGACTTCACCAGACAGTGGTCAGATGTTCCCAGTGGGGCTGATACCGACACTGAGTGCCTGTCTGGGTCAGTTGTCAGCAGCAAGTCCAAGCAATTGGGTGTGTGGCCGTCAACATCCGGCACCCGCGTAGCTTCATTCACCAGCTGGGTGAGATCTAGCGACAATGCAAATCTGCGCGCCTCTCTCCCAGCATGGTCAGTTTTCTGGAACGGGAACAACCACTCATCGTGGTGGGCATTAAAGTCCCCCAGAAAAAGAAGCTCCGCCGTTGGGTACCGTTGCTGGGCACAATCCGCCTTTTCCATCAGGTGTTCAAAAAGCTTGGTTGTCTCCTGGTCACCGCTGTGCGACCGGTAGACACCGACGTAAAGAGATTTCTCGACCCCGGTGTCCACCAGTATCCAAATTGTAGATAACCCCGAAACTTCAAAGCAACGGAGACGCCGAAAGCAAATGTCATCGCGGACGTACACACAGACCCCAGCCCGCTTTACGAACTTATGTTCAAGCGAGTAACCTGGGTAGTTGAGGTACGCCACGTCTGACGGGGTCGCAATCTGCGTCTCCGTTAAAAAGAATAGGTGCGGCTTCTCGGTCTCGAGGTGGTGGTGGACCGGATCGAGATTAGAGTGCAACCCCCTGATGTTAGTGAGGTGCACTTTATGTGGGAGGAAGTGCAGCCGCTTTGTAACCGATTTCTTTTTAAACTTTTTCATTTTATTAGGAGTAGTTTGGTGGGAAAATAGAGGGATGATCGAGACACGACTTGGTTACCCAACGGAACTCTTCAGCTCATCCGACCTATGGGAGACTCATCTGGAGACTGCGGGGACGCCCGAGCCCCCCCGAAATGGCCACCGGGTCCTCCCGCCCAGTCGCCAACTGGCACAGTGGAGCATTTCGGGATTTTTCGCGAGTTGGCGGGGCAGCCTTTCCCACGTGGCTAGCGCAGTACTTGGGCCCCCTACTAACTGCGGTCGGCCAACGACAGAGACCGTGCCTCGGATCCCGCTACCCTCCAGTATGAGTCACCCGGTACAGAGTTGCATAGAGTCCCAGGCCGGTCCAAAGCCGTGCAACTGATCATCATTTCTATTTCCCAATGGCACTGGCACTCCCGCACACCAACGGAACACAGACAAGCTGTTTGGCGCCGGACTTCGGCGGGAGGGTGGTCGCGCGCCAGGCGGCCGAAGCCTACCACCGCTAAGTATGGATCCTTCAGCCGTCACCACAGTCCGTGTGGACATGTGGTGCCGTTGCCCGGGGTGGACCGCTAGGAGGTAGATCCATACCCACCCCAAAAGAGTATCCCCCCCCACCCCTTCTATTTTCATTTCTGTTTCTAAATCGTTAATTCAGGGAAAATTGACCAACGCTTTATCCCTTTATCCCCATAAGTCTCATTGGGTAGCACTTCATAAAATATTTTAATAAAATCAAACGACGCAAACAATGATTATGTTGGCCCGTGATAGAGCACAAGCTGCAAACGGTAACATTGAACAGAAGCATAGTAAATCTAGACGCGTGAAACTGTTACGTTTTAGATCCACGTTAGCTAATCCCTTGATAAACAGTCTCTCCAAGAACTAAACCACCTAAGATCTCAAAGTTAGTATCCACGAAAAATAAACGATTTACATACATACATAAACTCACGCCCTTTTCCCATAGGGGTAGGCAGAAACTACAGAACGCCACCCGCTACGATCCTTACATATTCCTTTTGCCTCGTCCATATTATCATTCATACATGATTATCTGTCCTTAGACGTACGTCGGTTACGAGTCCTACGCACCTGTCCTTTCTGAAGAACGGCACCAATAAGATCAGTGTATGTCTTTCTTAGGCGTCCCGGCGTTGTCATTTACATCTGCCTTGTAAATACCTTTTGCTAATCGACTTTCACTCATCCTCTCCATATGACCGAACCACGATCCGATTGAAACGATTTAGTTTTGCATTATCTTTACCGCGACATTGCTTTCCTGAAAAATAAAGCAGTATAATGAAGGCATATTGTCTATGAGTCAAAATACCGGTATATCACTAAAAAGTATTAAATAAAAAACAAATAATTTAAAAAATTAAAAACACGCCTGCCATGTCAAAAAGTGAACTAAAAAGTCAAAAATAAGTCGAACGATTTCAGTGATGAAATGAGAACAAGGTCCCGTAATTGTATCCGAAAATGGAAAACTGAAAACTAAAATTTTTATTGCAGTCGGGGGACAGTTCGGTGGAACATTTCTTTACAGGTCCCCCGACTGCAATTAAAATTTTAGTTTTCAGTTTTCCATTTTCGGATACAATTACGGGACCTTGTTCTCATTTCATCACTGAAATCGTTCGACTTATTTTTGACTTTTTAGTTCACTTTTTGACATGGCAGGCGTGTTTTTAATTTTTTAAATTATTTTTAAATTAATAATTAATTTAAAATGGTAACTTCGTCTTTATTTTTTCAATCAGTCGTTGTTTAATCTGCGTCGTGATCGTGTCGATAGTTTGTTATTTTTTTTCTTGATATTTTGCAATTGTCCCGTGTTAATTTAAATAAAATTTCTGATAATTTGCCATTAGTATACTTAGTATTAAATTATTTAAAGTGGTTCGGGTATCAAGTCGTGGCGGCAAGTGAATACCTACCTAGTGTTTGATGGAGGAAGCTGGCGACTTACTAGGCCTCTCGGATTTAAAGCCCATTTTCACCAGTAAGTATTTTGCATCTACTTTCCACATTACTTGCCATTAGGTAGGTACTGCTTAGTTTCTCTTCAGACCAATCACAATTTCGTAAGAATACCTACTGGCGGGAACTGGTAAGGGCGCAGTGCGAGATTTTTCTGGAAATTCTAGAATGGTAGGTACTGTCTGTGGATTGTTACCCCGTGGTTTACGCTCCACTGGCTGGAATTATTAGCTAGTCTATAAATCTTCAGTCTGACACCATACAGACATGTGTGTGTAATATATATTAATATAAAATGTTTCTTTTTTCAGGTGACTCTGAAGAAAATAGAAACCTTGCAGTTAATTATCCCTATAACGGAACTTATAACGCCAAGTATTGTGGCGCTGCCTACTAGTTCTGAAACAGAATCTTCTCCACCAGCAGCTAAGAAAAAAAAGGGAGGTAAAGAAAGCAAATGGAGACCATCGAAGTCAGAGAGTCGCGAAGCGTATGTGAAACATATCCCAGATGAGAGTTATTTGATGCTTGTCCTAACTCAAAGATTTCGTTCATTTTATGTTGATTATTTTGACTTGCTGTTTTGAATAAAAATAAATGAGTCAAATTACTTTATTATTTTATTTCAGTAACACTTAAGAATATTTCAAATTATCTTTATTACGTTTCAGTTGTATGTTTGTTGCTATTGTTTGTTTTTTTTTGCGTTTAAGTTGTATGTCTTCTGTTACTATTAAGTTGTTAGTTTGTTGCTTTTGAGTTTGTTAAGGCTCAATTTACACCGAAATCGAATCGAATTTTTGCAACGAATTTGTTTATAGCATAATGAACCTTGTGTAACGTACGTAATTTGTACGTTAACCAATTGACATAAAGTTCATTATGCTATGTAGAATTTCGTTGCAAAAAGTCGCTTCGCTTCCATTCCGCGGCGGTGTAAATTAAGCCTAAACAAACAACTCAATAGCGAAAAACATACAACTTAATAGCAACAAACATACAACTTAATAGCAACAAACACACAACTTATTAGCATCAAACATACAACTTAATAGCAACAAACATACAACTTATTAGCAACAAACATACAACTTAAGCACAACAAAGAAGTACTTAATTCAGATCAACACTTTTAATTACTTAACTTCAATAAGCTACATGATCTGTACAAAGATGTACTTACATCAATCAATCAATTTTAATGATTTAATCTATCAGCGAAAATGTTGAAATCAATCAAGTGACTTTTATACATTGGTCAAGTGCTTTTTAAACGCAACAACTGCCATAGTTAGCATAAACAAGAGACCTAAACGCTTTGATAAAGGGCATGATAATATCAGTCAAGTTATTTATTCAAATTTATCAAGAAAATTTATAAAGCGACTATTTACACGACTGCCCCAAAAAAAAAGAGTGTTATGTTTTTAGCGTTCATGTTCATGTATGTATGTATGTTTGTCTGTGAGTTTCTTTATTCCACCATAACTTCTAAATGCCTTAACCGATTTTGATGTATGTAGTATCGTTAGATTCTTTGAGTTATCCCGGGTGACATAGGCTAGTTAAAATATTGAAAAATGTGATAGGGTGGCCATGGTTTAGGAATAAAAACAACTTTTTTTTATTAAAGTTTCAATGAAAACTATAATCATCGTCTAGAACTTGTTAAGTAGATTACAAAAATATACCACAGTAGTATTCAATATCTATTGTTTACTAGTAATACTACTCAACAAATGATAGACATTTTAAATTCGGTAATCGATACGAACAAGCTACTTATCAGTAGATTCCTTGTAATGAAAGGAATAAAACTGGCTAGGTTACAACTCCCAAATCTATCCACGACGGCAGCTAAATGGTTTTAAAGTTTGTATGACAAATCAATATGCGTGAAACAATTTTCTTGAAACATGACAGGAGTATGAATTTAAGGGAATAATTGCCATCATAGGTTTTTCAAAAGCACCCCTTAAAGGGTGGAAAAAGAAAACCATGGTTGAATTTTGTTTAAAAAAATCTTACTGCGAGATTCAACTTGAAACTTATTACTAACACAAATGAATAAAGAATTACGTGTGTTAAAAAACAATATTTTAATAAAAAACCGGCCAAGTGCGAGTTGGCCGAACGCACCAAGGGTTCTGTACAAGTTTTTTAGTACTTACTATACTTAACACTGTTTGGCACTTCACACGAATTTCTTAGAATGTTAACGAAATAATTCATAGTCCTTATCATTTGTATGTAAATTGCATGTATATAAAATTCAGCGTAATTGTTTACAAATAGATTCATGAAATGATAATTGTTTGTAGGTATAAATTACGCAATTAAGTCATTCAGATCTTTTTACACGTTCCTGAGGAACAAGGTCTTGACTGACGTATAGGCATACGGAAAACTTAGGCATCGTTCACACCAAACGTATTGTCCACCGCTGACTGATTGACGTTTGGTGTGAACGATGCCTTAGTGTACTGTATAATTATAAGGGTTCCGATTTTGCAGATCTGAATCCTAAGAATTAAAAAAAAAAGACATTTTATTACGTACAACAAATTCAGTAACCTATATGAACAATTCACCCCCCCCCCAATCTATAAGAACAATTAAAAAAAATTTCGCGCTCGCTTCGCTCGCGCATCCATTCATTTTCCTTTCTGGGGGCCTGAACAGGAATGACCCAAGTCCCTTTTGACTCAGATTACTTTAATAAATTACTCGTCGCTGAGCTTCGTAAAGCTAAAATGAGGTTTGTCAATTCGCATTTTAGATCCACGTTATCCCAACTATGTTGGCGTCCGCTTCCAGTCTAACTACTAGATGCAGCTGAAAACCGGTATTTTACATGAACTACTTAACTGCACACTAAACAACCCAGTTAGTACTGGGTAATAAGATACTCCTTGGTAAGACTGGTTGTCAGACTTTCAAACCACTGACTACGTGTGCCGACTGTCAAAGAAGTAGGTATAGTGTTAATCAATTTATCCTTTACAAGATTAGGTCAGAATGGTCACATTTACAGACCAAAAACCACTACAAACACTCATTCACAAAGTACACACAAATATTTTTTTCATAATACAAGTAAAACAGTCCGTTATTCTCTTCCCTCCCGATGACAATATATGTTCCCCCCCCCCCACCTCCAATTCTTAACCTATAAAAGGTATACAAAAATTGCCGCGCTCGCTTCGCTCGCGCATCCGTCCTGTTCTTTCTGCGTTCTATTTCGCTTAAAACGCTCATCTACTTCTATTTATAAATTGTCCATCCAGAAAAACATATCCAACGGTATATTGCACTGGCCAGCACCTAATAAAACAGAACGATTAACGGAGAAGGTAATATCAAGCGGCGCAAGCTACCACTCATTTATTATGTTGACCTGTGACAGTGCACATTACACAAGCTGCAAAAGTTAAAACATTGGACAGAAGCATAACTTAAATCGAGACGCCTGACACAGTTAGGAGGTTTCTAATTTACGTGTCACTACAAGAACTAAATCACCTCAGATCTCAAAGTTATTGTCCATAAAAAATAATTGATTTAGTATCTCATTATACTTAGCGCGATATTGCTTTCCTGAAAAATAAACTTATATATCGTGGCATATTGGTTATAGGTTAAAATACCGATGTATCACAAAAAAATATGAAATAAAAATCAAATAATTAATAAAATTAAAAAAACACGCCTGCCATGACTAAAAGAAAACTAAAAACGAAAAAACAAGTCAAACAATTTCAGTGATGAATGAGAGCAAGGTCCCGTAAATGGAAAACTGAAAACTAAAACTTTTCTTGCAGTCGGGGGACAGTTCGGTGGAACAATTCTTTACAGGTCCCCCGACTGCAAGAAAAGTTTTAGTTTTCAGTTTTCCATTTACGGGACCTTGCTCTCATTCATCACTGAAATTGTTTGACTTGTTTTTTCGTTTTTAGTTTTCTTTTAGTCATGGCAGGCGTGTTTTTTTAATTTTATTAATTATTTGTTTTCTACTTATTTACGCTTTGCGACTGGCCAAAAAAGTAAACAAGTTCTTAATAAAATCTACAAAAATCATAGCGACATCCATAAAGTAATCTTACTACGGACAACTCAATGTACTTTATTACTGTAATCGTACACCTTTGTGCGTTCCTATAATATATAAATAAGTTACATGAATGACGGAGACACATTCTTGATACATAATATCATTTATTTTTCTCAGTGTTGTCTGTGGTTAACACCTTCCACCTAAATTAATATTTTGCCACGTCGTAAAAAGTCCAGACTCTCACCTTTGAAGATTACTTACGTCCCTAGACGATGCTGCATTAATTAAATTGTGACGGAAATGGGTTCAAGCAGGAATAAACCAACGGCCGAGATGAAGTTAAGGGTTGAAACCCGGTAAGCAATAAAATCAACAACACTTTTCCACTCATTAAGTAGATAGTAACTTAGTTAAACTGGGTAAGTTGTGTCAGACTTAGTAGGGATATATAAGGATCTAGTCCAAAAGAAATCTGCAGTAACTTGGTCAGAAATAGATATTTTGCTTTCAGCAAGCGTGGTGTGGTGATCATTAGTTGTTCACGAATGTAATTCTCAAAGGGTTAGGCAGAGGTGTACCCATTAAGGCGCAGTTAAACGACTGTTAATGATTTTATATTGAACATCACGTCTAAACTTCTAGTCTTATTTCTTTGAAAAAAATATATGTTATACTAGACAATTTTATTCATAATATGATATGTGAAAATGTGAAATTATATTTTAATAACATAGTGTAATTAATTTGTAAAGTATTGTCTAACGTGGACAAAAAAACGATAATCACTTAAAAACTATGGGGCGTATTTACATGAAACTTTAATCATATAAAAGACAGTTTAATGACCCATACTTTAGTATACGGCTTTTATTTGTATTGTGTTTGATAAATCAAGGTGGTTTGTTTTTTCGATTAATCTTGGTGCGCGTTGAAGCGGGGCTCTGGCGGGCGACGGGCGGCAGTGTATCGCTGACTCCCTCAGCTCCTCTATCGGCCTATATCGCTGTCTCCTCCCACTCGCTCAAGGGCGCGGGCAGTTAATGTCGCCTTAAGTACATCCACATTTTCGCCAGTTATGTTTTAAGGTAAAAGTTGGTAGCCGACTGCACGCAGCATCAGCAGACGACATGTCGTCACGACACGTCGTTTCACTATCTCCTGTTGTTTTTGTTATCAATTGGCACTACTGATCTGCGGTCGGACGACACTACCATCTGCCGCTCGACGACGCGTCGCTAGCTTCATGCCGCTAACTACGGAGGGAATTTCATAGAAATACGTAGAAACCAGTAGTGTCGCCGCGACACGTCGTCTGCTGCTGCTGCGTGCAGTCGGCTACCAACTTGTACCTTAAGTCCCATGTAATAGCGTGCGAGCTTGATGTCATTAGTAGCAGCCAAATAGGCTTTATTTGTACGCACAAATAAAGCCTCCTTGGCTGACTGAACTTACTGAAGCATTCCTGATGGAAAAACCAAATAACATTTTGCCCGACCCGGGAATCGAAACATCAGTAGCTGCGTTTGCGACTACTACACCAACGATACAGTGTTTGGAAATAGAACTGGTAATTGGTTCCAAGGACTTTAAAAAAGTTTAAAATTGGAGAAGCATCAGTTCCTCTTCTAATCAGAAAACAGGGCAAGTAAGGCGATTTCCATTATGGCAAGAAAAAAAAGAATATAAGAAAGTGGGGCGTAGTTAACAAAGGTCGGGCAAAGAGGATTTACGCGACCTCCTTTGAAGAGGACCAAATTAAATTTTGAAATAAGAATGCAGTTGGAAATTAAGTTAGGCTTTATACAATTAAGCGGTTAGAATGAATAGGTTCTTTTAACATTGTTACTGGTTTAATCAAGCGCGTGTTAATTGTGGTTTGTAGATTGTGTAAGTTGAACTATACAAAAGTGTTGATTATAACTTAACTTTAGAGTAAGAGGTGGACTCTTCTTCTGTTGGCTTTCCTACGTTTCTTTCAAAGCTTTTGATTGACCCAATAATTTTTCATAACTTTTTATGTCTTAAATTTTCTAGGGACCATGGAAAATTTAAGACATAAACAAAAAGAAAATAATAAACCTTCTAGCTTTTCATCACCTCTAAGTTCGTGTCATTGAAGTTCAAAATTATACCAAAATTCAAATTCTTACATTACATAGATCTTTATAAAAACGTTTTTGACAGATGGACCAAATATCTACTGCATCTGAAAACAAATACTGCTTTAAAACTGAAAATTCGATCCTATAAAATAACATTAGGAATTCTAATAAAAACGCAGCTTGTAACAGAATTGAGTTAGGCTTTTGATAAAGTTGCACAGAGCGAAGTCCGAACAAATGTTTTAAAAACTTGGTTTTGTTTTAATCTAGTATTTGAAACTTGTTGTTGTAGTAGTTAAAGTTGGAGTTTATCTTGTTAGTTCAGCTGTTAAGTAATTGTGTTTTAACTTGGTCAGTTGTTGTTTCAGTTAACGGTTTATCTCGCGGTAGTCTTGAACTGATTGTGGATGGATAACTTCCTGGGTTTGTTTTTATTCTGTTTTATTGTGTTTGTTCTTGTTTTAATATAGAAGTTTTAATCAGTTTTTTAGTGTATACTATGTTGCAGCGCTGCAGCGGTCCGCTGGACTGGCTTTTGGTCCTCGTTTTATACGATTATCTCTTCCGGCTGTATCGTTAGAAGATTTCCTGTAATAAGGAACTAAAGAGGAAAGGGTTTTGGGTCAATGTTTAAGAAGTGCCGTGATCTTTTCTTGTACTATTATGGACTACTTATACTTCTCAACGTGTCGATGGTAATCTAAATTATGTCAGCTGAAAACTGAGCCAGTAGTTTGGCGCTTGTTTGTATAGCAACTAAATACAACTTGTAACGTTATACTTAGTAGGTAGTAAAAAAAATGGCACACTTACGTTCACTGAGAAAACTGGTCTCCTATCAAGTTGAAATTTTACTTGATTGAGTAAAAAACGATTAAATGAATCATTAATCATTTTAAAACAACAAACCACAATTGATTGTGTAAATCAAATTTAAATGACTGTACGCTTATAAAGTGAAATATATTTAAAACAATAAAATTTCTTATTTAATTTTGGTGACGTCATAAACCATTATTTATTCTAATAAGATAAAATGATTGGGGTATTTTAATCATTTGCATATAATTCAGTTATAAAGCTACGTTATTGATGTAAATGTAGTTCATGATAAATCCTACTAAGTACTTGATTAGCAATTAATAAAATATCTTTATTACATTTATAAATGTCTTCATTTAAGTAATGTTCGGAAAATAATATGAGAAATCAATTAACTTTTTTACACGACTGCCCCAAAAAAAAGAGTGTTATGTTTTTAGCGTTCATGTATGTATGTATGTATGTTTGTTTGTGCGTTTCTTTATTCCACCGTAACTTCTAAATGCCTGAACCGATTTTGATGTGTGTGGTATCATTAGATTCTTTGCGTTATCCCGGGTGACATAGGCTATAGAAAAATTCAAAAAACATAATAGGGTGGCCATGGTTTAGAAATAAAACGAACTTTTAATTTGTTTTTATTGAAATATTAATGAAAAATATAATCATCGTCTAGAACTTGTTAAGTAGATTACAAAAATGTACCACAGTAGTATTCAATATCTATTGTGTACTAGTAATACTACTCAACAAATGATATGTTAACATTTTAAACCCGGGATACGATATGAATAAGATATATATCAATAGATTCCTTGTAATGACAGAAATAAAACTGGCTAGGTTACAACTCCCAAATCCGTCCACGACGGCAGCCGAATGGTTTTAAAGTTTGTATGAAAAGTCAACATGCGTGAATCAATTTACTTGAAACATGGTAAGAATATTCATTTAACGAAATAATAATGTATGCATTCATAGGTTTTTCAAAAACACTCATTTAAGGGTCATCATCATCATCATCATTTCAGCCGAAAGACGTCCACTGCTGGACATAGGCCTCCCCTAAGTGTCGCCACATTGACCGGTCCCGTGCGTCTCGCATCCAGCGGATCCCCGCAACCTTCACCAGGTCATCGGTCCACCTAGTGGGAGGCCTTCCAACGCAACGTCTTCCGGTTCGCGGTCGCCACTCCAGAACTTTCCGGCCCCATCGGGCATCCGTACGGCATTTAAGGGTGGAAAAAGATAATTATTCAGGGTTGAATTTTGTATGGAAAAGTCTTAGTGCGAGATTGAAAACACTTTAAACTCATTACTAACAAAATTACTCAAACTAAGCAAATTAATAAAGCTTTGCGTGTGTAATACAATTATAGATGTGTGCAAGTGCGAGTTGGATCCGTTACCGATGGATCCGTACCAGCATCTTGGTAGGTACATACTATACTCGAATTTCTGTTGATTCCTAAGAAATGAAGAAATACGTCTCCTGATTTTTGAAAATAACCCCTTATACTTAGGGTAAGTTTAGAGGTTTACAGAATAGTCCACTTTTATTATGTACAACAAAATCAGTACCTAAACTCTGTGAACAAACTAGGTACATAGCAAATATAATCTTTGTAATGTCAATTATTAAGGCCAAATTCAGGCTAGGTTTCACCCCCCCCCCCCCTATTATATAAAACAATGCAAAAAAATTTCGGGCTCGCTTCGCTCGCGCATCCACCCATTTAGTGCTTTCGCCATTCCTAGTCATTTCACAGACTTATCTTCATGCTTCTAATTCTCAATTCTACTGGCCTGATCAAAAAAACTCAAGGCCCTCTGGACTCTAATAACTTTTCTGCATCACATAATTCATAAACTGAGTTCGTCGACAAACATAATATTACACTTCGTGGAGCTCAAATGTTGACATTTTACTACTTTTGAGGGACTTATCCACCGCTTTATCCCCTAGATAAGTCCCCCAACTATGTTGGAGTCGGCTTCCAGTCTAACTAGATGCAGCTGAAAACTGGTATTTTACATGGAACCGCTGCCTTTTTGTCCTCTTCCCTCCTGATAGCAATATCTTTGCCCCTCCCCCGCCCCCTTAACCCAAAACCAATAAAAATCATACAAAAATTTTCGCGCTCGAGGAGCCGGATGTGGACCGGTCAATGTGGCGACACTTAGGGGAGGCCTATGTCCAGCAGTGGACGTCTTTCGGCTGAAATGATGATGATGATGATGACCCTTAAATGAGTGTTTTTGAAAAACCTATGAATGCATACATTATTATTTCGTTAAATGAATATTCTTACCATGTTTCAAGTAAATTGATTCACGCATGTTGACTTTTCATACAAACTTTAAAACCATTCGGCTGCCGTCGTGGACGGATTTGGGAGTTGTAACCTAGCCAGTTTTATTTCTGTCATTACAAGGAATCTATTGATATATATCTTATTCATATCGTATCCCGGGTTTAAAATGTTAACATATCATTTGTTGAGTAGTATTACTAGTACACAATAGATATTGAATACTACTGTGGTACATTTTTGTAATCTACTTAACAAGTTCTAGACGATGATTATATTTTTCATTAATATTTCAATAAAAACAAATTAAAAGTTCGTTTTATTTCTAAACCATGGCCACCCTATTATGTTTTTTGAATTTTTCTATAGCCTATGTCACCCGGGATAACGCAAAGAATCTAATGATACCACACACATCAAAATCGGTTCAGGCATTTAGAAGTTACGGTGGAATAAAGAAACGCACAAACAAACATACATACATACATACATGAACGCTAAAAACATAACACTCTTTTTTTTGGGGCAGTCGTGTAATTAATATATTTCTATCAGCAAAATTACTTATAACGATTGAGTGGGTAGTGGGTAGGAACAACCACCAATCTGTCTCCGTTATCAAATTAATATTTAAAACTAAAGTTGCTCTTGAACAATTATTGATACGTTTTTCAGCATAATTTCGAGAATATATTCAGAAACGTTTATGTGTATATTACATGGATAATACATAAATGTAGGAAGACATACATGTTTTCTCTTGTCTTTAAAAAAAACCCATGCGAAGATTTTATTAATAACAATTCCAGAGCAGTGAAGTAAAAGATTAGTCTATGCCACAAAGTCTAAAACTAGATTCAGAATATCAATACCTAATTCTAGTTAAAACCAAATTCTCGTAGGTAACATTAAAATTAACCCTACCATATTTCCCGGTAACCCTATCCTCGCCAAACTTAAATCTGTTAAGTATTTCAAGCTAAAATTCTGGCAAATAGGTTAGACTCAAATCTCATTAGGATTATCCGCTGCAGCAACGAAATTAGATCGTTGGTGCAGCGTTGCAGCGCTGCAGCGGTCCGCTGGACTGGCTTTTGGTCCTCGTTTTATACGATTATCTCTTCCGGCTGTATCGTTAGAAGATTTCCTGTAATAAGGAACTAAAGAGGAAAGGGTTTTGGGTCAATGTTTAAGAAGTGCCGTGATCTTTTCTTGTACTATTATGGACTACTTATACTTCTCAACGTGTCGATGGTAATCTAAATTATGTCAGCTGAAAACTGAGCCAGTAGTTTGGCGCTTGTTTGTATAGCAACTAAATACAACTTGTAACGTTATACTTAGTAGGTAGTAAAAAAAATGGCACACTTACGTTCACTGAGAAAACTGGTCTCCTATCAAGTTGAAATTTTACTTGATTGAGTAAAAAACGATTAAATGAATCATTAATCATTTTAAAACAACAAACCACAATTGATTGTGTAAATCAAATTTAAATGACTGTACGCTTATAAAGTGAAATATATTTAAAACAATAAAATTTCTTATTTAATTTTGGTGACGTCATAAACCATTATTTATTCTAATAAGATAAAATGATTGGGGTATTTTAATCATTTGCATATAATTCAGTTATAAAGCTACGTTATTGATGTAAATGTAGTTCATGATAAATCCTACTAAGTACTTGATTAGCAATTAATAAAATATCTTTATTACATTTATAAATGTCTTCATTTAAGTAATGTTCGGAAAATAATATGAGAAATCAATTAACTTTTTTACACGACTGCCCCAAAAAAAAGAGTGTTATGTTTTTAGCGTTCATGTATGTATGTATGTATGTTTGTTTGTGCGTTTCTTTATTCCACCGTAACTTCTAAATGCCTGAACCGATTTTGATGTGTGTGGTATCATTAGATTCTTTGCGTTATCCCGGGTGACATAGGCTATAGAAAAATTCAAAAAACATAATAGGGTGGCCATGGTTTAGAAATAAAACGAACTTTTAATTTGTTTTTATTGAAATATTAATGAAAAATATAATCATCGTCTAGAACTTGTTAAGTAGATTACAAAAATGTACCACAGTAGTATTCAATATCTATTGTGTACTAGTAATACTACTCAACAAATGATATGTTAACATTTTAAACCCGGGATACGATATGAATAAGATATATATCAATAGATTCCTTGTAATGACAGAAATAAAACTGGCTAGGTTACAACTCCCAAATCCGTCCACGACGGCAGCCGAATGGTTTTAAAGTTTGTATGAAAAGTCAACATGCGTGAATCAATTTACTTGAAACATGGTAAGAATATTCATTTAACGAAATAATAATGTATGCATTCATAGGTTTTTCAAAAACACTCATTTAAGGGTCATCATCATCATCATCATTTCAGCCGAAAGACGTCCACTGCTGGACATAGGCCTCCCCTAAGTGTCGCCACATTGACCGGTCCCGTGCGTCTCGCATCCAGCGGATCCCCGCAACCTTCACCAGGTCATCGGTCCACCTAGTGGGAGGCCTTCCAACGCAACGTCTTCCGGTTCGCGGTCGCCACTCCAGAACTTTCCGGCCCCATCGGGCATCCGTACGGCATTTAAGGGTGGAAAAAGATAATTATTCAGGGTTGAATTTTGTATGGAAAAGTCTTAGTGCGAGATTGAAAACACTTTAAACTCATTACTAACAAAATTACTCAAACTAAGCAAATTAATAAAGCTTTGCGTGTGTAATACAATTATAGATGTGTGCAAGTGCGAGTTGGATCCGTTACCGATGGATCCGTACCAGCATCTTGGTAGGTACATACTATACTCGAATTTCTGTTGATTCCTAAGAAATGAAGAAATACGTCTCCTGATTTTTGAAAATAACCCCTTATACTTAGGGTAAGTTTAGAGGTTTACAGAATAGTCCACTTTTATTATGTACAACAAAATCAGTACCTAAACTCTGTGAACAAACTAGGTACATAGCAAATATAATCTTTGTAATGTCAATTATTAAGGCCAAATTCAGGCTAGGTTTCACCCCCCCCCCCCCCCCCCCCTATTATATAAAACAATGCAAAAAAATTTCGGGCTCGCTTCGCTCGCGCATCCACCCATTTAGTGCTTTCGCCATTCCTAGTCATTTCACAGACTTATCTTCATGCTTCTAATTCTCAATTCTACTGGCCTGATCAAAAAAACTCAAGGCCCTCTGGACTCTAATAACTTTTCTGCATCACATAATTCATAAACTGAGTTCGTCGACAAACATAATATTACACTTCGTGGAGCTCAAATGTTGACATTTTACTACTTTTGAGGGACTTATCCACCGCTTTATCCCCTAGATAAGTCCCCCAACTATGTTGGAGTCGGCTTCCAGTCTAACTAGATGCAGCTGAAAACTGGTATTTTACATGGAACCGCTGCCTTTTTGTCCTCTTCCCTCCTGATAGCAATATCTTTGCCCCTCCCCCGCCCCCTTAACCCAAAACCAATAAAAATCATACAAAAATTTTCGCGCTCGCTGCGCTCGCGCATCCATCCTTTTCTTTTTATATTCTGTCCAGCTTAATACGTTCATCTACTTCTATTTTCATTTCTGTTTCTAAATCGTTAATTCAGGGAAAATTGACCAACGCTTTATCCCTTTATCCCCATAAGTCTCATTGGGTAGCACTTCATAAAATATTTTAATAAAATCAAACGACGCAAACAATGATTATGTTGGCCCGTGATAGAGCACAAGCTGCAAACGGTAACATTGAACAGAAGCATAGTAAATCTAGACGCGTGAAACTGTTACGTTTTAGATCCACGTTAGCTAATCCCTTGATAAACAGTCTCTCCAAGAACTAAACCACCTAAGATCTCAAAGTTAGTATCCACGAAAAATAAACGATTTACATACATACATAAACTCACGCCCTTTTCCCATAGGGGTAGGCAGAAACTACAGAACGCCACCCGCTACGATCCTTACATATTCCTTTTGCCTCGTCCATATTATCATTCATACATGATTATCTGTCCTTAGACGTACGTCGGTTACGAGTCCTACGCACCTGTCCTTTCTGAAGAACGGCACCAATAAGATCAGTGTATGTCTTTCTTAGGCGTCCCGGCGTTGTCATTTACATCTGCCTTGTAAATACCTTTTGCTAATCGACTTTCACTCATCCTCTCCATATGACCGAACCACGATCCGATTGAAACGATTTAGTTTTGCATTATCTTTACCGCGACATTGCTTTCCTGAAAAATAAAGCAGTATAATGAAGGCATATTGTCTATGAGTCAAAATACCGGTATATCACTAAAAAGTATTAAATAAAAAACAAATAATTTAAAAAATTAAAAACACGCCTGCCATGTCAAAAAGTGAACTAAAAAGTCAAAAATAAGTCGAACGATTTCAGTGATGAAATGAGAACAAGGTCCCGTAATTGTATCCGAAAATGGAAAACTGAAAACTAAAATTTTTATTGCAGTCGGGGGACAGTTCGGTGGAACATTTCTTTACAGGTCCCCCGACTGCAATTAAAATTTTAGTTTTCAGTTTTCCATTTTCGGATACAATTACGGGACCTTGTTCTCATTTCATCACTGAAATCGTTTGACTTATTTTTGACTTTTTAGTTCACTTTTTGACATGGCAGGCGTGTTTTTAATTTTTTTTTCGCATAGAATCAGTATCAAAATTAATCGCAGTTGGCATTTAAGAGCTTTCCCTAATTAGCCTATGACTGGTACTCGCAAATGTTATAATTGTTCGTCCCAAAATAGCTATGTTAACACCTGGGAATGAGCCCATAATAGTAGCAATATTTATAGCGGAAAACTCCTAATATTTATCGATATTTTACAATCTAGGTACACAATACAATCCTGAGACTTGCGAAGGAGTAAGAAAGCGCAATTTCCACTTCCTTCCATAACAAGCAGGTTAATAGTATAGAACAGCATTATTTTGTGCTGCAACAGCTAAACCAACTAGATAACCTGCAGTATTTTAAGTCATTTTGCTTCCGTGGTCAACCCGTGATTCGTTTACACATCATCATCATCATTTCAGCCGAAAGACGTCCACTGCAGGCGGGACATAGGCCTCCCCTAAGTGTCGCCACATTGTCCGGTCCCGTGCGTCTCGCATCCAGCAGGTCCCCGCAACGTTCACCAGGTCATCGGTCCACCTAGTGGGAGGCCTTCCAACGTAACGTCTTCCGGTTCGCGGTCGCCACTCCAGAACTTTCCGGCCCCATCGGACATCCGTTCTGCAAGCAATGTGCGTTTACACAGCCTAGCATTAATCACCCAATACTGGCATGCAGACAAATACTCGTAGTTCAAACGACTAAAAACAAATGCCTGCTCGTGCTGGACGTTGCGAAGACTGCACAAATGTCCAAAGGTTGCAAAGCTGAAAGCCAGAAGAAATTATTCTCTCATAGTGAAGTCTGTATTTTTGTGACGTAATCCGTAACTGAAGCCCGGTGAAAACGTGTTAGTTTAATTAATATCTTTCGGTCATGGATGTCGTAAACAAGAAATGCATATTTTGGATAGGGGGGCAAAACAGTAGGGATTATTTTGTCTAGAAATTTAACCGCCGAAATATTTCTAGCTTTTGCGGTTAAGAATAATGTACCTTGCAAGTCCATGGTATTTGTGTCACAGCATCCTTTATTACCTTCGATTGATCGAAGTTTATTACCTACTATTTATCCAAGTTATGGGTTGGTCAACAAAAATATAAGATCGTGCCCTGCGAGACACTTTTTGTTACTATAAAAATTGAGGTTTACTAATGTTGGCTTTATTACCTCTGTACTGCACCATCTTTTGATCCACTTGATCTCTCTCCGGTGGTGTCGGATAACCCTCCCGTCAGACTATAAGGTAAAAGAACAGAGAGTGCGTCTGTGCCTGTGCACACACTTGTGCGTCATAATATCTCCCGCACCGTTGGTCATCATCACTATGATTGCCCGCCGTGACCGAAAACGGTCAGTAGGACAATACTAAGGCCCGGTATCCACCAAAGCGGATACGAGCAGAGTGGACCAGAGATGTGCCAAATTTGACCAATCACAGGAAAGGCGAAAGACCAGGGGTAAATTTAAACTAATGTGATTGGTCGATTTCTGCATATCTCCTCTCGTCTCCACTCCTCTCCATTTTTGTGGAAACCTTGCCTTAATTAAGCTGCACAGCACAAAATGCCACATCCAAACATTTTGTTCCGCCATGGTTTGCAGTTCGCATGTCCCACTTGTTGTGTCCGTCGTGCAAACGTTTGTTCGCTCGTTAATTAATTTGAAATATTATCTGATGTCGTGCAATCTACATAGCTCCATGACATCCGAGTTTGCATAGGGGCGCATTCACCTATGTTCATTTGTTGACGAGAACTTTGTGGTTGAGAAATTTCTATTTCTAGACTATATTAGACAACTTCTATACTAGAGATGAGTGAAACACACTCACAACCCCAATGCTATTCATATTGTCATTTGTTTATGTTATCTACCAGACGATATATTCAAACATAAGAGTCAGTCATCATCATCAGCCTATAATGTTCCCACTGCAGGGACTCAGGCCTCCTCTCTAGTAAAGGGATGGGCCACCACGCGGGCCCAGTGCGGATTGGTAGATGTCACAATCATGTCTTCGATGATTGATGTTTTGGTTCTAAGACATGCCGGTTTCCTCACGATGTTTTCATTCACCGTTTTGAAAGCAGCGGTGATGAAATAAATAAGAGTCAATGGGTTTCATTAAATTATAATAATTTTATTATTAGCCCGTTAGAGGCATCGAATTCGCTTGCAAGCAAATGCAGAAATCACTTCGGTATTAGATACCTACTGTAGGCCGCACGTCTGTGGTAATAAAAGTAAAACCTACGTACAGGCTATTAGCTGACAGCTTGTTCTTTTCCAAATTTACCTACATTCTTTGGTATTGTTCGTCGTTTCGTTGAGCTCCAGTCAAGCTACACGATCACTGACAAATGCTTGCTCTGACTGGACAGGTTCACTCAAATCTGTGTATTTTATCATCAGTGTGAATTTGCATGATCCTTACATGACGTGGCCAAAATCTGGACTTAAAAAGAGACAATCACCACATTTAGACTTATGTCCGAAAACCTAGACAACCATATTTGTTCCTCCTAAAATTTATTATTTTCGGTTGATGGCTGACAAAATGTGAGCCTCTGTCTAACTAACCCATCATTGTTATCAGGCGTGGAAGACATGTTATGTAGGAACTTATTTCCAGACTACTCCAGAAGACTTTCGTAAAGATTTTGATGTAGACACGCACGGGTAGGGTTTTCCGGTTTACGTGCCATTTGACTAAGAGGATTCGGTATCAACTTGCTTGGGGTTATCAATCGGATGTTTTATTTTATGATTTCTCTTGGATTGCTGTCAGTAAGTACTTATACCCAAATTTGGTAGAAGTGAAGTGAATTCTTAAGAGGAATTAGGGTCTGCGAAGAATATGAAAAATAGATATTTGAAGAAACTATTGCCTTCGCGCTGCGTAGAGTGCGATGGTGACCGCAGCAGCTCAGGCTGTTTAAAATAGCCACTTTAGGAGAGCATAATAATAATATGAATTGCGTTAAAAAAAGTAGTTAAAAAACTAAAAAAACCCGACTGAAAAAACTGAAAAGTAAAAAAACAAGCACATCTATATAAATAAAGAGAGAAGTCCTGACTGACTGACTGATTGACTGACTGACTCATCAACGCCCAGCCCAAACCCTTGGACCTAGAGAGCTGAAATTTTGCACAGAGGTTCCCTTTATAATGTAGACAAAGAATAAGGAAGGATATTTCAAAATTCAACCCCTAAGGGAGTTAAATAGGGGATGAAAGTTTGTATGGAAAATCGTCATTTTCACACGGGCGAAGCCGCTGGCAAAAGCTAGTTTTAAATAAAACAAAACTTGGAAGCAGGCGGGGTCCATTCTATTTTCTTCCATTTCATAATTTAATATTCAAATGAACCCCGCCTGCTTCCAAGTGACACTCGCGCCATCAAGATGAATGTAACAACGTATATTTCATTCAATTCCCTTCATCCGTTTAGGAGTTATGAGGGAACAAAGAAACGGACATACATACATACACGTCAATCAAACACATAGGTAACCCTTGATTGATGTGACACAGAACCCCACGGGATGTTTTGAGCTTTCAGCAAGGACGACATTCAATGTCTGATCATAGCCGAGCTCAGTAGCCGAGTTGAAAAGTCCCGGAACTGTACTCAAATTCATTGTGCCCCGTGTTATTATTTAAATTGGAATTTCAAGTGATTTGTTAGTTTAATGAAAACCGTGTATCGTGAGTTTTCATTGTACGAAACCCATCTTCTGCCCACATGATACAACTCTCACGGTCTAAATCCTGACAATATGTAAGCCTATAGCTGTTTATTCCGTTCAGCCCAAAAGCCATCGCCCCCATACATCAAAATTACACACATTACCGAACTGGCACACAGTCATAATCGTTCCAATTTGACAAACAACAGAAGATCATCCGATATCACTGTTGTCGGTTGTAACTGTTGTTAGTCTATCCTTATCAACTGTAGGTAGTTGTGTAACAACACGCTAGGGTATCAACGGGTTCGGTAACTGTGTTTAGAGTACATGGCTTGTACATTTACGAGTACTTACTTGAATTTATAATTTGACCTTTACCTAAAAGTTGTGGAAGACGTTGTTGTTTTAGGAGTAAACCACAGCTTATAATTGAATTAGCGGTCACCCGCGATCTTTCCATGTAAAATAATAATAAAAATATTACTTTCCTATTCTTCGCCTCATTAAAATGTTGAAAAACAGAGAGGTATGGAAGAGTATGACATGCTGTGCCGTCCCCAAATGAATTGGGATAAGGGCAAGAGAAATAGGATGATTAAGTACTTCCCTATTTTAGTAGAATTTTGTTAACATTTTTAAAGGATTTATTTACTTTGTCAAGGACCTATCTGCCAATTAAAACCCCGCTAAAATCGGTCCTACCGTTTCGAAGATTAGCCGGAACAAAAAGACAAAAAAATGTTAGTACTTACTTACTAAGTATTACTTACCTAATAAGTATTAAAATTAGTTCCTTAAAATACAATCTATATTTAAAATTAAAAAAATAAGATATTACACAGGTTAGATTTTTGGCCAATGCCCTGCCCATTATACAATCTTTAACGGTTTTAAGTTTATAACCTATGAGTTGTTTACTTATTTGTCAATCAGTCAGTATTTATGTTAAAAAGTTTATAGACATTATAAGAATTTATAATGACTGTCTTTTTGTTTTTTTTCTTTATTTATTTAGGGACATTTATAATCGCAATGCGTATGTCAGTCCCATCGTATCCTAAATATACATTTGTCAAATGTGGGCCATGAACCTAAACAGACTCTTCGCATCATCACCATTTGGTTGAGCCAAGATTTTGTGGAATGTGCCTACTTCAGTCTTTTTGATGTGATCATAATATTTACAAAAAACACTCATCATTTACCTATAGTGCGGAAATCTTTCCGATCATTGACCTCGACAAGAACTATAAATAATAATCTAATAATACAAGAGCGTGAAGGGTCAAGCGACCTCGCGAATTATCATCCTCTCGACTATAAATACAGCACTTCCATTTAATCTGGGAATTGAGTAAAATTGTTTATCTTTAAACATATCAATATCAACTCTAGGGCACAATTAGACAGGGTGGAATTTATACCGACTTTAAAATGGCTATCATGTATTCAGTACATCATTCCAACATAGAAACCTTTCAATCCTAACTATGATTATAAATGCGAAAGTAACTGTCTGTCTGTCTGTCTTTGCTTCACGCCTAAACTACTGAACCGATTTGTGTGAAATTTGGTACAGACATAGTTTGGAACTTGAGAAAGGAGATAGGATAGTTTTTTTTTTTTTTTTTTCTCGAGATAAACCAAAAATCTGCCGCGAACGAAGTCGCGGGCAAAAGTTAGTTCAAAATATGTGTATGGAATAGCCGGTTTTTTTGCTCAATAATTACAGATTTTTTTTAAATGAAACTTTGCCTCGAGCTAGGAATTTCTCCTGTATCGTGGGTGTTTTTACAAACTTTTAAACTCACATACATAAACCCAGAATAACTAAGGGTCCATTCAAATATATGTACCGTGCGGGTATTAAAACAGCAACACGCAGCGCACCAGTCAATCGCACAGCCTCTGTGCAACGCCACACTTGTACAGGCGGCTACACATCAAGCTATACATTTCCAGTTTACGCTGATCTCGCATTGTACAGAAATCCTATACAATGCGAAACCAACTTATACTGGAAATGTATAGCTTGATGTGTAGCCGTCTGTACCCGAAAGGTACGGTAGTAGAGCACCTAAATTGTAAACACACACATTTTGACGACACGGTTGGCGCAGTGGCTAAGCGATTGGACTGCTGCGCTACGTGTCGCGGGTTCGATCCCCGCACGGAACAAGTATTTGTATGGCCTACAGATAGTTGTTTCGGGTCTGGGCGTGTTTGTGTATGTGAGTTTCAATGTTTGTAAACGCACCCACGATACAGGAGAAATTCCTAGTGTGGGGCAACGTTTAAAAAAAAAAAAAAAAAAATACCACCCATATTTCGCCACTTATACTAAGTACCAAACAGACTCGTACTTAGTAGATACTTACCGCCTTATTCATAAAAATAGTTAAGAGTTGTTTAACTTTTAAACAGCACTTTAAGCAATGGTTAAAAATATTTTGCATTCATAAACGCTGTTTAGAGTTAATTAGCTATTTATACAGTTATTTATGTAGCTGTCAAATTAAACAGCCCTCGGACCTTGTTTAGCGATTTAAACAACAACATGGCGGACGAAAACCTTGCTTCTAACAGCTGTTGAGGCTGTCACTCATTTCTATTCGCATCATCTGTATAAAATCTGTGTTGCATTGCATTGATTGTTAAAAGTAAAACTTTCTATTTTTTTTTGTCTCGTAGGTACTAAATAATGGAATATTTTGATTTCGATGACGATATCAGTCTTTTTGAGCAAGATTTAAGAGACATAAATGAATTTATGCGACCTCGTACAAAATGTTACAAGCATAGGTTGGATCCTATGGTGGAGTATGATGATGTGGAGTTTCGTTCAAAGTACAGGTTTTCCAAAGAAAATATGATAAAAATAATTAATCTCGTGAAAGATGACATTACGGTAGATACAAGAGGCGCCGGCATACCTGTACATATTCAAGTAATGGCTGTGATTAGGCACTGGGGGCGACATGAGGTAGGTGCACTTGTGCATAATAATTATATTCTAAACTATACTAAGCAGCGATGGCGATAGAACTATGTAGGTAGGCAGTCCTACAGATTGACCAAGTTAATTTTATTTAAAACAGATTCAAGACGATAGCGGTGAGTTGCATGGCATAAGTCAACCTACCATGTCTCGATTGAGTAAAAGAGTTAGTCGTGCACTAGCCAGAAGGTGTACGGAATTTATAAAAATGCCGAGTACGTTAGCTGAACAAAGTCGTACACAAAGGGAGTTTGCTGCTGTATGTGGGTTTCCCCAAATAGTTGGAGCTATCGACTGCACCCATATCAAAATCAGAAAAGTAGGCGGTGAAACTGGACAGTATTTCATTAATAGAAAAGGACATTACTCCATCAATACTCAGGTAAGAATCAATCAATATTCACATAGGTACATATCTACATATTATAATAAATTATCATAGTTGTATTAATATTGTATTGTGTCTCCAGGAAATTATTAATGGGTATTTATTTAATTCCTTGCCAGGTTGTGTGTGGCCCGGATTTGACAATTAGTGACATAGTATGTCGTTGGAGAGGTAGTACCCATGATGCCCGCATTTTCCGAGAGAGTGCAATTAAAAGGAGGTTTGAAGCGGGTGAATTTAGAGGAAAACTATTAGGAGACAGTGGATACCCTAACACAACATATTTGCTCACTCCAGTTTTACGGCCACAAACGGAAGCTGAACAGCGTTATAATAACCAACACATCCATACAAGAAATTTGGTAGAGCGGTGTTTCGGAATCTGGAAAGGAAAATTTAGAATATTGCTAGAGGTTATGCGAGGTTCTTACGAGACCATAAAAACCACAATTATAGCTTGTGCAGTACTGCATAATTTGGCTATCAAATGGAATGATGTTAATGAAGAAGAAGAAGGTAAGCTATGTGAAGAACTCCTTCAAAAAAAAAAAAACATGTCCCTCAGGCTCATCATAGTTGAGAAGTTGTCCTCCCAAGCACCTCTTAACCACTACCCAGGTAGCATTGCCCCAAACTACCAAAGTTTGACCACCTAGTTATATTATTTCATGTTGTTGTTTGCCAGCCTAGTGGTACCTATTCTATTCATAATTACAAAGAATAAATTCTTTTTCAGGTATTGCTTTAGATGAAAGAGGAGGACAAGGCGGTGAAGAAGATGAAATAAATGAACAAACCATTACCAGAAATATGTTTATTAATAATTATTTTCAATAATATAGATTATTCACAAAGTAGAGTTTTTTTTCTCCCAATATTCCAACTCTTTTTTCAATATTTCAGTTCTCATTTTATGTTCTTTTTCCATAATTTCTACTTTTAACATATGCTCTGCTTCTTGATATGAAATTTGTTTTTCACGTCCAGATTTGGCAATTTCAAATAATACTTTACTCTCAGGTGTAGTTGTGACCTTTAAAAATAATAAAGCACAATTTATTTATTTATTTATTTATACCATCATTTTATAATAGGTAATATGCAGTATATTGAGTGGCTTAGAAAGTCGAAAGTCTGACAACCAGTCGCGCTACGTAAAAAAATACTGGTATTCAGCTGCAACCGAATAGACTGGAAGCCGACCCCAACATAGTAGGGAAATAGTGACTGGCCTAAAGGAGTGATGGGCTTACATTGTCATCATAAAACTATGAGTAGTTTTATTTAGTTTAATAGTTACTTTCTTTTTTGATTTCTTAATAATATGTTTATTTGTAGTATTTCTTTCTGTGACCATGCATTGTTCATTGCCTTCTGAATCTGGTCTGTTTTTCTGAAATATAAGAGCAAAAATTATACCCAACTCTACCATTTATTTGAATAGATATTATGAAAGAAAAAACTGTCATTATCATCGCCTAGTCATATTTGAGAAACAGAAGGCATGGTTTGACTATGATCATTTCATTTTATTCATAAATAATTCAGAGCCCAAAACATTGATTTTAATATTGTAATACATTTTAATGTATGATACTGTCAAGCAATAAGCAAAAATTAATTATTATACTTAGAATAAAATTCATAATTTTGTTACTAACCTTTTGTGTTGGTGGTGTAGCACTAGATAGACTTGTTACATCTGTAGCTATTTTTTCCTGAAACAAAAGGACAATTTTATGACTTTTTTTTGTTATTACACCAGCATGGTAAAATTTGTAAGTAAAAAATCAGTAGTAATAGCAGACACTAACTAACCTTTTCAACATTTTCTTTATTAACAGTGCGGCTGTCACAATCAAAGACATTATGGTCAATCTCAAATTCATGAGGAAGGAGCTGAATTATTTCCACATCTTCTGGTGGTGGACTGCGAGGGGGTGGACCTCCACCAGTAGCAAGACGGTCACTCCTATATTGAAAATCCCTCTTCTTAATATTATTTTTTGTGTTCCTCCACTGATTAATTAATTGAGTCAGGTCTCTTGGTGTATGATTCAATTCATTAAAACTGAAAAATATCACACAATTTTATTAATTAAATTATTATTAGTTGCACTTTCTTATGTCCATGGTTTCATGAGAAGACCAAATCTATGTTAATAGGCTATTCTGTGAATTCCCGTTTGGACTGTTTTAAAAACAACAAAAAAAAGTATCAGTTTCATAAACTGTAATGATTTCATTTCACCATCATAACACCCCTTTTTTAAATATTCAATGTTACATACAATCATAACTTTACAGCGTAGACATAGAATTCCCTGTCTTCGCTTTACAGCTTCATTATATGTAGGTACACACGGCTACACATCAAGCTATACAAAACCAGTATAATCTGATCGTTCATTGTGCGAAAAGATCTAGTAAAGTGAAGCCAAGATTAACTGGTTTTGTATAGCTTGATGTGTAGCCGTGTGTACAGAGATGAATTCAACAAAATACAACCGAATTAGGCATAACCTGAGTACTGTACACAGAACATAAATATACCCTAACGAGGTACTGTACCTTTGCAGAATGTCTTGCCATGCAGTCTTTTTTATTTGGTTATTATTTTTGGTGACATCCTTATTTTCGATTAAATGGATCTTTTCTTTTATTAACTGTGTCAGCAAAGTCTAGAAAGTAAAAGCACCTTAAGGATATGGGAAAAAAACAACATAATATAATACAGAATATTATCAATATCATTCATTCTTACCTTCTCTGATTCACCCCAGTTAGCGGAGCGACATCGTTTTCTACTGGACATAGGCGTTTCGCACCCTTCTATATCTTCCATAGCTTTATTTTTTAATACTCAAAAACAATCAACAAAAATTACCACGAACGAAACTTTCTGACAAGTCAGTCAACTTGTCAACTGACTGATTCGAGTGCGAGGTTCAATGTCTTTGAGACTGCACAGATACGATATGACAGTTTTGTTTTTTAATTTGGTGTTTGACACCAGCATCATTAGACCGATTTCAAAGTTTTCTGCCGAAAAGCTACATAATTGCCAGAGTGCAAAAAGTTAAGTAGTGGTTAGTTAAGCAATGCTTAAATAACGTTTATGAATGAGAAATATTTAATTAGTATTTAAGTTTTAATTAATGAATTAGTTAAGTAATGTTTAAGACGTTGATTAGCGATTTTTTATGAATAAGCCTGTTAGTGATTACCACAAAGTTTACTCCCTCAATTCACATTATGATTATTCCAAACCACAAATAGCACATAATTTATAAGATGAACAGATAAACTTAGTCTAACTGGATAATAGTTCCTCCAGCTAGCTCAGTTCATCTGCCCTCCCCCCCCCCCCCTTCCAACATCCACACACACCCTCAGACGTCATGTAATACTCAGCAAATGTTGACCGACTCAGTAGCAAAAGAGAACTGGAACTACCTTCCTTGGGAACCTACTGAGTACACTTGAGGCCGTGCGAAGTGGTCTATGATTTATTGGCGAAGAAATATTGTAGTTGAGGCGTGCGTGGCTGGTTCTACTTGATAAAGAAATGTTTGGTACACTACGTGCCAAAAAAGGACACGGCTAAGAAATTTTTTATTTTTTCAGATTCGATTAAGTATAAAATAAAAATACTTATAGGAATCATGAACATGTACAAGAATCTTTTTACTACATATCGTTTCAGTTTAATAACTTCCTAAAACGATAAGCGTAGCATAATTATCATAGCGTCTTTAAACCCTTTTGCCCTGCATAAATTATAAAAGAGTGACCTCTTTCATTCTCCCTCCCATTCTTTCAACCATACCTTCTCGTTCACTTATAAAGCGTATTATTTTGTCAGAAACCCTGTCCGAAACAAAATTATTATCGAGTAGATTCTGATAAAAAAGTGTCTTACTTATATTTATCTCTTTTGTGCGACTTGTTTTTTTTCACCAAAATCTAGCCGAATTTCTCAATTTCCTTTTTCAGACAAACAGGCACAAACTGTGAGTATAATAACGACAAGCAACAGAGCACTAGCTCAGAAAACTTAAATTGTGTTGGTAGACATTTAATAAGAAAGAATGACAGTCGCAGTACAGTTATTCAGTGGTTAATCTTAGGAATGGGCGCCAACTACACTTAATTCTGAATACTTTCTTAAAGCTAGCGGTTGACGGTCAGAAATCTTGGAGATTATTTCTTTAGTATACTCGGAATACGAAAATGTATTTCCTTTTTATTCTTTAGCAAAAACTTACTTATAGGTACTAATTTGGTGGGTTCTCTCAACCCGCAAAGGGATAAAAATATTTTCTTTTTTAATTTAATTTAATGAAACTCATTACTGAATAAATATTACAGTATAGGACAGTTTAGTCATATAAATATGAAAAGTGTTTTCCAATCGAATGTCGAAAACAACAAAATCTCTATTCTAAATCATACTATTATTGCGATTAAAAGTCGTTTCATAATAGAAATATATAAAGAAAACTCCACTCGGCGTTAACCTGTCAGTACACAAAATATTCCTACATACAAAAAACAAGTGTACGAATTCAAGTATATGAATAATTGAAAAGGAAAAATGCGTAAATAACGGAATAAAGTCAAAGAAAGCAATAAATAACTCACAACGAAGATTATTTGCTCACGAGACATTCAATTTAACGTTCTCATATCTAATAGAGTGTATTGAAATGTAGTTCTTAATTTACGGTCTTGGCCGTGTTTTCATGGAAAAAAATGTAATGTTTTTGATTTTTGGGGCAATTTTGTTTTTTTTCTTTATGTTGTCCTTTTTCATTGTAGATGTCAGAAAAATAAATGTAAAGCTGTGTTTTTAAAGAAACCTATTACTTAGATTATTTATTGTGTTTTTCTTTAATAAGATTCAAGTAAATTATGATTTACAGAACAGAATTTCATGAGGAAAAATATATATTGGGACACTACCTGTGTTTTATGAACAGAGTTAGTATCCTCGCGGTCTTTCAGTTTTTCTATGTATTTTTATTATAAAGAGGTAAAGTTTGTGAGTTTGGATGGACTACTCGAGAAGTCGCAAGCGCGACTGCTGAACATGAGGTCTGGGTTCGATTCCCATACTGAATCCTTACTGATTTTTCGTTATTGTTATAACAAAAACGAAAAATCTTTATTTGTAAAACCATAATAAAAGTAAAAATAAAGCCAAAAAACAACAACACACATGACAAGTCAAAATGCAATAAACTTCATCCCAAGTTTACTGGCACAGTAAAGCAATAAGAACTAAATTAATTTATGGCTAACAATTAAGATCAATGTTTTTACGACACACTGTTAGTACTTTGTCACTTACAGCAAAACTTAGTATAGTTTTTGGTCATCAGAACAAGACGACAGTATTTTATATGACGTCGTTAAGTACCACTCATTAAATTTGAGTGTAGTTCGCGATGAGTGATCTATATAGATATGCTACTTAAAGTACTTTGGCTCGTAAAATGAATCATCTAAAAGTGTCTATAAAATAGTCTAGTGTAGTAAATCTAGAATGTATTTTAGTTAGAAATAAATAGTGAACTCAAAGCTTAATTCACAGCTTTTGACTGACTGATTTCAGCTCCATTTAAAAAAACTGTTTTTACGTCTGTCAAATAGAATTTAAATATAACTCTAATTATAACTAGTAGGTACACACTACTCATAGCACTGCAACAATCAACAAAAGCTTCATACATTATTTTTCTGTATTTCGCGAAATACTTAATTAACTGGCAGGCTCTATTTCGGTTCCCACCCGTCTTCTGTACGCTTCTAATTAAGATTCAAATCAAACACCCAGAGTGACCCTTTATTTGTCCTCAAGTGTACACACAAACACCCACACATCACGTAACAACAAAATTACCTAAGAACACAATATACCAAAAATGTGTACAAAATATCGGCTGTCCCATTTCTTTGGCCCGACGTGTAACGTTACAAGACGGACACAGTAACGCACTTAACTTAAACGCAACTGGCCACTGTTAACAGTGTACCGACTGGGTCAATATTTTGTACACTTGTCTTAATGATTATTTATTTTATTTATGGAGCTTTTGTATTTTGATTTATGTGTGGTTTAGTATGTTTTTTTTTTTTAAATCTGGAGAAAAATACAGAAGCAGTAACCTGAAAATGTGTAAATTATGTTTGAACACTTATGTTTTCAAATTATTAACCTTAGTAACCTAGTTATCCCCAGTAGGATAAGCTTTGGTGTGCCACCAGTCATCCACATTACGCCAGTTGTTATGTTTAAGTTCTATGTGATAGATGCGGACACCAACCCCATCAACCGGACACAAATCCGGACTATGTGTTTGCTTCTAAATAGTTCTGCTCATAACACCACTTCGCCCAGCCTAGGAATCAAACCGGATTGATGATTTATGATATGCTCAGCAGTGCTTGTGATCCCATTAGAGTAGACCAAAGAAAGAGACAATCAAAATCAGTAAATTTTATTTTTAACTGACTTCCCAAAAAGGAGGAGGTTAAAAATAAAATAAAAAATAGTGTTATTATAATGGTTTATTATTTGATAGACAATAAAAAAACTTTTTTGCAAAAAAAAACAACAGACTTCAAAAACACCAAAAAGTGAAAAATAAACTTCAGAAGAAAAATTTGCTTCTGAAGTCGGTGGCAAAAAAATGCAATTAAACAAACAAATGTCACCGACTTCAGAAGCAGATTTTTTTTACTTTTTGGTGTTTTTGAAGTTGGTTGTTGTTTTTTGCAAAAAAGTTTTTTCATTGTCTATCAAATAATAAACCATTATAATAACACTAACCTTCCGAACTTCGTGCACAAACACATTCGTTATAATAATCGTGACGAAACTGAAGTAGACACAACCCTAATTTAATGTCCCATATTCATTTTAATGTTTTTAATCCGTCTATCAAAGTATGAACAATGAACATAACTAAAGTTCATGAATGCCTAGTTTTGATGATCACAATGTAATGAAAATGAAACCAGTAATTTTCAGGATCATCAATTTTTGTCATAAACAAACAAGCAGTGTTTGTGCCTTACGGGACTTCAAATATCCAAAAAGCGACGAATTTACGTAAAAACTTTCATCTATTTAACCGCTTCAATGAGTAATTTTGCCAAAAGGTCTTCATATACAGCTTGTATCTAAAAGTCGTGCTCATCAGAGCTAAAATAATTGACACTATAAGTAGTGGAGCAAATTGGTCAAAGGAAATATAATACGATATGATTTTGAAGTTCGTTTTTTGAAAAAGCTTTTGTCGGAGTCAGATATCGAACCTCTGCCGGAGCTGTGGGACTGTTTGCAAGAGATATCGCGGCCTCTAAACACAAAGGGCTGAGAAGGAACTGGGTGGGTTTTGTCAGTAGAACTCTGACACTCCCCTCCGCTCCGCCCAGGGCAGCAGGGTTATTTTTACAAAAAATAATCATTCCATAGGTATTATTCGGCTCAGCAACAGACGATATAAAACGGCATAAGCTATAAATATTGTCAAACATAAGGTTACCTTCAAAAACTAACTTTGTTCAAAACTATGTAATAAGACACGCGAATTAACTACTTTGATTTATATAAACTAGAAACTAGCAATATGGCGGATGATACTAACTATTATTTCCTCGCAAATAATATTTAAGTAAATAAATAGTTGTTCTAAGATTTATGTCTACGTTAGTTTCCATGCGAAACAATATGCGGTGTTTCGCAGAAACATAGTTATAAAACGTTTCAGTAAATCAGTGCGTGAAGGATTAGCGCTAAATTCTGATGAAACAGCTGTTTCAGACAGTTTTACTGTGTGTCAGTGTAATAGTTACTGCTAGTTGCTATTTTAACACTATAACTATACTATGTTTTGTGTTTGTAGAATCGCCGAGTTAATTTACGTTCGAAAATAGCATTTAAAACATATAAATCGATCATTTGAAAGTGTATTTGTTTAAGTAGGTGAATGGTATACTGCCTCGTTGGTAGTGGTCGCAGCCACGACTCATCATCATCATTTCAGCCGAAAGACGTCCACTGCTGGACATAGGCCTCCCCTAAGTGTCGCCACATTGACCGGTCCCGTGCGTCTTGCATCCAGCAGATCCCCGCAACCTTCACCAGGTGCACGGTCCACCTAGTGGGAGGCCTTCCAACGCAACGTCTTCCGGTTCGCGGTCGCCACTCCAGAACTTTCCGGCCCCATCGGGCATCCGTTCTGCGAGCAATGTGCCCTGCCCACCCACGACTACTGGGTATGAAATCCTGGGTTTGATTCAATAGTTGGACATTGTTATCGGGTTTTTCCATCAGGAATTTCTCAGTAGCAGCCACGTAATCTGGATATGTGCTTGGCAGATAGTAATAGACTTGCTCTCTATTTCATGGGACCAAAACATAACTGGCAAAATACACACACTTTTAGCGACCACAACTGACAACCTACCTATTGCTGCTCACGTCTATTCATCATCATCTTCCTGCCCTTATCCCATTCTATTTGGGGTCGGCGCAAAACGTTTTTGTCTTCCATTCTTTCCTGTTAGGTACGCGTCAAGTTAAAATTATGATCAGGTTTAGCAAACTCTTAAACATGTTTGGAAGTATTTTACCCAAAATTACCAAACTCAAAGTTTTACAAAGTTGTTTTGATTAATTAAAATAAATTTCAAGATCCGTCATCATCAGAAGATTCCGAGTCAGAGGTCCTATGGGCGGCATAAAATCTCTGCCATTAGGTTAGACAACCACACGATAAAGAAGAATAAATTATCTTACTTGAATCTTTATGCACGAATTTAAAAAGAAAACATCGAACTTCTATTTTTAAATCAACATTGACACATTCTATTTCTAAAAACAAAAGCTGTCGATTCACCACAAAAGAATGCCGATCAAAGCTAAAATACCTTAGACTCAACAAGTCTAGTAGTAGAACATCGAACTCAATTTTATGAAGCGAAGACACACTGATTGATGTTTTGGCAAAAAGCAGGGCGCGCCAAATTGGTCTTTAAAAACGACCTCAAATCTTGGCGTAAGATTTTACACTAGAAGACACGTTGATTAGAAAAAGTGACAGGTGACAGCACTGAAATAGACTGAGATTGGAAACGCCATTGGTAACTAGGGATAATCTTCAGGCTTAGACTGGACTGTAATGAAAATATATTCTAACTTATTATCATTGCAGTCTATAAAGTTCCCACTGCAGGGACTCGGGTCTCCTCTCTAGGAGAAGGATGGGCTATTATAATACACCACGCGTGCCCAGTGCGGTTTGGTAGATTTCATATGTCTTCGAAATTGTTGGTTCTAAGACCGGGTTCCTCACAATGTTTCCCTTCACCGTTTTGAGAGCAGTGGTAATGTTTTTTTTTTGTGATGGCCGTACTCTTGACCTCAATGTTGCCCTAAGGGCAGAGATGAAAAACACAAAGTATTGCACCTGCCAGGGTTCGAACCCACGACTTATTGTTCGTAAGTCGGGGCCGCCACCACTGGACCACTACTGCTCTATTTAATAAAACATAATTGAAATTTCGGGCGGCCATATTAAATCGTATCTCAAGTACAAAAAATAGCTTTACCTACTCCGATCACTGCTTATAACATTGTCGATTCGGGATCCGCATTGAATATTTTATTGAATTTAAATATACAAGCTTGTGACATGGATTTGTTAGTAAACAAAGACGCGTTCCTGCCGGCTTAGCATGACCACCGAAGAAACGGGTTTTGTCGACGGAAGAATCGGCAAAATGACAGATTGTAGCGAGGTTTCATGTCAAATCGTATGGAAGAATCGCCATGCTACGGGGGCTGGAGAAATATTACTACTGACAAAATGCCATTCATTATTTACCAAACCTTTTCCCAATCATGGGTCGGCTTCCAGTACTCTAACTAGATACAGCTGAATATCAGTATCTTACATAGCGACTGCCTATCTGACCTCTGCAACCCAGTTAGTACTGGGTAATATGATACCCATTGGTAAGACTGGATATCAGACTTTCAGGCTACTGATTACCTGTACGACTGTCGACGATCTACAAAATGACAGCCAGGACCAACGACTTAACGTGCTTTCCGAGGAATCGAGGCAACTCGGTATGTAATGGGCGGTCACCCATCCACATACCAACCTAGGCAAACGCGGCTTAACCTGAAGATTGATGTGAACGGCTGTTATAATCTAGCCACGAGCTTCTATTCAATAGGCACTAGTTTCGGAAAAATGCCGTAGATAAAAATAAATGTACCTACAGCCTTAACTGTCGTATCAGTAGAAGTAGATGAGGTTTTCATGAGGATATGAGCCAAATATGTAAATCATGCAAAGATATGAAGTGTCGCGCTTTAGGATCGTTCGTATCGTTCCTAAAAGGGTGGACGTATTACAGAAGTGGGTCGGAAAACGGGAAGGAATACGAGAATATAATTTACTTTGATGTTGAAACCAACACACTGGTTTAAGATGATGGAATTATTCTTATAATTCCATCAGAGGAAATTCGAGAAAATCTTGCTAAGTTTACAGAGTGCGAAATCTTATTAGTGTATTTAAATAACATAGTCGGTGTACCAAATACAATAGGTACACCCACAAGTCGCGGTTATGTTTAAGTCTCTTAAAATAGGGTGCATGGCCATCAATCGGGTACAGATTTATTGTTTTTTTTAGGTAGACTCCATGGTTGCATGTGATAAATTCCAGTTTATCCTGGCATTTTTGTATGTCACAAAGATACGAAACTACAGTCACAACGGATAATAACTTGTGAAAGTAGATGTTCATGCTAAAACGTAGATCTCTATCTACAGAGAAGAAAGAGCAAAAATCTCCATATACACTCTTTAAAATCAAATTAAAATATTGTTGTAAAACTCAACCATACCACCTTATGGGTAAATACAAAATTCTTACATCCTTTCCCATATTTTCTAGTCAAAAATTCCAGTGATCTTCAAATTCCGATCTACGTCAGCTGACCTAAATACCAATGTTCCGAACATAGAAATATCAATATTTTTTATACGTAAGATGCTGTTGTAAAATGTTACAAAGTTATTTCATGTATATGACAGACAGACACACAGTTGACAACCGGAAATGGACTGAAGTGAAGAATGTTTGTTTAAATTATTTTTTTGACGTAAAGCTGTTAGTGTCATTTCTGGACGTGGACTGTGAAGGTTCATGTTTGATACTCCGTACTAAATATCATTGTGCTTCTAATGGTATAACATATACACACACACACACATACACATGCATAGTTACATACATATTGTAAAACAAATTAGTCCGGCGCGTCTGTTTGTCTGTCTGTTCGCGATAAACTCAAAAACTACCGCACCGATTTTCATGCTGTTTGCACCAATGGAAAGAATGGTTCTCGAGGAAGGTTTTAGTATATAAAATCCACGCGGATAAAGCCGCGGGCATCAGCTAGTAACATATAAAGCATCTTGTTATTGTAATATTCATTATAGGAGGAAGTTCCTGAAAGGACTTTCTCAGGGCGGTAAAAAATGTTAGTATAAGTTAAGTAAAGGCCTTGGAGTAAGGGTCAGAATATAAGAGTATATATAACACTTGCGAAGGTTGACAATAAAACGCACAGAAAATACGAAAAATTCGCGTCAACAGAATCGATCTATACATTCCATCAACATATGAATGTCCTTTATGAATGTTTGCATGCGTGCATGTAGAAACGCTTGCAAACATGCTACCAGGGCCCCGAGTCTGCTATTCAATAGTGTCAGAATGGTCGATCAGTGATCTCATAATTGTCGATTGACGACAAGCCAAAAAGTACCTTATGCCTGTCGACTTAAGGTACTTTTTCGCTTGTCGTAAATTAACCATTATGAGATCAATGATCGACCATTCTGACACTATTGAATAGCAGACTCGGGGCCCTGATCACAGGCGATATAGTTATAAATACATTGTGAAATACTGGTCTTGACCTTGCTCACACCTTATTGAATGCGATGGATAAGGTATACCATGGGACGAGTATGCCCAGAAGATGCCCTTTCACTCTGGCTTTGAAGGTACAGAAGAGTTTGTCTTCCATGCAAAATAACAACAAAAGATGGATGTGGTGGGCTTAATATGCTCCACATGCAGTACACTCAAGCACAACAAATACTATCTACCACATATCCTCAACTACCATAGAAAAGGATATAAAGATGAGCAGTACAGTTATTGCGACAGTAAGCCGGTACAATCGAGTACAACGTACAAAACTTCACCTTTAATATTTATAAGATCTGTGGAAATATTAATGGACGGTAAGGTACAGTTGGGTCCAAAAATGTTTAGCCTTACTAATATTAGTTTTCTCAAACTTGAGTATTCACTAGAAAATTTGTACTAGTATGGTAATTTAAATGACGTAAGCAAACTATTCAAAGTGAACTTTTCTTGCATGAACAAAAATAAAAATTGCTAATAAGAATAGTCGTCTAAATATAAACGTCTACTAGCCATTCATTGTGAATTGTGTTTTTGTTTTCCCACGACTTCTTTATCGCGTGGTTAGGTTATCTAACCTTTTTTTTTTTGGAGGGTGGATAATTATCAAATGACTCCTCCCGCTCTGGGCAGAGTGGTAGGGAGTGTCAGACTTCTACTGACTAAAAACCACCCATGTTTCATCTTAGCCCTTTGTGTCGAGGTCGCGGTATCGGCGGCATGGATAGCCTAACCTGGTGTAAGAGATTTGATGCCGCCCATTGACCTCTGACTTGATTTTAAATCTACATAATTATGTAGCCTTTTCCTAACTATGTTGGGCTCGGCTTCCAGTCTAACCGGATGCAGCTAAATACCAGTATTTTACATGGAGCGACAGCCTATCTGACCTGCACATTGCACAACCCAATTAGAATTGGATAATATGATACCCCTTGGTAAGTCTGATCATCAGAATTAGGGACAACTTGTAGCGAATTTTTAAATGACAATCGGAACCAAGACTGACTGGACTGGGTTCTGATTTGACTTTAAACACCATCGAGAAATATCTCGACGCTAATTTATAGGAATGGTGGTTTTCCCAAAATAACCCAATCCGATAAAAATCAAAATCTTTATCAAACAATTTGATTACCCATACAAATTAGGCACAGCCAACATTAGGCATAACAAGTAACATGAGACAAATTACAAATTCTTACAGCATCCAGCGCTAATGAGAAGTTGAAACCCAAAGTTATTCATGTATAAATTAATTAAATTTAATCTTAGCAAGTATCGCATGGAAGCTCGCCGATAATAATAATCAGGAACTTTCTTCAAGGATACGCCGACGAAAACTGAGCATCATTTTTCTTAACAATCTTAAAAAACTTACGAAGTTGGATGAACAAGATAAGCATTTTGTTTTCGTCTTGTTTGTCTTACTTAGAAACCTTTTTTTTACTCAGAACCTTTTGCCTCTTTTTTCTAACAAATAACCGCACAGTACTAAATGGGTTGTGGAGGTCAGATAGGCAGTTGCTTCATGCAAAATACTGGTATTCAGCTGCATGCTAGACTGGAAGCCGACCCCAACATAGTTAGAAAACGCTATGGAGATGATGATGATGAAGTGGAATGGAAAAACATTATTTTATGGGACATAGGTACCTATAATCACGAGGAAATTATAGAACGTATGTATTATACCCAATTGATCATTATTGACAAGTGATAAATATTACTTAAGAAAATGGGCCATCGAAAATAGAGAAAACGAATTTTCCTAGAAATGAGTCCTAGTTATATCATCTTTTCGCCGATGTAAACCCTATTGCAACTTTTATCGAAATCGTTAGCTATTTTTCGAAAATGTGGTAGGTATAACACAAATATTGCTCAATGATGAAAGCATAACCCTGTCATTGGAGTCAATGCAGCATGTCGTCTTCCATCATCATCATCATCAGCCCATAATGTTCCCACTGCAGGGACTCAGGCCTCCTCTCTAGGAGAGGGATGGGCTATAATCTACCACGCGGGCCCAGTGCGGATTGGTAAATGTCACATGTCTTCGAATTTTTTGGTTCTAAGACATGCCGGTTTCCTCACGAAGTTTTCCTTCGCCGTTTTGAGAGCAGTGGTGATGAAATAAAAATTACACAAAGTAATGCGCCTGACGGGGTTCGAACCCACGACTCACTGTTCGTAAGTCGGGGCCGCCACCACTGGGCCACCACTGCTCTGTCGTCTTCCATACTTTTCTGTTACTCGTCACCTCATCAGACGCTTCCTTTCTTGTCATATCATACTTAACACAGTCCATCCATCGTTTCTTTGATCTTCCTCTATCCATGGGTATACACATTCATATTCCAAACTTTCATTGGGTATATATACTACGTATAATTTTATTTCAATGTTTTAATTTTTTATAACTGACAGTTCAAAACTAAATTCCTGTATTCGATATGTTTTTCAGATTTTTATTGATGAAACGCAAAAATATGCTGTCAGTATAGTAATATCATTATAAGAACAAATTGCTGCAAAGAATTCGTTCTTGATCTTACAAAACATTGTATTATTTCTGAGTGTAAATGAACATGTTACAAAAGGAAATTAACTTGTCAACAGCTTTAGTATTACATGTTAAATAACATTGGGAAACATATCTTAATAAACCAAAAGAAAAATGAGGACAAAATAAGTACTTTTTCGTCATAAGACAAGAAATTATTTTGATAGCTCTCCAAAATCCTAACCAACGAGTTTTTACTTTATATTTGAATAAGACTTTTATTTGTTGTCATAACTTAGGCGGAAATTGTATTTTATCTTTAGGCACGACTAATTTTGTTTAAGTTGATTATAATCATTAACTTTAATTGCCTTCGGGTTTGGGTAAAAACTAAGAGCTTTCGATGATTTTGCTATACTTAACTCAAAAACTTCTAAAGTACCTCCAATTTAAGTAAGTACAAATAATAAACAAATTCTTCACAAATACAAATTAGTAAGACAATTAGTAAGCAACAAAATCATTTCCAGTTTAATTATACTCAAGAATTTCATTACAAATTAATTAAAAAACGCATTCTAATTTTGTTTAAAACGAAAAAAACACACAAAAGAAAAAAAACAATAAAAACACTCGTTTGTTTAGATCAAAAGACTCGCTATCTTCATCTCCAGACAGTTCTGACCTTACGAAAACATAAATATCGCGTTAAAACTCGCATTACTATCGGCAAGAGTATTTTATTGGCACATATCGCTTTTTTTTCGCGATAGCCATCGTCCGCGACTGTACCCGCTTCAGACTGGCGATCGGCCAACGCTTTGATGTCGCCGAATCGCTAAACTAGCCAAAAGGAGGCCTTCAGTGCGTGTTAGGTAGTGATGCACAATCTGATCTTATAGTTTGCGGTATCGATACAACATGATGCTATAATCCGATATTTTAGATCGATACAAAAGTACTGCTGTCGGAATGAATGGATTGCTTGATCACACAATTTAAAACACTGTTCTTGTTTGATCTAACTTTTTTTAAGTACCCAGAATATTTACGTTTTTCATAAGGTCGAAAGAACCTTGGAATTCGAGTAGTATGTACAGTCGAACAAGCTAATAACTATAAACGGTAGAGATCTTCATAATTCAATAACACTGAAAACATTGATTGTAATTTTGTTTTATCAAGTGTTTCGCATTAAGCGACTGATTTCAAATGCTGTACTGTACTACTGTTTGACATCATTCTCTAAATTCTTAAAAGTAAATACAAGTTAGCTGGCTGTATACTTATTAGCTTGTTCGACTGTACTAGTTAGTTCAATCCAAGTATTGCATCATATTCCTCTTTAGTGAACCGAAATATCGGAGTATCGATATCACGTAATGCGAAACTCCGATATTTAAAAAAAATCGATGTAGTGGATGGTGCATCACTAGTGCGTGTAGGACTGTAGGCAATTGTTTTTTTGCGGCTGAGTGGATTGAAATCGGTTCGGTAAAGTATTAATGGTATTTTGTGAATTATATTTATTTATATTTTTTGGATATAGTCCAGTAACCCACTGGAGTTCTAGGCCATGGGTTCGAACCCAAGTACATATATACTTTGTTTTTTTATATAATTCCGGACAATGGTAGGCTCGCTTGGGACATGGGACTTAAGGCGACATTAGCTGCCCGCGACCTTGAGCGCGCGTTTAACTCATCGCCTAAACAAATAAGGTTGAAAATGGCGATGCGTTTGATGCTCGTGACTGCCAAAATGAACGATAGTTCGCAGATTTAATTTATTAAAAAAAAAAATACGCTGTAATGTTAAAATATTTTTATATATGTCTTTAGTTGGTTAAATTTCCTTTCTGATAGTAAAAAAATAAATAACAGTTGTCACTCAAAATATTGAGCATTTCGAGACGAAAAAGTTTTTTCGTGTGATTTTTTTGTGATTTTGTGATTTTTTTTTTCGAGGTTCTTGATTACTTTTAGAAAATATTTTTGCATAAGTCTTTTACCTATACATTTGACTATACACTGTATTTTTTTTGGAATTGTAATAAGTAGCAATACGGCTAACTCTGCGACGAAAAACAGGTCGTTTTTACGGTTCCCCCGTTAACTGCGTCTTAAAACACGACCGGCGAGTTGGTAGTGTACTATTCGGTTAGGTGCACCTTTTCTCAGCGTTTTATAAGTGGCCCATGTTGGTCTATGTCAAATAAAACATTTAGACTTTAATTAATTTTGATTTTTTAGTGATTAAATAAATGATGAATATAAATGTGGTTGGACGGAGAAGGAGAGGAAGACCAAAGCAAAGATGAATGGAGTGTGTGAGGAGTGATATTAAGGAAAAAGAAATAAATGATAACGTGATGACTGATAGGGCAGAATGGAAGGAAAAAACGTATTGCGCCGACCCCAAACGATGATGATGATGATGATGAATTTATTTTGATTTTGTGGCTGCGTGGTGGATAACGTATGGTATTCAGGAAGATTGTCATGTTATGTTTTGGATAATGTCGCCAAAATGGCGAGGAATGCGTAAAGATTGAGTGCTTCGTTCTAAAGTGTTGGCAGGCCATTCGTCTGAATTCCCGGGAATTGAATCATTGTTGTGTAATTTTGGAAAACTAATTACACGATTATATAAGTTACGGTAGTAATAAATATAAAAGAATATAAAATTGAGTTCCATCAGTGACAAAAATCGATTTTAGTGGATATATTTATTTATATTGAAATAAAGTATGCGTGGAAACCGATCGCACCACAATTGTCATTTCATCATTTGCCTGTTCTTTCTAACCAACTTCTAAAAAGGATGACGTCACAATTATACCACTAGTATCTCGTGATTCTAATTCCTTTGGTAGCCACCCCGACCCGTGGTACAACTGCGATGTCCAACTGGTTGTACTACGGGGAAGTAAATTTACCCATGGTTCAACTCTTTTTTCTGATATTTATGATTATGACCCGTGGTACAACTGTGGAATTATGTCCAACTGGTTGGACCACGGGGATAGGATGATCGTGTAAAACAAACATACATGCAACGCATGTTGTACTCCATGACGCGCGCTCGCTTCGCTCGCATATTACATAACACTATTGTCTTCTGTCCCCGAAGTGCCGGGCCTCCGCCGGCCTCCCTCGTCGGCCTACGGCCCGGTGCCCATGCCGCCCATAAAGGATACTGTCGCGAGACGGTCGTATTATAATTTTGGTTAAAAGAGGAGGTAGTAATTGCATTGCACTTCAGCATTAATAGATAACCTTTTCCTGTTTATTACCAGTAGTTGTTCCATAGATCATACATTCAATTCCCAGAAGTACAACTAGTTGGACCAAGGAAAGAACAACTCACTGTAATTGAACCATTGGTAAAGATATTTCCCCATAGAACAACCAGTTGAACCCAGTTGAACCATGGGTAAATTTACTTCTCCGTAGTACAACCAGTTGGACATCGCAGTTGTACCACGGGTCGGTCACTTTTGGTAGTGGAAGATTGGCGGAATACCAGTATTTTGCATGAAGCCATGATCTGTCTGACCTCTACAGAAAACTAGTATACCTACCGCTCTACCAAAAATCTAAACCGCATTGATCATAAACTTCAACATCCACATTTTATTGTAAAACGTATTGTAAACTCTTTTTTAAAGAACCTTTTTATTTAACAATTCTCAGGCGACGCACTCAACAACAAAAAAAAACAAAATACGAAGTTATTTTTACTGCACAGCTCAATTTAGCCACACTTACGTCGCTAGAATTTAAAAATAAAAATAATACAAAATAACACCTAAACGCAATTTTGTTAAAATGGTTCGCTAAAAAGTGTAAAAGCTTTTTTTTCTAAAATGGTCTCTATGGCATTCATAAACAACACCCTGCAACTCTTTACTGAAAACGAAACGTCTTTTATTTAAAAAGCTCAGGGACGAAGTCAAAATTATTTTTTTCGGTAAACGTGGTACAAAGTATACATTAAACAAAGTGGCATTATAAACATGTAACACCTCTCTGTAAAAACCTATGTTATCAAATAAACAATGAATCTGAATCTGAATCAAAAGATGGTAAAAATGACATGTAGTGAAATGACACATTTTGTCATAAAATGGCATTAACAAAGACAAACATTCAGTTAGGAATCTAAATAAAGATAAAACAAAATGTTGCTGTTAAAGTGAGTCGTTAAGAGGAAACACGGTGATGCGATTCTCTATATAATTGTTTTTCTCTTTATTCTTCGTGATTTTTTTTTCAGCAAAAAATAAGAAAATATCGTCCCCGTAGAGGGAAAATTAAATAACTCCGATTTTGGCGATATTGACTTTTTCCTATTTTCAAAACACCTAAAACATGCCGCACATTTTAGCCTTACAGGCATTTTCGTATCTTATTCCGTTCCAAAAATATAGTAATTTTTGTCGGAAATATGGAATAATAAATATCTTCAGACTAACACTATTTTTTTAAAGGAAAATTATATAACTCAGTAAATAAATCAATAACTGTGGTCAGTGATAATTTGAATGTCAAATAAATTAAATAACATGAGTTGTTGAATTTTTTCTCAACTTAAAAATTCTTTCACAAAACTAACTAAGTTCTAGGAAAACTAAATAATTCTACTTATTTAATTCTGCTATTCAGAATTCTGATATAACGTACCTAATTTATAAATACTTGATGTTATCTATTTCTTCTACAACTAGATAATGATTAATTATAAGATGCTAGGCAAATAAAATTAATTAAATTAAGTTTTTTATAATTACCATAACCCAAAATGCACCTGAGAAAAGTTGATAACTCTTCTGCTTTCATTTGAATTTTGACTCTTACGTTGAAGAATTAAGGTTACTTTTAGCTTGTCACACAAATTGTTTTTTGTTATGTATTTTCGTTAAACATTTTTTTAATAGTGAATTTTCTGTAGTAATAGTGTAATTTTCAATTCTGCAGGGTTAAGTCCCTCGCAGCGGTGGTCCTCATGGAGTTGTATTTTGTATTTCTTATCGAATACGTACTGTTTGTGTACTCGATCGTTAACAGCTTTCACCAGGGGGAGCTCACTTTGGTTTCCCTCTATTGCCACAGTATGCTGCGTGTACTTTTTACCCCAGAGTCTTAGCGTATTGAGGCGCACCGCCGCCGCCGTCATCGTTGCTTTCAGCAAAATGAACAGGTGGAACGGCGGAAGCCCCAGGATGGCTACGAGGGCTGCGGTCGGAGTAATACTCATGCAACGTGTGATCGCCATGCAGGCGAGCCTTTGCATACGTTGCAGCTTGCTTATGGCTGTTATTAAGTTGGTGCGGGGCTACCAGACCACTGCCCCGTAGGTGATCATGGGTCGAATTAACACGCAGTGAAGCCAAAGTATAATTTTAGGGGATAGGCCACACTTCTTACCAATCATCCTCCTGCACTGCCAAAAGGTGATGCAGGCCCTCTTTAGCTGGTTATCAAGATGGCTGCTCTAATTTAACTTATTGTCCAGGATTAGCTCCCAGGTATTTGACCTCGTTGGTTACCTGAAGCTCAGTATCGAATAGCTTACGTAGGCGATGAGGGCCTAGCATTCGTTTTCGGGTAAACATGACAAGGTCAGTTTTTGTGGAGTTCGCTGAGAGGTCGAACTCAGCACACCATCGCTCAACTATGCGTAGCGCCTGCTGAGTGGTTGCAGATTCTCCCTGTCACCTTTTCCGAGATGAGGATGGCGAGATCGTCTGCGTACCCATTAGTGTAAAAGTGGTTAACATTGAGCTTCGCCATTAGGTCATTAATCACCAGATTCCAGAGAAGGGGCGACAGCACTCCTCCTTGGAGAAAGCCCCTGGCTATCACTGCTGACTGCTGCTTTGCACCAAGGCGGACGATTCGTTTGCTAAGCATATTGGTAATCTAGTCTATCAGTACACGTTCCACCCCGTGTCGGGAGAGAGCGGCGCTGATGCTGGGGAAGATTGTTTTGCCGAAGGCTCCTTCGATATCTATGAAAGTACCCAGGCAGGTGCCCTTCTGATGTATCGCTTTTTCTATCCGGCCAACTACTACATGAAGAGCGGATTCAGTGGATTTACCCGCGCTGTATATGCGTGTTGATTTGCGGGAAAAGGTATTGCTTTTAAAACGCCATACCTCAGCTCTCTCTCTCGCATTTATCTTCTCGATGGCTTTCAGGAGAAAGGAGGTCAGGCTGATCTGGCTTAGGGATGAATATGACTTTCACTTGCCTCCATCCTTTCGGGATGTACCGAAAGGCCAGGCACGCCCACAATATGCGCACCAGTCTTTCAGCAACGGAGAGCCCACCCCATTGCAGTAATGCAGGGAACACCCCGTCCGGACTGGACGCCTTGAAAGGATGGAAGCACTCGATCGCCCACTGGAATTCCTCCAGCGTGATCATCATGGTGGGCATAATTCCAGTCGTTTCCTGTTGAAGTTTGGTTTACCTCAGTCCAGTCAATTGTGGGTGTGAAAACGCAACCTGGGAAGTGAGTATCAATAAGGACGCGCATCGCCTCTTCTGGAGTAGTGGTAAGCGTGTTGTCAGGTTATCGGAGCACAACCGGTCCGGCAGAGTTCTGCTGTGCTAGTATTTTCCTTACCCTGTTTGCTTGTTGGCAGGATTCTTTTTTGAGTTTTATTTAAATTGTATTTTACTTACCTTATTACGAAATATTTTTAGTTGAATTGAGTCGTTTTAAAGTTTTATAATGATTGTTGTACCTTTGGTTTGCTGTTCATTTTTTAGTTGAGTACTGACCCTATGGCTTAGGTACAAACAATCTTAATTTTTTGAGTTTTAACACAGAATAGGATTATAGTACTGTTTTAATTAAGTTTATGTATGCCCTACGTAATTAGGTCTCTGATTTTAGAGCTATAATGTTATTATTTGGGTTCAAATTATTTTCTGTTTTGATTTGAAAGAATACTTTAAGTTAATTTGTTTCCACTTGTTATAATTGGTGTAATTTTGTTTATTTTTTTAAGTTTGTGGTACGATAAATATCTAATTACAATACACTTTTGCTTAATTTTATTCTACTTTTCTATTTCTTCCTTAAAATAACTTTATTAATATCATAATACAGCTTTTATTTTATATGAGACCAATAATAGTTAAAAGAATATCAAAGTAATAATAACATACAAAGCCACAAAATTTTACATTTTAAAATATTTCGAGTTTGATAAATTCAATAACTGCATTTATTTCACCAAATTTTACTCTACCAATACATTTAGCTTGTAGGAAAACTAAATAAATAGCCGAAATAAGTAGCTAACTGTAGTGACGTTATAAATAACAGTTGTGGGAAAATTAAATAACTTGATTTTTTATTTTTTATTAAATTATAGATAAAGACAGAGTTCAGTTCGTTAAAGCATAATATAAAAGGTAATCAGGTCCACCAAATATAAAATTACCGACACTAAAATTGTCTCACATTTTTTAACAAATGTACATTAACTGAAAAAAAAACACTAAATCGCGTTTATCTCAAAACTACAAAATCAGAGTTATTTAAGGCGCAGTCAAAGGGGCACCGTAAAAACGACCTGTTTTTCGTCGCAGAGTTAGCCGTATTGCTACTTATTACAATTCCAAAAAAAATACAGTGTATAGTCAAATGTATAGGTAAAAGACTTATGTAAAAATATTTTCTAAAAGTAATCAAGAACCTCGAAAAAAAAAATCACAAAATCACAAAAAAATCACACGAAAAAACTTTTTCGTCTCGAAATGCTCAATATTTTGAGTGACAACTGTTATTTTTTTTTTTACTATCAAAAAGGAAATTTAACCAACTAAAGACATATGTAAAAATATTTTAACATTACAGCGTATTTTTTTTTTTAATAAATTAAATCTGCGAACTATCGTTCATTTTGGCAGTCACGAGCATCAAACGCATCGCCATTTTCAACCTTATTTGTTTAGGCGATGAGTTAAACGCGCGCTCAAGGTCGCGGGCAGCTAATGTCGCCTTAATTTTCCCTCTACGGGGACGATATGACCCTCGAAAAAGATAAAAAAAAAACAATTTTTACGGCCGTGATTACAGGACTATCAGACAAATTCTAAAAGTTATTGGTAAAATTAAATTTCATTATTAAACGAGATAACTCACGTACTAATATTTATGTTTACTGATAACGTTTATTTGTTAGTTATTTCAATACAAAATACATTTTATAAATCTAGTAACCCAAATCTCAGTACCAACCGTGCAAAAATTCGAAAACCTTGAAAACGTCAAATGTTCGAAACTTGTACATAAACTATTTCGCGATTTACTAAACGTTTGCAAGCGCACGAAACCGATGTGAATGAAGGATAAGCAGTACTTGTGGTTCAACGGTCTGTATTCTGTACCTACTTGTAACCCATCAGAATGTTTTGTGAATTGTAGTGTACGGTTGTGGGTATTGTGTGGGCGGGAGCGGGAGCGATTTTTCCGCTCTTATAGAGAGACCTGTGTCCCTATCAGTGGAAACAATATGGTCTAATCATTCCATTCTAAAGAGCTCGGAAACGTTTGGCTTTAAAAAAAATGTCTCGTAGAAAACTTATTTGTTTTGAGACCAGCTACATTTAAAATAGCGGAAGTTGTTCTTTCTTACATAAATCTTCCTGCCCTTTTCTTGAGACACTTACTTTTACTGTGGGAAACATCTTTCAAATGATTCCTCCTGCTCTGGGCAGAGCGGTAAGGAGTGTCAGACTTCTTCTGACTAAAATCCACCGATGTTCCTTCTTAGACCTTTGTGCCAAGCAGCTCAATCTTGATTGAATACCATTATTTCTGGTGGTAAGTTCATGTCAGTCCTACAGATATTTTGTCTACCTAAGTATTTGGAAATACAAGTGATTAAGTATGAAACATTCTGTATCTGCAAATATTTCATAGAAATCGTGTTGTACCCACATTTCGACGCCTACACAGCCAATTCAAGAACTCTTTGAGATACCTACTTCACTTTTATTTCGAAGAAGCTCAACCCACGCATAATTCTACCAAGTTTTCATTGTGATGCACTCAGCTTTATACTTTGTCATGCAGCAAATACGGTTACAAATAAATTCACAAACAGATCGCTCTCCTTCCTTTAAAAAGTCTTTATAATGAGATACCTTGAAGTTTTTTCGCTTTATTTCTTTTGTCTTAAGAACACAACCCTCGCATTTCTGTGCCATCGTAAAGGTTCGCTCTCCGCCCTCGCTACATACCCCACCAAGTCCTACCCTTCAAACTAACCCAGATACAACAAATAGAAGATCTGGTATCACGATAACATCGTGCCCCTCATATATTTGTGGAAGATCTCCAAGTTTCGTCCGTTTATCATACTCTGGGCATTAAGCTAAGTGGTATTGCCTACTCTAGAGATAATGTTCGGGGAATCGGTGCTATTGACTACTAAAGTGTTATTGTCAATGGTATGTAGGTACTGTGGAAATAGTTTTTTACGTATAGTGTGGTAGTTTCGAAACGTAAAAGAGGCTTTACGTGGTAATGCAGTGAAAGTCACGTACGCACTTTAAGCTCTCTGCTTTCATTTAAAGATCTATTGCAGTTGTTTCAGGTAGCTCAAAAAGTAGCTCGAAAATCTTACAACCAGTCAAGGGGTATCATATAATCAAGTACTAAGTGGGTTGTGGAGGTCATTCTCCTGCATCCGGATAGGCTGGAAGCCGACTCTAACATATTCGGGAAAAGGCAGACGTGGTTACGTATTTTGTCAATGCGATGTGAACCACGTAATCTTGCTACTATTACGAATATAGACGTTTATTTGGAATTTGGATAGACGAATGGAAACGCACCTCGGATTTTTCAGATTCATGTGCGTATTGTATAATTATTACTTGCTTCGGTGACAAAAAACATGACGAGGCGCGAGGAAACCAGCATACCTTTTTTTTATTTTGGTGGGTGGATAATTCCCCCCCCCCCCCGTTCTTGGGCAGAGCGGAAGGGAGTATCAGACTTCTACTGACTAAAAACCAACCCTTCGCCCTTGTGCCGAGGCCGCGTTATGCCTTTCGATAATCCGCAGCCTCAACGGGCGTCGGCCCCAGAGATATTTCTTGAGTCAAATCAGAGGCCCATGGGCGTCATTATAACTCTGACACCAAGTTACAAAGAAAGAGGAGTGTTAATGACTTAGGTAATACAAATTACAAACATCAAGATATAGCGTGTAATGGTCGACGTCGTTACCGGTTCCGGATATCCTTCATGGCGTTAATGTGCATTATCGATATAAAGAGCTGTTCAAACTGTGGTGAATTTCGCGCGGGAGACGAGACGCTCGTCACTCATCACGGGAACGGAACGTTCAGCTTTAATCGGGATTAAAATAGAGTAATACTTTTTATGCTATTGCATAGCTTCTATCGCGGGCCTTGAGCGTGGAGAGCGAATCCAGAAATTCCGTAACGAAAATATTTTCAACCAGGTTGCTATGGTTACGGACAATTTACAAGGTTGTCAACTGAGGTTGTCAAATGAAATAATTAATTATTTGCATAAGTTGATAAAAAATGCTATGCAATAGCTTTACCGCGGCAGTCTCCGTGTGCCACACGTTTTTTTTTTTTCATTAGCCTGTTTTGTCCCAGATAATTGGACGGAGAAAACCGCTAAGAGGAAGAGTGGAAGGCTATGGGGGAGGCTTTTGCCCAGCACTCAGCAGTGGGTCAATATAGAGTTATATACTAAAAAAAATACTTAAGTATAAACACCAATGTACTACAATGTACACCATGTACTTTGTAAATTTTTTCCTTGTACATTTTCATGACGTGAATAAAAGTAGAAAACAAAGTTTTCCACGTGCCCAATAAATGACGTCACTTTTATATTTGACTTTGAAATAAGTTGATAAGTAGTTTGGGATTCAACCCTTACTTATTTTCTTTTTCATGAACTCTGAAGTTCGAAGACAGTATTAACGAGATCGCCAATGATAGAGTTTTTCTGTCAACAAAATAATAAACTTCCGTAAAAACATTCATTCGCTATTTAGACCGTATTTTTTTTGTGAAATTTCCTCCTTCGTTCTCGCTTTCGTCACATAAGGAAATCTTGTATAAATATTGAACGATTCTCAATCTTAATATTGAAACTAGTTGATGCCCGCAGCTTTGCCCGCGTGCATGGTTATCGCGACAAAAATTTGACAAATTATAATTATACTAAAACCTTCCTCAAGAACCACTCTATCAATTGGTGAAACCAGCATGAAAATCGGTGCAGTAGCTTTTGAGTTTATCGCGAACAGACAGTCAGACAGACACGGCGGAGGACTTTGTTTTCGGTACAGTTGTGCGTTATCTGTCACCGAGTAGATTTAAGGTTTTTATTAAGTAAACAAATTCTAATGCAAAGCTGGTGGGCCTGCACACAGCAAAACTAGAGCCCTGACAAAGCTCGACGGGTTGTGCTAGTGTGAGGAGAAGATAGTGGGATACTTTGAATGACAACTTTGCAACACTGAGAAAAGTGGAAAGACTGGGAGGAGGCCATGGGTCTTTGGTCAACTGGACCCGCGGCATGCCGACCAGGTTAAAATGTGAAGTTCATGTGGATCCAGTTGACGAAAGACTCCCTGCCCAAGACTGAGACAGTTCAGGCAAAGATAAAAGGAATCAGTGACCAGCGTTACTATCAAGGTTCAAACATTAAAATCCTATAGCTATACAAACGATCATCTGGCCATAACACACCCACCCCTTTACGATGTAGTCAGACCAGTAACCAGAGTCATCGTCAAACATATCTCAGTACTTTTACATCGAATTTAACGACGGTTATAAACAAAGAGAGACACAATAAAAAACATGTCGCTTGGTCGCTGCTCGTTGAATTGAGATATCCAACGAAAAGATCGGTTCTGTTTTCTTTTTATCATAAAATACGTTACACATAACATCACGACTGTAAGCCCCGAAGGGTTGGGCAGAGAGAGAATCAGTGACAGGAAATGTTGTAGGCCTCCGTCAAAGAGTATACTACGGCTCGGAGGCGCGAAGATATACCCAAAAATCATAATATCACCTCGAAGGGTGAGGCTGAGGTGTACCCATTAGTACATGTCTCGACCGGATCGGGCGAGTTACAGCGGCCGAGTCGCCTACTAAGCCCATTTTACAAATTTTGTTTAGTATCATTTAACAGAGGGCGAGTCTGTTGCCATCACCGTACAAATCCTGACTCCACAGCTGCTACTGAGACATTCCTGAAAACCCAACAACACTTTGCCCAACCTGGGAATTGAACCCAAAACCTCATGCAGAACAGTTGTGCTTGCGACCACTAGAACAACGGGGTAGACTGTAGACAGACTGTATAATAAAAAATGGTGAGCATTTTATTAGAAGAAAACTGGGTTTTAATCCGATTTCGAAGTCTAGATTTTCTAGAACCATATTTATTATAGTAAAAGATTAATTTTGTCGTAGGAAATGACTTTAATTGGATTAAAGATCTTTCTGAAGACTACGGGAGGGCTAGAATTTTAATTAAGTAGGAAAGAGCTTTTTTACTTTTAAAGGAATTAGAAAACGCTTTAGGGCTTTTTGATTAAGTAGATAGGTAATATATTTTTTTTTCTTCTTTAATTAGGAATTCTATAATGGCAGCCACGGAATCTGGAATTGGCCCGTTAGAAGAATATCAGCTGCTTTAGGGAGTTAAGCTTATTGGCAAGAAGGTTTCAGGCATAAATTACTTTAGACAAGACATGGGACTTAAACATAACTAGCTAAATGTGGGTGTATTATTTATAAGGTCCAGCTCTGTTCCCGTCGGGGCTGCGGGTCCCGTCGGGGCTGCGGGTCCCGTCGGGGCTGCGGGTCCCGTCGGGGCTGCGGGTCCCGTCGGGGCTGCGGGTCCCGTCGGGGCTGCGGGTCCCGTCGGGGCTGCGGGTCCCGTCGGGGCTGCGGGTCCCGTCGGGGCTGCGGGTTCCGTCGGGGCTGTGGGTCCCGTCGGTGCTGCGGGTTCCATCGGGGCTGCGGGTTCCGGCGGGGCTGCGGGTCCGTCGGGGCTGCAGATCCCGTAGGGGCTGCGGGTTGTTCGAAAGAGATACCGTGACCTCGGCAAAAGGGCTATGAAGTAACACGGGTGGTTTTTAGTCAGTAGAAGTTTGACACTCCCTGACGCTCTGCTCCAGAGTGGGAGAAGTCATTAGATGATTTTCCAAACCCCAAAAAAAAGGTACAGCTCTGTTTACCATTTCGAGGATAACAGGTGTGATGTCATATCCATCTGACCATGTTTGGATTGGTCTTTCGTCGTTTCGCACCACGAGTGGTTCGGACCGCGGTGTGAAACGCAGAAGATGGGCTGTTTCGCACCGCGGCGTTCCATGGAGCGCCGAGCGGTGTGAATCGACCAATAGAATAGAATAGAATAATTATGTATTTATTCCTTAATGGACAGCAACAAATGAATATAATGAATATCTCTTAGGAATGGGGCGATTCGAACCACTATATTTAGGTACAAGCTTATTTCAAAGTTTGTATGTAGGTACAGTCAAGTAGAAAAGTGTTTCATGAAAATTAAACAGTAACGATTCAACGTGTAGTTCATAGCAAAGAATGGCTGACGGAATTGAGATCACCATTTGTTTTAATTAGCAGACACTAGGCCGTTTGCCCATCCATCTTCTTGACTTAATTAGTTACAAAATGTTCGTCCTAATCAATGTTTTACCCAAAAAAATAAAATAACAGCAGCTCAGGTCAATCTACAGGTTAAGCTACGCTTGTCTGGGTTTGCCTCCGGATAGGTAACCACCCATTACATAACGAGTTTCACTCCGTCCCACGGAAAGCACGTTAAGTCGGTCAGTGGCCAAGTTGGTTGGTCTGCCAACCAGTCCTACAGGGGATATTGTATTACGAAGTACCTACTAAGTAGGAGTGTGGAGGTCAGATAAGGCATCCCTCCTCGTAAAAAAGTTTGGGTTGTTCGTAAGAGATACCGCGGCCTCGACTCAAAGGACTAAGAAGGAACATGGGTGGTTTTTAGTCATAGAAGTCTGACACTTGATGAGGAGTCATTTGATGATTTCACACGCTCCTAAAAAGGGATCAAAGAAAGAGATATAGATCTAAATGAACGCGGTGGTATTCTAAACTTTAGCCATGACCATATACAGCTGTAACTATTTTAAACTCGAACCGGCGAACCGAATTGCCAAATCTTGATTAGCCAATGTTCTAAACTAAAACAACCTTCACTTTGACCATATAAAGCAAATCCGAATAGCCTCACCGATTTTGGAGAAAGATGACACAAACACACACTTGTTGTGCCCCGCGATTTTGTCTCATTTTCTGAGTATTTTCTTTTTGCTCAGTTCCTGAGGACTGTAGCGTTATGTTGATAGCACTTACCATTCCTATGAATTAGGTTATCGATTGCAAACATATTTATAACATTACATCTTTGCTCAGCAGCGGGATAATGTTATGTTTTTTTTTTTAGTTTGTGTTTGTGTTTTTTTTAGTTTGTGTTTGTGAGTTTGTGAGTTTGTGCTGTACAAACTAAAAAAACATAACATCATCCTGGTATACCCGACGGGTTAGGCATCGAGGAACACCCGCATTTCACTAGTTATATTTAAGTCCCACGTAGAAAGGGGCGAGCCAACTGAAATTCCTGATTGCTGGAAAAACCCAATAGGTAACCATTTACCCCACCCGAGAATCGAACTCAGGACCCCATGCTCAGCAGTCACGATCGCGACTACTAGACCAACAAGGCAGTCAAAACAGAGAAATATTTCTAAAATTATTTTATCAAATTCGACTGCCAAATTACCTAACATGTTCAAACAAACAAACAAACCCTTCAGATCTATTATAATATTAGAATAGATGGATAAAAACATCGAAACCATGACCCTTTTATTCATAGTCGGTCAAAAACACATTTGGAATATTACTGACCTACTGCTGGTAATAGAAATAAAGATAAAACTATAGATTATGGAATTGTTTGCGTCAGAACATTTGAAACCAAAGGACTTGGACAGACATGGCGATTTTTGTAACCCATGTTTTTTGTTGCTCGTCGAATAGTCGAATGCATGAGAATTGGAACAATGGTTTGCGTTTGCGAAAGTAACAATGTAACAGAGTAATTTTCAATAAAAGGTAGCCATAGGTATAATTATTATTTTAAAATTGGAATTAGGATGAACTTTATTCAAAAAAGTACGAGTAAGTATTTTGACTTTAACGATTACATTTTTTTTTTTTTTTAACGTTACCCCACACTAGGAATTTCTCCTGAATAACCGGCATGGTAACAGTTATGTAACTAACGTCTTCAAATAAAAAGGTACCTTTCCCTACACCTAGGCACATTCGTAATAAATAATGACACCTAAATTTATATATGTTCGATACATTATCGTAATAAGGACATGTCATGCGGAGGAATGAGGAAAATGTTGAGTATGAATGTCGATAGCTATAAGAGTAGACAAGAACCAAAGAAACGATTAATGAACTGTGTGACGGATGATATGGCAGAAAAGGTACAAATAAATTGATATAACGGCAGGAGAATGATGACACCTAAACTTGTAAAAAGGTCAATGTTCAATAACAGAATACATTTACACATTTTCTCATATTTTACAACAATTGACAAAATAATGTAGGTAAGTAACCAAATAACAATTTACTTTGATAAAAAAAATCACCACCTTCATAAACCCAATGATGATGATGATCATCGGATACATTAATCCTTTAAAAAAAATCTCTTCTCGAAAACGTGGCGTCTAAAACGCAAGTCCGACCCGCGCCTTATATCCAGTAATGGAATGACACTAAAGTGGATAATGCACTACTGGGTGGATCACTTTACAAATTCGCTTGTTGAGTGGACACACAGATTCCCGATAGTGCTTACTGTGCCTGAGTGCTTGTATCCGTGACTATGTTTACGTACACTTTTTTGCTGAGACAATCTGTGGGAAGATTTTGAGGTTGTCAGCTGCTTTTGACGAGATGAAAGGATGTGAACCCGATCCATCGATGTTTGAGGGCTTTTAGTGTGGTATGAAATATTGACAGTGGCAGGTTTTGAGCGCGGTTTATAGGTATGTGCTGATCGTGTTTAGTTTGTTCGGTAGAAGTCACTCTTTTTTGCGAATGGGGGAAATCATTAAATGGCTGACTGTTACTCCACAAAACTGCGTGCGATGTCATCCGCGGGTTTAACTACAAGCAACGCTCCATTTCAAAGGAAACGCTTCTTCGTAAACGCTCTTATACGTTTGAATTAAATGCGGGCTACGTCGCGTCGCGCCTCCGTAAATGAACCCGCAGCGATTTTCATAGGAAACCTCATCAGAGTAGCTAAAACAATGGATTAAGTAACGCACATGTGAGTGGTCGTTTAGAGGAAGCACGGAGAGAAAGAGAGCATTATACGACAGTTTTGAATAAAAACTCTATGATAATTCTCCCTTCTTCTTCTTCTTAGCGTATCGATGGCAATCTAAATTGTATCGGCCCAGAATTGGGCTACCAGTTTGGCGCTTTCGGTAGCGTCCATCAGTTCCTGTAGTGAACAACCATGGCAGCAGGACACGCAGGGTACGATGTTAAATGTCCCATTGTTTGAGGAACAGCACCCATTTACACTCCCGTGCAGAGTCATCTATGTATCTCCACCTCAGCAGGTTTTCTTTGCTGCCACCAACCTGGGTCCGGAGACTGTTTAAAGACTTCAAGGTATAAGCTTCTTACCAACATTTGCTCGGAAACAACCCGCTAACCCTACATAAACAAACCCAAAAACCTAAACACATACATTTACCTAACCCCAAAAATAAAAATAAAACCGCCACTAAACCTTTAACAAAACTATAACAACATAAAAACAGAACATGATGTCGCTTAAACGTCTTATAAAAGCATTATAACCACCATTATATTCTTCCAGACGTTTTCATGGGCCATAACGATTGTCCCAATCTTGTGCGAAGTAAAATTTCAGCACATTTCAGCCTACTACCATTTTACAGGCTGTTTTCAGGAACACATTAAGTTAATGTCCTGGAAAGACAATATATAAACATGTCGTACGAAAATGGAAGGAAAACATGTCGTCAGCGTATACTATCTCAGCTGTTAAAATCAATCGAGGGAAAAATTTTACTCGTGTGGTAGGTTCGCAGAGATTAATAATTGTCGCTTTTGTTTATTCCTGATGGGAGCATAAAGGCCTTTAAGAAATGTAGGACAATAACAACATCCCGACAGTAATTATTCTCGCTGAAAGACGTCCACTGCTGGACATCAGCCTCCCTCAAAATTAGGAAGAAGAAGACGGAAGATATCGGATGGAAGACGAAACGAACCCAAAAACCAGCAAACGAAAAGGTTATTATTACGAGTATTACTATGATCTTTTTCTTTTGTTTGGTTTACATCTCCATACACAGCATCAAAATTTGAACCGTTGCAATTTCACCATAAAGACACAACAAAACAAAAATCCATTACATACATTTTAAGGATACATTTTCAGTTTGCTGAGTAAGAATATACCACTTCCAAATAAAATAACTAATGGACAATCCATTAGAAAGACGGGAAGCTGCATCCGCTTTAACACTGATAACATCAAGCTGTGACATTATTTACTGCTCGGCCACAAGCTACGCGATCGAACGACACGCGTCATGCGACAGAGAGCGGTTGCGTGGAAAACAAATGAAGGATACTGGTAGAACATGCCATTGAGTAAAGGCGACTGGAAGATATTCATCATCATCTGCCAAGCCTTTTCTCAGTTATAAAGGGTGGAAGGAACACCGACGCTAAAACCGTTACCACGTATCCAGGACGACATTCTGAACCGGGCCACGTAGACATTTTTCGACGGTACCGTAAATAAAATCAGCTGTTCCATATATTTTGAAAGTGTAGAGATCATCTGTGTTTTAAATGTGAACGATGTACTGAATACATGTTAACCGTTTTAGCACTTGTGTTCCTTCCAACTTGTTTATTGCACCAGAATACCATTACTTTACATGGAGTGACCACCACAACCCGGTAACTTGGATTTGCGATACCCCTTCGAAAGACTGGTTATTAGATTCTTCTGACTTCTGACTACCTGTAACGTTTGTCGAAGACCTACAAATGAATATACATAATGGATGGCCACCCACCCACGAACCCTCCTTGGCTAGTGTTGCGACAATACTTATGAAAGGGAAACAAGTGACACACAAGCGTTTCGCTAGAAGCATGTGGTATCAACTGAGGTCGTGGACGTTGCGTTACAGAGACATAATATTCTACGTTAAAGTATCTAGCATATTATTTTGATTGTATTGCATATAGTTTTGGCACGGTGTCAGCTTTCTAAAACTATGGTTTTACGTTACATAAAAGGAATGGCTCTATAACGGTTTTGTTACTTAAAGTACCAATACCAATTGCTGAGACTAGTTGTGAAACTTTTGGACTTCTTTAGTATATCCGTCACGTATCCTGCAACGGCTGTTCAAAATTTTTAATGATAAGACTTCGAAGAATAAAAAAAAATGGAGGTCGAGCCCTATATAATCCAACATTATTTTCACACTGTTGCCCACTGGCAACTACCTAAAAAACCTTCGCCCCAGTGCAGTGGCGCCCAACATCCACTACGCGGTTCCGTTGCTTGTGATGGATGTCACAATATGCCCTTCGATATTCTAGTTCTAGATATATTAAAAAATTAAAAAATGCTTACCGGAGTTAGAACGGCACATCACCGATGTTTCCCGGTGTCCGCCACCGGTTTGTCCACCAGTAGTTTTACAGTTTAGAAATTGTTTCTCTGTCCACCACTGGTTGACACTGGGAAGCATCGCACGTCATTCTAGGCCAAGCACACTCACAAAATTATGCAATTATGTCATAACGGAAAAGCCCAGTACACCGCCATAGCATGGAAGTAATGTCAAACATGTCCTCAAACTACATATCAAGACGTAATGCCTTGTTATCAGTTCTTTTTCTTATCATTTTGTCTTGTTACAACGAGTTTAAACGTGTTTTTAAGTACCGTACATTTTGCTTCGGAAATGCAAAACGGTTCGATAAACGTTGAGTCGGATATTGGTTTGCGAAAGGACTATTAATGTGGTATCTTTGGTTGTATTTTAAAGTTTTATTGTGAGTGATTGTGGTGTATTTATTTTGAGCTCAGGAGCCCTACTATGACGTCTTAAAACAGTCCTAACTTAATCTTGTGGAAACGTGACAGAACTATACAGGGTGTCTAGCGCCATCTCTTTTCCACACTGGATTAAGGCCAGGTTGCAGTACTTTGTTTTTATGTACGCACGACCTCGCCCCCCACCCTGCAGCGCGAGCGATATAATGCCTAAATTTTGACTGTTTTTTGCTTCTTGGAGAAAAACTATAAAGAAATTATACAATCTGTTTTCACCATTTACTTCAGAATAAAAAGTTCTATCTACTGATATAACTTTCATATAAATTCATGATGAAATGTCTTAGCAGTACACGTTTGAAATTGTGATTTAGAGTCATGTTTAATAAAAAAAAGTATCGAGCCGATCATTCTAAATCGCGTTTCTATCTTTACGATTTACTAGAGAGTATGTTCAATTTTTATGTAATGATTTTTATTTATTAAAAAACTCGTATTTAGTTCGATTTTTATAGGTTCAAAAATCTTAAAATTACTGCAACCCCGCCTTAAGAATAAGTTAGGACTGTTTTAAGACGTCATAATAGTCCTTCAGGTGGTGTAATGTTGGAAATAGATGGTCATCTTCCTATTCTCGTCTTCTACTTGGGGTCGGCGCAACATTTTATCTTCTTCCATTCCTTCCTTCCGACTCCTGGGCGTAAGGTCCTGTGTGCGATTCTTCTCTTTGGTCGGATTGGGACTTAGCTATGGTCACGTCATCTACAATGACCTATGAAAAGTCTTTCCTATTTTAAAAAAGGCTTAGGTACCTATATAGATCTACCATCTGTGTTTAATGTAGAGCTTGATTAATATAATCAGGCAATTGTTTTTTAGAATGTCTGCTTAACATTTTAACACAAAATCATAATCCCACAAAGCGAGTAAAAATAACACACAAAAGGAACAATAAAATGAAATTAAAAACATAACGTTCTAAAATCAAACTTCAAAAACCCGCCAAAAATATTCCACATTGTCTACCTATGTAGGTCAACTTTAATAAAAGGCTAAGGCGTTTGAACATACTTCTTAGATCTTTTTGCAGTGCATCGGAGAATGAGGTTATAATAAAATTGTCCGATGTCCGGGGAAATCTGCGACTTAATTGCTGGCCTCGGGCATTCAGTGCACTACGGAGTTTATATCAGGTTTATTAAAAAATTGAAAGATTAACTTGAATGATTTTTAATCTGTGGCGATAGTAGAGAGTGTTTTATGAATGACAAAGAGAATTATTGTCTTTGATAATTTTGAATTTGCTCAATACTTTGGAACATTTTTGTTGCCGTTAATATTGTGAGAGTTAAAAGCTTTTTGAATGAATTAAATACTAGTAATCATTTATGCAATTTCACACAGGTTAGTTATTATTACTCGGAAACTTTGAAAGACTATAGAAATGTCTACTGCTCTTTGTAGGTGAACCATGCAAGATTTACTAATAATAAAAAAACTTTGCCTCGCTTTATTCAGAAACAGAATATTTAATTACATATCAACGTCAATGTGAAAACAAAGAACGACTTCATTCACGTTGTTAGCGCACTGAATTTAGTCCGAATTCTGGAACATTATAACATTTATTATTTTGTTACATTTATTTTATAATCTTGTCAGTTTAGCTTCGAAGTTGGTGAAAGAATACATCGTGAGGGAAGCTGGACTTATAAGGTCGTGCTTTTTTTTTTGTCTGAGAAGGCGCAATAGTGGGGCAGTAATTGACTGATATAATTAATACTTAATCTTAATACATATAATCAGCGTCTATGACCTTACCACTGCTGCTCATGGACCACCTCTGTAAGAGAGTCATCATCCTCATTGAGATGTAAATCTCAAAAAACGTCTTCTTCGATAACAGAAAACAAAAAAGCCAATGACCGCTTCAAGATTCAACAAAAAGGAAAAACAAATCCGTTAATATCAAAGCCATCCGTAGGTAACTTAATAAAATCATTAAAACTTGAATCATAAAAATACATTGCCAGAAATTCCGGGGCGACCATTATTTCGAGTAAATAATTAACAAAACTTCTTAATTTGCAGTTAATAAAAAACAGAAGTTTGAAAACTTAAACAATAAGGGTAAACTAGACGGTGACAGAAAATGAATGATCGCCTATTATGGTGGCACATTAACAACTTTTAATTAGAAGAAAAAAGAAGCGAAGAAAGTTTATAAATGAATTTGGATAGCACTAAATAGGGGAAGACCAGGGGAACGACGCACATTGTCAAGGATGATATGGCTAAAAAGGAAGTGGCTACTGAGATATGCACTAATAGAAAAGACTAAAGATGAAGGTAACATACTACTCCGACAAGGAATAGATAAGGGCAAGATAACGACAAAGATCAATCTATATTATTGTATGTATAATATTTGTAACCTTCATACCAAGCAAAGCCTAAGAAAAACGCTACCAATAAACAAAAACACCTGCATGAAAAAGCACAAAGTACTTCACTTGTTTGAAAATTTCTTGTTCTGGACTGCGATAGGCTTTTAATCAAAGCACTTTTAAAATACATAGTTCGGCCAGCTCTTTTTAAACTAACTTCTTCAACTAATAGCCGATGATCTTTCTTCTTGAGGGAAAAATATTTCCCGTCGGGGATGCGGGTTGTTCGAAAGAGATATCGCAGCCTCGACAAAAAGGCTAAGAAGAAACATGGGTGGTTTGTAGTCTGTCAGGTTTCTGACACTTCGGAGTCATTTCATGATTTCACACCGACCAAAAAATTCGCGTTTACCAATAACCTGAAACGATCCCACTTCTAGCACAAAAGTCTACTCTTCGTAAGAAAGAGAAGGCAACCCTGTAGTGTATGCGCCTGGGCAGCGCGCGGTCAGTCGAGCGCCAACCGTGAGCGAGGGCAGACGTGCGCTAGACGCATAATATACTACTTCACCTACGTGATCTATCAAAGTGTGTTTTATTAACGCAGTAAACATTACAAGTGGCGACGAGGATAAAAGTAAATACTGAAAACATTTACCAAAAAAGGGGAAGAATGCACGCCGAAAAATAATGCAAGTTGTTTACGATCAGTTAAGCGACTATATTTCGTTAAGGATCGTTAGTAGTTTGGATATTATAGTGAAAACAGAACGTAGTCACGCTGTACCTGCCTACATATACGTTAATAAACCGTTATCAAGGTAGATGTTCACAGCTAATGATTCCTTTGTTGCCTCAGTTTCGTATGATTAAGTAACGGGAAATAAATTCTGCTTCGATTGATGTAAACAACTGCTAGGCAAGTAAAGTAAAGGTAAAGTTTATAAAGGCCATGCAGTGAGTGTTGTTTACAACAAAACAAAGGGCCATGCCTGAATAGTATGCAATTATTTTAAATGTGCTGTAATGCAAACAGTAAATTATTGTTAATCATTATTATTGAGTAAGTGCTTTCATTTAAATAACAAGATAATTGAGTTATTTGCACGCTTCTTATTTTAAATAAAAATAATAACCAACTATTATCATAATTTATCTTGGACATAAGTACTTAACTTTTCTGTTGTAAATAACCTACATACCCACTTATTGTAAATATAAAACAAAATCAGTACCTAGATACTATTTTAATCAGGTCACTGGTTTTGCTAGGATCAATCGTTTGCATTTCGACACAGAAATATCAAGGTCACGCAAATACTATTCGCAATAACGACCATGCTTTAAGAATAAATGAGAGAAAAGACCGGGAAACGTTAGTGTAAGCATCATTAATGGCTTAATTACTGGCATATCTATTGCTAACCAGTTAGCAATAGATATGTTAATATTTATAGGTTTATTATCAGTCGATTTCCTTATTAGTAGTAAAATAACGCTATTGAATAAAGTTATTTAGTATATTTAGTTAGTCATACTTATGCTTACGTCAAAGGTCATGCCGAATCCGAAATGCTCTAATGGGCACGCAAATACTAACAAGTACCCTAAGGCTATGCAGTAGTGTTACCGTTATATATATAAGAAGGTAAAAGGCCACGCTTAAGAGTCTCAAAATCCTGTTACAGGTCGCCCCAAAAAAAAAAAAAAAAATGACTCACGCAACTTCAATGCTGACAACTTTAGATCACTTTGATTGTGAGGGTGACACGACATCGGTTTGTACCCGATGGGAAAAATGGAAACGGGCCCTCGAAATTTGTCTTTTAGCTGCTAATACTTACCAATAAAATGTTGTTGTGTAGCTTGTGTGCACATTCCACTATAACTATATACCCACATTGTACAAATACCGCAGAACTATCACTACCAAATCGAATTGAGATATTCTCCGTGCGATTCTCGACTTACCCACATCAAATTTAACTATCACTGTTTACATTGTGAGTAATACCGCACGACTAAGTCTAAGTACTTATGTAAACAGTAATTATTATCGTTCATAGAATCTTTATTTTATTTGTATGCAAGTAACAGGTAATAAATTAATATAGTTAAGAAAGATAATATGATTAGTGCACAGATTTCTTTAAAAACAATCTATTGCGAGTAGACTTGACTTTTGCTCTTTTTCAATAAGCTACCGACTACACAACAACAACCGATCGTGCCTGTAAGTATTAGCCAAGTCGAAAGACAATGACAAAATACATACTGTACACTATTCCAATGGGTAAGCACCCATCAAGTTCTATACCTGCTTCCGGAATTGGTCAACAACAATAAATTATAGCTTATTATAAAGAAAAAAAAAATGCGTTTGGTCGAATAATATTTGATACACCTCTGCCTATTCCTTCATGGATAACTGGTGTGATGGTGTAGCAAAAAATACTAGTAACGAATATACTTCCTTGTATGGTTAATTATAACAACTTATAATTACAATTTGTTATTAAAATATTATTTGTTTGTTTTAAATGCAAAATCTACGTCGACTGTCAGCTGGTGTGCTGCATAAACCGACGTAGATACTGCGTAACATTTTGACGTGTAAAGGTGTTTGTGAAACAAAATACAAACTAAACATCATTTACTCATTTAACAACTCACTAATTTATAACTTGAAACAGGATCGTGTGTGTGACGAGTACAATGCTTTCATAATCCATTTATTTTGTCATTAAATATACTGCCCTGACCTACGTATTGTTGACCAAATCCGTTCGCACTATTGAAATAAATTTTAATAAAAATAATGTTCCCACGAGAAAATTACTCGTAAATTCCAGTTTTAACCAAGTACCCCTTCGACAATGTCGAAGTAATGTAGATTAATTAATTGATCTGCTATTAAAACTGAACAAGTGTTTGATATGTACCACGAGCACACTACTCGCAAAGTTCCCCAGTTTTAAACAAGTGCCCACTTCGACAACCCGAAGCAAAGTAGATACATAATATGTTATCTGCTATTAAAACTGAAATCCGTTAAGGCTAATAATTTTAACAAAATCTAGAATGCATTTTTGCACTGGCTATCGTCACCTAAAAATAAATCACCTCTGTGTCAGGTACCCGTTTAGCTTAGTCAAGTATAACGGTACACTTGAAGAGTATAATAAGGGTCTGTTACTTTTATGATTTGTCGAATAAAGTAGAGTTTCTTTATCGTAAGTGCTAAATGAAGTCACAAAGCTCTTTAGCCGGATACGATAAATTTAAAACTTAATAAACAAAGTTGTTACGTGATTCCTTTAATAAAGACTGGGCTTGTTCATTTTAACACCAAACAACAAATTTGTGTTAAAGTTATAGTGAACTTGTCGAATCGATCTTGATCTTGAATCGATTTATTACTATTATGGTGAGGTTTCCTCTCCATTATTTACAGATCGATCAACATGTCCCAATTACAAATCCCTGCAATAGATCTCTCCATTCAATTGTGAAGAGCCAAATTCAATCTCCAAGGCTCCCGTTGAGTAAAATGGAAACGGTTTTAGAAATATATTTTATAGCAATAAATACCAGGGATCAAAATAATAAACGTGCAATTTTACTGCATGCCGGAGGCATAGCATTTCAAGTCATATATTTTAATTTACCTGGAGCTCATTCGACTGATCCAAACGTGACTGACATTTACGATATCGCGGTTAAAAAGAAACAAAGTTATTTATTTGAAAGACACTTTTTCCGATTAATGAGCCAAGAATCGGAAAGAAAATTTGAAACATTCCTGATTCGATTGAAGCGTCAAAGCTCAAAATTCAACTTTGCTAATGAAGATGAAAATATAATCGATCAAATTTATAACAAAAGTGTATTTCGAAAAAAAAAAAGAAAAAAAAAACATTTTAGCAATAGTTAAAAATATCACAGTAGAAGCAAATTGTTAGAAGCCGTAGAACGGCAAATGAACAATTTCCACGATAGCCAAAGCACAAATGCCACAAGTTCCCGCCTTAACAAAATTGACACAAAAAGTACAAAATGTACAATTAAAAAGAGGTTGAAATCACAAAGGTGATAAAAAAGTACAAAATGTACAATAAAAAAAAAGAAGTGGAAATCACAAAGGTGATACAGCTTCCCTGCAGCCAATGTGGCAGCAAAAATCACAAAGGTGATAACAGTTCCTGCCCTGCAATTAATACAATTTGCAGGAAATGTGGATTCAAAGGACATTACCTGAAACACTGCAGAACAAGGGCCAACAAAAGAAACACTGCTAATATTTGGCAAAACAACAAATACAACCAAATAACAACAGGCAAATTAAGAAAACCTAACTGGAAAACACCAATGAAGAGCCCACCTCTGTAGAGGAACAAACATTAAACTGCTCATTGATTCCGGTAGTACCTCCAATGAGTGAATCCAATCCAATGTTCCTCAATAAGTGATAAAACTTAGAAACAAAAAACTACTAATCCCTATAATTACCAATAGGGAATACTATTCCCTATTGGCCACAAATGAATGGGGAAGTCGAAAGACAAAATCGAGATGTACTAAAGAGACTTAAAATTAGTCAAGCTGAAAATAAGGACTGGAAAGAAGATATTTTAAATTATTTAATGATGTATAATAGTTCACCCCACTCTGTTACAGGTACATCGCCATCAGAGTTATTTTTTAAAAGACGCTTTCGAGATAAAGTTCCTTTCGCTCCAGATGTAGAAAATAAACTCATAGATTCCGACGTGAGAGATAGGGATATGGTAATGAAAGAAAAAGGGAAAGAATATGGGGATAGAAAAAGAAGAGCTACTGATTCTAATTTAGAAATAGGGTAAAAGGTAATGTTAAAAAATATAACTAAGGATAAAAAATTGACACCTAACTATAACCCTACCACTCACACAGTGACGGGAGTCACCGATGGTGATATTCATGTACGGAACGACGAAACAGGTAAAGAGTATCGTCGAAGTAAAGTACATTTAAAGAAAATTAATGATTCTTGGCAGGTTGTGGACAATGATAATAAGGACACAGGGTCATTGAACAATGAGGACTAAACTATTGCAATATACCTATAAGCAATTAAAATGATTATCTGTCTGTCACTTGTTTGATGATAATTTTATTATAATGTTGTATGCCTGATTTACTAGGTTATATATTACTAAATCTATTCTGTTATTTCATTGTTAATATTGTTGTTTAAGATAGTGTAAGTTAATTATTTATAAAATAAAGAAGGGATGTAGTGTATGCGCCTGGGCAGCGCGCGGTCAGTCGAGCGCCAACCGTGAGCGAGGGCAGACGTGCGCTAGACGCATATACTACTTCACCTACGTGATCTATCAAAGTGTGTTTTATTAACGCAGTAAACATTACAAACCCCATCATGCAGGCCTCTATGTGCAGGCTAGTCCTCATTGATACAATCATGTCATATATCTGAAAATATTAGATTCTAGGGCATTCTAGCGTCTTCACGATATTTTCTTTTCTGATTTGGGAGTTTGGTGAATGTAAAATCTTCACAAACAAACTTAGAAACAAGAAAAATGCATGTTATTGCGAGAAAATATCGCTCAAAACACGTCGGTAAACCATACCGTAAGTATACTCAATTCAACATGTAAATCGTACGTCTGCACCAGCTACATGCATCTTGCAAATCCAACTGTCATCGCTCTAGGCACGAACGGAATAGGTCTGCGCGATTTGCTTAATTAACATTTACATAAAATATTCTGCATAATTTATAAAGAGTAAAGAGTATGACTAAGTTCCATTCAATTTTTTTGTGTTAAAAACTATTCTAATTTGTCTGAGAGTCCTTTAATTACGGAAGTAAAAAAATGTAGTTAGAAAACTAAAAAACCCGACTGAAAAAACGGAAAAGCAAAAAACAAGCACATTTTAAATTAAACAAAACTTGGAAGCAGGCGGGGTCCATTCTATTTTCATTTCATAATTTAATATTCAAATGAACCCCGCCTGCTTCCAAGTTTTGTTTAATTTAAAATGTGCTTGTTTTTTGCTTTTCCGTTTTTTCAGTCGGGTTTTTTAGTTTTCTAACTACATTTTTTTATTTAACACTTTTTAGTCAGTTTTCATTAACTTCGTTATAACTATTATAATACGGTAGATTTCGATTCGATTTTATATTCATTCCGTACACGTAAAAAAATCCGGCTAAAAGTCAGAAATGCGATATTGTTTGTTCTAATAACTTTAAACCGTTATATATCCTAAACGGTTTTATAAAATGAAAAATGATAAAGGAAACCTAATATTCATTTTCAAATACCTATTCAACGATACCCCACTTGACGTGGTGCGTTCAATATTTTTTTTTTTCATTTTGACAATATGGCGACTAGTTGTTACTATAGTGAGTATTGTTTACTGTAATGTTTTTAGTGACACTCGCGAGGTCAAGACGAATCGATTGACGTACGGATCATCAAAATCGGCCAAGGCGTTTGGCCTCTACAATGCCACATAGGAACAAACATACATACATACATACATAGACTGATAATAAACACATAACCCTTCTTTGCTTTGCGCAGTCGGGTAAAAATGAAGAATTTTTGTCATTTTGGAGGGTCATATTTTCTTTTGCTGCAGCAGCTGTGGCCTAGTGGTGGCGGCCTCAACATACTAACAGTAAGTCGTGGTTTAGAACCCAGGCATTACTTTGTGTAATTTATTTCAACACCACTGCTCTCAAAACGGTAAAGGAAAACATCGCGAGGAAACCGGCATGTCTTAGATTAAAACAAAATCGAAGATATGTGACATCTACCACCCCGCACCGGGCCCGCGTGGTAGATTATAGGCCCTCCCTCTCCTACAGAGGAGGTCCGAGTCCCTGCAGTGGGAACACTAAAGGTTTAGTTGCTGAAAAAAAGAACTGACAGAGACGTGTGTATAGTAGTACACCTAGAGGTTATAAAAAAGATGATTGCTCTAGATTAGAGGTAGGATTGTTCAGGAATAATAGGGGAATTTGTATCAAAAATTCACAGCCTGTGTTCCCAAACAATTCTGTTATTGTTTAAGTCGTCACAAGAGAACAAAAACTTCTCCTGTTTACGTTTTATTACATCAATGGCCGAAGTGTCCCAAATTGCGAAAGAGAAAAAAGGCTGCCACTTATTTATTTGCTCCAAAAACTTTGAAGGAATTGATTAAAAGTTTGAAAGGCAGTTTATACAGTTAAGCCGGCAATTTTTCTAAATCGTTTCAGACATAAATTATGTTCGCTACCATTATTATGGCTTTTAGGCTTGCTTGAGTCATGGAATGGGGTGTGTTGCTGTTTTAGGGTTTCGTACCGAAAGGATATTCATGGGAAGCGCTTACTAAGGCTCCGCTGTTTGTCCGTCTGTCACAGGGCTGTTTCTTTTGAACAACAATATACAGTGACCGACCCATAGTCACACTAAACTACCACACCAGTGTGACTATGGTTAATTTTATTGTTGTAGTCACACTGGCGTGACTACGGATAATTTAACCTGATCCGTGGTCACACTGGTGTGACTACGGCTGATCCGTAGTCACACCCGGATGAATAACCAAAATTATAGGCTGTTGCTAGTCGTCCGCTAAGTGGATGAATCACCGTCTCGCGACAGTATCCTTTATGGGCGGCATGGGCACCGGGCCGTAGGCCGACGAAGGAGGCCGGTGGAGGCCCGGCACTTCGGGGACAGAAGATATTAGTGTTATTTAATATGCGAGCGAAGCGAGCGCGCGTCATGGAGTACATGCGTTGCATGTATGAGTGACGTGACCAAAAGCTACGATACTGGTGTGACTACGGTTCAGCCGTAGTCACACCAGTGTGACTACGGATCAGGTTAAATTATCCATAGTCATACTAGTGTGACTACGGATAAATATAATTAACCATAGTCACACTGGTGTGGTAGTTTAGTGTGACTATGGGTCGGTCATGCAATATACAGGCTTTAAATTCACGGAGTCTATGTGTCATAGCTGTTAAAGTAATATAACAGCTATGACGTAAATACAATTAGTTAATTTATAACCATACAAGAAACGGTGTTCTTTTCGGTTTGTGTTTTTCAATCTTAACAACAGTTGTATTGTACGTTGGTCCCATAATATTTACAGTTGGCACCCTTCGAGTGCACGTCCGACTCACGCTTTGCCGGTATTTAATGTTATTGGGACGACGACATAGCATTATTAGATTCGAAAATAATCACTTTTAGTTTTATAGCAATCTGTATTTTTGTGGGTCCATATTGGCTCACCTAAAGTTTTTTACCCGAAATTGTTCTTCCTAACGATTTGTAATCCGAATGATCACTCCTCCTAAAATTTTTCATCCTAAAGTTTGAATTCCTACTATTTGTAATGCTACTGGCGATGTTCCTAACACTCATGTTTCCGAAAATTTTAATTCATAATATCGTTATTGTAAACATATTTCAACTCCTACTGTTTTTTATCCTAACGTTTTTATCCCTAAACATAATTACCATAATATTTTCACTCATGTACAACTGTTTAGAATGATTAAAGGTCGTTTCACTGATTTTTGTCTTGAAATGAAATAAATGAATAAAATTCAGGTCAGAGTGTCGTCTTGGCGGCACTATGAAAAAAATACTTAAAAAAATTCGCGACCAATTTCCAGGTAGCGCTCGCCGGCCGCTGCCGCGGCACCGCTCGCTTCGCTCGCTCGGCTCGCGCGTAGTTGGTCACAGTTCTAACCTAACCTAACCTATGGATATCTTTGCATAGTATATAAGGTCCCATTAAAATAGGTGGACAAATTTTAACACAGCGTTTAGTAAGCCTAACTAAAGACACCTAAACAAATAAAAAACACTATATAAAGTGATTTTATTTTGACTTAAAATAATAAATTGCCGGCACTCTAGAACAAACTCATCCTATAAAAGTAGGTATTTTAATGTCTTTTTCTTGTATATTTTTTTAATATTGTCCTTATTTTAGCGGTCTAAATGATTTCTAAAATTTTGTCCACCTATTTTAATGGGACCTTTTATAATACTGATTATTATGAATAAAAAGTAATAGGTATAAACAAAAAAGATATGACTTTGAATAATATTGTAAAAGATGGTTATGTTGAGAAAATATAGGAAAACAAATAATAGTGTAATAGATGTTTATTGCTACTGACATTATGAAGTTGAATGCTTCGGAATTAAAACATTAGAGACAGAGACTTTAGGAATTGCGATCGTTAGGATGAAAAATGTTAGGAAGAACATTTTCGGATTTCCAATTATCGGAGTTGAAATTTTAGGTGAACTTTGGCGCACCCGTATTTTTGTAATGATATGGTTACTGTTGGATTGCTTCCACTTTGATGTGTTGATGTTTTGAATTGGTTGTCGATCACGTTGACCTTTGACTCGTCACAATAAGGTGGATATTTAGTTTCTGCTGCCAGAGGCAAAATAAGTCTAAAGGACCGTAGTTTTATATCAAAACAGTCAGAACACGATCCATATTGACTACTGAAGAAATCAGACACGTCTCACCATAGTGACACCTGAAATGGCCCAACGGCTTTCTACAACAAAACAAATATTTTCACATACCTCCTGAGATTATTCCCACCTCCGAAACAACTGCTTCATTCTCTCCTAGGTTGACAGTCAATAAAAAAACGCGTTTCACAAAATCCAGAGTTTCAAAGGAATGAAAAGTTAGTGTTCAAAGTTTGCTCGAGGCTATCTTTATAATAATTGTATAATTCTTCTGTACTTGTGTATGTCACTGAACTCCTCCTAAACGGCTGGACCAATTTTGATGAAAATGTTTGTATGTAGGTATTCAAGTGGATTCGAGAATGGTTTAGATTTACAATTGGACCCGGTAGGTGGCGCTGCTGTCCGGGCTAGACGACGTCTGCCAGGTCTGCTAGTGGGACATAAAAACACCTATTATGACTTATATATGTAAAAAGCACAGAAATCACAACGATTTCGCAAGTCTCCATATTTTTCTATTTTTTTTTTATTGTACCCGAGCAAAGAAGGGACGAGTCGTTTGTAGGTAGAATAATCGAAACTCTGCAATTGCCGATGTCACATCTATTATTCTCACCTCTGGGTTGGTTTAATAATGGGGAGGGTGTAACTGAATCCTTCCCTAGTGACCTTGAACCCTGCCCTTGGCGAAGGTTCTACGGCAACTCTTGTAGTCGGAAAGTGGAATTAATGTTTTTCCTACTTCTCTGCTATTATTTGCTGGTAAATTTCGTTGCGGGATCCAAGACAGTTTATTTTTTTTATTTAGAGAAAACAAACGGTATACAATATATTTCAGCAAATTAGAAGTACACTTAAGTACAATCCTCAACGTTCCAACATAATATACCTTATGTTAAAGATATAAGTGTAGGCACAACATAAGTCTTCATGATTCATAAAGCTTAAATGATGTCATCATCTGCCTAGCCTTTTCCCAACTATATTGGGGTCGGCTTCCAGTCTAACCGGATGCAACTGAATACCAGTATTTTACATGGAGCTACTGCCTATCTGACCTCCACAACCCAGTTAATACTAGGTAATACAATACCCTTTGGTAAGACTGGATGTCAGAATTTCAGGTCACTGACTACCTGTAACGACTGCCAAAGATCTATATATTTTTTGTGCAGCCGGGACCAGAGACAAAACGCAAGTTAAATTGTTTCTGTAGAACTTTGTCGAGCTTCACTGTCTCGCTATTCTGGTGGCCGGCACTGTTTCCAGCTTTCAGGAATCGCAGTGGTTTGTGAATAGTGTGAAGGACTAGTCCCACAACTGTCAATAGGTAACTTCTTTTCGGTTTCGGTTAAAAGCCCTGCAGTAGGATTTGTTTTAACCGCAGTTTTCAGTGTTTTCTGCAGACTATAAATTGTTTGTGTTATATATAAATGTTTGTTAAAGCTCCCACGAAACAGAAGAAATTCCTAGTGTCGAGTTTTATAATCTCTTAGAGAGTATAAAACACTAAGTGACGATTTTTAATACTTCGTTAATAAGAAATCAGTGGCTCCGTAAGTTTATTACTTTATATTAGGTCATGCCCATTTGTTAATAATTATTAAGTCATAAAATAAACTCGATTAAAGGTTTATAGCGGCTAATAAAACCAGTTCGTACTTTAATTGAACCTAAAGACTGCATTCCATAATTTGAATATTTTAAGTGCAGAGTAAAAAAGCTTAGTTGTATACAAAATAGCAGCAGAATAAGATAAACTTGAACTTGGGTCAAAATAAAGAAAATAACGAAGGTAAATTAACATATTTTTAATTTATATCTATAGTCATAATGCCTGCCTGTAATCTTCCAAGGTATAAACAGAGGTGCATCTAATAGTAGGTACACATTTCACCAGTTAGTTTTAAGTCCCATATAATAGAAGGCGAGTCTATTACCATCAGCCGGTCACTAATCCAGTCTCCGTGGCTAGTAATGAGAATTTCCTAACCAGTATTTTACACGGATCAATTGCCTTTTTAACCTCCACAACCCAGTGGGTACGGGGTAATACGCTACATATGACTGTAACTGACTTTCGACGAACTGACGCCTCAGCCTCGAATTTTGCGGGCAGCGGGGCGGCGGCGGCGGCGGAGCGGGAGCGGCAGGATCTTATGCGTACAATCAAATGGACCAGTTCTCGGGAAACAGCGGCGCGGGAGCGGGCAACGAGCGGTGCACTCCATACAAGCCGCGCCGCCGCTGCCGCCGCCCCGCTGCCCTCAAAATTCGAGGCTGAGGCCTTACGACTGATAAAGTTCTACAAATGACAACTGGGAAATTTCGCTTAACTTAACTGCTGATGCATGGAGGAAACTCGGTATGTAATGGGTGGTCACCCATCCACAGACCAACCGAGGCAAGCGTGGCTTAAACAAGGTTGAATCAACATGCTGTTATTATCTCCCTGCGGGGCTGCGGGTTGTTCGAAAGGGATACCGCGGCCTCCACACAAGGGGCTAGAAGGAACATGGGTGGTTTTAGTCAGTAGAAGTCTGACACTCCCTTCCGCTCCGCCCAGAGCGGGAGGAGTCATTAAAATTTGATGATTTCCCACGAACCAAAAAAAAAAATTGCTCTTATTATCTAGCTACGCATTCCTGCAATCAAGAAAGTGTGTGTTAGCATAATATATACAATCAACTGATATAAATACGACACTGTCTGTCCCATTTCGTAAACCGAAGCAATATTTCCAATCTTTGGAAATTGCTCGTAAAACTTATCATTCAAATATGTCGTAACTCATAACTTTTGCCAAAACATAAACAAGTCGTTACGTAAACTTGTGCGTTAACGTTTCCACATATATCGGTTGTAGACATTGACCTTATGATAATCCAATTTTAGGATTATAATAGCGGCGAATATATTACGAGCGACAACTATTTTTGCCAACTTCGACCGCATCACATAATCATCTTGAATATCTAATTCTTTATTTGGGTTTTTGAAGCTTTGGGCATGAGGTGAGGATATTTTTTAGTTTTTTTTTTTTATAGCCAATTGAGTGTCCCCACTGCTGGGCAAAGGCCTCCCCTTTCTCCTTACAAACCTCTCTTTACATGGACAATATCTGGCCATGTTCAAATAAAATAAAAGTGTGTTCTTGTAAATACGAAACGATTCTTTGCGTAGACGACAATAAAAAATTGTAAAAGTTTTTTTTAAAGAACAAAACAAATAAGCTAATTTTATGCGAAAACTTTTTTCATTTGCTCATAAAATATATCAGGTTGTATTTTTTATTTTTTACAGACCATTGACATTAGTGGAAGTTTTTAAAGTTTTTTAGACAACAAATCTTGCATATATTTTAAACAAAGAGGTGAAACAAATGTCGTAAGATATCTAGCTACAAAACTTTGAAAACTCTTAGTACCTACACTAACTCAACATAACGGTACTTATAGTTGACATAAGAGCAAAATTTATTCTCATATTAGAAACAGAGATCATGAGTTTGGATGAAGGAATTAATATGTGAAACTCCTCATTCGATTTCAAAAAATCTTTCACTGATGGAAAGAAATACACTATTAACATAGGATAAGCTATCCTGGTGAAAGTTGCCAACCACTGGACGCGAGACGCACGGGACCGGTCAATCTATGTCTAGCAATGGACGTCTTTCGGCTGAAATTACGATGAAGAAGAAGATAGGATAAACTAAGTATGTTTTTCAAAATCCGAGCAGAACCTAGTCGCAAATAAATTAAAATGGCTATTTCCTAATTTAGTAAAGAACACTCTGCTCCATACTGTGTAAACTCTTTAGTCAGCTCTTTTACCAGAAGACATGTTTTGTTAAAAGTTCCAGTCATGCTCCGATGTACCTACAACCTAACAGCTTGCCTAACCAAGCAGGTATTAAGTAAGATAGTGCTATCACTACTTTACACCCAGTTTACCTCCCGGTGTTGACGTATCGATAGTTAGTTAGTAGTAAGATAGTATTATGTACATACCAGCTGTTGCCAGCGGCGTCGCTATAACTCGAAAATATTATCCCACGGGAAGATAAAATCGGGATAAAAACTATCCTATGTGCTAATCCAGGTTATAAACTATCTGTGTACCAAACTTTATCCAAATCCGTTCAGTTTTTGCGTGAAGAAGTAACAAACATACACACAAACTTTCACTATTAGTGTGATAAGTAATATAGTAGCACATTATGTCCTCGTGGTCCGAGCTCGTGCTGGGAGCTCACGGCTAGATAATAAGAGCCCCTCACTCAGGTTAAGCGGTGCTTGCCTGAGTTTGTCTGTGGATGGAAGTCCACCTTTTGTATACCGACTTCCCTCGGAAAGCACAATAGACCGGCTGTCATTTGTAGAGCTTTGACAGTCGTAACTGGTAGTCAGTGGCCCAAAAGTTTGTCGGGGGGACCAGCAGGGCTATTGCGTATCTTTTTAAATGTCAGTGGCTATCATAGTGTCCATCAATTAACTGTCAAATGGTTAGTTTTTGTACCAAACCATTTGACAGTTAATCGATGGACACTATAATAGTCACTGACATTTAAAAAGATACGCAAAAGCCCTGCTGGTCTGAAATTGAGTTTGTTTTTGACTAGTACAGACTAACTAGGCAAGTTTAATAAAATAATTACAAGACTAACCCGAAATATGTAAATATAGTAGTATTTTGAGTAATTTCTGCGGTTACTTTTCCTAACAAATTGAAATAACCAGAGATGTCTTTTGATGTCGCCAGTTGTCCTATTATTAAAGCGAACAAACGACAATGATACCCACCAAACTTATTAATTTACTTCGTCGACTCTTTTGTTTGTGGTAGCCACAAGCCAATTGTCAAGTTAGGTCTAAATAAATTCAATGAGGTTAGTGACCTATTTTGTTTGTGGATTTGACGAGGACCGAGCCAATGGATTCGTCTTCTTTTATTTTTAAAACATTACCCTCTTTTTAGTTTACGCAGATTTCCAATCTGTGATGAGTTTTAAATATTTTTTTTAAATGTTATTTTCTGGTTTTATATGACACGAAGGATTTATTGGGTGTGGAGTGATTTGAATAAAAGGAGTACTTAAATGATAGCGTGACGGTTGAATATATGAGAGAAAAGGAGAATGGTATAAAAAAAAATTGTGTCAAGTAACTGGTCTGAACTGGCTGGAAGATGTTGATGTTGTTCTGGTACAAATGTCAAACAAAGATCGAATATACACAATAATAAAATTTTATTAGACACAATATACTTAAGTAGACTATGCAAGCAAAATCTTAAATCCGCCATTTTGAGATGTTAGTTCCATCTCAGAAGATTTGCAATCTCTATCGTAGTAACTCTAACTAATGAGGCGTCACAGAGTAAGATAGAGCCAGTTAGCGGGTTAAATCAACCTCAATAACTAACGTGATAACGTGACAAAATGAATTTAAGAAGTCTGAGGACCTGACCAGATTGATTAACATAAATGAAGTATGTAAGTTAGGAAAGTGCGTCGGTGGTCTAGCATAACGCAACTGCTGAGCATGAGGTTCGATTCTCGGAATTTTCTCTCTGGCAGTCACGGAGTCTGGTTTCGTGTCCAATTGTTGGCAATTAGCTCGCCCCCTATTACACGGACATAAAAAACGTAACTAACAAAGTTATGTAGGTGTACTATAATTGGGTACACCCCTGTCTAATCCTTCGGGAATTACAGACGTGATGTTCTGTTATATAATAAACCGTAGAAGGAAATGAAATTGGAATCTCAAATCCGCCATCTTACAAGACGTTAGTTCTATCTCAAAAGGTTCGCAGTCACTACCGTAATAACTCTATCTAATGACGCGTCAAAGGGAACGATAAAGTCAGTGAACGAGTTAAATGTAACCAACTTTTTAACCCGACTTTCTCCCCAGATGACAAGGAATGACAGATATTAAGTGTCCTACAAGTTTAAATTACTTTTTAAATTCGCTAAGTTGGGTATTTTGAGTTGGACAGTTACAAGGTTGGCATAAATTCTATCGGAGTTCCGTTTTTTTTTATCTTTAGGTCTTGGGTACTATTTTAAGTTTTGGAGTTTTTTGATGACTTTTAATATTGTTTGTATTGTTAGTTATATCAAAATAATATAACCTTTTCCTTTCTTAAATAATAATAATAATAATATTCCACAACTATAATATATATAAATACATAGGTATGTTCATCTGAAGGTTTACATTTTCGCCATCTAAGTTTTTACATACATACACAAACTTTCAGCTTTTTCCCGTAAGCAAAGAGCTACACTGCTATAAATACTTTCTTGCAATAAGATTCCTAAAATATGCAAATTGATCTATCCTTAGCTTAACCTGCCCATTTACGACAAAAATATCGTCTTGCAACACGAAAACCTGATCTACTCTCAAAATCTAACAAGAAATGAAAATCCTGGCACAGTTCGCCCCGAAATCTGATACAATTTCTATAATGTGAAGCGAATAAAATACGAAGAAGGTACCCGAGATATCTTCCTACTGAGTTCATAAAGTTACTGAAGTTATTTCTGGTAGGAATAACATTGGCACAATGTGTGGTAACATACAAACTTCGAGATTTATTGGGGGAAGGATGTCATCTTCATATGTTTTAGGAACAAGGCTCGTGTTACATTTAATAGAATATGGCAAGTGGAAAATTGTGGATTTGCATAATGAATACGGCAAATGGTTGTCCTGTGTGAGATCAATAAATACATTTTCTTTCTTTTCTTTTCTTTCAAGCACTTGGGTTGGCCTTCTTATTTCATAAAAATGCAATAATAATTTTTGTTCCTTTTCCTCACGAGGCTCTTAATAATAATAAAATCATACGCAAATAATTGTAATGAGTGATAAAGAATAACATTTTCAAAAACTCTGACAAACAGTCTTACCAAAGTACCCAGTACTCACTGGATTGTGGAGGTCAGATACGTTTGCGCTCCATGTAAAATATTGCTACTCCGCTGCATTCGGTTAGACTGGAAGCCGAGGACAAAAAACTGGTCTATTTCTTGCCAACGCAATAGAACTACAAGAAAAAATAAAAGCTTTTAAAAACGACAAAATTCTAGTTTTTTTTTTTTTTATACTGTCTTATTTCAAGTTCACCTCTCAGAAACATCATCAGAATGAATGAATAAAATAAACAGTATGTGTTTTGACAATTTTAGTATCTCATACATCTGCTTTTGTGTTATTTTATCAAAGTTACGACTACACTCGCGTATGTGTACAGCTCGGTTTTAAATATTCTGTAGTACTAAAACTGTGTCACAGTTCTCTGTAGGTACTTATTTGTTCGTTTTATCTTCAACCTTATCAATATTTCATCATCAATATTCTTCTCCGAATTTATTTTGGGTTGGCGCAGCTTGTCTTCTTCCATACTTCTCTATTACTCATCATTTCCTTACTTTCCTTTTCTTTCTTTATTTTATTTTAAAAACGTTGCCCCACACTAGGAACCATAACATATCATATCTTTGTAGCCATAATATCATCTTTCACACATCCATCGTTTCTTTGGTCCTCCTGTCTCTCTTCTTCTTCTTAGCGTGTCGATGACAATTAAATTGAGTCGGCCCAAAATTTGGCGACGAGTTCGGCACTTTCAGTAGCCTCCATCAACTCCTGTGATGTGCAAGTAGCTCCTGCTACTTGCACATCACAGGAGTTGATGGAGGCTGGACACGATATCAAGTGCTCCATAGTCTGTGGGGCAAGACCACATTTACACTCCAGGGCAGAGTCGTCTATGAATCTCCACCCGAACAGGTTTTCCTTGCTTCGGCCTATCTGTGTCCGGAGTCTGTTTAGAGACTTCCAGGTTAACCATGGCAACTCGTGTCCAGGTGGAAGATTTTCGGCAAGTGGCACAAATGGGTTGGGTAAGGCAACACTATCTCGCCATAACTTAAGTCTTTCCTTAGGGCGTTCGCCAGTGAGCGGGGGTACACACTTCATGAAGCTGTTGCGGCTTTAACCTTATAAGTACTTAAACTGGATATTAACAATGGATCTTTTTCGCTGAATTAAATCTAAATATTAAACTCAAAATAACATACTCAGTTCGTCCCCCATCCCAAACATACAAGTAAGTTTTATTGGGGTTAGATACAATCGTCACGATTAAATAAAATAATCATCTATGACACAGTAAGAACATAAATTTTCCTCTAAAATAATGGAACTTCTCCGTATTCTTCAGAAAACAGATTCATTAGTTCCGTCCTATATTTGCGCCTTGAGCTAAATCTGTTATTCTGTATGCTAATCATAATTTCGCTTGTAGTCTGTACTGTAATGGAAATTCTACTTTAATAATTTACGACAAACTTTGCTGGAATTTTAAGTTCCCTTGTTTCTTTTTGAATTGAAACTTGAAATTGTTTTGACTTTCCTTTTTTCTTTGCGAGATTTGTTGTTTATTATTTCTTCATGTGTAAAATATTTCAGAACTGAACGGAAGACGCAGGAGTACGCGAAAAATGTAAGGAGAGAAAGGCACTTCGAATTTCATTGGGCTTTTCTTACCATTCATTGCACATTTTACAAACAATTCGATTTTGATTCCACGGCTTGTATTCACCACAAATGGCTGGGGGCGTTTGCCCAGAAGTGGGAGAGAGCAGGCTCGAAAAAAAACACCCTGTTGTTGTTTCAAAAAATAAATAAAATACAAAGATTAAATATAGGCAGTCAACATAGAACATTGTCTCATAAAATTACGCCTGTAATCCTCATAGCGTTAAGCGTTATGCAGAGGTGTACCCATAAGTAGGTAGGTACACCCAAATTTCGCCTGTTATGTTTCAATACCATATAACAGAGGGCGAGCCTATTACAATTTTCTGATCAATAATGTTCGCTCGCTCAATGTGAATAACACCAGTGTTATTCGTATTTACCTTATCACTGACGTCAGTACAGGATCGTCTTCAAAGACTTCTAGTTACGCTTAAGTATGAGCTGTAAAATATTCACTACTGGCCGTAGAGCTGATAATATATTTGTTAGTGTAAACGAGCCTTGGTTCACGTTCGTTACCGTAATTATTACACTTGGCAAACGGATTGGTGGTTTTAGTACAATTTTATTAGCATTATAGTATTAGGCTAGATAATAAATCGTCGATCGGATCAATCTTCCTTGCTCTGTGCAGAATAGGTACTGCATCCAGCATCCGTTAGACTGGAAGCCGATATGATCTTTGACACGTTTTATCTTCTTAAATTTTTATTAATTTGATAAAACAAAAAACACGTATCCAATATTTTTCGATAATCCAACTGATGGACTACACAGAATCATAGGTGTTTAGTCAGGAAACATCCCTGAAACTCATTAATACAGCCGAAGAAAAACGTAAAAGTAGTAAAAAAAATAGTTCAAACTCTTCACAAAAACTACATACTAAATTTTTTCAACACCTCGCAATAGAATTCAGTAGTTAACAGTAACATCCATCCACAGTTACCTGCTACACTAAAACTATAGGATGACCACAAGATAGCTATTCTGGCGGCTCGGCCACATAAAACGGGTCCGTTCAAGCGATTAGTATCAATTTTGTGTTCAATTGACGAGATTTATGGTCTACAGTGCACTGCGCGTTGCTTCACCATCCGGCTGTAGGAGCGCCATGATTTTAGTGGGACTGTTCTATTCGTGTGTCTTCTGTTTTTTCGTTGTTTTTTTTACTAACACAAATAGTTTCTTTTACAAACGGACCAGCTCTTGACCTCGATCACGTCTGTTGGAAAGCGATGGATGAGGTCTATGATGGAACGAGCGTGTCTTAAAGAAGATGCCTGTTCAATCTTGCTTTGACGGCAGACGGGTTAAGTGTGGGAGGGATCACGGATTTCTTCTTAACTACCCGGTTTAAATCCCTCCACGACCCCCATACTATCTAATTTAACCATCAGCATAATATTTGGAGTGCTTTACACTGAATCCTCCTACCGTAAAACGAGATTTTTCACCAAAAAAAAAGTGGTTTTAGAGGAAACATTTTTGATAGGCTTATAATGCTTGGTTGACAGCGTAAAGGGTCCGTTTACACATTATATAATTGATACGATTTTGGTCGAAGTAAAGGGTAAACAAGTTACAACTATTACAGTTTCTAGTACGCAATGACAAACTACTTACTAACCGATCAACGGTAGTTTGAGTAGTTGAAACTTTCGCCTGTTTGTACCTACGACAACCGCTGTTGCAAACTACTTTGGTTTGTGGGTTCGTTCGTGGTATTATAGATATATTTCTAGATTAATCGAAACTACTAAGCATGTGTCGTGTAACTCTGAATTCTAAATTGAGGATTTAGTCGTCGTCGTCGGGACTGCGGGTTGCTTGTAAGAGATAACGCGGCCTCGGCATAAGGGCTAAGAACTAAGAAGGAACATGGGTGGTTTTTAGTCCGTAGAAGTCTGACACTCCCTAGAGCGGAGCTCCTCGAACGGAAAGAGTCATTTGATGATTTCCCAACTTCGTTTCCCAACCCCAAAAAAAAAGGTTATACGAGAACGTTGAGGTTTAAAAGAATTTGTAGTGACAAAAATTTAAAAGAGTGTGCTAATTATTGACTTCTGATTGGTCTGGTCAGCGTTGCGTCGTTGGTCAGCGGTGCAGCGTTGGCAGGTCTCCCACCAGGTGGACCGACGATGATGGATGCAAACGGCAGGCTGCCGATCTTTATGGTGCTCTATGGGGGAGGCCTTTGTCCAGCAGTGGACGTCTAATGGCTGATGATGATGATGATGATTGGTCTGGTCTAACGGTAGCAAGCGCGACTGCTGAGCATGAGGTACTGGGTAGGATTCACGGTTTGGCTAAATGCTATTAGGTTTTACATCAGGAATTCCTCGGTAGCCGCCACGGAGTCTGTATTTGGGCCTGGTTGAAGGAAATTATAGGCTTGGCCTTTATCTCATGGAACTTAAATATCTGGTGAAATGCGGGTGTACTTGTAAGGTACATTTCTGTGGTCTCCCTAATCTTTCGGGGATTCCAAGGAGTGATGTTATAACATCACTCCTTGGAATCCCCGAAAGATGATTTTCAATGACTGTGTACCGTGGAATGCTTTAAACATCAACAGCAATTATTCTTCCTTTTATTATTTGTTCCTATTTTTATGTGTGAGATTCGTCAGCATTTTACTTTAGCCATACGGTCCATTTTGTAGGCTTTCCGGTAAATACTGTTTATCTATATCTTGGGCCATAAACGTTTAATGGCTTGTTTGTGCCAATGGTCGTTACGATTTAGGTTATATGATATCCTGATAACTAGAATCCTTATTTTTTATTTCCAGCCGTTTCTCTAGCAACTGTGACCTATATTTCCGTTTACCACTAAAATAAATTTAAATGCCAATTTAAAAGAAATAAAAGCTATCATTTACTACTAAAGTATCTTATTTCATTGCGCTGGAAAAGTTTTTCGAGAAAAACTGAAAAAAAAATTGGGAGCACTTCAACGGTTTATAGCTCGTACGCTTTTGGCTACCTGCTGTTTGTTACTAACAAGAAGTAAAAATAATCAATATCATGAAATAAAATATGTAAGAGCTTCAGTTATTGGCCGCTCTATAATCATTTTAACAAAAATAGGTTTATAGGTATGTTTGCTTCCCAATGTTTGATGTCCATCGAATTTTTTTTTTTTTTGTGTAACTTTTACTAACCAATCCCATAGTTACTAGAATAGTTTTGGTATCAAAGTGGAATGAAAACACTTCTATTTTTCAATATTTTCACTAAATCTGTCAAAATGTCATGAAAATAAATAAATAATTTAACATAAAAATTATCAAAACATTTCACATTTAATATGTTTATCATCAATAAATATACCAACAAGACAATTCAACATAACATAACAATTTCCGTCGCATGTAGTCCCAATTCTCACGACGACGTACGCAATGAAACCATAATGACATTAAAATCAGTCAAATTGGGAGAAATTACATGAAAAATTGGGATTTGGCCGACATCCAAATGAATTAATAACTTTTTTCGTGGGACGCTTAAGTGTAATACAGTGAAATGTTTTTTTATGTGCGCACGCAGGTCTCTAAAAGTAATAAAATAAGTCTTACAGCACTTTTGGTTTTTGGTCCGTTGTTAATGGTGATAGCTTGGGGTAAATAAATTTAACTAAAAACTGTACATAGACGTCAGAGGAAGTTGTAAAGTGCGTAAAGGGGGTCCATATTGGCTCACCTAAAGTTTTTTATCCGAAATTGTTCTTCCTAACGATTTGTAATCCGAATGATCACTCCTCCTAAAATTTTTCATCCTAAAGTTTGAATTCCTACTATTTGTAATGCTACTGGCGATGTTCCTAACACTCATGTTTCCGAAAATTTTAATTCCTATTATCGTTATTGTAAACATATTGCAACTCCTACTGTTTTTTATCCTAACGTTTTTATCCCTAAACATAATTACCATAATATTTTCACTCATACAACTGTTTAGAATGATTAAAGGTCGTTTCACTGATTTTTGTCTTGAAATGAAATAAATAAATGAAATTCAGGTCAGAGTCTCGTCTTGTGGACACTATGAAAAAAATACTTAGAAAAATTTCGCGACCAATTTCGAGGTAGCGCTCGCCGGCCGCTGCCGCGGCACCGCTCGCTTCGCTCGCTCGGCTCGCGCGTAGTTGGTCACAGTTCTAACCTAACCTAACCTATGGATATCTTTGCATATAAGGTCCCATTAAAATAGGTGGACAAATTTTAACACAGCGTTTAAGTAAGCCTAACTAAAGACATCTAAACAACAAAAAAAACACTATATAAAGTGATTTTATTTTGACTTAAAATAATAAATTGCCGGCACTCTAGAACAAACTCATCCCATAAAAGTAGGTATTTTAATGTCTTTTTCTTTTTTTTTTTACTACCTATTGTCCTTATTTTAGCGGTCTAAATGATTTCTAAAATTTTGTCCACCTATTTTAATGGGACCTTTTATAATACTGATTATTATGAATAAAAAGTAATATAAACAAAAAAGATATGACTTTGAATAATAGTGTAAAAGATGGTTAGGTTGAGAAAATATAGGAAAACAAATAATAGGATAATAGATGTTTATTGCTACTGACATTAGGAAGTTGAATGCTTCGGAATTAAAACATTAGAGACAGAGACTTTAGGAATTGCGATCGTTAGGATGAAAAATGTTAGGAAGAACATTTTCGGATTTCCAATTTTCGGAGTTGAAATTTTAGGTCAACTTTGGCGCACCCGCGTAAAGGAAGTGGATAATGTATACCGAGAAACTAAAAGCATAATTTGTAAGCATTGATGATCAAAACGATTACTAAGTGCGAGCATTAGGTCGGGAATTAAATAAGTGCGTAGTAAATCTATGATGTGGTTAAAAGACGATAATTTAGAAGACCACCAAGAAAATATTATTCAATAACATTTTTTTTTTGACACACATCAGCGTTTTCGTAAATATTTTTTTTTTTTTTTAATAACGTTGCCCCACACTAGGAATTTCTCCTGTATCGTGGGTGCGTTCACAAACATTTAAACTCACATACACAAATACCCAGACCCGAAACAACTATCTGTAGGCCATACAAATATTTGTTCCGTGCGGGGATCGAACCCGCGACACGCAGCGCAGCAGTCCAATCGCTCAGCCACTGCGCCAAACGTGCCGTCAAAAAATATTGAATTCATGTAAAGGCTAAGGATGTTATAAAGGTCATTAACGAGAAACCTACTAGGCAAAAAGGCACCACAAATATGTAGTTACAAAATTAACCGGTTTGATCAACAGAATACATTTCAAAGCTAACGCTCTAATCTTCAACTAACCTCGTGTTTCATTCACAAATATAAAGAGTATTTTTCTTCTAAAAAGGTCACTTCTTGACAAGCAAGCATAACGTGATATTTTCTAAGGGATGTACCTAAGCGTTTCTCTTTGGGAGTCTCAATCCTTTTAGTATCATGTTCCATTTTCGTACAAGGATTTTTGCGTGGAATGATTTACGATCAGCTCCTAAGCTATTCATGACACGCAAAGTGGTTTTAACATTTTAAGAGAGTTTTTTTTCTTCTTCATTTATTTATGAAATGGATTTTTGTAAATAGGTTTTAGGGGTTTTGTGAAGTTTATCGAATAATAAAAAGAAAAGATTCATTTCTTTATTGAAATCAACTGTCATACGCCGACTTTAATCTTGAAAGCTTGATTAATGGTACTTATGTTTGTATACGGCATAAAACCTACATGACATAAAAATCATAGTATCTAACGTTTGATAAAATGCGTACTAATAATTAATTTTCCATATTCAATACATTTTAAACAAACTTTCGTGGAAAGAAAGAAAAAGTTTTTAAACTGGCATGGTCACTAACACTGTCGGGAGCTCAAACAAGAGTAAACATGGTAAATATCCCGTTCTGTTTCTATGACAAGAAAAAAAAAATAACAACAACATTTTTCTCCACACTTTTTCCAGGACTATCCCGCACCATGTCTAACATGGTCACCCGCCAAGCAACACATTATAGAACATTTGTTTCGGGATATCTTAATGAAGACACATGAAGGGGTCAATGTTTTTATGTTCCTACTGACCAACCTGTTTGGTCCCGGCGAAAGATTTGTACGCGTATATGGAACGTAAATTATTATTTATCACTCTATTTGGCGTATGAGATACAGAGTAATAATATAGTATGTTTATGTGAGATGGAAGACGCAATGATTTTTATGTGTGGTAATACCAGACCTCTTCTTTTTTTATGTGTCAAAATAATTGGTAGGGCTTTGGAAGTCTTCTGGCTTTTGAGAGATACCTACTTGATTCGGGGCTGCGGGTTGTTCGAAAGAGATACCTCGGCCTCGACGCAAAGTGCTAAGAAGGAACATGAGTGGTTTTTAGTCAGTAGAAGTCTGACACTTCCTACCGCTCCGCCCAGAGCGGGAGGAGTAATTTGATGATCTATTTAAGTCGCGAGTAAATAGGCTTCTTCTGGGTAAGCTCGTTCCATCGTCGACCTCATCTCTGCCCTTAGGGCAAGATTGAGGTCAAGAGTAAGCCCATATTAAATTAAAAAAATAAAATAAAAAAACAAAAACACGCAATAAAAATTCAAGTCGTGACGGTTTTATTGTCATCATTTGCCTAGCATTACGTTTATATCTGTCTTGACGTTCGTACGTTTTTGTTTCAAGGGTTACCACTGAAAACCAGCGCTGTGTTGTGGGACCCCATAGCGCAGCACCATGCTGAGTGGTAATGGTAACCTATTTGTCGCAGTTGTTTATTTTTAATTTTTAATTGATAAGTAAACTCAAACTCTTTTTTTTTTCTTTTTTGTACCAATTTTTTTTTTTAGTTGTAAGTTGTGTTTACTGCTTTTTTATTGTATATAATTCTGCGGCAATAAATATTTTTTCTTTCTTTCTTTTCTAGCATTTTCCTAAATATGGTAGGGTCCGGCATTCAGTCTAACCGCATGCATTTTAATACCAGTATTTTACATGGGGCGACTGCCTATCTGCCCTCCACTACCCAGTTCGTACTGGGCAATAGGTTCGGTACCCTTTGGTTATACTACATAGTTGTCAGACTTTCGCGCCACTGCATGACTACCGGTAACAACTGTCAAGGATGTACAAATTACAGCCAGGACCAACGGCTTTACGTGGTTTCCGAGGCTTGGAGGAAGCTCGATAAGGAATGAGACTGCAACTAAAATGTTTAAAGCTGAAGTCATTTATTTTGCGTTTTTCATATAACCGGAGTTTACCGGAGTCACACGTCATTGCTAAAGGGGTTTGAATTTTTTTGTATGAAAGCGGGCATATATACATTGGGGTACCGTGTTACTGAAAATGTTTTACTCGTCTTATGTCCACTATCCATACATACCACTTTCATCGTGGGCCACGATTTTGAAAATGGCGGGCAGGTTGATAATTATGCTACATCGGTTCCATCCCCTTTATCTTATACAGACAGATTAGATGCGAGACTCTGCATTAAAATACTACGAGTACGAAGACAGAGATACCCGGAAAACCAATTTACATCAAGATACGACAAAATTCTTGACCCGCCTCTCCCATCATCATTTCAGCCCGGAATCACCCACTGTTGGATATAGGCCTCCCCGTTTTTTTTTTTGGTGGGTGGAAAATCATCGAATAACCCCCCCTCTTGGGCAGAGCGAAGGGGAGTGTCAGACTTCTACTGACTAAAAACCAAACCCATCTTCCTTCTTCGCCCTTGTGTCGGAGCCGCGTTATGCCTTTCGATTATCCACAGCCCCGACGGGATAGGCCTCCCCCTTCCTCTGTTTTGTGCGTCTCTTATCCATCATTTTCCCGCCTCTCCCATAAGATAAATAATTCCAAACAAGCAGGTGATTGACCGCAAATAACCAAAACATCATGTAACACTAATCTTCTACAGAATAATGATGTATTATAGCATCCATCATAAAAGATTATCACTTAATCCTACACGATATCATTAGTTTTAGCTGACTATGCGGCTCATGTTTCTATTCCTATACTAAAGGTTTTTATGGTCTTTTATAGAGGGATAAAGTGTTAAAAGATGGAATAGAATATCGTATAAAAGTATCTTTTGCATGTCATCGTTATGTGACCCTGTCATGGTTACGTACGATTAAAATGTAAATGCCGTTTTTGGCTCGTTAAGTATTTGAAAGAGGTCTACAAGAGGTATTCGACAAAAAATGATAATTAAAAAAAATATATTTTATTTATTATGGACAGAAAAAACAGTTACATGTTAAGTTTAACAATTATGATTCGTTACATAAATTAATATGTAAGTATGTAAACATATAACCCACACCATTGTCCACGGATTACTATATGAACAAGTAAGTAACGGAAATGTATTTACAATAATATCTTGTTATGTTTAAATGAATTATGCGAATATAAGTTAAGAGTGCGGTGAAAGAGAATTTATTGCTAAGGTTTTAAATTTTATACTAGAAAGAGAGAATATATCTATGTCGATGAAGTGTGCGTTATAGGCCTCCACAAGTTGACGAAGAGGCACTCGTGCCCCGGCGTTAGTCCTGCATGAATCTACATGGAACAACCGGGGCACGCGCGCCGCCCGTCTGATTACAGTAAGTTCTAGGTACTGTATAAGATAACTTATTTGTGATTTCAATACAGTCAAATCTATTGTTACAACTAAAAATACTGTATTTTTACAGACTCAAAAAAAGAGGAGGTTCTCAACTCGGTTGTATTTTTTTTAAATGTTTTTTCCTCATAACTCCGAGATTTATGACCCGATTTGAAAAATCCTTAAGTATTTTGTGAAAGGATATACACTCCGATTGGTCTCACAGTAATTTTAACAAAATTGATCCAGTAGTTTGGTTGATGTTGGTCTTTAATAACTTCTAGTCACAATGTATGATAAGAATCAGTAACTAAAAATGGTTAATAAAAAACTTTTTACAAAAGAACAACCGACATCGACACTACAAAAGTCAAAAATAACTTTCTTTGGCAAGTCAGTGACTTTGTTTCATTGTCTTATTTACCACCGACTACTTTTAGTGTATTTTTGGAAGTCAGTTGTTTCGTAATGAACACATTTTTTCTTTTTTCACATAAACAAAAAATGAAGACGAGACAGGCAGTGCTTCGAAAACTCGTGAACTCCTCGAAAACGTTACATGCCAGTACATTAAATTTTTTACCTATAAGTGACGTCATTTTTTACATCTTCGTAAATTTTTATTAATTTGATATAACAAAAACCACGTATCCAATATTTTCGATAATCTAACTGACGGACTAAACAGAATCATATTCTTTTGAGTCAGTCCGATCCTGGTCAGTATTAAAATGTTTAAGCTGAAGTCATTTATTTTGCGTTTTTCGTCAAACCAGAGTCACACGTCATTGCTAAAGGGGTGTAAACTTTTTTTGTATGAAAGCGGGCATATAATATTGACACATTGGGGTACCGTGTTACTGAAAATTTTTTGCTCGTCTATATGTCCTCTATCCATACATACCACTTTCATCGTGGGCCACGATTTCGAAAAAAAATGTATCATAATGGCGGGCAGGTTGATAATTATGCTACATCGGTTCCATCCCCTTTATCTTATACAGACAGATTAGATGCGAGACTCTGCATTAAAGTACTATGAAGACAGACACACCCGGAATATGCCAATTTACATCAAGATACGACAAAATTCTTGACCCGCCTCTCCCATCATCATTTCAGCCCGGAATCACCCACTGTTGGATATAGGCCTCCCCCTTTTTTTTTTTTGGTGGGTGGAAAATCATCGAATAACCCCCCCCCCCCCCCCCCTTTCTTGGGCAGAGCGAAGGGGAGTGTCAGATTTCTACTGACTGAAAACCAAACCCATCTTCCTTCTTCGCCCTTGTGTCGAAGCCGCGTTATGCTTTTCGATAATCCACAGCCTTGACGGGATAGGCCTCCCCCTTCCTCTGTTTTGTGTGTCTCTTATCCATCATTTTCCCGCCTCTCCCTTATGATAAATAATTCCAAACAAGCAGGTGATTGACCGCAAATAACTAAAACATCATGTAACACTAATCTTCTACAGAATAATGATGTATTATAGCATCCATCATAAAAGATTATCACTTAATCCTACACGATATCATTAGTTTTAGCTGACTATGCGGCTCATGTTTCTATTCCTATACTAAAGGTTTATAAGGTCTTTTATAGAGGGATCAAGTGTTAAAAGATGGAATAGAATATCGTTTATAGGTATCCTTTGCATGTCATCGTTATGTGACCCTGTAATGTACGATTAAAATGTAAATGCCGGTTTTTGGCTCGTTAAGTATTTGAAAGAGGACTACAAGAGGTATCCGACAAAAAATGATAATTGAAAATATTAACAACTAAAAATACTGTATTTTTACAACAGACTCAAAAAAGAGGAGGTTTTCAACTCGGTTGTATTTTTTTTAATGTTTTTTCCTCATAACTCCGACATTATGACCCGATTTGAAAAATCCTTGTTTTGTGAAAGGACCTACACTCCGATTGGTCTCACAGAAATTTTATCAAAATTGATCCAGTAGTTTGGTTGATGTTGGTCTTTAATAACTTCTAGTTACAATGTATGATAAGAATCAGTAACTAAAAATGGTTACTTAATAAAAAACTTTTTACAAAAGAACAACCGACATCGACACTAAAAAAGTCAAAAATAACTTTCTTTGGGAAGTCAGTGACTTTGTTTCATTGTCTTATTATCCACCGACTACTTTTAGTGTATTTTTGGAAGTCAGTTGTTTCGTAGTAGTGTTTAATATATTTCGACACTTTTATGTTGCATTTTAATCGACCCTTGTTATTAACTATATCTCGCCTGCGTAGTAATAACATCATCAGTAGTTCAATCCTGTCAGCTATGTTGATGACAAAATTGCATCATCGCAATATACGGCATTCCTGCTACGCTATATTAATCGGTGTTAAATTGCCGCTCAAACTCGTCAAGAGTGGATTTTAAAATAGCAGTCAAATGACTTAAGCCTTCATCTAATGGTACTCACTGGTTACAATTTAAAATCGTCATTTGGATGATTCGTTTTTTCAAACTTATTTGAAAATGTTACATAATTATAATGGTGCTCACACTAGTTACAATTTAAAAATCGTCATTTCAACGATTCGTTTTTCAAACTTATTTGAAAATCACTGGTTACAATTTAAAAATCGTCGCTTGCACGATCCCTTTTTCAAACTTATTTGAAAATGTTCCATTTAATGGTGCTTACTAGTTACAATTTAAAAATTGTCGCTTGCATGATAACTTTTTCAAACTTATTGAAAATTTTTCGTTTTTTTAAATATATTATGTTCACAAGTGTTTCTTGTGTCAAGAAAGCTGGTGTGACCGTGTGACTACATGGCTAAAGAATTATTTTACAAGTTTGCTCACGGAAAGGGTTGGAATTTTTCCTATGGGATAACGAAACGTACTGCTTGGATACAAAGTATCCTATATGTTATATACCGAGGTCAAGGTCGGTTAGGCTTTCGTAGTTTTTTTTTTGTATGGATTTTGTCCAATTTAGGTTATTTTTTTTACCACGACGACCCCAGGCAGTTACATTACTTTTTGTAATTTATTTTATCACCACTGCTCTCAAAACGGTTTCCTAAAACGAGTGATCCAGGCATCGTTTGCGAAGGCTTTATTTGTTGAAAGATATCATATTCGAGTTATATTCACATTCTATTGCTTTATTGAAAAAGCCCTCATAAAACTAAAGCCACAAGTATTAGTATCCCATTGCAAGGATAGTATAAAAACTTCAAGATAATGCTGCAGAGGCTGCAGAATGTGATAAACGTCTGATACGTGACTCCTGGTGGTAACGCTAAGCTATTCAAAAAGGAGATGCACCTTGCGTAGCACAGTGGAGTTAATTATTTCCCGCTTTTACTCAGGCGACAAATGTAGGTGAGGAACTATTGACACTAAGCATTGTCCAAATTGGAGTTATTGCAAAGGAGGAATCTGTAGTGAAGGAAGGAGAAAGGAGGAAAGAGGAATCTATAGTGTATTTGCATGGAGACTAAGCTTTGAAAACCTAAAGAAACAAAAAAATGATAACAAAGACTGGTTACCAGTTTTTGGTAAAAACCTATACAGTGATTGATTATTTTTTTTCTGAAGAGTAAAATATGTCAGTCTAACGGCCTGTTTCGCCACCATAACGTTCCCGATAACTTACTTGGCAGGTGCCTTGGCTATTCGGACATCGCGAAATAGGAAACGTCTTAAATAATGATCCCGTGAAATCTAGTTGAAAAGCTTTTCCGTTACAATTTCCTTGCTCTGTTATTATCCTAGCTCTACGTCACAACATTTAAATAAATCTTTCTTACAAAGCAGCGTACAAAAAAGGTTGCATGTTTCCTAATTTAAAGACTTTTCACAACATAAAAACCTCTATATCGTCCCCGTAGAACGAAAAGTCACTAAGTCCAAAAATGGTCAAAATGGTTTTAAATGCCATCAAACTCACCGAATTTTTCTGCATATTTCTATGTAACTATAATTTCAATAAGTTATATAGTTTTTGTTTTAGCTTGTGCGAAAACACATTATGTTTACATGTTGAACCTTAAAATTGGGGGAACAAATACCTAAGTTACTTCATTATTTTATGACTACCTAAAATCAGCAAGACACAATACCTAAGTAAACTTAGTTATTTTTTCTTTAAAAAAATAAAGTTGTAATAAAAGCTTTATTTGTTTCCAAATTCACCAACACAATTTAGTTAATTTTAGAATAAACCGTTAGTTACAAAATATGAAAGCGAAAACTAACTATGTTTACTTAGTGATTTCTCGATCGACACAACAATAATGTTTAGCATTAATCTACATACGCAAAAAATAATTAAATCATATTAAGGAGTTTTTCTATACCTTGAGACAACGAAATCATAGTTTTCGTAATATCACTAAAAGGTTTTAATGATTTTTTAAACAACTTTTACGTACATTTATACAGATAAGTATTTTTCGCGCGCGATTTAGTGAGTTTACCGCCTTCGTTGGCTGCCGAATAAGGAGTTAGTTATCTTTCTTGTGTCGCGCACAGCCAGTCGCGACGCGTGCGTTGAACAAGGAGCTCACATTTCACTTTATTAAAAATATAGGAAAGGACAGTTGCATGAAACCTAAAAAAAAAACAAAACATTCAAGTAATACAAAATACACGAATCAAGACATCAAAAGTTACATGAAACCTAAAAAAAAAAACATTCAATTAATACAAAATACACGAATCAAGACATCAAAAGTTCAAAAATCTAAATCGTTTTCAGCTTCTTCTGTTACATCTGGTTCACACAATCTGTCTACAACATCTTTACCAGTAGGCAGAGTTTCATACCAAGAATGAAGCTCTTGAGGTATAATCCCTTTGGTGCAAAGATTCAACAGGTCCTTTTTCTTAGCTTCGGATATTGGAATTGGGTTAGAATAGGCCTTTGGAATTACATATTCTTTTAATTTGTCAATCTTGTCTTCTTTTCTGCCTTCACTATCATTGTCCTCAATTGCATGATAATCTAGAGCTTTTTTCTTCCGTCTTGTAACACGAGGAGCAACTTCACCTAGGGTTTGAAATACATCAAATTCGGAATACGGGCCAGCGTGTGTGTAACGGAATTTGACCAGACCAGGATGTTGTTTTTCGAATCTAAGACACTTAATTTTTAGCCACATTATTTTTTTACCCTCCCTGTCCTTACTTGTATTTATAAGGAAGTGTTCAATTAGAGCTTTTACGTCTATCATATCGTCATAGGTCATTTCTTTAACGATGTATGGCGGTGCCGAACTCCTGTGTCTTTTTGAACGAGCACGAACCATAATAGATTTCCAATCTATCATAGAGAAAACTGGCGTATGCCTTTGACACTTTTCTATTGCACTGTGCATAGAGTCTACCTCCATGTGCGTATGGCCACTCTCTAAATATTTTTGCTCAAGGATTTCAACGTGCACATCGGGCCTGACGATCAGGTGGCACAGAAAAGCTATACGAGAAAGCTGAATGTGCAAAATTATACTATTCACACAGCAAAACCTCCGAATGAAGCGTTTTGCATAACGTGGAATGAAATAAATGGCAAGAAAGGCAGTATTGAAATCGCAAGTGCGATGAACTGGTGGATACATCAAATACCAACATGTGTAAAAGAAGTAACTATTTATAGTGACACGTGCGCAGGCCGAATAGAAACAAATTTATTACAGCTTTTCTGTGGCACCTGATCGTCAGGCCCGATGTGCACGTTGAAATCCTTGAGCAAAAATATTTAGAGAGTGGCCATACGCACATGGAGGTAGACTCTATGCACAGTGCAATAGAAAAGTGTCAAAGGCATACGCCAGTTTTCTCTATGATAGATTGGAAATCTATTATGGTTCGTGCTCGTTCAAAAAGACACAGGAGTTCGGCACCGCCATACATCGTTAAAGAAATGACCTATGACGATATGATAGACGTAAAAGCTCTAATTGAACACTTCCTTATAAATACAAGTAAGGTCAGGGAGGGTAAAAAAATAATGTGGCTAAAAATTAAGTGTCTTAGATTCGAAAAACAACATCCTGGTCTGGTCAAATTCCGTTACACACACGCTGGCCCGTATTCCGAATTTGATGTATTTCAAACCCTAGGTGAAGTTGCTCCTCGTGTTACAAGACGGAAGAAAAAAGCTCTAGATGATCATGCAATTGAGGACAATGATAGTGAAGGCAGAAAAGAAGACAAGATTGACAAATTAAAAGAATATGTAATTCCAAAGGCCTATTCTAACCCAATTCCAATATCCGAAGCTAAGTAAAAGGACCTGTTGAATCTTTGCACCAAAGGGATTATACCTCAAGAGCTTCATTCTTGGTATGAAACTCTGCCTACTGGTAAAGATGTTGTAGACAGATTGTGTGAACCAGATGTAACAGAAGAAGCTGAAAACGATTTAGATTTTTGAACTTTTGATGTCTTGATTCGTGTATTTTGTATTACTTGAATGTTTTGTTTTTTAGGTTTCATGTAACTGTTCTTTCCTATATTTTTAATAAAGATTAATGATTGTACTATCAATTATATTTTAATGATTTTCTTACCCTCAATTATAGGAGTGATAAAATACTTAGTCATTATTTTCAGAATATTATGTTGCTCTCGTAAAGAAGTTACATTATAACTAAATCAAGTTAATTTCTATCAAATTCGTTTAAAGATGGGCGTAAAATGACTAACTCAGATCGAAAAATCACTAACTTAGTCCGAAACTAAATAATTCAAGGGTAAAAATTAATTACTTTCGTTTTTCTTAATTATCTTTAAAACAAATGATTTTCTTTTAATATTTTTTATTAAAAAATAAGCCTGAATTAAATACCAATGAGATAAGATCATAAATTTAGAAATATCTATTGTCAAATGAAAGTTATGTTTTTTTATCTTTTTTTTTTTTTTGAAGCCTCGTTTCTCATATTGGTCATTTTCCACTTAATGACTTTTCGCTCTACGGGGACGATATTCATAATTTCTACAGCTGAATGTATGACAGTATGTTGAACTATTTATATACATGTGTAAACATTAATTAATTTTATGTTTACACGTTATTAAGATATATTACTAGTGTGGAAAGATTAATTTACTAAAGTGATTTATACACTGCGTGCGTTATTACACTTTTGAAATTATAAGGGACAGGGCCGTGTATTAAGTTTTTAGTTTTCTTTATGGCTGTTTGAATGACTTTTTTTTAAATGGTGCTCAGAACTTTTTCATAGTTAGAGACGTCGTCGAACTTTTTGGTAGAAAACTTTTTGTTTTCAAGGAAGTTACAAATGGGTAGGAAATCGTTTTGTGCTAGTTATTACTTCAAATGGCGGTGTTTTGTATGTTTTTGTTTAATCGAGTTATGACATTTTATGTAAGATTGAACACTTTAAAGTAAAAATTAAAAATGAATAAAGTAATCATTTTAAATAAGATCGTTTGATGTCTATAAAGACTTAACTTGTCTTGGAAAGTAATAATTTCGTATGAAAATAATACCTAAAATTACAAACAATTAGGGCTCAAAAGTTGTTTATGAAAAAAGTGTGCCTAACAACACAATTATAACTTTAGCACACAAAATATCAACAATTTATTGCTGGAAACATTATCGTAATCCGTTCTTGCCAAAAAGGCCTGTTTTTTCCAGAATCTAGGCAAAGGCAAAAATCCAAGAATACGAAGTCGATATTAATGTCGGGAGTCGGGACCATGTAGGTTCAATATCTCTATAACTTATTAGGTCAATCGTGTGTGAGAGAATTGAAAGAAAAAGGGACTTTCCTAATTAACCCACATCTTAGCTTTATAGCTACTTATATCATTATCTGTGGACATAAGTTGCACGGGAAAATATCTAGCAGATGCTTTCTTGTTTGTGAGATATTCTGAGAAAATGGACCGTTTCTTAATTTGTTACTTTATTTCTGAGAATATTTTACGTAAGTAGTAATTATTTTAGGTAGCTGTTATAGCTCTTACTTTCTGTTGGTTTACTCGTTATGTTATAATACACTTGCTGGAAATGATTTTTTTAAGTCATAATGTAGTTTTCTTAAATTTTGACGTTTCAAAACAATGAGTTTACGTTCAAATTTTTTGTAATCAACACTTTTTATGTGAAATGTCATTTTAACTTGTGAGTGCTTGTATCAAGGCTTATCGAAGTAAGTTTCCAATACATTTATTTGTGTTAGGTATACATAGAACAATAAAGGGCACTCAGCTATTTCTTTTAAAACAATCTTACTTTTGAATTTAATGTTTATTTCTTTTAGGAATCTTTATAGACTCTAAAACAGACAGTTGAAATTTAAAGTCCATTTTATTTCAGCAAAATATTTTGAATCAATGTTTTATAGTTCAATAAATTTTCCTTTGATAGCTTTATGGAGAGTTTATTGAACAAGCTTGTTTTATTAACTTTTAGTCAGTTCAGCATTTTTCTTAGAATAAAGTCTTGAAACTTTAATTTACTCATCCACAGTATTGGTTACAATCATTCTTAAATATTAAAAAAAAAACATGTGTATCAAAGAATACCCTAAGATTCAATGACCCCTTGACCAATATTTTTAATTTATCGTTAACATCCATGAAAAAATCACAAGTTCATGAAATTCCACACAAACAAAATAAGATGAAAAGGCGTCTCCTAATTCGATTTAAAATTCGTTTGACATTACACCGGACATATGAAATTAACTAAAGTGTGTTAATCCTGAAAAACATGTCACATCACTACGACTTTGAAGATTTTTCAGTGTCAATCTGGAATGAATAATTCCGTCGCGAAAACCACATTCATTACAAATTTATCCCAATAACCTATTTCGAAGGCATCAATTATCCGAAACAAAAATAAAAATCAAAGATTTAATACTTACATGACTCGAAATGTCGGTCATCAGTTGGAAAACTCACATTAACACAAATAATTATGATAAAACACTGTCTTGACACTATTGTAAAATTATTTTGTCACTTCTGTTTACGTGAAAACTTTCGCGCGGATTTTTTCCAAGGAGCGACGCGAGGACGACTGCACTTGACGCTTGTCGCGCGAGAACTGGCCCACTGAATTTTCGCACCCACGGAGTTTTCATTTAGATCATGCGTCGAGGGCGGGAAAGCCGAGTTCGAGATTCGAATGTTCATCATTGTCTGTCTCTATGACGTGTACGTAGGGCGAGAGCTAAATATTTGCCGCCAAGAAATATTTATTGTCTGTGGTTGTTAAAAGAGACAGATTTTTCTGTAGTATTTTCTTTATAAAATAAATAATATTTTAGATTGGTAGTTTATCGTTTTTAACAATATTTTACATAGTCATTTTCTTATTTTTATTTAACTTAAGTACTTGAATGCCTTTTTTTTATCAAATAGCCACTTAGGGAACTTTTATGAACTGAGAGGGTTGAATTGATGAATTGCATACTACTCTTTGGTAACAGGTCGTTACAGGTAGTCAGACTTTCAGGTCACTGACTACCTGTAACGACTGCCAAAGATGGTTTAGGCGCAAAATGCCAAATTCTCAAAATGGCAACAGTCGCAAAAGGACAAATTCTCAAAATGGACAATTCTCAAAAAGCCAAATTCTCAGAATGGCAAATTCTCAAAATGGACAATTCTCAAGAAAAACCTAATTCTCAGAATGGCAAATTCTCAAAATGACAAATTCTCAAAATGGCAAATTTTCTACAATTGGCAGTATTCCTATAAAAAATAGATTTGATCTATTTATATGACAGCCGGGACGAACAGCTTATAGGCCTTTCTGAGACATGGAGACAACTGGGTATGTAATGGGCAGTCATCCATCCACAGACCAACCTAGGCAAGCGCTGCTTAACCTAAAGATCGACCCGAGTGGCAGTTACTATTAAACCACGAGCTCCTCGATGCACAAAACATCCTGTATATACAAATGTCATGTATGTGTGTATTATTTCTAAATCTTTGTCACGTGATGTCTTTACCTAACCATAATAGATTTGTATGGTGACAATCTTCTATTCCTTTTACTTTCGCATTTGGTATGTTTGGTACACTTTTACTTTTACAAACAACAAAGCATTTTACCGTTGTTTAGTTTAATTTAAACCCTCTGCATGTTTTAGAACAACTGTTGAATCTTCAATTAGGTTATGTCATTAAATCATGGTTTAAATTGTACTAAACTACAGTTTTATGATGTTCAATGCGAGTTTGGTATCGGTACTGAATGAATAAAGAGTTAAATTGGATTTTAATATTCTGATCAAGTGTGCTTATTCGTCATCTGCCTAGCCTTTTCCCAACTATGTTGGGGTCGACTTCAAGTCTAACCGGATGCAGCTGAATACCAGTATTTTACATGGAGCGACTGCCTATCTGACCTCAACAACCCAGTTAGTACTGGGTAACACGGTGTGACGGTACCCTGAGGAAGGCCTGGTCGTCAGACTTTCAGGTCACTAACTACTTGTAATGTCTGTCAAAGACCTACCATTGACAGCCGGGACTTAACGTGCTTTCCGAAGTACGGAGGAAACCCTGTATTAATGAACCCTGGCAAACACTGCTTAATCTCCAGGGCACAAACCTACGACTTGAAACTCATATTTTTTGTTGTGGTCTAACCTTATACCTAGGTACTACCGAGATCATTCACCCTCATTTATTTTTCGTCGTTTACACGACGCATGTTCACGACCGACGGTCCCTATTACAATGTACCGTAAATGTAATGTGTACCGTGTACCGTGCACGCGTGTGCACGCGCGTGCGTGTGTGTGCGTGCGTGCGTGTGTGTGTAGGTACCGTGTATTGTAATGTGTGTGTGTGTGTGTGTGTGGATGTTCCTATTTACATGGGACCCCCCCCCCCCTATTACATGGCGAAATTTGGGAGCCCCTGCCTAACCCTTCGGGAATTACATATGCGATGTTATATTATATACCTATTTTATTTCATCAACAGAATTTTTCCCTTCACACAATATTTCAATACAAATTCAACTGAAACGGTCAGTCAATCAGAATCTCCATTCAGCTGAAACAAGAATTGGGTCAAGTGCACAGGTTACTGAGAAAGGATGACGAATACATACGAACATGATCTAGTGCATTACGTATTAATTTACTAGGGAATGCTGTCACGGGCGGAATGCGCGTCGAGACGTTTTCCTCGTATGCTTTCGGGAACTTTGTACGTCACAGATTTAAATATTTTATTGAGGATATAAATATTGTCCTTCGTAACATGTTACAATTAACAGGAGTATGAGTATTTTGTTTTGAAGTGAAAACTTCTGTTAGCGGCGTTGTGCACTTTTTTTGTAATGGGTAAAAAAAATTAAATGTCAAGTAGATTTTTCTGAGTAAAATAATTGTAGGTAATAGTTCTGAAGTGTTAAATTTTTTATGTAATATAAAATGTCATAAATGAATATTGTATTTATATTAATATTAATCAATATTTCACAGGAGACCGAAGAGCTGGCAGCTACCTCGGACAAAGAATTAGTCTAGCTATTCAAAGGGGGAACGCTGCCAGTATCTTCGGAACCTTGCCTAAAGGGACTCCTTTTAATAATATATTTTAGTTACTATGGTTTTTAGTTTTAGGTTCTTTGTTCTTGTATAACGAAGGTAGCTCAACTATTTCGGGTTCATCGTTGTCAGATTCCAAGTTCAGCATGGCGGAGGTACGAAATAATAGTCTCAACACTGATTACAACCGCCTATTTATTTACTTCCGATAACAAATTAACAAAATCTCAAACGATCAAGCTGATGGAAATGGATTAAAGTACGGAAACGCGGTCAGTTCGATACAGCGGGCAGAACAACCGTTCGCGCTCGTGTCTCACCAAAAAGTAACGTCCCTCCAGTCAAATGCGTCTAACGTCAACGTCAACCGACCACTCACAACTGACATTTGACATATGACAACCGACAGCTGTCATCTGTCAACCGAAAACTGTCAAACCAGACCTGCCACGCTCTGCATCGACCTCACCCAAGCTCACTGCTTGACGTTTCCGACTTTAACGATGATAGATCCGAAAAACGATGATAGATGGCGTTATTCTAAATTGTCAACTCTAAATATTGTGCCTCGGTGTTGAATCTGCGACACGGCCATCTTGACATTTCACACGTCCTCGTGTGAGGTATCTGCAACAAGAATTCACGGAAAGTAAATCGTCCCTTACTCGGCCTCCCTGACCAAGACGTCGGAGTATTAACACACGCACACAATTCAAAACAAAATTTTGTTCTGATCCATAATCTCATCAAATCTCAAAGAAAATCTCAACATTGAAATCAACATTCTTCAAGAATCATCAACTTTCGACCAAATCTAGTATCCGATCAAATCCAGTATCCGATCAAATCCAGTATCCGATCAAATCCAGTATGCAACGCTCTGCTCGGTACAAACAGGCAACCATGGGACCTCCATTCGGTACCCAAACCCAACCTCAACACATCTCATTGCCTCCATCCGGCAACCATGGGACCTCCATCCGGTACCCAACATCGACTCAACTCAACACTTTGCCTTTATTTAGCACCTTTAGCTACATTGCCATGCAGGACGTTGGTCACAGCCCTCAAGTAAACACTTACACGCGTGCAGCAACGAACAGCATTGCAATGTATGCAATCTGAATCACTTGCATACTACATTTGCATCTTTTACCTCTCACTTAAGGTCTGACCCCTTCATCATCACCCGATCTCGTTTTGTCAGTGTCTATCGTGTCAAAGTCAAATTTACAGTCAGCAATTGCGTCACATATCTCAATTGACCGTATTTTCTCAAATCGTATCTCATTTGATGACATTATGAACCGAAACTAATCGCAAAAAATTGTCGGGTAAAACGTGAAATAGAATTTCTAAAACAATTCCATCGGTCTCAACAATAGTCAAAATTTGTACAGTTGACCTTACAGAAGTCTGCCCAATACCAGTCGTTCGGCCATTCCTGGCCCAAGTGGGTGGGGAATAAAAGGTATTCTGATCAAAATCATTACAGGTTCTAATGAAAATCATAACAAACTCTTTTTCTCAAAGCTGACATCTCGAACAACACCCATACTCATTAAATAATAGGAAACTCATTAAAATATTGCAGTGCTCATACTCTGACCTCTATCCGGTCTTCATCATCACACTTATAGCCTCCATCCGGCCATAAGCATCAAAACAATCGACCTCCATCCGGTCTTCATCATCACACTTATAACCTCCATCCAGTTATAAGCATCAAACCAATCGACCTCCATCCGGTCATCAACACGTAACCTCCATCCGGTTACATACACAACAGGCAACCTCTATCCGGTCACCTTCACATGTAACCTCCATCCGGTTACATACACAACAGGCAACCTCTATCCGGTCACCTCCACATGTAACCTCCATCCGGTTACATGCACAACACCATCAAGATAATCATTTCGAGCCTTTATCAAAATATTTTTTAAAGTAGGGTTGTTCAACATGTTACTTTATTTTTCCTGTAACGTTACAGGTTATAAGAAAACTCTTACTATGCTAGGTACTTTAAATGTTAAGTTGACCACTTAGTATTCAACTAGTCTTGTTGTAATATGGGATCTAGAAATCACTAGTAAACAAAGATGAATATGCTGTCAATGGATTAATTAATTGGGAACGAAATTCTAACGGAACATCTGTATCAAACTATCAACTGTATTGAAATCAATTTGAATATTAGAAGCATTCTTGAGCTTATTTGAAACATCACATAACCTAACAACCTTTTCACGACACAAAAACAACACTATCACACGTCTAACTAACATTAAATCCTTGTTGTAAAATCTCAACGCCAATTAAAATATCATTTTTTTTAAAGCAACTATCCGGTACAACGTGAAATAAAATCTCTAATAGTAAATCGATAATCATAACCTCAGTAAATAATTGTGAAGTACAAACTATCATGACCTATCCCGGGTCAATTTACAATGTTATTTACACGCTTGCCACTGAACTGTAACGAAACATTTTTGATCAGAGAGCATTCGGCACCAGAATCATAGTAAAAATGGGTACGACTCACCAGATATTCATCAGCACACCGCTGGGATTGCTCACATAGCAAACTTCAACACGTCGCTCGCTATTTGCCTCTGCTGCAGGCTGCAGGCACTGCTTGGTCAGCCTGCCGCGCCGCCGCGCTGCCAACCACGCACCGCCAAGCCGCGTCCCGCCGCCGCGCCGCCCCGGCGTCGCTGCCGCCGCTGCCGAAGTAAATTCTCAGCGCACCGTGACGTCATCGCACCATTCTTCGTATTTTCTTAAGCTCGAGTGAATCCCGGTTCTGATGTCGCATCAGGGTCTTCGCGATCGTCATCACCATACGGGGCGCTCCAGACTATAAACAGCTCCTTAAAATCGCTCCATTTCATCCCAGGACAAGATATGGACGACCGCCATGACGAAACTTCTCCCATGAGTCTCGTGGAATTCGCTGCGTTCCCTGTAGGCACGCCACAGCGCCGGTTTCACGGCGCTGCTGTCTTCACAGCACCCCGGCGGTCCATCCCCACCAGGTGAGACCAACGGTTACCCGGAGGAGGCCCAGCGGAGGACAACCAGCGACGGAGGTGCCGACTTACGACGCACCTACAGTGGATGGGTGACTCCCGTTCGTCCCGTTTCTCCCATATCGGATCGATAACACACATGTCGGCTGTTGCCAACCAAGCATACGGGACAATATTCCGTTTTTCAGGGTCAAAATGCGGTAGGCGAATATCCGTACCCGCAAAAGGTGATTTAATTGCTTGCACAATAGTCATAAAGTTTTTGTTTAGTTGCTCGAACATAAAACACCACATTTCCGTTTCTATGTCACTTTCAGACGCACGCGCATTGTCTTTACACTTTTCCGGCCTAGTACTGTCATTTACACTATGTAGGCGTTAAAGTTACATACCACTTCTGATAACGAAGGTAGCTCAACTATTTCGGGTTCATCGTTGTCAGATTCCAAGTTCAGCATGGCGGAGGTACGAAATAATAGTCTCAACACTGATTACAACCGCCTATTTATTTACTTCCGATAACAAATTAACAAAATCTCAAACGATCAAGCTGATGGAAATGGATTAAAGTACGGAAACGCGGTCAGTTCGATACAGCGGGCAGAACAACCGTTCGCGCTCGTGTCTCACCAAAAAGTAACGTCCCTCCAGTCAAATGCGTCTAACGTCAACGTCAACCGACCACTCACAACTGACATTTGACATATGACAACCGACAGCTGTCATCTGTCAACCGAAAACTGTCAAACCAGACCTGCCACGCTCTGCATCGACCTCACCCAAGCTCACTGCTTGACGTTTCCGACTTTAACGATGATAGATCCGAAAAACGATGATAGATGGCGTTATTCTAAATTGTCAACTCTAAATATTGTGCCTCGGTGTTGAATCTGCGACATGTATATATTTTGTTGTAAGTCCTTTTTAAGTATATGTAAAATATCATTAATGTAGATTATGAAAAAAAAAAAAAAAAAATATTGTATTAAACCACATAAATGCTATTACTTTTACGCTGGTAAATAAAGCAATTCGTGCGAAATTATTCCCTATCCATTTCAAAATATTCAAAAATGCACAACGTTAATGTTCAAGTTGTCACTTCTGCTCACAATCCCGGAGTGCAACTTATTGTTTTTTTGGACATAATACCTTACTATTCCCAAACCACTAACTCCTGAAAGCCAGAACCAACAATGGCGACCAACAGAAAAGCACCGAGACAATGAAGCTAGACGAAGTCCCAACAATCCCACAACGATTATTTATCAGAAAATAATAGCGGAGTAATCATTGGAGTAATACATAATGTGAACTACATAATGTCTTATGTGTTGTTGATCCTGTTGTATTTGTAAATATTTGATACTTAGGTGGTTGTATGTTTTTTTCTTTATGTCAAAATGCTTTATTTCTCGTTATTGTTAGCTGCAATCGGGGGATTGAAATCAAACCAAAGATGAAGACTACATAATCTATATTAAAGTAAAATTATACATTAATATAACCTAGACTAGCCTAATGATTCCTATTCGATGTTGGAATACAGAATCAATGACTGCTTTGATTCTGGTTATTAGGTGATCTTCGATACGTGCATCGGACTGCTGACTCAGTTCGTTTCTTCGGTGTTGAAGCGTTGAAATTATTGGACGCTGAGTCGATGATTTCTGCGTGACTGGGTCATTCGTTTGGTGGTTGAGCGTCATTATGCAGCGGCGCCTAAGTCGCGAATCAGGGTCGAGGTCGTAGGTAGCGCTGTGCGTAACACGTTTGTAAGAGGTCAAATATTATTGATAATATTATGGTCTAAAAAAAAAGGAGAATACTTAGTTGAATTATTTTGCGGTGTCAACGACCGCATTTGGTGTAGGTACTTAAAAGGATGAGTTTGTGGATTTGTGTATATATAGGAATTGTAATCCCTGGAATTCCTATTCGCAAATCTAAATTATTTGTACTATTTGAATTGTTTGTTTCTATTGTGTAATTGTTTGTTGACTGCCTCGTTGCTCGAGTAGCAAGTCACAACTACTGAACATGAATCATTCTTGGGTTCGATCCCCGGTTCGGGCAAGGTGCTAGTATAGAGCTTTTCCATCAAGCTCTCAGGTGCGGCTCCGGAGCTCGGATTTGTGTCTGATTGATGGCAAATAGGCTCGCCCCTATTACATGGAACTTAAAACATACTGGCTGATTGTGGATGTACTAATTAGGTACGCCTCTGCCTAACCCTTCGGTGGTTATACGCGTGATGTTATGTTAAGATAACATATTTGTAAAACTTAACCTGTATATATTTCTCATCGATGGGTTTTGACGGTCAATTTAGAAACATACCTACTCATAATTTGATGTTTGAGCAAACATACTGTCATAATTAAAGAGGTTATCAAACGCGATACTTGGCACTCGCTTTTAATCTTTTTTCAGCATACGGAAAAACGTGATAGCTCTAGATCAAAACTTTCCAAGTTATTATTAGAACAGTACATTTATATCAATAACCTCGAGACCAAAATATTTCATTCATTCATTCACAGTTCATTGGAATAAAAATATATAACACTACCCAGTATTTATATATCGTTACAGTGAATTATGAGTCAGCTAACACATATCAAAACAACTAAAATATAAATTGAAATAAATTAGGACTATCTTGTTTACACAAAAAGTCGGCAAAAGAAAAGAAAACTCGCTTAAACTGGATATAACTGGTTCACACTGGACGTAACCGAATTGAATGTTTTGTGACGGCTAATAAATTCTGCCTTGTTATTTCCTTGTGCGCGTCAAATTCCCGTCAAATTGTAGATGTCATTACTCAAAAGGGTCCATGTATTAGAAGACCGATTGACCTTGTTATATTGCTTGTGTTAGAATTAATATGAGCCACGTGCTAGTGGCCCTTTTTTGGTGGGTGAGAATTCATCAATGACTCCTCCTGCTCTGGGGCCTTATTTTTGAATCAATAGAATTCCAAATCGTGTACGAAATCGCAGAATTCGTATGCGAATCCGTACGAAATCGTTATTTTTGAATATTCATACCCGTGAATTTTGCAACGACTGGTCCGACCCACTCGTTTCCGATATTCTACCAGTAGAAATGACGGAAATGACGTGATGAATTCTGCGATTTCGTACACGATTTGGAATTCTATTGATTCAAAAATACGGCCCCTAAGCGGAGCAGAAGGGAGTGTCAGATTTCTACTGACTAAAAACCACCCATGTTCCTTCGTAGCCCTTCGTGTTTCGGGGCCGCGGTATCTTTTCGCGCAACCCGCAGGGTGCTAGAGTGGCCTTAAGGGTCTGTGGATGAAAAACGACACGAGGATTCGTAGACTTAATGGTTTCTTTGATTTTTTGGAGGAATGATATGAAAGAGATAGGAGTAATTTTTGGTGAAACATTTGAGGAAGATGAATGAAAGAAAAAACGTATTGCGTTGACCCCAAATACACATAGAACAAGGAAGGAAGTTGATGACTTATAACTATAGTTCGCCCACATTTCGCCAGCTACGTAGAGAGCCTATTGCCATCAACAGATCACTGACATAATTAATTAATTTAAACAAAAACACTGAAAAACACCAACTATTAGTCATCCGCGTGAACGAGCTCTGTTTACGTTTGTATCACAGCATGATGGATGCGTAGATTAACTCTGTTTGTGAACAAACAAGTGAGATCGATTGTCTGCTGCTCTGTTTAACTTACCCAATTAACTTAATATAAGTTAAACATGACGAACTTGGTTGTGGTTGAAAGTGATTATTGAGGTCGAAGAGGTCAAGGAGATATTTAGGGAGTCGTTGGGAAGCCAGGATATGCTGATCGCAATAAAACAACTTTATTGATACAGCTATATTCCGACTAGCGCCAGGCTACATAAAACGATCACATGCAGTTACCCACATCTATGAGGATGTTTACTGACTAAAAAAAATATGATTCTAATTAGTCCGTCTGTTAGATTAGGTATCGAAAAATATTGGATACGTATTTTTTGTTTTATCAAATCAATAATATTTGTCGAAGATAAAACGCGTCAAAGATTTGAGTGGGAGGTTGTGACGTCACTGCTCGCTAAGAAATGTCATACTAATGTCTTACAATATGACGTCACACGAGTTTTCAAAGCACTGTATCGTCTTCATTGTTTGTTTTCGTGAAAAAAGAAAAAATATGTGTCCAATATTTTTTGGAAATCTATCTGACGGACTAATTAGATTTTTTTTGTTAACATCCCTATTTGGAGTCTGTCCATTCTAACCGGATGCATAATGAATACCACGCACGATGATGATATATTTTACAAGGAGCGACAAAGAATTACTCTACCAGGACAACGTTAGGCCGTATACAGAAAGAAACATGGTAACCGGCGCCGATCCGTAGATTTCATTCAACTTGTCGGCGACGTTCGGCGCTTATCGGCGCTTGTTCATATAAAAACCTGCGCCGGTTACCTGCATGGACCGATTCCTATAAGCGCTGGTCTGGTAGGCTGCCAGCTTTCTTTCTGTATACGGCCTTAGATGGGAAACAAACCTCCTGGTAGGTAAGACTTCTACTTCTCCTTCTTCTTCGTCTATTTAATTTAAGTAACATTGTTATGCACATACATTAAGTGTTCCTCCTCTTTTGCAAATCTCGCTAGCGAAATTAGGTTTGCTGTAAGAAAACCCAATTCTGGGTTAAGCTCGCCTTTGTACATAAGCTTTATAATTGTAATTTTTGTTTATATTTGTTATTTTATGTGTGCAATAAAGAATAAGAATAAGAATGAGTACTTCTCTCACTTCCATGCGTGGATTCCATCAGAACATATACTAAGAAAATGCGAAGAAAGGGGCCGTTGAGTCTTCTTGCGAGGTGATGCTTGTAATGGAGGAAATGTTTACATCACCGACTCGATATGGTAGGGGTGTAGTGAGCAGACTCTTTAATTGCTTGCCAAAACACTCGTATGTGAAGTGCCTGGGTCTACCGTCATAGATACCGCATTCGAACGATATACCACTACAAAATTAGTAGTCACAACATCTAAAACAACATTTTGATACCCTCAAACCACACAATTTGATTCACTGATATGTTTATTTAGTTAATTAAATCAGTTTGAGAGACAGCTCTCCTGAGAGTTCGAAAGGCCTGTAACTGCAATTCTACCAAAACATTTGAAGATCACCTCGTTGACCTAGTGGGCTGACCCGGATGACTGTGGATTTCGAGTCTCTAGAGTGATTGATGATTTGACGTTTTAATGATCAAATTATTGTATTACCTAATTGTGGATGTAGAAAATGTGTCATCTTCCGGTTTTTGATGAAAAACCTAGGTTTTTGATCAAAAACCAAATTTTATGAAAAACCTGCGACATATGTTTTGACAAGAACTTTATCATAAACCCAAACTAGTTCAGGTTTTTGATCAAAAATCTGAACTAGTCTGGATTGTTACAGGTTTATGATGAAATTGAGTTTAAAATTTGTCATCTTCCGGTGTTTGATGAAAAACCTAGGTTTTTGATCAAAAACCTAATTTTATGAAAAACCTGCGACATATATATAGGAATTGTAATCCCTGGAATTCCTATTCGCAAATCTAAATTATTTGTACTTTTTGAATTGTTTGTTTGTATTGTGTAATTGTTTGTTGACTGCCTCGTTGCTCGAGTAGCAAGTCACAACTCATTTCATCATTTCAGCCAAAAGACGTCCACTGCTGAACATAGGCCTCCCCCAGGCGTCGCCACATTGACCGGTCCCGTGCGTCTCTCATCCAGCGGTTTCCTGCAACCTTGACCAGGTCATCGGTCCACCTAGTGGGAGGCCTTCCAGCGCAACGTCTTCCGGTTCGCGGTCGCCATTCCAGAACTTTACGGCCCCATCGGCCATCCGTTCTGCGAGCAATGTGCCCTGCCCATTGCCACTTAAGTCTGGCGATTCTTCGGGCTACGTCGGTAACCTTGGTTCTCAAGCGGATGTCCTCATTTCTGATTCGATCACGCAAGGAAACTCCGAGCATAGCCCTCTCCATTGCCCTTTGGGTGACTTTGAGCTTTCTGATGAGGCCCATTGTGAGCGACCACGTTTCGGTCCCGTATGTAATCACTGGCAACACACATTGGTCATAGACTTTCGTCTTGAGACACTGGGGTAAGTTGGACGAGAAGATACCGCGCAACTTCCCGAATGCTGCCCAGCCGAGTCGGATTCGACGATTGACCTCTTTCTCAAAGTTAGATCTACCCAACTGGACCGTTTGTCCCAGGTAGACATAATCGTCCACAACTTCGAGCGTAGAGTCTCCGATCTTGATAGGAGTGGGTGTTACATGAACATTCAACATAACCTTGGTTTTGTCCATGTTCATTTTAAGACCCACTCTTTCGGAAGCTCTACTGAGGTCATCGAGCATTGCACTGAGGTCTTCCATGGTCTCAGCCATGACCACTATATCGTCGGCAAACCGAAGGTGAGTGATGTACTCGCCGTTGACGTTGATGCCAAGTCCTCTCCAATCCAGAACCTTGAAGATATCCTCCAATGCAGCGGTGAACAGTTTCGGAGATATGACGTCTCCCTGTCTCACACCGCGCTGCAGAAGGATAGGTTCCGAGGTCTGGTCCTGAAGTCGGACTGACATGGTGGCGTTTTTGTACAAACACTTCAACACCTCGATGTACCGGTAGTCGATTTGGCACCGTTGGAGAGACTGCAGCACAGCCCAAGTCTCGATCGAATCGAAGGCTTTCTCGTAGTCCACAAACGCTAAACAGAGAGGCAGGTTATACTCTTCGGTCTTCTGTATAACCTGCCGCAGCGTATGTATGTGGTCTACGGTACTGAAGCCTTTTCGGAATCCGGCTTGTTCGGGAGGTTGGAAATCGTCAAACCTGCGTGCGAGACGATTCGTGATGACTCTTGAAAACAACTTGTAGACATGGCTTAGAAGTGAGATGGGCCTATAGTTCTTCAACCGGGCATTGTCACCCTTTTTGAAGAAGAGCACCACCACACCCCTGCACCAAGCCTGTGGCGTTTTCCCCTCGAGTATGACGGAATCAAACAGCTTCTGTAGGGCCTTAAGGACCGGTTTTCCACCCGCCTTCAGAAGTTCGGCCGTAATTCCGTCATCACCCGGCGCCTTGTTGTTTTTAAGCTGTTTCAGAGCCATCCTAATCTCGTACAGGCTGACATCCGGGATGTCTTCGGTATAGTGTCGGGTCAATCTAGCTCTGGGGTCTTTCGCTAGATTTTCGACGGGTTGATTAGTTGACGTGTACAGCTGCCCATAAAAACTCTCGATCTCCCTCAGAATTTCCGGTTTGGCGGAGACGATCCTGCCATCGTCGGTCTTCAGTTTCGTGAGCTGGCTTTGCCCAATAGCCAGATCTCTTGCAAATACCTTGGAGCCTTTGTTCCTTTCAATTGCGTCTTTAATACGCTCGGTATTAAAGCGGCGGAGGTCGCTCTTCAAGGATTTGGAGATCTGTCTATTGAGCTGCCGGTATTGCCGAGCTTCGTCTGAAGACTGCAGGATCATCTCACGCCGCTCCTTCATGAGCCTGAGAGTGTGATCTGAGAGTTTCTTGATCTTGTTTGTACGACGTATCTTAAAATATTTAGACCCAGTCGTATGGACAGTTTCCACGAACCCGTCGTTGTAATCGTCCACTGAGCTTCCTAGACATTCGAAGCGATTCTGAAGTTCAAGTTGAAAGCTCTCGGGGTTTTGGATTTGGATCTGTGCTGGACGGAGCGTAGACTTCATCAGTCGCGACCTTTCTAGCTTTATATTGATGTTCAATGTGCCTCTTACCATGCGGTGATCGCTTCCGGTTTTCACCGAATTGATCACAGAGACATCATTGAACATTTGCTTGTTGGTAGACATGATGAAGTCAATCTCATTTTTAGTCGCACCATCGGGGCTCTGCCAGGTCCACTTCCTGTGCTCACGTTTTTTGAAGAAGGAGTTCATCATAAAGAGGCCCTCCTTCTCCATAAAACTGGCCAGTTGGTGACCCCGGTGGTTCCGAAGTCCAATCCCAAATTGCCCCACTTGCAGCTCATCCTCGCTTCGTTTGCCCAGTTTCGCGTTGAAGTCCCCCATGACAACGGTGAAGTAAGTTCTGAAACCATGCATGGCTTTAGAAATATCCTCATACATGGTTTCTACTTCATCGTCGGGGTATGCCGAGGTCGGCGCGTAGACCTGTATGACCTTCAGCGAATATCTTGCAGATATTCTGAGTATAAGGTACGCCACCCTGTTCGACACACTCTCGATCTTCACCACGTTATTCACGAGAGACTTGTGGACGATAAACCCAACACCACCCTGTGACTGCCTGTCTCCCTCTCGGAAGTAGAGCAGGTTGCCGGATTTCAGGATTATCGTGTCCTCTCCCTCTCTTCGGACTTCAGATAATCCGGCAAGTCACAACTACTGAACATGAATCATTCTTGGGTTCGATCCACGGTTAGGGCAAGGTGCTAAGTATAGAGCTTATCCATCAAGCTCTCAGGTGCGGCTCCGGAGCTCGGATTTGTGTTTGGTTATATATTTGTAAAACTGAACCTGTATATATTTCTCATCGATGGGTTTCGACGGTCAATTTAGAAACATACCTACTCATAATTTGATGTTTGAGCAAACATACTGTCATAATTAAAGAGGTTATCAAACGCGATACTTGGCACTCGCTTTTAATCTTTTTTCAGCATACGGAAAAACGTGATAGCTCTAGATCAAAACTTTCCAAATTATTATTAGAACAGTACATTTATAACAATAACCTCGAGACCAAAATATTTCTTTCATTCATTCACAGATCATTGGAATAAAAATATCTAACACTACCCAGTATTTATATATCGTTACAGTGAATTATTAGTCAGCTAACACACATCAAAACAACTAAAATATAAATTGAAATAAATTAGGACTATCTTGTTTACACAAAAAGTCGGCAAAAGAATAGAAAACTCGCTTAAACTGGATATAACTGGTTCACACTGGACGTAACCCGAATTGAATGTTTTGTGACGGCTAATAAATTCTGCCTTGTTATTTCCTTGTGCGCGTCAAATTCCCGTCAAATTGTAGATGTCATTACTCAAAAGGGTCCATGTATTAGAAGACCAATGACCTTGTTATATTGCTTGTGTTAGAATTAATATGAGCCACGTGCTAGTGGTCCTTTTTTGGTGGGTGAGAATTCATCAATGACTCCTCCTGCCCTGAGCGGAGCAGAAGGGAGTGTCAGATTTCTACTGACTAAAAACCACCCATGTTCCTTCGTAGCCCTTCGTGTTTCGGGGCTGCGGTATCTTTTCGCACAACCCGCAGGGTGCTAGTGGCCTTAAGGGTCTGTGGATGATAAAAACTTCAGACGACACGAAAACTTCGAACGACATCAGTTTCTGAAGTCGGTGGCAAAAAAATTAAATCAAACAAACAAAAGTCACCGACTTCAGAAACTGATTTATTTTTGACCTTTTTGTGTTTTTTTTGAAGTCGGTTTTATTTTTTGTTAAAAAGTTTTTATTTTTCACTTTTTAGTGGTTCACATGTTCATGGGACAATGTAGTATTTTTTTTGAGTTTGTTTATTTTTCAAAAACCGCTTGTCCGATTTCGATAAAAAAATTATGGAACCATTTGGGAAGTATACCCTTTCCAACAAAAAAATAATTTTTCAAATCGGTTAGCAAGTGACGGAGTTATGCCCGAACAAACATAAAAAAAAAACATCCGAATTGAGAACCTCCTTCTTTTTTTAGAAGTCGGATAAAAAACGACACGAGGATTCGTTGACTTAATGGTTTCTTTGATGTTTTGGAGGAATGATATGAAAGAGATAGGATTTTTTTTTTTTTGTAACGTTGTCCCCAAATACACATAGAACAAGGGTAGGAGGAAGTTGATGACTTATAACTATAGTTCGCCCACATTTCGCTAGCTACGTAGAGAGCCTATTCCCATCAACAGATCACTAACATAATTAATCAATTTAAACAAAAACTCTGAAAAACACCAACTATTAGTCATCCGCGTGAACGAGCTCTGTTTACGTTTGTATCACAGCATGATGGATGCGTAGATTAACTCTGTTTGTGAACAAACAAGTGAGATCGATTGTCTGCTGCTCTGTTTAACTTACCCAATTAACTTAATATAAGTTAAACATGACGAACTTGGTGTTGTGGTTGAAAGTGACGATTGAGGTCGAACAGGTCAAGGAAAGATAATTTATAGGGCTTGGTGTGGTCAATGTGTAGATAGGTAAAACTTCTCTCTCTCTCATTTCCCGGAGTGGTTCAGTTCATATGCATTGTCGACGAAAACGCGAAGAAAAGGACAGTTCTATTTTCTATGTACCTAAATTTGGATTCCGCACTTAATCCTTGTTGTACATGAGCCATGGCAGAAGCAGATCAAATTTCCCAGTCTCCTCTCCTGAGGAGACTGGGAAGTTTCCGCTAGGGATCTAGGTGTTCCAAGAGTTTCTATGCGAATCTGGGTGATGCCGGTGTACTGGTGGAGTTAGTGCGCTACGTGCGTATGGTACGATAATCGTAGACTCCTTAAATGGTTTCCAAAACACTCGTCTATGAAGTATCCCGTCATAGATACCGTACTCCAACTATATACCATTACAAAATTAATAGCCACAATAATCTAAAACAACATTTTGACACCCGCGAACCACACAATTTGAATCAATTGATATGTTTATTTAGTTAATTAAAATCAGTTTGAGTGGCAACTCTCCTGAGAGTTCGAAAGGCCTGTAGATGCAATTCTATCAAAACATTTGAAGATCACCTCGTTGACCTAGTGGACTGGCCCGGATGACTGTGGATATTAATTCGTTTCGAGTCTCTAGAGTGATTGATGATTTGACGTTTTAATGATCAAATTATTGTATTACCTAATTTTGGATGTAGAATTTTTTTTAAGAATGAATCAAGGGAATTTGTAATGTGGATATCAGTTAAAACACAATCTCATAAAAAGACTTACGAAGGTGTATCATATACACGTCGGGGCTGCGGGTTGTTCGAAAGAGATATCGCGGCCTCGACACAAAGGGCTAAGAAGGAAAATGGGTAGTTTTTTGTCAGTAGAAGTCTGACACTCCCTTTCACTCTGCTCAGAGCGGGAGAGATTATTTAATAATTGAAACCCTCCAAAAAAAAAGGCATGCTGTTTTCACCAAAAACAAACTTACTGATCACCGATACGTAAAATACAGATTACAAAACCACAATATCATCAAAGCCCAATTTTCTCTAACCTCGTTACTCAATAAGCGTTAAAAACTGGCCGCAACTATAAAATCTCTTGATAATGTAACTACAGGCATAAAATATAAAATAAAACAGTAGCAAACATGGTACGGCCGGAAGCCGAATGTATGCCAATATGTAGGCTGGTATGTACATAAATCATTCGACCACTAAATTAAGAATATATAGAAGGAAAGTTACAATAGTGGTAGGTTTTTTTTCGTATAGATAAATATTTATAACAGTGGTAGGTATGTAAATGTCGAGGAGCTCGTGGCTTAATAAGAACTGCCACTCAGGTCGATCGTTCGGTAAAGCTGTGCTTGCCTAGGTCGGTCTGTGGATGGGTGACCACCCGACATACCGAGTTTCCTCCGTCCTCGGAAAGCACGTTAAGCTGTTGGTCCCGGCTGCCATATATATAGATCTTTGGCAGTCGTTACAGGTAGTCAGTGACCTGAAATTCTGACATCCAGTCTTACCAAAGGGTATTGTATTACTTACCTAGTATTAACTGGGTTGTGGAGGTCAGATAGGCAGTCGCTCCATGTAAAATACTGGAAAAAATATTCAGCTGCATCCGGTTAGACTGGAAGCCGACCCCAATTTAGTTGGGAAAAGGCTAGGCAGATGATGAGTGGTAGGTATGTAAATTTTTCGAATGGATGAATACAAGGTATAATATTGGAGCCGTCATGAAGCCGTAAACCAAGCATTGTGTACATCAAATGAAGTGCAACTGATTTTTCTTTTGGGGTTATTATGTGGGACAGTGGGACCTCTTTGGTCTAGTGGTCGCAAAGGCGATTACTGAGCATGAGGTCCAGGGTTCAATTCCCGGGACGTGCGAAGTGTTATTGAGTTTTTCTATCTTCGATAGCATTTCTCAGTAGCAGTCATGGAGTCTGGATTTGAGCCTAGTTGATGGCAATAGGCTCGCCCCCTATTACATGGGACTTAAACATACCTGGCAGAGTTCGAGCGTACTGTTCAGCTCTGCCTAATCTTTCGGGGATAAAAGGCGTAATGTTATGTTATATTTTTATTGATAGCCGATTTTATTCCGAGTATTTTCCGCCCGCAGTTCACTATAGAACATGTAAATATTTTGAACATCAATCATTTTATTTTAAGACAACTATAAATCTTCGCAAACATTTAGACTTGCTTGCCGTACATCGTAAAACAATAAACATGTGCGCAATGTTGCACAACATTGTGTACTACTGTACAGTATCAATCTAAATGTTTGTTTTATTATGAAAGATAACATCACGCCTTCAATTCTCGAATGGTCAGGCAGGTGTACTTAATAGTACCCCCACATTTCACCAATTATATTTGAATCTCATGTAATAGTGGATGAATATATTGCATCACCAGAGTACAAATCCAGACTATGTGGCTGCTACTCAGAAATTCCTGTTGGAAAATCCCGATAACACTTTGTCCGACCCGGGAATCGAGCTCAGGACCTCATGCTCGGCAATAGCGCTTGCGACCACTATACCAACGAGGAGGTCATAAAACAATTTCATTTTTTTTCGGCATGGGATTTCACAGGTCAACAACCTATGAGGCTGGTTTCTGCTTAACCAGACCATTCTGTGGATACCTTGAGAGTAAGGTCTCCAGCCAGGGCGTAAATTTTATCGACTAAGTGACAACACGCTATGAACACCCTCTGTAGAGTACGAGCTTCAGCTTAGGGCGTCCCTGAACCTCCCCAGTGACGTTTCCGACTGAACGACTTCCGCTGACAAATATAAGTTCGCTACAAGGGCAGTAGAAGGACAGATTTACGGGCTGGTTTAAAACTACTGTCTCAGCGTCGCGAGCTGGCCCGAGCAATGGTCAGGCGCGAGGCGCCGCTTGAACGACCAATTTCATATTTTCATCGGCAATACTTGCACCATATTTGCATAGGTACTGAGGTGTCTCATGAGATGACGAGAAACAGAGAAGTATGGAAGACATGCTGCGCCGACCCCAAATGAATTGAGATAAGGGCAAAAGAATGATGATGATGATGATGATTTGCATACTGAGACCCCAGCGTGACTAGGAAAGCACGTTAAGGCCCAGATATACGCCAACGACCTTGAGCGAGTGGGAGGAGCTTAGCAATAGCGTCTACCCGTGCGTGAGAGTGATCAGCGATACACTGCCAGCAAGAAAATGTTTTAATTAAAAGTGCAAATAAAATCGTATAAAATTAGAAATTAACTATTTAATAAAAAACAATCCATCACTGGATGCAGTTTGGCATTTTAATTTTAAATTATAATTATATTTGTTAATGAAGAGATAAACAGCTTTTAAAATTTGTTAAGAGGTATGTTTGAAGATTTTTTTCGTGCATTAAAGTATGTTTAATTATGTTTTGAATTCCATCACGGTATGCGAAAAGGTCTTGAAAATGTCATTTTTTTTTTGTTTGTCAAAATTATTTACGGTTTATGAGATACAAAAAACCACCTTTTTGAACGTTTGCAGAAATCTCCGCCTTAATGCCTGTAGCGCACCTCCGCTGCGAAACTCAAAGGGCGAAACCGCAATAGTTTCGCTGTGAGTTGTAAGTTCTTTGGCGGCGAAAAAGGAGCGAAATTCCCTGCTCTAATGTACAAAACTGACTATGATGTTGTCTCTTTCTAACACGATTTCGCTCATTTGCTCAGGAGCCGTCTACATCTCCGCCCGTTGACCGTAGTACTGTTGTACAGTGAAACTCGCGCCGCGGTTTCGCAATTGTTGTTTCGCAGCGGAGGTGTGCTACAGGCATAAACCTTTGACACAGTCCTTACGGGTTTTCACTTTTCAGAAGCCGTGTCTGCTATCCAGTCCCTCCAAGAGGTCCCAATAACTGAGTTTTGGAGTTCATATAGGCAACCGTTCCATGTAGGTAAAATAGTGATGGTGCATCCAGTCAGACTGGAAATGGATCACATAGACTAACTGCCACACTCAGAGAGATTTAATGATTACTTAAGCCATCACTTAGTAAAGATTTTGACAGTTTCGTGAAGGCTTTTTATGTCAAATCTTTACTATCTTTTTGATCATTGTTATCTATATCTATCTTCTATCTATCTATCTATCTATATAAATAAAGAGAGAAGTCCTGACTGACTGACTGACTGACTCATCAACGCCCAGCCCAAACCCTTGGACCTAGAAAGCTGAAATTTTGCACAGAGGTTTCCTTTATAATGTAGACAAGGAATAAGGAAGGATTTTTCGAAATTCAACCCCTAAGGGACTTAAATAGGGGATGAAAGTTTGTACGGAAATCGTCATTTTCACGCGGGCGAAGCCGCTGGCATAAGCTAGTGTCTCAATAAATCAATTATTATTTACTAAACGATGGCTTAAGCAATCATTAAATATCTCTGAGTTCGGTATTAGATAGAATTATTCAGCAGTGCCGTCGTGCAGTCCAATATCTGTGATTAGGCAACAACTTCATTACCATTTCCTAATTTTCCTCATATTATGCGAAAATCAGACGCTTTAATGATAATCAAATACAAAATTAAACACATAGTTATACAAATATTACACAATAACGCGTGAAGGCAGTTTTAAACAAAGTTTAGCATGTTTTAATTCAGTATTACGGTGTCCTAAATAATAAAAGTTCGATTTTATAAATAAAACAGATTTATTTATGAACGCATTTTAAATCTAGTTTGTTTGACGTTTGTTTTCCCTCCTTTTTACGTTAACACTGCACAGTTTATAAAAGACTAGCTTTTGCCAGCGGCTTCGCCCGCGTGTAAATGACGATTTTCTTTAACTACCTACCTTAGGGGTTGAATTTCGAAAAATCCTTCCTTATTCCTTGTCTACATTATAAAGGGAACCTCTGTGCAAAATTTCAGCTTTCTAGGTCCAAGGGTTTGGGCTGGGCGTTGATGAGTCAGTCAGTCAGTCAGGACTTCTCTTTTTATTTATATAGATTAATGTTTTGTTTTACATTTCTTTTCTGGTCACATCTATCATCATCATCATCATCTTCCTGGCCTTCTGATCCCATTCTATTTGGGGTCGACGCAACACGTTTTCCTCTTCCATTCTTCCCTGTTAGACGTCACGGTGGCATTTAGTCTTTTCTCATTCATATCATTCCTCACACAAGCCATCCGTCTTTTCTTGACCTTCACTACTCCATATAATACGGTTACGAGAGGGGAGGAGCTCGTAGCTACATAATAACCCCTTTACATACCGAGTTTCCTCCTTGCCTCGGGAAGCACATTAAACCATTGGATTCAGTTGGTGTCATTTGTAGTGTAATCTTTGCCAATCGTTACAAATAGCTAAAAGCGTGAAAGTCTTGCAACCAGTCTAAGTTAGGGTTATCATTTTATTCAGTGTACTGGGATGTGGAGGTCAGGTAGGCAGTCGCTCCATGTAAAATACTGTATTCAGCTGTATCCTCATATCCTGTTAACCGGAAAGACTTTTAACATAGTTCGGGAAAAGGCTAGGCAGACGATGGTCACTATTGATTGACCCCTCTCTATCTCACAAGCCTATTTTTTTTATAACACCTATCTTGTGACTAACTATAACTTCATTCATTTCGAAAATACTCTCTAGGATAACTTAGAGTTGACAATTCGCATTGTCAACAACAATAATAATAAAATCAATTAATCAACAGCGCTTTATTTTAGTTTCCGACAGTCGTCACGTTCACAAACTCAATTAACTATATGGATCATATTGCACCGTATCATGTACACATTATAACCTCTCGCTTGTATTCTGCCGAAGGGTAAGGCAGACTTGTACCTACTTTTAGCATTTCGACTTGTCTCGTTGGTCTAGTTGGTTGCAAGGACAACTGCTAGGCATGAGGTTGTATGGGTTCAAAATGCTATTGGGTTTTTCTGCCAAGAATTTCAACCGGCAAATTGTGGGTGTAGTATTAGGTAATCCTGCCTTGCCCTTCGGGAATTAGAAGCGTGACGTTTTAATGATCAAATTATTGTCATTATTTTTGACTGGCCTGTTGGTCTAGTGGTTAGTGACCCTAACTGCTATGCCGGAGGTCGTGGGTTCGATTCCCACCCAGGACAAATGTTTGTGTGATGAGCACGATCATTTGTTCTGTGTCTGGGTGTAATTTATCTATAATATGTATGTATTTAGAAATATATAAGTATGTTTATCAGTTGTCTAGTACCCATAACACAAGCTCTGCTTAGCTTGGGACTAGATGGCGTTGTGTGATAGTTGTGGAATATTATTATTATTATTATTATATTATTATTATTATTGTTTAATTGTGTCAAATTAAATGGCATATTAACCTACATAGTTGACCTATTAACCTGAAAACCTGAAAATTATTGAATGGGTTATTTAAAAGGTTTCTGCGCTTAGTCCGTAAAGTGGACCATTGTACTTGAGCCATGGTGGCCGTTACTCTAACCAGCAGATCATACACCTAGTCTTCTCAGGACATTTGCAAGGGATCTTGGTGTTCCATTTCCTTGCGGATCTGGTGACGCCGGTGCTCTCAAGGAGGATAATTATGCGCTACCGTTTTCTCCGCTTTCATGCACGCTCCGCGCAGAGGACTTTCAGTCTTCTTCATTTTCGTATCGATGCTACTTCTATATTACAGGGTCCCCGACTGCCAGACTGTCGAATTCCAGGACTGTCAGTGATACATAAAGTGCGAAAGTGTTTATTGTCTTATCTTATTCATTTAGTGGCAATATAGATCTTGTTTATTTTTAAATCCTCTTCGCTGAAGTAAATAGGTACCGTGGGAATACCGCTGCTCTTTTCCTGAAATACAGATAATCGTTCTAGGTCAATGTGTAACAATAATAATGAGTCAAGCGCCATTAAACGTTGATTGTGACACGTCTGCTTCGTTAGTCTAGCGGTAGCAAGCGTGACTGCTGAACATGAGGTCCTGGGTTCGATTCCCTGGGCCCCGAGTCTGCTATTCAATAGTGTCAGAATGGTCTATCATTGATCTCATAATTGTTGATTGGCTTGTCGTCTACTTGTCAAAATCAACAATTATATATGAGATCAATGATAGACCATTCTGACACTATTGAATAGCAGACTCGGGGCCATGGTCGGACAAAGTGACATTGAGTTTTTCGATCAAGAATTTCTCAGTAGCGGCCACGGAGTCTTGAGTTATGCCCGGTTGATGGCAATAAACTCGCCCCCTATTACATCTTCCTAGCCTTCTCCTAACTAAGTTGGAGTCGGTTTCCAGTCTAACCGGATGCAGCTGAATACCAGAATTTTACATGGAGCGACTGCCTATCTAACCTCCACAACCCAAATAGTACTGGGTACTACGATAACCTTTGGTAAGACTGTTTATCAGACTTTCAGGCCACCGACTACCTGTAACGAATGCTAAAGATCCATACATATACTTAACTAGCGACCCGCCCCCGCTTCGCACGGATGGAACGTGCTACATATAAACCTTCCTCTTGAATCACTGTATCTATTAAAAAAACCCGCATCAAAATCCGTTGCGTAGTTTTAAACATCTAAGCATACATAGGGGCAGACAGCGGGAAGCGACTTTGTTTTATACTACGAGTATGTAGTGATTATTATCTCGGTATAGAACGGCTAAACGTACTTTCTGAGGCACGAGACGAGATGGAGTACACAGATTACACGCGCCATGTAACATTATATAACATTTATTTATTTTCAGGCAACTTATACGCCTCGTGTCTCCCTAAACAACAACAAAACGTAATATTTGTGTTTGTGTTTGCGGTAAGTCTCTAAGTCACTCCGCCTCTTAGCAGTGGAAACGTTAACGTTATCAGCTGAAGATATAACTAACCAACTGTTTACATATGCCCCACCTGCTATCTTGTCCATACTGTACACCTACTTGCACCTTTCAAGATTTACTCGAAGCAAAAGTTAGAGCTTCTCCTTAGCATGTCGATGACAATTTAAATTGTGTCGGTTCAAAATTTTGCGACGAGTATGGCACCTTCAGTAACCTCCATTAGCTTCTGTGATGTGCAAGTAACAGGTCTGGATGAACACGATATCAAGTCCCATAGTTTGTGGGACAACATCATATTTAAACTCCAGAGCAGAGTCATTTATGAATCTCCACTTGAACAGGTTTTCCTTGCTTCGGCCTACCTGTGTCCGGAGTCTGTTTAGCTGAACAGGTGGCTACATACATACTAGTCTAACACAATTTGAGCTCATCGACACGTAAAGAAGAAGGAGAACTGATTACAGGTCCTTCTCGGTTTCAATTGTATATGCCACTTAGTTCCTATTGGCCTTGTTCTGTTCGTTGTCTCCAACTAATATGGAGTGAAGAGGAAATCATGTGTTTCCTACTCCTCCACTTTCATGCGGGATCCAAGACAGTTAAATTGTTTCTCTGAGACTTCATGAAGTTTCCTTGTCTCAGCGCTTTTCGGTCGTGACTCTTGATTCTGGCTTTCAGGAGTTCCAGTGGTTTGAGAATGGTGTGACAGGATTGTCCCAAAAAAAAGATCCTTTTTTTTTTTAAAAAAAAAAACGTTGCCCCACACTAGGAATTTCTCCTGTATCGTGGGTGCGTTCACAAACATATAAACTCACATACCTTGTCGATCTTTCATATGGATCTTTATAAAGTTCTGATAATAAAACGCGACGATTATAAGCGTATCGTTTAACCTACCGAATTGATGCCAAGAATTCATGTTACGATGTACGACCCAATTAAGACTTTTTGTTCGCTGTGAAAGCTAAATATAAAATCAACTATACGAAGGAGTATCGTGCAATATATGTACACTTTGCATCATAAGACAATGCATGAAGTTCCGCACGCTAAAAATAAATCAAGACTTTCCGAGTTTAAAACTGGCAGAGTCAACCATCATCATCGTTTCACCCAAAAGACTTCCACTGCTGGACATAGGCCTCCCCCAGGTAACATTGACCGGTCCCGTGCGTCTCGCATCCAGCGGGTCCCTGCAACCTTCACCAAGTCCAGAGTCAATATTCTAAAGTACGAGTATATAATTATGACACTGACTTTTACAACGAAATCAGAGATAGCTAGCGGAACTTCTGCAATCCGTGTTTGGCCGCATCCACAAAACTATTCTCCAAAGAGTTTTTTTTTTTAATAATAATTAAAGGAGACGAGAGAACTATAAACGTAACAATCGAAAATTTACTCGAATTGCTTTGATTTGTTACCTGCCGGATTTAACCTTGATTCCAACTGATTTTCAGTGAACAAAAACATCGTAAAGAAAGTTGTTATCGAAGGTCTAAAATTGAACACTCAGTGAGTAGGCGTAGCGATCATAGGACCCTGTAGAGGGGCAGTTTCAGAGTGATATTATTATCATTTTCATTGCTCTTAGAGCAAACAAAATCGTAAAAGAAATGGGGCTTCCACATAACATTAGGAGTGATGATGTTATCGTATCTACGAGTAGCACGAACCTACTTATCCTCCCTAAGTTAGTCGTAATTTTATTGTTAGCTTACGAAATCTATAATCGTGAAGGTTATAAACGCAAAGTATGACAGTAGGAGTTAGGACTATCTAACGTAAATGCAACAAACGCAATTGAAATTGAATTAAAATGATTTGGTTAATTTTAGACGATGTCGTCAGTCGTCACTCATTGCTAATTGTAAGTTGAAATACTATTAGCAACAACGCTTTTGATTAAATCATAGTAAGTAAAAACTGATTCAGTAAATCATAGTAATACACAAAGCTACTAAAATCTACGGGCTGAACAGCAACCTCAATTTTTGAATTTGGTCAAACGTAAAATTATGTCTTCACCTCTTTTCATATCTCTGTCTGTCTGTCTTTCACAGATATCTGAAGCACCACCTTTGTACCTATTTCTGTGTACGTCAATCCTCTAATATTATAAACGCGAAAGTTTGTATGTATGTATGGATGTTTGTTACTCTTTAAATTTGGTACACAGATAGTTTATAGCCTGGATTAACACATAGGATAGTATTTAACCCGATTTTCTATTCCCGTGGGATAATTTTCTAGTTTTAGCGGGCGAAGCCGCTGGCACAAGTTAGTTGTCAAATAAATAAATAAGAACCAGATTAGTGAAAACTAAATAACTACAATTACTACTAACTCTTTCAAGCTGAGCAAGAAAGTGACACAAAAGCTTTCACTCTCAAGAAATCGTCAAATTAACTTCTTTCATCTCAGCTCGACGGAAAAACGAATCAATATTCCGATCTAATTGAATAAAGATCCTGGGAACGGCCTAATTGCGTAGACATCGAGAACGAATTTAAAAGAGCATCTATTGTCGCTTCCCTTAACGACAGTGTTATGAGAAACGACGTATTTTCTTATGAAGATGCTAAATTATTGGTCAAAAGTGTAATTTATCTAACAGAGGAGTAACCGCTCGGGACAATGTTCAAGGGTTTTGGGACAAGCCCGCCACACTATTTCCAAACCACTGCAACTCCAGAAAGTCAAAATCAAAAGTGGCACCCTAAAAATTGCCAAGACAATGAAGCTCGACGAAGCCCCAGAGTAACAATAACTGTCATGGATCCCACTACAAAATTGAAGAATAGTGGAAGAGTAGGAAACCATAATTTCCACTTCCCTGGTAGGTTTGGTAGTCATAAAATATTCTGAGTGGGGCCAATATATATATTTTTTTCTTAATAATTTGAATAATATGGATCAATGTTGAAGATCTAGGTGTCTATTTCGTCTTGTACTGCAGAGTAAACTGTGGTGTTGGTAATGCTTTTGTTAATACCACATTCAAGTGCATTCTACCAGGCAATACTACCATAGTCAATTGAACTGATTCTACACCATTGACCGCAATGGTGTATCAGTTTAATAGTATTATTTTATGTTGTATTGTTTTTCTAAGCATTTAAGATATACAGACTCTAAAACTCTGCATCAACAATGAAACTTTAACACACACATCTAGTCTCCGTGGCTGCTACTAACAAATTAACTAACTAAACATTTACTTACTTCTTAAAACAACGAAAATCACATTCGACAACCCTGTTTTTTCTTGACAAGCTTTTCGCAAACCTTAAATGATAAAAAAGTAAGAATTACCAAACCAAGATGAAACGAATATGCTTCAATTTCAATTGTACGCTCTCATGTAACTGTGTATAATGACTACTAAAGTATAAAACAGGAATGGCATACTTTAACTGACGAACTTAAAGTTTTAACTTAATATCATGTTTTTTTTTTAATTCTATTAATAAATAATAATCATGAAATAACCCAGTACCGTACATCATCCTGAACTCCCATTCTATAGAAATACTTAAAAAACAACAACAGTAGTTGCTTAAAAAATGTATGGAAAGTTTTGTAGACAACTACTGTAGTTGTTTTTACTGACTGCCCCAAAAAAAAGAGTGTTAGGATTTTAGTGTAGAGCTTTTTTCAGCACGGTTGGCCCAGTGACTGAACGATACAGCAATTTCACTCCAAAAAAAGTTACCGTTAACCAGCAATTTTTTTTGCGTAGAATGACTTAGTTTGATGTACAGAATGCTTGGTTGACGTCTTCGTAAAGGTTGTTTACACACGAAAACTTTGTCAACCCTAACCAAAAAACAAAGAATAATGTCTTACAAAAACATACATCATGAAAAAGTGCGATTAAATAAAAATAATGGCCGATTCGGACGCATTACAAACTAATTTAATGTTCTTATTATTGTAGATACAGGCATTCTTATGAAGTGCGTGAAATTAATAATAAATCGTTGAGTATTGTATCAAGGTCAATATGAATGAATTATAAGAAATTAGACTTTTAACATCCCACGTAAGTTGGACACTCAATGACCAGCTTTACCTGACCCCCTCATAAAATGAAAAAAGAGGGGAAGTGGTGCGAGAAGAGGGGTCAGGTAATGTTGGGCACATACTGTACAATTTTAAAAGTACTTGACACAATGTGACGTAATCTACACGTCACATTGTGTCAAGTACTTTGAAATAAAAAAGTTTTATGAATGGAATATTCCTAATTATTTTGTTGTGATTGTGACCCTGATTTTTACGCGACTTGCTAGTTCAAAACAAGATCTTAGCTAATTGTGACTTCTTCTGGCGCAGTGGCTCAAGCAATGGACTGCCGCGCTGCGTGTCGCTGGTTCGATCCCCGCACGGAACAAATATTTGTAAGACCTACAGATAGTTGTTCCGGGTCTGGGTATTTGTGTATGTGAGTTTAAATGTTTGTGAACGCACCCACGATACAGGAGAAATTCCTAGAGTGGGGCAACGTTTTTTTTAAAAAATAAAAAAAATAAATGTCAGAATTTCAGGTCACTCACTGACTACCTACTTATAACGAATGTCAATTATAAAATATGTAATCTGTCTGATTGATGACAGTTTTAACGTGCCTTCCGAAGCACGAAGGAAACTCACTATTAAGGCGTGGTCCGTGATCCTGGGGGTCCAACCCAGGTAAGCACCGCTTTACCTAAAGATTGACCTGTGCGACTGTGATTAATGAGCCACAAGCTCGGTGATTGAAATTAACCTATAATGCTTAATTTAGAAGCAGATAATAACGACTTTCGAACTTTCAAACCACACGGAATGGGATCGCACCTAATCAGACAATTCCCTGGAAACGTTGGATACGTTTGTGATGTCTTATAAATAACATCTAATTACGACACTACCACCCCAAACAGATCAACTTATTTTTATCCAAGGTCAACGAACTCCCTATCTCTTTTCCCGCCAAAATCTTTACATCCCTATTTATTGTTTATGTTACTAGTTGTTACCCGCGACCTTCGTTCGTCTGAAATTATCATAAAAATATTACTTTATTATTTGAATCGAATTTTGTTAACAATATCAAGGGTTTTTAATTTTTTTGTACAAATCCTTTCTAAAATAAAAGTTCAGCAGCCACCAGCCAACAAAAGTTCCGTCAAAATCGGAACAGCAGTTTCGGAGACTAGCCGGAACAAACAACCCATGTTCCTTCTTAGCCCTTTGTGTCGAGACCGCGGTATCTGCTACGGGTTGTTAGAAAGAGATACCGGAGCCTCAGGAGGGGTTATTTGATGATTACCCAACGCTCAAAAAAAAAGATAGACCGCGGTATCTCTTTCGAACAATCCGCAGAACAGATACTTCAATTGTATTTATTTGTATAGAAAGAATCTACAACAACCCTTAAACGAGCGATCATAAACTGTTACAAAAATATGTGTGTTTCAGGAAAAATAACAAATAAAAAATGTCGGCACACACTTCCTTTGGCCATTATGTTCCTCTGTTTTCCTTGTAATTGAGTAGTTTCAGCGAATTGGGAATTTAATTGCCTGAATAGCTGTATTTTTCTTTAATATAGATCATGGTAGTAATGCGGTTAATATATCTTTTAGATTAGTCTGGTTTAAAAGTTATTCATTCATACTTTTTTGGCATACTTTAATCAAAAGTTTTTTCTGAGTGATCATAAGTATGCTTAATCATTCATCATTTCAGCCAAAAGACGTCTGGCTGGACATAGGCCTCCCCCAGGCGTTGCCACATTGACCGGTCCCGTGCGTCTCTCATCCAGCGGGTTCCTGCAACCTTGACCAGGTCATCGGTCCACCTAGTGGGAGGCCTTCCAACGCAACGTCTTCCGGTTCGCGGTCGCCATTCCAGAACTTTTCTTTTTTTAGTTCAATGGAAATTTTATTTGTTTCTGTCATCATTATTAGCTTTCTCTTACTTATCTCAAAACTTTTTTAAAAGTTTTTTTTTTTTTTTTAATACCAGTTACTAATGTTATAACTTGGTGCCGGGGCTCAAACTTGGTCTCTGACCGAGTCACAAAAGTCCAATCTCAAGGTTTGCCAAAGTTCTATAGAACGAAGCGTATTGGGTATAAAGCTCAGCGACGGAATACGCATTACCACAATACGCTTAAAAACTGGAATCTCTGATGTGGGAAATAAGACTGCTGGCTTGAAGTGGGATTGGGCGGGCCATGTCTGTAGGATGGATCTAGAGCTAGACCGATGGGCCAGAGTCGTCACGCAGTGGGTGCCAGAAGATGGGCGTCGTCGCCGAGGGAGGCCTAGAAAACGCTGGCGTGACGACCTAGAAACGTGAATGACAAATTGGACGGAGAAAACCACACAGAGGGAAGAGTGGGAGGCTATGGGGGAGGCTTTTGTCCAGCAGTGGGACAGTACAGGCTGAAAAAAAAAGAAGTATTATTACATTACTATAAACCTTTCCATGGCCACCATACTACTTTAAGCATCGAGTCTTACCGTAAAACATGATTTTTCACCCAAAAACAAAAATCGTTTCCCAGCAATAATTTTTGCGCATTATGAAATAAAAATTTCAGATTACATTTGTTACACAAACAAAACAACTACAATGTTATTTGTGCTGCAATATTAGTCAGTGTAAACTACACTGCAACACTATTACCCACAGCACATAAATATACCAAGACCCACCTCTGCGATTTTGTCAGCGTCATAAATAACACCTTTGAATTATAGCCCTCTGTGTGATCGTGTTGGCTCGGACATCACCCGCGCTTTGGCACCTACCAAGACCACCCAAACATTACCAACTGCATCTCCTCTCTTCATATCCATTGCTGGTTTCTACAAAGGGTTGATAATGAAGCTAGTGTAAAAGCAGCAATCTATTGTGAAAAGTTATTACTATTGTTAAGAATGTGTGGTTCTATGCCACCTGTTCGTCTGATTTTAGGCCGTAAGAGACAGTAGCCCACCTGCCGCCGCCCTGTCTGGTTGTCTAGTTATGAAATGTGGAGGTGAGGACAGTAGATCTAGTCTGTATGAACAAGGGCTTTGACAAACATTTGAATTAAACTGGCTTGGGCTGTCAGTATTTAGTCTTTAGCGCCTCTCTCTTTGCCGTTATTTATGCTTCAATCAACTTTATCTGCAGTAGTCCACTGCTGGACATAGACATTTCTGAACTTACGCCCCAAGACGCTATTATACTCTGCCTTCCATATCCAGTATGCACCCACTCACCTTTTGAAAGCTGTCGGACCATCTAGCTGGGTATCCGTAACTACGGTTATTAGTTACATTGGTCCAGTAAACGTTTATTGCAAGCATTTCCTATTTTCTGGGTTGCCCGCATTACCTTTCAAACAGAGCTTCTGCAGGGTATAACATAACATCAATCATCCATCATCATCATCACCATCATCCTGTAATCCTCGATGGACCTAGCCTTTCGAGGATTACAGAGGTGTACCTAATAAATAGTAGGTACACCCACGTTTCGCCAGTGCCTCAATAACTGCCTCCGTGGTCGAGTGGTTTAGGCGTTTGCCTTGTGACCCGGTGGTAGTGGGTTCGATTCCCACGGGAAGCATACTTTGTGAAGTTGTTTCCAGTTTGGTTAGGACATTGCAGGCTTGAATCACCTGATTGTCTGATAAAAAGAAGGTTCCGTGCTTCGGAAGGCACGTATAAGCCGGTGGTCCCAGCCGTGAAATGGCGGTCGTCAAACCATGGCGGTTTAGAAACTCTGACACTAGGGTGTGTGGGGTCGTTAGACCTTACTGCCCACACGATAAGAAGAAGAAGAAGATTTCGCCAGTTATGTTTAATACCCGTGGAATAGGAAGTGAGGTTATTCCTATCAACCGGACACAAATTCACAGAAAACAGACTCCGTGGCTGCTACGTAGAAGTTCCTTGGAAAAACCCAATAACAATTTGGACTTTGTTTTAACCTTCTGCAGTATTTCTTTCCTATATTCTACTCTAGATAATATTCAGTTATTTACTAAGGCAAGCGTAAATCATGTTACGTAAAATAGTGTGCTAGATTTATTATTGTATTGATGTTTATTTTGGAGGTATATCTTCTAATAAATCCTAAGATATAAGGCCATCTCAAATGGAGTAAATAAAATTATAGGACATGTATTTTTTTTGCTAGACAAGTGAAATATATTATTATCACTAGTCTTGACACTGATAGACAGAATAATGTTTTTGTGTAGTAAATAAGATAATTATAAGAATATTTTGGTACGTCCCTAATGTTGTGCTTATTGTATAAATATACAAGCAAATGTATATTAATTGTCTTAGTCTGCAGAATTTTCTCTAGTTTTTTCAGTTCTAAAACTGTGGGTTTTTTTATTGAGGGTGGGAAATCATCAAATGACTAATTCCGATCTGGGCGGAGCGGAAGGGAGTGTCAGACTTCTACTGACAAAAACCACCCATGTTCTTTCATAGCCCTTTGTGTCCGAGGCCGCGGTATCTCTTTCGGTCAACCCTGACAGGAAAATGGTGGCAAGCCTTTTTTCCCGAAAAGGTAGGTACCTAGAGGTGAACCTAAAGCTAACGTTCTTCTCATAAAACCTCCCTCCTCCCTTCTGAGAGTGTGCCTTTTATAACTTCTATTGTATTTTTTACTTTTCCCTAAATTTATTATAATGTTCAAGTCTACTTAAACCTCCTATTTCATTTAAAACCAGTAGATTTGTTACAGTTTTATTGTTCACCCACATTTTGCCTGCCGGTTGCCGTCAACCAGAAGCAAACCTAGCCTCCGTCTCTGCAACTGAGACCAATCCGCTTTGGCCTACCTTTTTTTTTTGTTTTTTTTGGTGGGTGGAAAATCATCGAATAACCCCCCCCCCCCCCCGCTCCTGGGCAGAGCGGAGGGGAGTGTCAGACTTCTACTGACTAAAAACCAAACCCATGTTCCTTCTTCGCCCTTTTGTCGGAGCCGCGTTATCCTTTCGACAAGCCACAGCCTTGGCCTGGCTTGGTTGGCTTTGGCCTACCTGAGAATCGAAAAAATAAGCTATACTTCTGCCGAATCATTCGGGGCCTACAAGTGTGAACACTCACATTCCCCCAGTTGTGTTTAAGGTGGATGTTCCAGGGTAGCCCGCGAAATGCAAATTTTCTTACGTTTTTAGCGATTTGCAGGCCAATGCTAGGTTGTATGTTAGTGAAAATATGATTCGCGGCTGTAAGACGTATGCAGTTACAGAATTATAATCATCAAAATCATCATTACAACTCTCTAAGTTCATGTAACTGTCAAGAATGACCTTTTGATGAAATAATCATATTTTCACTAACATACAACCTAGCACTGGTGTGCAAATCGCTAATCGGAGCTCCTCTCCAGGAGAGGGATGGGCCCCTGCAGTGGGAACATTAGGCTGATGATGAGTTAAAATTAACTAACTATTTCGACGCTTTCCTAGTACGCACATTTCGTCGCGTGCTCATCGTTCTTAGAATCGGTCGTGAAATGATATCCAGTAACGACTTAACATTCATATTTTCTTAGAAATCTATAAATCTATGTTCCATGCTTGTTATGTTATGTGTCTACGGACACTAAAAATTTTAAATTACATATAGCGTGATTGGAGCATGTAGGAGGAAAAGTCCGAAAAGTGGAATAATTCGAAAGGAAGGTTTTACTTAGAGTGAACTCTAGTAAAACCAATCCGCAAATGCCCTGAGGTATAGATTCTCTCAGGGGGGAATAGTGGAATAAGCCGTTACAAAAGAGGGACATCATTTCCCACTACATTTAAACCGAACTATGTAGCTTCTACCTAACCGCAACTTTGCATCATCATCATCAACATATAATGTTCCCACTAAAAGGACTCAGGCAGGCCTCCTCTCTAGGAGAGCGATGGTCACCACGCAGACCCAGTGCGGGTTGGTCACATGTCTTCGAATTTTTGGTTCTAAGACATGCCGATTTCCTCACGATGTTTTGAGAGCAGTGGTGATGAAATAAATTACACAAAGTAATGCGCCTGCCTGGATTCGAACCTACGACTTACCTGTTCGTTAGTCGGGGCCGCCACCACTGGGCCATCAGCACTCAGTAATGGCGTAGCCATGGTATTCAACAACAACAAGTCACACAACATTTACTATAAGTAATAATAGAGAAATCGCAGTAAGGAACCTTAGACTTATGGCACGACTTTGTCTAGATTTCATTACTTTTTAGAGATAAACAAGCAGCTCCATCGAGACTTGGCTAGTTTTTTACAGAATGTTTTTTGGTGGGATATCATTTCCACAATTTAACAACAAATCATTCCCTCAATTCGGTTGTTACTTAAAACATAAATAAGTGGAATCCGTAGAATCCACATCAAATGTGGTAATGATACCGTATTCTAGAATTTCCTAGAATACGGTATCATTGCCAGTAACAAAACAGTAGCTTTCTCTGCAACACACAACGAAAATATAGCGTTCCATTCTGCTCCTTTAGAACACTGTTCTTGGTACTACTAGATTCTGTTTTGAGCGCTGCATTTCTTAGAAGAGATTATCTTGGCGGTGCATTTCCCGGAGAATACTGTTGTTCTGTTACAAAACTGACTAATCGGATTGATGAATGAAGGGATTATATAAAAACTCTTTTTTTGCCCGTAAAATATTATTTTCTTTTTACGTTGTATTTGTTGTTCTTGTATGTTTCGCGCATAACTAAATATCGATAAACATGGCTACAAAATTAAACATAAAATCGAATTTATAACCTCTTCCTTTATGAAGCCAGTTAAAAAGGGTCCCTTATTTTATAGGGGATTATCATCCCAGTTTTAATCTGTCAAAACATCTTCAACTTTTGTGACAAGTTTTCAAATTGATTACATACGAAAATTAATTTTCATACCTATGATCCCGCTTACCATAATACAACAAGTTTCCGAATGCCAAAAAGGTTGTTAAGAATACTCAAAATTATTTTTTTCCTTGGTTTGATCAACAGAAAAAGAAATAAATAAAGTTTCAAAGCTTTCAGACTATGATATAAATAAACTGATATAAAATAGTAGCATTAAATATTTCTCTCTCTTTTCCATACCTCGTAGAGTGCGCTATAATATGACATGCGTCACGGCATATCGTAAAAGATTCAATTTTCAGTTTGACGCAAACCATGACGTAAACGTTATCTAGCAGAACTTGTTCTATTTTATAAAATGGCTATAACGGTAGAGTGCAGCCACTTTAATATAATGCCTGTCTGTATTCTTAGAGAGGTAGGCAGGTGTATCACGCATAATTTCCAGCATCACTACACATTATAAAACAAAGTCCTCCGCCGGGTCTGTCTGTTTGCAATAAACTCAGAAACTACTGCACCGATTTTCATGCTGTTTTCACCAATGAATAGAGTGGTTCTCGAGCAAAATTTTTGTATGTAATTTGCGGCGCAGCCACGGGCATCAGCTAGTCCAATATAAATCTAAGTTAGCAAAGTCAACAATTTTAGTTCACCATATAATCAAGAACTGGATGTCTTTCTTGAGAATTGGAGAAACGTTGCACAAAATCGCGACCATTGGAAGGAATGGAGGGAGGCCTTTGCTCAGCAGTGGGACAACATTAGCTAGCTATAATAATAATAAAAAATTATAATATAATCAAGAAGGTGCACACTTACACGGTCACAGTCCACTATAAGAATTATATTGTAGATGAAGTGCCTTCATCTACAATAGAATTCTTATAAGCATACTTACCCCTATAGCCGAGCACCGCGTCCTAAGATACAGGAACAGGGGGCTCTGGCCTAGTTGAGGGGACAGGGTTGAACTGCTAAATTAAGAACTATAGTCTGGTTTACAGTTCACCTGATAATTGTTCACATTTATGCATCACAAGCAAAACATGTAGGCTCTATTTCTAATCGAACAAGCTAATAAGTATAGGTAGAGATCTTTATGGTTCTAGTACACTGAAAATATTGATTGCAATTTTGTTTTATAAAGCGCTTCGCATTTCGCGACTGTTCATACGCAGTATCACTTCACATTAGTCTCTAAATGGATCTGTATAATCTTAAATGTAAATGCAAGTTAGCTGGCTGTATCCATAATAGCTTGTTCGACTTGTCGCAGCCCACTTGCTGGCATAGGGTTAACCCAAGTTGGGTCACAAAGTCACAATACCTTGTCGTGTGTCATCCAGCCTGGTCGTCGGTCCACGTACACCGAGCACTGTACAGTGTGAGGAGTTCCAAACTATGATAGTCTCACATCGGTGATAGTCCCATTACATTTGACCTAGCAGAAATTTCCGCTATTAACCGATTTTCTGCGAATTAAACATCATAACATTCGCCAACTCCCAAAATAACCACAACACAAGCCCTTGACAAACAAAAACGTTTGTTCCTAAAATCTTCAAACATATTTTTTCACCATAAAAATCTGATCCAAAGTGCCACTCAAAGTGAAATTAATCCATCTTCGTCAACGTCGGGTGTTTTCCTATACTCTACATACATTGCGTACCATGTTTGTGTATTCTTAAGTCATATTAAAACAAAACGGGCAATGTATAACGTGCATGATATTTTTTGTGGCCCCAGCTGTGTTCGGTCGCCCGTTGACATGTGTGTCAGGGTAAATGACAAGCATTTTAATATATCTAGTCGGTTTCTCGATTCCATTACTCGTCGAGGGCATATTCTGGCTTCTAGTTTCGTGGAGAAAGTATTTAAATTGTTTTTTGAGACAATATCCTTTTGTCGAGAGTTTGAAGAATTTTTCAAAAGGCTTTGAATTATTGGCATTCAATAATTGGTATCAAATGTATCAATACAAAAATTTTGAATGTGGCCAAATCTTTCGAAGCGTCACGTTTTTGAGGTATCTAACAGTTGTGCTTTTGGCGAAGATTGTAACTCTAATGACTTATATCTCAGAAGAGAAGTTTCTAAAGCGCCAGGTTCAATAAAGGCCTGCCTCGCTTCGTACTAAAATCTGCCAACCCCTTTTCAAATTAGTTTTATTCTCAACTTCCCACCATCTCCCTTCTTCCATCGGGAGACTAGACGTACTGCAGGTTAACACCGATACCTAGTCGACATTCCACACATTCGAACGAAGCGCTTTGCTGGATCATTTATTATGCGCACAGCCAAGGAGTGGAATTCCCTGCCTGCGTCGGTTTTTCCGAGTTCATATAACCCTAATCTGTTTAAGTCGCGAGTAAACAGGCTTTTACTGGGTAAGCTCGTTCCATCGTCGACATCATCTCTGCCCTTAGGGCAAGATTGAAGTCAAGAGCAAGCCCATTTATAATAAAAAAAAATAAAAACTTCCGAAGAGGACAAACGACCAGGAAAGAGCTTTTAATAGTACATTGTTACCTTAGGGGTGAAAGGAACTCATTTAGTCCCGAGTCGGGGTTTGGCGCCTGAGCGCAGCGAGGGCGCTAATAGTTCGAGGGACTAAATAAGTCTTTAACCCGAGGTAAACGCTGTGCTTTTCATTACGAATACAAGGAAAGTTGATGAGAATAGGCTTGCCCCCAATTACCTAAATCGGTGGATGACAATAGGCTTGCTCCTAATTATATCGGTTGATGGCAATAGGCTTGCTCCTAATTAGATTGGTTGATGGCAATAGGCTTGCTCCTAATTAGATTGGTTGATGGCAATAATCTTGCTCCTAATTACATTGGTTGACGGCAATAGGCTTGCTCTCAATTACCTAAATCGGTGGATGGCAATAGGTTTGCTCCTAATTACATCGGTTGATGGCAATAGGCTTGCCCCCAACTACATCAGTTAATGGCAATAGGCTTGCTCTTAATTACATTGTTTGATGGCAATAGGCTTGCTCCTAATTACATTTGTTGATGGCAATAGGCTTGATCCTAATTACATCGGTTAGGGGCAATAGGCTTGCCACCAATTACATCCGTTGATGGCAATAGGCTTGCTCCTAATTAGATTAGTTGATGGCAATAGGCTTGCTCCTAATTACCCAAATCGGTGGATGACAATAGGCTTGCTCCTAATTATATCGGTTGATGGCAATAGGCTTGCTCCTAATTAGATTGGTTGATGGCAATAATCTTGCTCCTAATTACATTGGTTGACTGACGGCAATAGGCTTGCTCTCAATTACCTAAATCGGTGGATGGCAATAGGTTTGCTCCTAATTACATCGGTTGATGGCAATAGGCTTGCCCCCAACTACATCAGTTAATGGCAATAGGCTTGCTCTTAATTACATTGTTTGATGGCAATAGGCTTGCTCCTAATTACATTTGTTGATGGTAATAGGCTTGCTCCTAATCACATCGGTTGGTGGCAATAGGCTTGCTCTTAATTACATTGGTTGATACATAAAATAATTTGACAGCTATCAGTAGAAAGCGATTCTCCCTAGGGCTGAAAAGTAGTACTTTCAACCCGCTCCGCAGGCATGTTCTGACCTACTTTCAGAGTATGAGTAATGAAAAATACCTTTAGGCCTGCTGCGTTAATACGCATCTCTATAGTTAGAGATGTTCACACCATACTACATTAAGCCGTAAAGCGAGATTATAATTTCCCGATAAACCTCTCTACCCACCCTTTTCAATTGACCGACATTGAGTACTTGAAACAGTCAACAGTATCATCGTTTACCCTAGCTATTTGTATCGTAGCTAAGGACCCGCTACATCAACAGCGATTAGCGAGAAACGATAAGAGAGACCAACTTATAATATTTTAGTTAAAAACACAGTTTAAAGTGACGTCATTTTATTACTCGTATTTTTCACAGCAAACCCTTTCATTTGATACCTATGTCATGGGAATTATTTAACACTAATTATAGCAGCATTACAGAATATTCCAATTAGATGCTATAAAACACAAAAAAAAAACAATTAAATTAAAAGTAAAATATATCAAACTATAGCTATGTTGTACAGGAACAAAAATACCAAAAAATAAAAAAATAAAGTTACCTTTCGTGCATCAATCAAAACAAGCTCAAGAAAAAATCATCTTTCGTTCATCCTCTTACAGAAACTCAAACATACACGACATATGTATGTCGTGTATGTTTGAGTTTCTGTCTGTCAACCCACTTAGATGCAAACAAATCACATTCAGGTGCCCTACTATGACGTCTTAGAACAGTCCTAACTTAATCTTATTCCAGTGTGGAAACGTGACAGAACTATACAGGGTGTCTAGCGCCATCTCTTTTCCACACTGGATTAAGAATAAGTTAGGACTGTTTTAAGACGTCATAGTAGGGCCCCAGGAATGGAATGGAATGCATATATATACAGGTTAAGACTCGCTTGCTTAGGTTGGTCCGTGCAATGGGTGACCATCTTCTACATACCATCGGAAATCTCGT